>OZ010798.1:106580891-107323891 GCA_963932465.1 Maratus speciosus | reverse complement strand
TTCACTGATTGTTATTATTATAAAAGTGTTTCTCGGAAAAATGGTACGTCCTGGAGTAATTTGGATAACATATTTAGAATTAGGAGTATTAAATCTGTACACTTTACATATTTAGTTTGCAGGGAGGAATTTTTTTTTATATTTTTTTGCCAACTAGTGCTATTCGAAACACTTCTGTGTTTTCAAACTAAAAATTTTCTATTACAGTTAGGTCTGCAGCTTTTAATGAGCACGTAGAAAGAGTCTTCAGAGTTTAGTCATATATGCATTTCTTGCTTTATAGTTTGCTTTCAAGTCATATTTTTCCGTTTAGTGTTTAACTATTTTAAGTAACTATTTTTTCAAAAATTCTACTTCTTTCAGACTTTTAAAATAAAATTAACATTTTCCGAAAATAAAAGAAATGCACAAAATTTATGCAAAACCTATGATATAATTAATTATTCGTATTTCAAATTTGTATTTTAGAGATATGACTTAAAAAAAAGTTATTTTCCAAATTATTTTATTTTACAGAAATCGTGTGAAACAAATTTTACTTTAAAAAAAGGGGACTGGGGTTCATTATTACCATTAAATTGATTTTTACACATTTTAAAAATTTAAACAATGTTTTATCTAATAAACTCTAATTGTGAATATTATTATTATTATTATTATTATTATTATTATTTACAAAAAAGAAACTTTACAATACAATTTAACATAAATATTTGGTACTGATAAAAAGAAAAGGTAAAATACAGTGGAAAATTCTTCAAATAGAAAATTTTAAATAAAGACACCTTCATTGCGCATTTAAGTTTCAAATCTATACAAAAACAAATAAGCAGTAAAGAACCATCTGCTCTGTAATTGTCTGCGTGAGATATAACCACAGAAAAATAAATACGGAAGACGCGGGAAGCCGGAAAGTTTTAGAACTGTTTAGAACATCGGCAGTTCTACAACAGTTTTTTTAAGATAAGAGAATGAAGGCCACCATTTTAGGATACACGGATATTATTATAGAAACATAAACGTAAGTCTTATTTAATTTAAAAATTTTATTCCTAATGTGTTATGAGTTAAATAGTTTTATGTTATATTAATAAGAGACTGGTCTGTAATTGTTTTCAGAAGCAAAATTGTCCCATTCGATAAGTTAAAGGAAAATATTTTAATCTGTCATCGCTTGAAAAAAAAAAAAAAAAAGCTGCACAGAGACTGATTTATGATTACATTCATAGGGAAATTAATGAAAACATCGATTTTCAGTTACTTGAGATTGAAAATGTGTTAGAACAATGATTTGGAGTTTTTTTTAGGCATCTTACTGTTTACTGAATACTGACACTTATAGATTATATAGATATTCGATTATTATGATATTACGAAATTGTTTCAGATTAGAAATTTGCATTACACTGGGAAAATGTACTTTTACATATTACAGTAGTGATACTTTTGAAAGAGTTTTCTTTTAATGTTAATAATATTTTAAATTATTTTTTTTAATCCTAAATCTTCATACCAATGTTTTCAGATTTAACATTTGTTAAAATTATAAAATAATAGGAATTCCTTATAACATATGTAAAGATTTTTTAGATATTGTTAAATCTAATAATGCATTTAATTCATCTATAGTAGTTTGTTGTTGTTTAATAGTACAACTATAAATACTAATTATTATTTTTAGTGTTTTTCAAATTCGTATATTTATTTTTTTAAATTGTATGTAAGCATTTTTTTCTGTTTGTAATTTGAATCAAACATTTAATTATAGACATTTTAAATCGATTATTAAATTTTCTTGTATTATAAACTCATTTTCTACGTTTATGATAAATGTAATTATTGGCACTAAAAAGTAAAATATGATATTTAAGCATTGAAATAAAGTGTTTTTCATGCCTGATAGGAAGTTATATATTAAACTGCTTTAGTATATATAGTTTTTAAGTTCATATAATACAGGATACATAATATAGGACACAAAGTTAAAAAGTATTTATGACTTCGGTTTGTCTCTCCGTCTGTCCGTCTAGCAGTCTGTCCGCACTCTAACTCTCGTAAATATACTCGGATTGCCCTGAAAATTTTGGATGTTATTGCCGTTTACTATAGCACTGTCCCTAGTTCTAATGAAGCTTGTATCATGTTTAGTTCATTTACAAGACAGCCAAAAGTATTCCGTTACATTACGGCCTATGGGAAAAAATCGTTTCAAATGATTTTTAATTATTTTACGCACGCTTTCAAACAGAATAAAATTGATATGCATTTATAAAGCGCACTAAAATATGCATTCTGTTGACTATGAGATGCAAATAATAGTTATTGTTCATTTACAGGGCTAAAAAAGGAATTCCAATACATAATGATATAGGGGTAGAGGGAATTGTTTGCTGCGTACGTTAATTATGTTAGTATATTTCATACATAATGAAGTTGATATACGTCTCTGAGGTTTACATACTATAAATTATTTCATGTAGAATACGAATAATACGTATATAGCATTTACAGGGACACATTATATAAAATATTTCAGATACTATATTGTATCCGAAGTACTGTACATTAGCGATAACGGCTGGAAATGCATTTTTAATTATGATATGCGCTTTTATGATTCACTATTTATGCATAGTATATGGTGTATATAAATGCTATAATTCCTATACTGGGCTACACCAAAGTATTCGTAAGGGTTACTGGGTATGGGCGCAAATTGCTTAAAGGTGGTTTTTAAATGAGTTATGCTTTTTTTCGCTGAACTGCATTTAATTTACTAAGAAATGTTTGTAGAATATAGATAAAATGATATACAGGGTCACGTACAGAATTGGATACATGGCCGTCTATAAATTATAATTTCTGGAAATGTGATTTCAGCAGTTTTAAGAGTGACTTAATTTGAATTAAATTTTAACGAAATAATGGCGTGTAATAAAGATTCTAGGTAAACTACAGGGTTCTACAAAAGTATTCAAGTGTGTTTCCATATATTAGTATAAATTACTGAAAGAGAATTTCAACCTGTTAGGCATTTTCTTGCTAAACTAAATTTTCCTATTATATAGTATATATACGCTGAAAAAATGGGAACTCAAAATTGAGTAAAAAGTACACAATTTTAAATGCGTCTCATACTCAAAATAGCTCCGATCCAAATGTACTCAAAGTTGAGAAACACATGTACTCATTTTTTATTCCATGGCTGTGATCAAATATGAATCGTTATGTACTGCCCCCCTCCTAAAAAAATCCCTAAAAATTAAAGTAAAAATGCTCTGAAATTTTTTTCCCGTTCAAAGTTATTAACAAGAAACGTTTAATTGATTATTTATTAAGAAAAATAGAAAAATTCTTAACAAGATACTCAAATTGAATATTTTTATGATAAGAGCATTATTTCCAAGCACTTTTAAATTATTTTAAAATACTGTGCATAATTTAATATTTACATTAATAAACATTATTTATGCCGCGAAAATGAAATGAACCGTTACAGGGTACAAAATTATTCGTTTGTTGGGATTTGATAACATGTGATATTTCAAAATAGAGAAAGCATAAGTTCATTTTTGATCCAAAAATATTCAATTCGATATGAGTACATCGGTTTACTCATTTTTGAGTACTTCATTTTTTTCAGTGTATCAACCTACAGATCAAATAAAGGGCTGTTCAAAAGAATTGGAAAACATATTTGCCTATGGACGGTGACTGCAGAAATCAGTTTTTCAAATGTTTTATGCGCTTTCTAAAATGTTTACTTAGTTATCTTATTTACGCTATTTTCCTAAATTACGATTTCTTGTTAAAGCATTCAGGAAGTGTTGGAAAGTATTTTATAATCTATGCTTAACGCATGATTTTTCTTACTTGTTTTTCCTATTTCCCAGATCAGTCTTTTCCTATGAAACATACCAAATCTATTTAGCTCATATCCACAAAATACAATATACACGGGAATAAAAAAATTAAATAAACATTGCTTATCATATCGTTCTATAAATAATAGTTGTATTAATATCCGTTAGACTCCAAGTTCGTATTTAATAAAGCAATAAAAAAACACAACACATAAAAACTTATACATTCTAAATATCAAATTTCAACTCAATATCAAGCTTAGAACTTAATAAAAAAATATGTCAGTTGATAAGCATTGTTTTTTAAGTAGAGAAATTAAAAATGTTTGAGAAGAATAGGGCTTCAAAATAGCGATATTTTGCTAAAAAGTACAGTAAAAAGATAAGATTTTATATTGAAACAAAAGTTTTTTTTTTTTAAATTCATCGCAGTATTAATACTTAGAAAATTTTCCAGAGAGAAACATTCGCCTTATATACAATATTTCAAATTAATTGCTTAAAAGGCACAAAGGCCAACATAGTGAAATAGATTCCATGTCGGGTCTCAAACCCGAGCCATCAGTATAGCACACTGTCACTCTACCGACTAAACCACATGGAACGACACCCAGCCTGTAAAATTTCTCACTATTACATGTTGGTAAGGCAACAAACGCAGCAAAAGATGGAATATTTATTGTGAGCCACCGGCATGGGGTAAACACGAAACTTAATTAAATCCAGCATCAATTGAAACTATAGTAATACTTGGAAATTTTTCCAGGGAGAAACATTCGCCTTGCATACAATATTTCAAATTAAAATTGCCTTTTAAGAAATTAATTTGAAATTTGATTTTCATTTGAAATATTGTATGCAAGGCGAATGGTTCTCTCTGGAAAAATTTCCAAGTATTAATATAGTTTTAATCGATGCTCGATTTAATTAAATTTCGTGTTTGCCCCATGTCAGTGGCTCACGATAAATATTCCATCTTGTGCTGCGTTTGTGGCATTGCCAACATATAATAGGGAGAAATTTTCCAGGGTAGGCATCGTTTCATATGGTTTAGTTGGTAGAATGCCAGTGCGCTAAACTGATATCCCGGGTTCGAGTCCCAGCATGGAATATTTTGCACTATGTTCGCCTTTGCGCCTTTTAAGCAATTAATTTAATTTTTGATTTTCATTTGAAATCATCACAGTGTTTGCGGCAAGTTCGTCACAAATGACACATATTTCACAAATTGGTCACAGTGTGACTTCAAAGCATTGTCGCTTTCGTCACAGGTTCGTCACAAATTTAATGCCAAAATAGTCACAAATGACACACTTTTCACAAATTTGTCACACCGTAACTTCACAGAGTGGTCACAATGTGTCGTCACAAACGACCTCTAAAACGGCCATAACGACTTCGCATTCTAGTCACTATGACGTCACATCGACGTCACGTGACATCAAATCGACGGTCACAAAATCACAGTGTGACTTCACAACGACGTCGCCGTGACGTCACCATGCCTTACGGGGCATGGACCCATTCGGATCTGGAATGGGAAACTTTAGTTTTACAGTATCTGGAACCGTTTTTTGGAGACTGGAAATGCAGGCCAAAGACAAGGGCAAGGTCGTGGACATGCAAGAACGCCAAATAAAAATCGATGTTTAACGCTAACGGCTAGAAGACACCGAAGTATGAATGCCACTCTTCAACAACACTTTCACTCGTCTACTGGCACCACAGTTTCGACTCAAACTATACGAACCAGCTCCACGCTGTAGGTTTGTAAACTCGAAGAACAATGGTATGCATTACGTTAACAGCAAGTCACTGTAACGGCCGCAAAGTGTGGTCAACAGTTCATGGGAACTGGAGAAGTGAATGGCGCAATGAACTTTTCGCTGACGACTCCCATTTTTCTGGTCATCCTGGTAAAACGCGTATATTCATCTGGAGGGAACGTGGAACAATCCTGCGTTCATGCAAGGAACTGTCAGATTTGGCGTTGGGGGAGTGATGGTCCCCATTAATGGGCGCATCGACCTGCACATCATTCAAAATGTAGCTCTGACCGGTCAGCGAGATAGGCCGTCTAGAGGCCGATGAGATCTATTGTAGTCCTTTACGCTGCAGCAATTGGAGAGGAGTTCGTGTTAATGACAACAATTGCAGGCCATATCGTGCTCACTTGGTGGATGATTTCCATTTCGAGGAAGGAATCATACGAATAGAATGGCCAGCGTGTAGTCCGGACATGAATCTAATAGTGCATTTTTACGACATCCTAGGCAGACGACTTGCTGGCCGCTTACCACCCGTACAAAGTCTCCAAGAACTGGAAAGAGCTCTTCTGGAGGACAGGGACAGAATACCTCAGTTCCTCATTAATAGCCTCATTCGTTCAATGCGTCAAAGGTGATGAATGTTGCTGGCCTTCCGGGGAAACCATACACCGTCCTAAAAATCATTTTTATTCGAGAAAACACCCTTTTTTATTCGTTTTTTAGGGCTCCGTACCTAAAAATTAAAAAGGAACTATTATAAGATCACTCCTGTGTCCGTTTGTCCGTCTGTCGCAGCCCTTTTAGTCGTAAACTATAGAATGTGGAAAGTTCAAATTGGGAGAAGTAATAAAGACTATTGACCCACATATTTACAGATTAATAAATATTCATAGATATATTTAGGAAAAATGTAGAGGGGCTAATTAAGTTACTTGAAAAAAAAATCTTCTCTTTGTATATCGTGTCGGGTATCGACACGATAATTATGCTTTTTAATTCATATATTATTGTACGGAACCGTCTGTGCCCGCGTAATACTCGCACTTGACCGTTTATTTATTTCTCATATTCACAAATTGTGATTTTTTCCCTTTTTGTACCCAAATGCTCAATAAAGTGCATTTTTTTTCTACCAAACATGTGTAATTTTTTCACATATAGCCTACCATGTCTGTCGATCATTTACCAATCATCTAAATAATAAAAGTAGACCGCAGCCGCAAGATCCATCCACAACCTCTATATCCTTTTATTGTTTTGAGCCGTGTAGAATGAACATAGATGTCAAACTAGACTTTTTATTTATTTATTTTTAAATGACTATTATACCCAAAGACATCTTCATATACTTATTCTAATGCATATATATTTTTATTTATCCAAAGTAATTTATTACAGATTTAATTAAAATTTCTTGCATGCTCGGTAGCCTTTATACCTTATACAAAAAGTTAGAAGGGTTTTTATTGTTTTTATTTCATGTATAGGTAATTATAAAAGATATACTTTTTAAATCCTTGCATCATAGTTTTAGAATAAATGTGAAATTTTTCAAGAAATCCTCTGAAAAATGATTTTTTCAAACGAAAACCAATGTAGTTCAAATTATTTAGTATGATATATTATAATTCAATGGATTATTATTTATCTAATATAAACGAATTACGTACAGTCATGGAAAAAAAAGTAAACACCCCCCTACTAACTCCTCAACAAATTAACGTAGAAGAAAGTTACTGGTACCAAACGATTGGAAATAAAGTCTACTTTTAAGTGATGTATATAAAATTTGCTTAGGGGTCCATCTACATATTAAAACGAATCCAAACTTCATTTTTTCAATGACAATACCCACTTTTAATGAGATATTTCAAATCTTCGGTTCAAACTATGCCTAGACACTAAATTTCAAGTCATTTGAATGATAAGTTTTTGAATTATAAACATTCAAAATTTAATGCTTCTAATGTTAAATTACATTTATATATTTTTATTTATATCTCCAGAAATTATGCTCCTAATGTGCTAATTTTTAGTTTAGCAATAATACTAATATACCCAAACATAAATACGCTGAATTTGCAATTTTTATAATTTTATGATATGAATTATGAAATTAATATTCGAAAAAATTATGAATTGCAACCTATAATTTTTTTTTGTGGATTTAGATTTATTAAGTCCTGTTTTATAGAAATCCAAAAATTTCACATTTTTCTTCCAAGTAGTTTTCAAATTATGCTTAAAAACGGCAAATGATGGTTTAAGGGGCCGTCTATAATAGAAGTGACTAGATATTTTGAAATTTCTTCTGCTGTCCTGTAATTTAGCAGGCTTCATTGACTTCTTAAGGTGCCTTGATCAAGATGGGGGATCTCTTGGTTAACAGTCGAGTTCCGAACTTCAATTTGGATACAGCCCTTAAAATACGCTCGCTTTAAAATAATTAATTTCTCAGAAACTTATGGTACAAATTGCATAAAAATTTGTTTTTAGACTAATTGAAGGGTGTAGAATTCATTTATGCTGTCAGAATTGTGTACTGCTATTAAAAAAAACAAAGTTATGGTTCGTTTTAATATGTATATGGTCCCCTAAGCAAATTTTATGTTTATCATTTAAAAGCAGACTTTATTTCCAATTGTGCGGTTCCAGTAACTTTCTTCTACGATAATTTGTTGAGGAATTAGTAGGGGGTGTTTACTTTTTTTCCATACATACTTTTTTTCCCATACTGTACATACTCAATACTAAGCATAAAGTTCCTGCTTCTGTGGTTCTGCTTCTATGTTCCTGCTTCCCTTTAAACAAATATGAAACGGAAGGGATATAACTGAAATGTAAGCAAAACTTCTTTTCCCTTTTGATTATTATACACATATAAAGAATCATATACCCAAAATTTTTGGTGTAAGAAAATTCTTCCTATTCACATTTGATAGATGGCGTAACCAAATACCAAAATTACACGGTAGAACTCAAGCTTTAATGGCTAAAAGCTTCGTCACAAATTAATATAATTTTGAGTTTATAAAGCTAAAGTATCCAGAAAAGGTTAAATAATTAAAAGTGACACATTCTTTCATATTAACATATTTTATTATTAATTATTTTTTTTTAATTACTGAATCACAAACCGTTTTGTCCATAACAAAATAAATAAATAAATAAATAAAACATGAAAAGGCAATTTAAACGACCGCCATCTTTACTTCAAATGTAGGTGTGCGATTAACTAATCGACGTCAGTGGCTAGGTTGAGTTACTGGACTCTAGTTCCGTTTTTTCTTCCGATTTTTTTTATATATAACAGAGATTGAATCGTTTGCTTTACATGTGAAGCATTAGGATATTGTAAAGGGTAACCTTTGTAAAAATTGTGGTATCAGTTTTTAATTTAAGTTTATCATTTTGTGACAATGAGAAAGATATTTCACAGTCAATCTTACTTTTGGAGCAATAAACAATAAGAATGGTTTCTTGAGAGATTTAAATATTTCTTCTTTTGAAAGAAAGTTTTTATTTTATCAGAAGATTTGAATTTAACAAATAATAATAATAATAATAATAACAATAATTAAATAAGAGTCTTAAATAATGCTACTTTTTAAAAGCTTTTATTTTCCCATTTTTAAAAAATCTTTTACATTGTACTATTTATAACAAATATTTATATAAAAATAGGTACGTGTATTTCTATATTTTAATGAATAAGTACTTTTTTCCAAATAATTCATTGATTAATTATTTTAATTAATTATTCAATATGCTCATGTAACCTTTCAGCTTAGAGCTGGACTTCCCAAGATTTTAGACTGGCGTGTCTCTAAATCTATATTTAAAGTTCCTTAATCTTAATAGGGATGGTTTTGCTACAGACCAGTTGTTGCAAATGTCCTGCGCTGCCCACAAACTGCCTAAACAAAATAAATATATAGTCTAAGCGCGCCAAAAAATGCATGTTTGTAGTGGGCGCTAATATAATAAACCAGTTTCGGTATGTCAAAAATTTAAACTACATTATTATATTAATATAAAATAAAGTACTTACATTCAATATTTAAATTGAATAATATTATTTATTAATATTCAAAATTAATGTATTAAATATTAAATTATATTTATTAATATTAAATATTTGTTAAATATTTATTAATAGTAGCATAAAATATTAATTAATTATTTATTATGTTCACAAAATATTTACATATAAGTAAAATTACTGAATAACTTAACTCTATAAATAATATATTTATATGTTACTAAAATTACTTTATTTCTTGCACATTCATGTTAGACATTGTTAAATATATAAACACAATACATATCATAAAACAATTTGAAGGATTGGCTGGGGGCTACAACAACCGACTTCGTGGCTTGCGATTAAACGTGTTGCTGGCTGACAATCTCTAATTTGTTTATTTACGTTACTCGATTTCTCATGATATATATATATATACGTTTAATGTTTCATATTCTCCAATAAGACTTGTACAAGAGTTAAAATTCATGTTATTCATGTTATTCATAGAATTTGCAGAAATGAAAAATATTCTCCCCGAAAAATATAATGGAGATCCTGAAAGCTAATACTTAAATTCACTTTAATAAAAGGGGAATTTCTAGTCTAAAGAGTGCTAATTATTCTGGTATGAATTCTTATTGAGAGTAGAAATCTCAGCATCTGATATTATGAAGATGAAAAGTGCGCAGAAGACTTGAATTTCATAAATAAGAATAGTAATAATAAAAAAAGAAGAAGACTTAAATATCCGAGGCTGTCATTCTTTCCTGCGAATTACCCCTCTTACCTTACCTTCTTAGTAACTCTAATCGTATAATTTTATCTTAACCCCTTCGCGACGGGAGCCTTTTACGAAATGATTATTACTTTGCTACCGGTTTTAAAAAACAGAAGTTTGTGCCTATTCAAATCGGGAAAATGCTCGGATTAAATAAGGCAAATTTTACAGTAAAATTTTACTGGTCATGATGAACGAGGATTCTTAGGCCTACTTCCGGCACGTATACTTGTCGCTCGTCCCCAAGGGGTTAATAATTATTTTACTTTAGATAAATGAATGTAATGCTATTTTTATGTGATAGCCGCTTAATGATTTAGAATAACCAATTATCGGAAATTTCTTATATGTTTAATAATGTAAGATATTGTTCTTGAAATTTATGTTTCACAGTTTAACCCTTTCCGGCACGGGTAATTTCTGTTGTAAAATGATGAAATGATTGACTGACACCGGAATTTTAAAACGACTTTTTTAGATATTAAAAACCTGTTATTTTACATGTTTATAGAAAATGCAAAATTTTACTAAAATATTTTTGGTGCCGTTCGTAAGTTTGGAATATAAATTAGGTATCCCGACCCGGGCACGCTGCGCCGGAAAGGGTTAAATACCATTATGATTTTCCATTCCGTATTGAGCAATCGAGACACTTAAAGCGATGCAGCTCATGCAACCCTCAGTATATATAGACTCAATATATATTAAAAACGGCAAGTCCATACTGAAACAATTTTTTTTACTGGACTTATATTGGTCTATTTCTATAATAAAGTTGTGGATATTTCGAAAATATACTCAAAGACACATCCATCGCTGAATCTATTCAATTTATGAATATTATAAAAGAAAATATATATAAAGTTATCTACTATACAAAACGCATTTAATGTAAAATTCTTATAAGGCAGTTTTAAATATCAAATTTGATTTTTTAATTGGAACATTTTATGCTTAAATTTTCGACCGTTTTCATAATAATAATAAATTTTTTTATATATGTTGTAATATTTTCAATGCGAATTACATACAATTAAAATTGAGTTTTTAATGTGACAGATAACTTCCCTGATCTGTTGTTGTATGATTATTATATTTATTTCATACGAACGACATTTCCTTTATAGGAGTGTCGCTTTACAAGGGTATTCACTCATTACTTAGAATGTCTTATGTGAACGATTCTAATATATAAATAGAAATTACTTTTATAAAATGTACGGTGTAAATTTTAAATTAAATTGAATATATCATGAAGATGTCTATAAAATGCAATAGCACGCGATTTCAAAGACACAATGCATCAAGTGTAGATTCTACTTTGCTTAGACATAGAACTATGTTTTAAAGTTACATAATTGGACGAACCCGATTATGAAATATTAGCCTTTTTAAAAGATTCAGCCGAATAGAACAATTGACCTGTTAGTTAGATAATTTTTTATGCAGGATTTTAGTACAGACTATACCGTTCTGCAATCCTTATATATAACACTTCTAAATAACTATTGTAACTGTAAAATACAAAGTATCTACATTGTTGTAAAGATTCCATACTATCATTAAAAAATATTTACAAAATAGTATGTTTTTAGCCAAAAAATATCAATGGGAATTACAACTACAGAATCGCCATTCTAAAAGGTTAAAAGAAAATTTGGTTTTTGAGCCGATTTTTGATGGTGTTGTTGTGGGGTTAGGCTGCTATCACTTTGCATTTTTTTTCTCCAATGTATTAATTGTTATTTGAAATAGCTAAAAGTGAAAATACTGCAAGTCGATTTTTGGACCTTTTCCCCGCTAGATTTGCAAAATCTTACACTGTGCGACGTTAAAATAAAAATGGAAGACAATTCCTTTCTGAGAATGTAGAGCTGCGCTCAAAATTTTGGTGATGATCATGCGCATGCATTATGGTTGAGCAATTCGTTAAATGTGTTTGAGGTGATCTTGGTACTTCAGATCGAAACAGTTGTTTGCCCTGCTAGGGGAAAGAAAGGGCTACAAATAATCTTCCATGTATTGGTTGGTTGTGTTTATGACTGGCAATTATCAACACGAGGGATATAAGCCCTAAGGGGGTCTTTCTAAGGGAACCTAACGCGTATTTACGGATGGAAATCCACGGTTCAAAGAAAACCACGAAAACTCCGACGGATTAGGCCGACAGCCGCGATTGGGATCGAGCCCCGCACCTCCGTCTACCAGCTTCCAGAGCAGAATCTCTCCGCCACTGGTGGGGCGATTTACGTGTGGTAAAGAGGCAGTAAGGCATATCTAAACAATGAATTTCGAAGAAAATTGTTTATCTTTATTAATGTGATTTATTAAGACAAAAAAAAATTAAAAATTAGTGGTGTAGGTTTGCTTCCGTTAAGTCGGCTCCTATGCTGCTATTTATGAAGTCAGCAGGGAAAGTATTTGACATGAATAGAAATATTTCTGCTTATTCACTGTTGTTAACCCGTAACTGGAGACATGAATTTCCTTATGCGATCAGAGACATAGAGTCAAAAAGGTTCCAATGATATTTTTCTTATTTGTCTTTGGTAAACAGCATTGGAATTTATTTTGGAAACGCAATTTATTCTGGAAATCGTGCAATGATAAAAGAACTACTTGACGGTACTGAGGAGATGATTTTATTCTAGGAGAAAAACCACGTGATAATCAGAGCCAAAGAAAAACGCGGAGTCACTTTGACTCCCGTCTCCAGTTACGGGTTAATTTCATAAACAGAATTTTCCAATGTATTTTTTTTATTATTATTGAAGTAAAATACATGAAAATCTAAATTAGTATTGTACTTTTACTAATGTATGGAAAATCAACATGCACAATCTTGTTCTGAATAAATATATTAATTTCAATTTTAGGAAGGAAAATTTATTTATTTGCATATTTTCTTGTAAAATTATTTTAAAGTATCCAGCGTTTATGATCGAAAATATTAAATATCATTATTGCACTTCAGAATATGTGTAATGTATTTGAAATAATAAAATGTCGACATTCTTATATATTTAAATTAAAAGTGAATCGTATACAGTGGATCGCAAGAGTGAATCGTATACAGTGAAAGCAAGTGCTTTTAATCACTAAATGAAATGAAATTTTAACTTAATTTGAAAATCTAAATAAATGAAATGCTAGTTAATTTTAGATATTTTCATTACATAGCTCAATTGCGACTTTCATTCGTTTAGAGACGGATTTTTAAAAATTTACATACTTGATTAATAGTCATTTAAGAACACTGCATATAATATATCTTGAAGTTTATATCTTTTAATAAAAGTACTTTAGCTTTTTAAGTTTTCGTAAATTTTTTCAAACAGAATATTATCATAATCATAACATTATTTCCCATAGTTATTCACTTTCATCATCTTTTGAAACATTTTTTTAAAAGAAAACATAATGTATGTAATGTATGTAAACATAATGTCATTCTTTATGATAACTCCCCATGTAGCACAAAGATATCGGCCAATGTCCTACGCAATATTGGCCAATATTTCGAAAGTCTCTAAATGTGCGTCAAATTTACGACATCTACAGATATTCACAGATATAACTTACAATTATTTTTAAAAGAAAACATTTAAACGAGTGTTTTGAATAACTTATAACATTATAATACATAAATTGTATGTAGTGTAACTAATCAATAATATTTAATAAATTTGTCGTTTCTAAGAAAACTTGATTTTTTAACGCCTCATTTTTAATAATGGGTTTACTTTGGCTAATAATGTAAAAATGATATTACTATTACAACATTCAGGGATATCTATCGACATTCGTAAAAACAATATGATTTTTTGGACATTTCAAGATATCTGTCGACATTAAGCATATCTGACGAAATTTGCAAACTTGACCAAAGTGGAAAGAGTGTTTAGGAGGACCGCCCATTTCTATAGCTTTCGTCGAGGAGAGTTTGATGGATGCTGTTGTTTTTTTATGATGGCCGATTATCTGCACGAGAGATATAGGCCCGAGGGGCAGTGATCTCCATGGGGGTCTTTCTAGGGGAACCTAACCCGTATTTACGCAAGGATATCCAAGGTTCGAAGAAAACCACGGAAAAATCCGAACAATTAGGCCCCACCAGTGGCCGAGAGGTTCTGCCCTCGAAGCTGGTAGACGGGAAGTGCTGGGTTCGATCCCAATCGCGCCCGTCGGCCTAATCGTTCGGAGTTTTCGTGGTTTTCTTCGAGCCGTGGATTTTCCATGTGTAAATACGGATTAGGTTCCCTTAGAAAGACCCCCACGGAGGGCACTCCACCCGGGCCTATATCCCTCGTGTAGATAATCGGCCGTCAAAAAATCAACCAACCAACCAACCCAACAATTAGTCCGACGGGCGCGATTCTGTTCGAACCCAGCGGCCTCCCGTCTACCAGCTTCCACAGCAGAACCTCTCTGCCACTAGTGGCAGTGTTGCCAGATTGGGGACTTTTTTGTCCCCATATTGTTGATTGTCACCGCTTTTTTGAAATAGAAATATTCGACCTATTTAAAAGTACATTAAAAATTCTGAACAATAAGGCGAATTATACAATTTTAAAAAAGTGGTGACAGTCAAATATTCTGAATTAAAAAGTCCCTAATCTCGCAACACTGACTAGTGGGACGAGTGTTTGATGGAAACGTCTGCCATGAAATATGTGCTACATAAAATTTTCCTGTAAGAATCTATAGTTTATAGAGAAAAAAAAAAAGCATTTGAAAAATATTATCTCGAAATCTATATAGATTGCTGCAGAAAATTTTCTATTGAACAAGTTACATAGAAATTTATAGACAGCAATAAAGAATTTTCTTAAGAAGCATTTCAAGGCTAAATAGAAACTTTATAGAAATATATGTTTACTATATCTATATTCCTTTATATATAGCAAAATTGAATAAATGAAGACCAAAATGATTTTTGGTGTGATCCTAACACCCGATCGGGTGTTCATCGGATGTAATCAATTTTCATTAAATCCTATTCGCCAAAGATTTCTCTGTATCAACTAGCTAAACACAACACGCAGCTCTTCGGTGAGCAGCGTTTATAAAATTTGATGTATTGCGACTGATATTTAAGTATTCATTAAAAATAAAGGTGTAGTGGAGCTGTGTTCCCCTGAGCTTCAGTGCTTTGGAAAGAACGGGAAATAATAATTTTGGCTTCGGTGTTTGGGAAGCGCTGTTCCGCAGGGTTCCGGAGAGCTGTATTTATCAACTCCATTGAATTCCGAACAATATTTAAATAATCGATAACAGCAAAGAAGTACCGGAACTGGGCTTCAGTGGGCTACGGTACAAATTATGCACAGGATAAACTATCTGCAGGTTTTTTTAAATCGATGAGATCAGTAATTTCATAAAACAGCAAAATAGAAGTAATGATGAAAGAATTTTTTCAAAGAAGAAATAGCCATTGAAATTCTAATATAAATTAAATTATTTGTAAATTTTGCAAGCTCTTACTATGCACAGGCCTGTTGTCCTTTTTGGAAATAAACAAAAAGTACAACTTGACTTATATATATATATATATATATATATATATATATAAAGTGCGACTAATGAAATAAACAAATGATTAAAAAGAAAAAAGGGAAAAAAAAACATTGTTGCTGAATTAATATTTATTTTCATAAGAGAAAAAATTACTAAAGCACATGGTTCCTTTTTTTTCGCATCATCGCCATTGGTTATTTTTTTTAATAAAATTTTAATACATGTAATATACTGTAATATGTAAGTTTCAATGTGAGTTATTTTTAAAGATTTTTGCAAACAACACTTTCGTAAATCTATCGTATTTTTCTTAATATTTATTCCTTAATATGTCGCTTTCGAAAAATGAATTTATCAATTTATATATACCTTTTGTTGAATAATATGTATGTTAATCTGTTTTTTCAATAATATATATTGTATTGGCAAAATAATTGTATTGTACAGTTGCACCCTGTTTGTATGTAGAATTAATCTCATTTTTTATCTCAAGAAAGAGTTTTTATAAAACATACGGACCCTTTCATAAAGATACGACCCCTTAAAAAAGGGATAATTCATGTACTTTTCTATTTGTGGGTGTGGGTATGGGGGTATCTGCAAGTTGTATTACACAGGAAAGCAATATTGCAGTTAAAAAAATTTTAATAAAATTTATTATATTTTTTAAAGAATGTTTGCAAATTTAAAGACATATTCCGCCAATATACTAAACTCTTAACAAAATACAAGAGTTAACCCATTTGTTAAGTGTTTACCCGTTACTCAGGAAAGTGAAATAAAGAAAAACTTTGAATTTGTTACTTAAAATACCTTCATTTTTTTCTTACTTTTATTAATTTTGTACAAAACAATCTCAAAAAAATATTTCAGTAACATTTGTTAAATTATATTTATTACTTGGTAAAATAATACATTAATATACAGCATGTTTATTTCTATGCCTATGGTGTTATTACACGAGGGGTCAAGGTCGCTTCAGATTCCAGGCGTCTCCATGTTATCGTATGGCTGCAGGGGAGTCGCTTGGAGAGCGAGCAACTTTCTATCTGAGCGTCTTTGACGCCCGAAACTAGGGGAGTCGCCAGTAACAGCCAATCAAATGCTTGGAAATCTGATAATAGAAAAGCCTTTTCCGGAACAGCCAATGAAATGCTTGGAAAAGACGGGCCGTGAGGCGGCTGTTGTCGCTAGACGTCTGGAATCTGAAGCGACTCTGACCCCTCGTGTAATAACGCCACGGAGGGCACTCCCCCACTCGAACTTATATCCTAGCGTAGATAATCGGCCGTCAAAAAATCAACCATAATAACTTTATATTTTTATAAAAATAGATAACATACTAAAAAAAAAAAAGATAACAAATTATTTTGCTATAAAGAAAAGTTAAAAAAAATTTCGTTGGAACAAAAATGAGAAGGATATCAAAAGTCACTATCTCATTCTCATCTCAAGTGACAACGTTATGTAAGCATAAGCTTTAAAAAAAAAGATAAGAAAAATATAAGGAAAAAAATTTCTTTGGAGTCCGTTGAACGTCTGAGTTCAGATAAAATCTGATAGATCACGAATTTAGAATATATCATTTCTTTTCTTAATCGTACTGCACTGAATGTATAGTTATACTTTCGCAACACATTTGAATGCATAAGGTGTTTCAAAGGTGCGATAATTTCTACACATATGTTAATCTTGATCAAAATATCTGTCTAAATATACTTTCGTCACCAAGGTTTACGGTAGTATTTGAAAGGTTTTCTTTATCTGTTGGGGATAGCCCTACCAGTGGCCGAGAGGTTCTGCTTTCAAAGCTGGTAGACGGGAGGCGCTGTGTTTGAACCCAATCGCGCCCTTTGGCCTAATCATTCGGAGTTTTCCGAGGTTTTCTTCGAACCTTGTATTTCCTAGCGTAAATACGGGTTAAGTTCCTTTCGCAGTCTTCCCCCCTCGGGCCTATATCTCTCAAGTAAATAATTGGCTTTCATAAACAACATCAACACACTGTTAGGGATAATGGCTTTGGCGCAACTCGGGTGTAGGTTCAGTACCTCTAAACACCACTCTTTTAAAGAAATGTTTTTTTGTCTTATCTAATCCCACAATTCTCAGTGATTAAACAAGGCGAAAACTATTTTACATAATTTGTAGTATACGAAGCATTTTATAAACGGTCTCTGCCAAGTGTGCCCATGTATTAACCCCTTAATCGTCGCGCCCGTGACTGTCACGGGCAGTGTAGGCTTCTTTTTTTTATTCAGATAGTTTTATTCCCACCAGTTTTTTTAAATAATGTAATTAGCTTTATTCTCTCAACATTTTCTCTGCCATTAAATGAAGAGAATATTTCAACTTCAAAAAATTGGTGGCAATCAAACAATCTGAATTAAAAAAAAGTATTTGACCCTTATATGGCGCGACGATTAAGGGGTTAATCTGGTCCTGGAGAGAGAAAGACAATATACTTTATCAGTTGCACTAACAAATTTCGAGAGATAAAAATATTTTTAGGAGTATATTTTAAACAGATTACTGATCAGCAATTAAATCTATGAAATCTGGAATTTTAAAAATGTGCAAGCCACGCCTTTTTCCCGAAAAGTTTTAGAACGTTGATTTTCTAGGTGTCTTTTTAAAATTTACATATTACTAAATAGCTTACAATATATGGATTTAATTAATCTAAGAAAGTTTTTATATGATAACAAAATCACCTACATGTTATATATAAGTATTATTTCAGAAAAATGCTTTACACTAGAAACATTACATAGGTGTAACTAAGGATTCATAACCAATGTTCAGATTTTTCAATAATGTTTAGTTTTAAAACTCGAGTAACTCGTGACCAGTAAAAAAAATGTTACTAACGCGTAGTTTATTTTTTTAAATCTGCATGTTTTCCAAATAAAATAAGAGGTTCTTTAATAATTTTTTTTTTCCCTTAATAAATATCATTTCAGAAAGCGGAAATAATGTTTCAATTTAGTAAATAAGGAAATGGTAAAATAAAAACCTTAATATGTTAAAAAATAGATGTATTTCAGTACAGATATTTATTGTTATTGAATATTATTAAAGATTTTCATATCTTTGGAAGCAGGATATGAAACACTTTATTGAATACTTTTAGATTCTTAATATTACTAATTAATTTTTAAATAAATTCAAATATTAAACTTAAAAATAAACATTTTATTAAAAGAACAAATTTTTGCAAGTAAAATAAAAAAATTATTCGATCCGTTTATTCCATATGATTGATCAATTTGATTGATGGGATTGATTCATTTCATCCTCTCCTAGTACAACTCTCCGGAATTATTTTTGTGCTAAAACCTTCTTCAAGCGACCAGGAAAAAATGGAATTTTCTTCAAAGAAATAGGTCGCTGATGGCGGGAGTTCAACTGGGATGGTCTATGAATAGAAATAAAATTAATATTGAGCTTATGGGAATAAATTTCGTTCTATGAAAAAATCAACGTGCAGGGAGATGGTGGCTTAATGGAGGTGGTCGCACAGGGAGGTTTGACTGTAAATATCTTCAATAAATATTATACATTTTCTCTTGATACTTCCCGTAGAAATCCTTGAATATGCTCTTATAGATCTAACTTTTTTATATATATTCCAAATCTTAACCAACTTAATTTAAACTTACACCGTATGTATAACAAAGAAAATATTTTAAAAAATAAAGGAGGTTCTCTGAATTGTAATAGCAAACATATTGTCGTTTATTTTAGATAATCGGTTGATCTGTATCACACAGCTGATGTATTTAAACAAAATACTTGTTACTCTCTGTGTAAAACGACAGTAGCGTCTAAATAGCGCCCCTCACAACGGCTCTTATCACAAATGTACACGAGAAGTTCCCTAGCACGGCGCGCTGGCTCATACGATGCTTTGTTTACTTTCAGCTTAAAAGCGGAACGTTGCATATCCTGTCTTCATAATTTTTAGAAATAAAAACACCTAACAAACATCATCCATGTACAAGATAAATGAGCTTTATTTAAAATCGGATTTAAATTGCTTGATATCATTATTTATTTTTATTTTATTTTATTTTTTAAAATCTGAATAAAAACAGTTTATTTTTTCTTTTGTATTGATTTTTACTGGAGACTGGATTTTTTATATATTACTGTTCAATAAAGAGTAATTAAAACAATATTACAGACAACTTAAACATAATGAATGAGGTAACATTTTATAAAATTTCTGTCTTTTAGAAAAGAAAAAAACTCGCTATTATTTTACGAAAGTAAATGAATACATTAAAAAAAAATAAATCTTAATTTTAAATATTTATGCGATATACAAAATCCTAAAAATAAAAGTATGGATAAATATTCTTTTTTAAAAACTGCTTCATTTCCTAGTTAGATGATCACTTTATTTTTGTAAGAATATAACAAGACTGATGTGCAAATCCCAAAATTTTATTCTATCTCATACATCCTAATAATTCAAAATTCGCTATCAAAGTGCTAAAATTAAATGGCAGTCTATGTCCATCACGAGGATTGTAAAGTTATATTGGTTCGTTGAATTGGATGTATTTAAGAACATATAAGTATCGCATTGTTTCAAACAATTCATTAAATTTCGGAAACCGACCTCTTAGACGTCCGCAACCAAAATTCTAACCCAAAGTATATAAAATCAACACCTGTTGTTCAATATACAACCAAGTCTAATAAGGATCTATTTACGTGAAAATGTAACAGGATACTAAGTTTGATTAAATTGCATGCATTAGATTTTGCGAAAATCGTAAAAAATTCAGCATAGCAGCGCCACCTGTTGTGCGATTTACATCAAAAAACTAATTAGTAACAGCTTACATCAACATCTAACTGAATATGAAGTTTGATGAAAATCCGTGCATTAGTTCTTTAAATAGAGCTATTAATTACTCAGAAATCGTACAGAAATCAGCACAGCAGCGGCACCTGTTGGACGATATACACCAAAAACTAACCAAGCTAGTTTATATCAAGGTTTAACTTAATCTAAAGTTTTATTATATTCCGTACATCAATTCTGGATAGAATTATAGCTGAAATCGTGAAAAAATCAGCATAGCAACGCCACCTGTTGGGCGATATACACCAAACACTAATTAGCACCAGTTTATATCATGGTCTAACTGAATCTGTAGATTTGTGAAATTTCATGTATTAGTCAGTGAGATAGAGCGTCCGCAATTTTTTTGTCACAACAGACAGACTCACAGACAGAGTGACAGATAGACATTTTCTAAAAACCATTAAATCATGTTCAGGATTTTCTAAAACGTATAAATCCATCGAAAGCCACAAGTCGAAAATTTTCCCGAATCCAACTAATTTCTTTTTGTTCGGATAGAAAGGCGTAAAAATGGGAAACATGGATTTTTCATTTACAATTTTTATTAGTAATAAAAATCAGTCAAAAACCCTAAACGGATTAAACGTTTGTGACACAGCACTTTACGTGGAAAATTGGCCCAGAGGCGGAGCATATCGACACCACTAAATTTTAGTAGTATTTTGCGCCTTATCTAATGCCATAATTTCCGAGTTTTTATTAAGGTGAATAATACAATAAAAAATTAGTGGTGTCAATAGGCTCCTCCTCTGCGCCAATTTTCCACCACTGACTTTACCTTACGGCTCTAAAAATTTTAAATATAGGTCTTAAAAATTAGGATATCGAAATTTGGGTAACGCTATGCTATTAATTAAAAGAAAAATATATCATCATTTTTTTTTCTATTTATATACATTCACCAGAACAAACAGTATTTTCAACATCAATTGATATATGTACACTTTATTCACTAATCATTTTTCATTCAGGTCTCTCATAAATTCAAAATATGAGTTTTAAATTAGATGATATGAAAATTTGAGTGGCGAATTTATAGCACATTAAAAGTTACCCAGCTAACACACGATTTCTGGCCGCAAGGCGGTTTCGTCGCGGCCAACGTCAGTTAAGGCCATTTGTAGCCAAACTATACTGTACCGTAAGTGACGCGCCGCTAATTACGGCAGCTACCGCGGAAAAGATTACGGATCGGTGGCGAGGAAACTGTTGCGTTTATTTTGCCCGCAAATCAATGAGGGTCAGTTTCTGGCAAAAATGTAATGGTCCATCATCGTTTAGAAAGTAGAGGGCTAATATTACATAACTCGCATATTTATTTAAACAGAGGAAATGTATTTTTTTCTTCATTTTTTTAAGTAACCTTAATTATTTTAAATGTGGCTTTCATTAAAAAATATAGATACGTTATGAGATTTATATTTAAAGCAGTAAAATAGATTAGTTAGTTTTGCTTAGTTTTAAAATATTTAAGGAATATATATTGATAAATATGTAACAAACATTTACTTTTACAAAATGTAAAATAATATTTCCAAACTATGCTTCGATATCTTTGCATGGATATATTTTTTATAGTCACACTGAAAGCAATGAATGCATCATTTTTTTCTATTTGATAATTTTTTTTATTGATTAATTTTATTGATTATTTATTATAGCCGAACTAAACAGATAAAAAATTCATAGGCAATACTTTGAATCGGAACAATACAAAATAATTAATTATAGTAAGACGCATTTATTGGGAATGTATATTATACTAAACATCTACTAGAGATTTAATGATAAATGTGATTTTTTTTTCAAGTTCCATGAAAAAATATTTTTCTTAAAAAAAGTCACTTTGATTGTTCAAACAAAAACTTATTGTTGAACATGTGTTGAGCATGAGAGAAAAAAAGGAAAGAGAAAAAAAAAGGGGGGGGGGGGATTAAGCTACTTCTAAGGCATGAATTTTTAATACTATTTGAAATATATTTTCATGTAAAATAAAATATTATAAGATTTAAAGTTCTGAATTCAGTGTAAAGCAAAAAATAAATAAACATGCTTTTATTAAATTCCTAACAATTTACATATATTTATTTGTTTTATTTTTATTATTATTTTACTAATAAAAAATACATATAAAGTCATATACCTGGCATTAGCAAAGCAAAAACCTGGATTTGTTTGAAAACACTAGTACGTTGCACGATTTATATTTTATATTTATATATATATAAATTCCCTAAATAAAAGATTTTATATGGAAAAAACCATAAGCACGCTTAATGTTCTTGCTTTTAAAATATGCATTAATATTTAAAATAAATATATTTTTGTGAGCACATTGGAATAAAAATGAATATATTTAATGGTTATTTTATATAATTTTTAATTGCCAGAATTTAATTTATCAAATAGAAAGAAAAGGGCAAATGTAATTTATTTGATACATTGGTTGTAAGTTATAAATATGATGAAGCATGTTTTATAAATAAATAGAAAATGAACTTGAAAACTCCACTGCACCTTTCCCCTTGTTGAAATTTTATCGATTTTTTCTCCCTCTTGCAGAAATATATATATATATATAAACATTAAAAGAAAAAAAAACTTATGATTGAGGAAAAAAGACCGTTTTTTAGTTATTAGAGTTATGCATTTCTTCATAAAACCAAAGAATTATAATTATAATTCTTTGGTTTTATGAAGAAATGCATACATAATTCTTTGGTTTTATGAAGAAATGCATACATAATTCTTTGGTTTTATGAAGAAATGCATAATTTCTTTGTATATCTGTTATAAGTAAATGTTATAGCATTTGCTTACATTTGTGACTGTTAAAAGCAGATAACCTTTTAGAATCTATAATATTCCTTTCCCTCCCCCGAAAGAAAAACCGTGCTTGCATTTCAAGGACATTTGGGGTTACAGGAAGGAGAAGGGGCTAAATTCTGAGAATGAAATCAGCTTCCTTTCAATTCTCCCGCGTTCTTCTTGTCATTTTACAAGACCGAGAGATAGGGGATGGTCATAGAAAAAGTGTTGCTGTGGATGTTTAGTTGTCAGTAATTATTTGTTAAAATATTGGTAAGCTTAGTTCATGTTTATTTATTAAAGAAATTAATTTATTAAATTATAATCTTTTTTGCATCATTTTATATTTTTACGTTTGTTTGACAGAAAACAGTAAAAATGTGTTAGTTTTTTGAAATCACAAGTATTTTTAAAACATATTGTAATTTTAGAAAACGTAGTATAATATCTAATATATATTGCCTTTATCATATAAAAATTTTGCGTAAATTACGAAATAGTGAGGGTATTTTTTTATTTTTTTTCCTCAAAGTTTAGAATTATATCGTTTTTTGAAGTAATGATTGCCATTTCCCGATCATGTGATAAACAATATTACGAAAGCTTGATAGTTTAATTTAAATTTATTCTTATTGTTAAAAATAAAATAAACAGTTTTTTCGTATATTTGTTAAATACCTGTGAAATTTCGACTAGTCTACATAATTTAATAACTAAACAACAGAATAAAGTTAAAAAAATAATAAAATTTAGATAAAATCGTTAAAATAATAATACATTTAAAATTACTGCAAGTACTTTTCTGGTATTTTGAAAAGGTTAAAGTATGTTTGTAATGTAATGCATATTGTTGTACAGTTAGACTACTGTTGCTACTTTACTTAAGCGATAACACCAGCTCGCTAATGATAATCCAATGGATTTTTTTTTTTTAATATCTCTTTCGCATTTCAATAATTTTAAATATATATATTGCATTGGATAGCTGAGGTCGATCGCTACAAAGAACCTGTTTATTTTTTTCGATTTTGCTTACAGGTTTTTTTTTTTTACTAGGATACTTTGATTTTCGGAAACAAAGTATGTTAAAAAAAGAAAACTGTAAACAAAATCGAAAAAAGCATTTCTAGAGATCGACCTCAGCTATCCAAAGCAAAAAATTATTCAAAAATATTGAAATTCTTACGAGATATAAAAAACAAGTCCCCCCTTATGTTTAACATTAGCAAGCGGGTGTTTTCACATGAGTGAAGTAGCTTTTTAAGCTGTGAGAGAAAAATTTAATGTAAAATTAAAAAATATTTAAATGATGCAAAAATAGTTATTGTTTCTCAGATTATGATTTAATAAGGTTTTAATAAATAAGCATATACTAGTACAGGCTTCCCAATGTGTAAAAATCAGATAAAATGAAAGAAACATGTTAAGTAAAACATGTATAAAAGTCATGCTGATGTTATAAGCACTTATTTAAAAAAAAAAAAAAAGAAAAAATCCTAGACCTCTTCTTAATTTTACATATTATATTTAAACTGTTTTTAGATAAACATTCAAAACCAGTAAATTTAGATTTTAATTTTTATCAAAATATTTTTTTAAAAGAAAATTTTTTGGTTCTGACAAAAACAGAAAAAGGCCTCATTTACTGAATTGTTCTGGTGTGGGGGAAAGGGCTTAAACAGTATAATTCTGGCCATATTCAGGCTATTTTTTATTCATGATAAGCAATAGTGGCATGAATGTGTCTAGCTTCCGGCTTGCATTCATTAATGGTGCCCATTGATGGCATAAATGTGGCTCGCTTCCGGCTTGCCTACATTAATGATGCCCATTGATGGCATAAATGTGGTTACCTTCCGGCTTGCATTCATTAATGATGCCCATTGATGGCATAGCTGCGGCAAGCTTTTATTCATAAATGCCATTAAATGTATAATTGTGGCCAGTTTGCGGCTAAATATCAGTTTTAGATGACCGTTAATGGCGCATTTGTGGGCAACTTCTTGTATTTACAGCCAATTGTCTTCCGGCCTTATTATGTCCGGCGTGACACATTTTTTACGATGCCGTCACGGCCAACGATAGCGGGCCGATATCGAACACTTCGGGCCAAGGCTAACGTTCACTTCAGTGGCCCACAAGTTATGTGTTTGTTGGGTATGTTTTAAAATTCTATAAATATTATCTTTGGTTTGTCTTTTTAAATATATTTTCACATCCAAACGATATTTTTAATTTTCCAGTACACTGTTAAATATTCACATTTTCACTGAGCCTATATCATACATTGAAATGTATTTATTTCAATCGATTGAGTTATCTTTTGTGTCAAGCTATCCAAAAATCATAAGTAAAATTTATGTAAATGTTTTGTTTGCGTCATAGTAGCCAAATTAAATGAAATATATGTAAATAGATAAAATGACAGAAATAAAACCCGATTGTTTTTTAAATACTTTATTTAAAGAAAATAATCTGTAACGTTTGCTGTTCAGTAAAAAGAATAAATAAATAATTACTGTTAAGTTTGCAGCTTTTAATGACGACGAGGAAAGCATGTTCAAAGTTTAGTCATATATGCATTTCTTGTCATATATGCATTTCTTGCAAAGTATAACTTTGCACTCACACCTGGAGTCCCTGATGACTGATAATTGTAAACAGTGAAGTTCATAGCAATAAATGAAAAGTGTCTCATTTAAGCCGATACAGCTCAAATCCATGAGTAATGTAGAAAATTTTCGAAGAAACAATCGAAAATTTTTAAATGCAGATAGTTTCGGCCATATTTTCAGCTGCATTTTCTCCGAAATCGAATGCTTGGCGAAACTCAGATTTTGGGATGAATACGTAACGAACATTTCGGCCGATCTACACTTAAAGTAACTAAAACTTTTAAATCTATTATACGCAACTCGTTAGCCGCTTTTTCTCTGATCTCTAATGCCAGATATTTAAGATCTGATTGTTTACCTTTACATAAGAAAGCCATTTTAAAACTAATATTCATATACTATTTATTCTTTCCTTTAAATACTGAAACAACCAGAGATTTGTAAGTAAAAAAATAACAAAAATAGTATTCATAACATCCTAAGGACAACATTTTTAACCAGAAATATTCCTCTACATTCATCTATTAATTTTATTCGGAATCGATAAATAAAAATTTAATCCCACTACTATCAGATCTATATAAAAACATTTTGCTCCCCACGCCAGTAACAGCACACACACACACACGCAAAAAAAAAAAAAAAAAAAAAAAAAATCTAAATTTAACGCATTTCCGCAGATTAAAAAGAAAAATCATATGTTTCTTTTAAATAGGGACATTCTCAGTAGCATAGGGAATATCGTGGGTGCATTTGTGATATGAGCCGTTGTGAGGGGCGTGGTTTAGATGCTAGTTCACTGCTGGAGACGCTGTGTTTCTAATACTGCCACAGTCTAATATCTTGTTCATTGTTCTAATATCGAATTGACTGCTCTGCGAGAAACGGAGGAGCCAATTTTTATGATAGAAAAACTTTAGATAATCATACTGTGAAAACTGCTTTATATATTAATTAAAATTTTCTGTCCATTATTTTACGGTGTGAGTTTTATATAAATTTGCATATAATTTGACAATTCCATTGAAAATTATGGCTTTAAGAACATATTGCGATAAAGTGGAAAAGAATGACAAATGTTACTATGGGAAATATCAAAAGAAAATTTAATATGCTTATCGCGAATAAGTGTTTCACATTATTGTGAGCATTTAATGGTAGTAAGTGATGAAATAAATTGATCAAATAGTTAAATTATTTTATTTTTGTATGAACCTTTGTATCTTAAATGACCCTTTAAATTAATTTTTCCAAAATTCTAAAACTTCAGCATATACATTTCAATTAACTTGCCCCTTTTTTAAAACATCTTTCTTTTAAGTATGTAATAAAAATATCTAAAATAAAGCATTCCCATTCACATAGATTTGTTTTTATTAAGTTGCAGTTTTATTTCATTAAAAAACTTATTAATAGTGATTAAAAGCAGCTGCATTCATTGTACATAATAATATACTCTTAATTTAAATTAGTGTGAATGAAGAACAATGATTTTAACATGAAGAACAATGATTTTAATATGAAGAACAATGATTTTATGATTTTTACGCTCTACGCGCGATTTTACAAACAATCACGCGTAGAGCGATTGAGGACGAAGTCGAATGATGAATGGCCGGTTCCCCAAGATATTGTAGGAGGGGCCTAATTCACTTGAGGAGGATATATTTCCTTTTATTGAATATCATAAAATCGTCAGAACTTGCTTATTAGTATTGGTATTTTTAATGAAACTTAAGACTTATTAAACATGACCATATTAAACAACAAGAATTATTAATTTATTCATTTAAAAGAAAACAATCCATATACAGTCGAACCTCTATTTAACGAACCCCTATTTTGCGAATTTCTCCATTTTGCGAACTTTTCCTTGAAACCAAGAAATTTTTCTAATTCCTTCGCAAAATAACCTCCAAATAGCGAAGTGCATTCTCTATTTAACAAACTTTTTCTTGTGATCTAATTTTTTTTTCTCAAAATATTTCTGAACACTTCAAACTTATTCTTTCTTTTAACGCATTTTGTGATGTTCAATGGCCTTGAACTGGTTTTATCAGGCACCTTCTTCGTCAGCAGTGAGAATTCGGTAAGTACGGAGGACGAAGACGATAGTCCTTAGAGTAACTTTAAAAAATGTGGATACAGATGAGAAAAAAAGAAGAAATTAACTATGATGTGTTGCTTGATGATTGTATTTCATTTAATTCTGAAACTGAGACCTCGGAAAATCTAACCCAATTGGATATTTTCGACAGTGTGAAAAATAAAAACAATACAGCAATGAGTTGCGATGAAGATGAATATGATGAAGATGGAAATGATCATGATGCAGGAATAAACAAAACTTCGTATGATGAACTGCTAAAATCCTTTGAAACAGTCCGACGCGGATTACAGTTTAAAGAAAATACGCATGGAGGATTTTTTGGTGAATTGCAAAGATGCGAAACGTATTATGAGAGAAAGCACTTTTTTAAATGAAAAACTTGTTAAAATTAACAGAGTTTTTCAGAAATTAAATTGGACGCATGTGGTAATGTATGGTTAAAATTATTTGTTATAATAATATTGAATACGATAATGTCGTTAAAATTCGTTAATTTTAATGTAAAACTATTTATATTAAACTGAAAATACAATGTATTCCCGGACAATGTTTGTTTTCCTCGCAGATTTCAAAGATTTAAACACATAGAAAAAATGAATTGATGATAGGTATTGTTGGGTAAAATAAATAAAAAAAAATAGATATAATTTATAAAAAAAGGTGTGATTAATACGTTCATTAAAAATATTTAGTGTTTATGAATTTAAAATCTGTTTTATGAAGATTAAAATATTTTAAACAATGAATCTCTATTTAACGAATTTTCCATATAACGAACTTTTTTCCGGGATTTAGCGACTTCGTTAAATAGAGGTTCGACTGTATACAAGTATAATTTAATATGAATCCGATCGAATAAGCAATCTTTTACTGTGTTCCAGGTGACTCATTCATTTAATAATGTGGTGTATGGTCCGGTGGGGGGGCATGTGATAATAGCCATCGAATGTTTAACATTTGATTTTGCTACTCACTGTTCTGGCCGAAACCCACTGCCACTAATATATATTTTATATATGTATATATATTTTTTTAATGCTCGGCTGCTTTTGAAATATAACCCACTGCCGATGAGGCCGCAGCCTGCTTTTTCCTAATTTTATTTTTTTACAAATAGTTATATTCTTCTTGTTCTGTGAGGGGGGGGGGGGTGATCTATTTCAGGCGAAATATAATCTTTTACTACGTTTATATATATATATATATATATATATATATTAATTAATTAATAATTAATATTAGTTATATATATATTTAAATAAAAATATTAATTATACATATTTAAATAATTATTAGTTAATATCAATTACACAGGTTTAAATATTTCAATATCAGTATTAATTATATATTTAAATAATGATATTAATATAAGAAAAAAACAAAATCTTTAATTATATTACATTGTTACAGATTAACATAATTAAAGATTTTCTTTTTTTCCCCTTACATTATTATCACTATTTAAATATATAATAATATTAAAATTTAAATATGTATAATTAATGTTTTTATGTTCCATTATTTTATAATTACAAATGAACTAGTAATTAATAAAATGAATACTAGTAAATTAATTAATTTTTATATATGAACGATAATACTTCACTTTAAAACATAAGTTTAAAAAATTGAATTTACTAATTTGATATCTATCTCTTGCAACAGGGCGGTATCACAACTAACATAAAAATATTTTTAACTTTATTTTAAGAATTATTGCATTTTAATAAATATTCATTTAATTATTAAAAAACAGAATTTAAGAATTTATTTGAATTATTTAAATTTATTTAAAATTAAATTTTATGTAATACAGATTTAAATTAAATGTTATAACTTAAATGTAATTAAAATTTAATTGTCTAATTGACAATAAAAAAAATTACAAAGCAACTGATTTTTATATTTTAAAGATCAAAACAAAATACTAATTTGATGTCTATTTCTTACAACAGGGCGGTATCACAACTAACATAAAAATATTTTTAACTTTATTTTAAGAATTATTGCATTTTAATAAATGTTCATTTAATTATTAAAAAACAGAATTTAAAAATGTATTTGAATTATTTAAATTTATTTCAAATTAAATTTTATGTAATACAAATTTAAATTAAATTTTATAACTTAACACGTTCACGCCGGCGCGGTGGGTCACACTCGATTGTCTCAGAGCTGCTAAGGCTCCGGCTTTTTTTTTACCAGTATTTTAATACAGAAAACGTTGTTTTATTTAATTAGAACAATTGGGCTATTTAAAGGAACAACATTTTCTCTAAAATATCAGTGGTGTGCAAAAAGCCGGAGACTTGACAACTCTGAGACAGTCGACTGTGACCCACCGCGCCGGCGTGAACTTAATTGTCTAATTGTGACAAAAAAAAAAAAAAAAAAGCGAAGCAACTGATCTTTATATGTTAAAGATTAAAGCAAAATAGTAATTTGATAGCTATACAACATATATATATGATTATATATATAAATATATATAATCAATAAATATATATATATATTTATACAACATATATTTGATATATGTACAACAGGGCGGTATCACAACTAACATAAAAATATTTTAAATTTTATTTTAAGATTTTTTGCCTTTTAATAAATGTCCATTTAATTATTTAAAAAAATTATTTGAATTATTTGAAATTAAATTTTATAACTTAAATGTCTAATTGGCAATTTTAAAAAATAGAAAGCAACTGATTTTTATATGTTAAAGATCAAAACAAAAATATACAACAGATAGGACACAATTCACAATCTAACGATTACAAAGATTGCACTTTAACCGCCGAGATATGACGCTCATGGTTTAGTTCATCCTTTAACAAAGTCTCCCGTGTACTTCGAAAATGTAAACTAAACTTCCGAAGCCGCAATAATGCACGGACCTGCTTTGGGTGGACTCCGAGTTTTTGCGGCTGCATGGGCAACCCTTTTAAAATACAACGAGGAGAACTTAGTACGTATAGGCGCTCACTCGTTATTTAAATACTCGGAAAAGTTTAAGATAACGTTACTGAACAGGTACTGAACAGGTAATCAGCATTGAGGGGTTTCCTAGCTGTTATCAGCTTAACACCCAGACTAGGAAATTAGAATGTCTTATGTTTTAATGAGCCATTGGGATAAAGTTAAACTGTAGCAATGCTACTATAAGAATAAAAGAAGTTAACAAGAGAAAAATAAGAAATTTAAGGAAAATAGGAATAAAATTAAATTTAAGTAAAAACTTAAGAAGAAAGAAAGTTAACAAAAAATCTTAAAAAATTTACATGAGTCTTAAAGTAATTAAAGTCTAACTGTAGTTGTAAAACTACTATAAGGAATTTTGAAAGTTAAAGTTAGTACTGTTCAGTGAAACACTCACCAAGCAAGGGCAAGAAAAGATAGGGTGGCAAGACCACAACATCCAACCAAAAAAGGGACAATTCAGGGCCATACATTTTATTTTTTAAGTTTTTCAATTTTTATGGTCTATGTATATGGAGAATTTTTTTTTTCTTTTTTTTTTTTTTTTAAGAAAAGTATATAAAAAGAAAAATAAGAGAAGGCAAAAATAGCGTGGAGAACTCAGATGTTACTGAGTGTCCATAATTATGGAAAACCTGGGCCGTTTCCGATGGTGGGGTTCAAAAGCGTCATAATCCGGTAGCTCCGCTACAATTTCATTAGGGAGGTCAAAAACTTTATCATAAAATTTTTTGGCTAAGTCGTTTATGCGCTTACGTAAAGTAGTAGTTTTAAGGTCTCTTCGGACCGCGGAGTTGCGAAGGTAACGAGATGCGTTACGGACAGTAAGCAGGTTGGAATTGTGCAATCGACTAAGGCTGTCCATAGTGGTCTTACAAGTGAAGCCCCAGACCGGACTTGCATAGGTTATGATGGGAAGGATGCAAGAATTATAGAGAATTAATTTATTGTGAACTGACAAAGTTTTACTGTTAAGGAGAGGTTTTATAGAGTTAAAGGCACCAGCGACTTTACCCCTAATGGAAAGAATGTTTTTTTTCCAAGTTAAGCGACGGTCCAGAATGACCCCAAGATACTTAGCCTGGTCTGACCAAGGGATAACAGTGTTATTAATAATGATTCTGCTAGGAAATGTTAGTTTGCAAGAGAAATATACTGCAGTAGTTTTAGTTTCATTTATTACGACGCGCCAAAGCATACACCAGTTCATGAAGTCATCAATATGTGTCTGTAGGTACCTGTATATAGTATACGGGTGGTGTGCTGAAGCATAAATACAGGTGTCATCCGCATAAAGAGCGAGCTGTGTGCGCAAGGAGCGTGGGATATCATTAAAGAAAATGTTGAATAAAAATGGGCCCAACACGCTCCCCTGGAGGATGCCCGCTAGGATAAGAAGAATAATAGAAAGAATGTCGTTTATGCGGACTTGAAAAGAGCGGTCGCTAAAGTACGAATATATTAAATGTATAAGTCTGGGATGAAAACCGAGCTGAATTAGTTAACCTTCAAAGCACCTACTCAGTTCAGATTCACATTGATCAGATCATTGTTCAGATCATTGTTCAGATCACATTGATATTTCTCAGTATATTTTTCTGGTATGAAGTTTTGAATATTCTCAAACATTTACTTCTGTTATTATTTTTGTGTCATAATGACAGCATTATAATCTTATTAATATTATATATGTGAAAATGTTTCGCTGAAGTCAACGTCAAAACGTATGATTAAATGTTTTTGTATTCATTATCCATTCTATCCATCTTTTACCAATGTGTAAAATTTCACACAAGTTAATAAAATGTACATTATTTATTAGTTTGTAATACGTAAACTAAAAGTTATATAAATAAAACCTACTTTCAATCAAATGTAATAATGGAATATTCTATTGATCTTTTTTCATTTTGTGGCATTTCAAAGAAAATATGAAAATTGATAAGACAGTGCAGTAATAATAAGTCCACCAATGTTAACCTTTCTTAACCTGAGAGTAGTTGCATCTTCGTTTCACAACGTTATAAGTCGCGCTCGGTCTTTTTGCTGCCGGCCACCCGCATACAGAAAATGTAAAATAAGAAACATTTTTCGCTTCATATTTTAATATTACACTTCAATGAAGTTATAAATTTGCAGTTTACTTATATTATATATTTCATTAATGAGATTTGGAATAATGGGAAAAGTAAAAATGAACTGAAAATTAGGGATCGCTGCGTAGACTTTTCCACCAATTTCAACTTTACTTGTAAAAATGTTCCTAAATTAAAAACAGGGATGTCTTGTTGCGTCACTATAGTGGTGGAGAAACATTTAAAGTCAGCTACATGGTAGATCTCCATTCTATTTGTAAGGGGATATGAGTTAGGAGAAGATATGGGCGAAAAACAGACCAATACGCGACTACTACCGGATTTAAAAAAAAATCTGATGCGAAAACCTAGGAGGGATTGTGATTCCAGATATTTTATAACCACTGTCCCATCCTAATAGCAATATTCGCCTTATAAATTCTAAGATTAAAAAAGGCGGAGATTTGAAAATATCGATTATAAAAATAGAGAAACCAAATTACCCTGAAAACCAGTATCAACTATGTTTGGTATATTGTGCCAGTATTTCTATTTATGAATAACAGTGTTGGAAATTCAGTAAATTTAGAATCCAAATACTTACCAGACTTTTTAAATAGTAATTTTCATTTAATTTAATCGATGAAAGTCTGCCATTAAAAAAATATATATATATTCTGGTATGTATTTTGCATACAGAAATACTCTTAGTTTTCAACACTGATCAATATCGCTGATACTTCAATTGAAATAATAAAATTAGTAAAGGTTTACATCGGAAACATTTGTAATGAAACCTTAATACTGCATAAGTATTGCTATACATTGTATAACTCCAACAAAATATGAAAATTGCAAAACTATTTACTTTATGATGGAAATATTACTAGTGAAATCGTAAAATATTTTTTGTCAATATTACGCAAATATGTTATAAAAACAGTGGCAAAAAATATTTTGAATTGTTGACGACTTTAAACCAAATATTTTCATATTTATAGTAATATCATTACTAACATAACAACATGGAGTTAATAATAACTTTTAAAACTAAATAATACTCAACTAAAAGATATATCCTGTAAAGAGGACGCTAGACTCCGAACGGTTAAAATAATTCCATCTTTCTATGAGATAGCGACGGCCTTCATAAGCGTTTCAGAATATTCAAATTTCGTAGCGGAAAAACATACTGAAAAATACCAGAGTCGAATCCAAAACAAGTTGGTGGGTAGAATATGAAACCACAAGGTGTAGACGCTATTGTCGTTAATTTATGTTATTTTAGCCATCTGTAAAGAATGACTATAACACGAACTGCGCAACAAATGCAGAAAAAAAGCGACTTTCGACTTTCATTGATTATATTATTATCCTAATTCTTTTTAAATTTAGTGGTTTGAGTAGTTTAAAATTATACCTTTCTGGGTTAGCATGTATTTTTATATTAGGGGCCGTTCAAATATTACGTAAGCACCTAGGACGGGGGAGGGGGTTAGCGATTTGCTTATTTTTTGCTGACAAGGGGGAGGTGGGGGTTTGAATGATGCTTACGTAAGACATTTTCAAAATCTCTTAACTTAAAAAAAAAAAAAAAAAAAAAACCTATTAAAAAATTTTAAATTGAAAAAAAGAAATAGCAAAAGAATATTAAATTTGAAGTTCTGATGTCAGGTATTTTGACCACACAAGGAAAACATAAACGATCTCTGAGGTGACTGTTCACGTTTGATGCACGAGGGCTTATTATCTCTGAGAACTTACTATTTCCATTTGTGAGAATAGAATAGAATAGAATTGAATGGACCGATGCGATATGTTGTATTGTGACAGTACGAGCTTTCCGGGAAAGTTTCCAAAACATAAGTAAAATTCCATCTTTTTTGCTCCACCCCTCCTCTGTCAAGTGGTTGAACCCCATAACTAGTGACCGATTGCTCTACTGTCTGGTGTCTCGTGAGTTTTGAAAACCTCTCAGTACTGTAGTGTAGTGGTGTTAAAAATAAATGAAATCGGAAATGTGTCTTCATTTAGAGAAATCTTGTATAAAAAACTTTTTGAAGGTTTTAAAATGTCTGCATTAGATAAACCTTTGAAGGATATCCAATGTAAAACTAATGATGTGTGGCGGCAGTATAAAAAGTCTTCTAAAACTGACAAAGAGTTAGAGGTATTTGTGCTAAAAAGAATTGAGAACGAACTGCGTAAGGCAACCAAAAAGAAATCAGTCTTTCTTGATCATTTTAAAAAGGTAATTATAATAAATTTATTCTTAAAATTTTAAATATATTTTATCATATTTTTAAGTTTACATAATTACTTGTAAAAATTGGAAAAAAGATAACATAAAATGACCTTGTAGCCTTGGCGAAACATGGTCACTATGGCAATAAATAAAGACCAAAGAAATGCCAAAAAACGAGTTATTACTTTTCAAACCTTATTTTTTCTTTTCAAATAACTCGAAAATTAATGAATCTACAGGGGAAAAAAATTTCAAAATATCTAAGTTTTGTAGCAGATAATCTTCTAACTGTTTTCAAATTTTGTACCTTACTAAAAATGAAATGTAATCCAATTGAATTGAAGATGCCGTATGACAATTTTTGCCCTTCCATAAAGTCGCAATTATCCACAAGAACTTGTGGAAGTTGTGGCCAATATTATGCATCTCAGAAGTCAGCAAACAGACGCAAAAAAAAAAAAATCAATACAGTGAAATAAAAAGAAAATTGACCAGTTAAACTGATAGCATTGAGCTCAAAGGCTATTCACACTATCTGTATATTATACTCTTATTTCAAAGAATAATGACCCTCGAAAAATAAAAGAAGGGATTAGTCCCCGTTTCCCCCTTTATACTTAACCAAAGAACCTCCAAATTTAATCAGGGAAGTTCCTTAACATAATAAACTGGTATACCAAATTTGAAGCAAATTAGATAATTCTGCATGAAAAAACCATTTCTCTAAATTAAGGGGGGGGGGGTATTAGCTCCCCCCCATTTCTCACTTTATGCTGAACCAATGAACCTTCAAATCTAATCAGAAAAGCTCCTTATCAGAAGGAATATAGGAAAAAAATTAAACTAAATTAGATAATTCTGCATGAAAGCCCATTTATCTAAATTAAGGGGATAGGCAATTGCCCCTCTTTCCCCCTTTTATACATAACCATTGAACCTCCAAATCAAATGAAGGAAGCCATATCAGAATAAACTGGTATATTAAATTTGAAGTAAATCCAATAATTCTGCATGAAAAACCCATTTATCTAAATTAAGGGGAGACTAGCCCCGTCCCTCCTTTATACTTAACCAATAAATCTCCAAATCTAATCAAGGCAGCTCCTTAACAAAATAAACCTGTATACGAAATTTGGAGCAAATCGAATAACTCTGCATGAAAAATCCATTTATCTAAATTAAGAGGTGGGGGGGGGGTCTAGCCCTCCTTTCCTCCCTTTATACTGAACTAATGAACCTCCAAATCTAATCAGGGAAGCTTCTTAACATAATAAACCGGTATACCAAATTTGGAGCAAATCTAATATTTCTGCATGAAAAACCCATTTATCTAAATTAAGGGGGGAGGACTAACTCCTTTTTTCCCCTTTATTCTTAACCAATGAACCCCAAAAACTAATCAGGGAAGCGCCTTATCAGAATGAACCTACAAAAAAAATTTAAGCAAATCGGATATTTCTATCAAGAGTTATCGCGTTACGTACATACATTACCAACATACAGAGGCGGCGGGCACATAAGCTCTCAGGCTTTGATAGCCTGTGAGCTAAAAAGCGAGAAGGCCTGTCTTATACGACCATTGAGAATTGCTGCTCGTCGAGCAAATGAACTTTTGTGCGTCATAAAATTCGTGGAAGATATGGAAGATGTTGAGTAAATCAATGTAGATGAAGTTGATCAAGATTGCATCCGAAAAGAAAGCGATGAAGATAATCAAGTAAAACTGGAAACCAATATCATAACAGATAAGGAAAAATGGCTTGAGCAGTCGTGGTCAGCATCGGAATAGATATGGGTATGTTCAAATTTAAATTTTACAAATGGCTACGTTCTTCTAAAATTGTGATTGTGAAAAAGGGCTAAGAAATTTTCTTAACACTTTAAGACCGGACTGCTTTTTGAGTTTTTTTTTTAAACAATGATATAACTGAAATTTGTAACTGATAATTCACTATCTGTTGACAAAATTCATATAATATAGTTTCTGTTAACCAGCACAATAACTCGATTCCGGCATTTATGGAATAGATAACATAGGAAAATAGAATTTATTTAATGATTAACCCGCACGATCGTGTGGGTCCGGTCTTAAAGGTTTAACTAGAATTGTAAGTAAATAAAACAAGCATTTTTTAAAATTATTTTTTTTAAGTCGAGCAGAGTTTTTTTAATTTGAATTAAGTCCTATTCTTTTTCAAATTAAATTATTAGTGTTAAAGAAAAGTGGGGGGGGGGTTGCAATTTTCTTACGTAATTATTAAGGGGGGGTTGCGATTTGCTTATTTTTGCTGACAAGGGGAAAGGGGGGGGGTCAAAAATTGCCAAAAACATGCTTACGTAATATTTGAATAGCCCCTTAGATGTATTATTAGATATTTCTGAAACATTTATTAGGAGTTCACGGAGTGTCAGTTCTTAAATTACGTTATTTTTTAGGATTTCATCTCAATCATTTTAAATTGTTTGTGTTTACACATTAAGTTTATTTTGCTAAATTTTATGCTTGAAATTAACTTTCTTGAAAGGGTAAAAAAAGAGGAAAGTTACTTCCGTACGCTTGGAAATTAATTCCAATTAACTGATATTAACTTAATGTGTAGTGTGTAATCTAAAAGGAAAGGAATAGAATTATCCGAATTAATTAACCCTTTGAGAGGCAAGCAAATGTGTTTCTGTAATGTCGAATTCACACCGGATTCTGCAAAAAGATTTATTGCAAAAAAGGAAAAGCAATTTTACAACTCTTTTTTTTTTTCTATCAAACTAAGAAAAGTAAAATTTAATAAAAATTTTCCGGCGCAAATTGTCATTAATCGTTGGTGGGATAAAGTATATCCTCCCTCCCCCCCTCCCCCCCCAAGTGGTTAAATTTATTTTACATTTTTGATTTCTTAGATTGAAGAAAATTATACTAGTAAAAATAATGTAATTTTAATTTTTTTTTCTTCTAATGAAACCAAAAAATATCACGAAATTCGCTACCACTGTTCCTAAATGGTAATTTCCACCACTGTTTCTAAATGGTAATCAGCGCTTTTTTTATTCGGAGGTGTTTTTCTCAAAGATTACTGTTTAGATGAGTTGTGACAAAAAATTGTAGTTTCGTAAATTGTAGCAATCGATAGTTACAGGGTGAGCTTGGTGAATTTTTTCAAGACTGCTATTTTAAAATAAAAATATTCCATGTAGATTTGTAGTGAAATTTTCGCAGAAACTTATTCAGAAGGTTTTCATCTTACAAATTTTGTAAAAACTTAAAAGAAAAAAATTGATTAGGTATTCAATAATTCGGCTTATTGATTTGCATTCAATAAGCGGATTAGTGAGAGCGCCGCATTTATGGAATTATTATTTCTTCTTTCTTTTTTCATTAATTTTAAGTTTTAAAAAGTCTAATTTGAAATTTTTATTTTTAAAAGTACTGAAAAAAGAATTTCCAAATTAACCCATTCATTCCAAACAAAGTATTACTACAATTATTATTATTATTATTATTATTATTATTATTATTATTATTATTTATTATTATTATTATTATTATTATTTTACATACCTACATTTGTGCTTGCGTTTTAATTTCCCATAATATGTCAGATTACTTGAATAAAGTAGACTAAATATTAAACAAATAATGTGAACAAATGATTATATATAAATAAATCACGTTTATGTAGCCAATGAATCTGTCTAAAATACCCTTTTTCGGTTGACATCGCCAATGTTTGAAGTAAATTAATTTTATTCCACCATGCATGAAATCTTTAAAAAATCTCATAAAGACAGGAATATGTTTATTTATCTTTTCAGAAATGCGGTAATATTTTTTTTTAATTGATTGAATATTCATATGCTTATTTCTCAATTCAATGTATTGAAAATCTGAATACTATAGCAGCTGTGACATCTAATTTCTGTAACGTGTTTTAGTTTAAAAAGAAAACGGATAATGTAACATGTTGCATTGAACTGAGATAAACGTAAACTTTTATGTAATCACGGATGAAAAATAGTGGATTCGAGATATGCCTTAAACAAACCACATTTTTGCAGTTTTTCAGAAAACAGCACTGCTTCTAATAACGACCTTCTGGAAAAGTATTAGCCATTTAACTTATGAAAATTATATATTATCCTATCTTAATACGAAATGAAATAATATGTATATGTTACGGACAAAGCCGGAAATCGGCCAGTTCGGTAATTAGCCAACTTTTTTTTTATTCATTGGTCGATTCGGGAATTGGACAGAGTTTGTCGGCCAGTTCACGTAGTGGCTAGATGCAGTCGACCTGGATGCGAAATGGCTAAGGAATGTGGAAAAGTCGAAATAAAATGTCATTAGCTGATTTTGAGGGTCTGTAGTTTCTACTTTATTTATCTTAACCCCCTTTTTTTTTTTTCAATGAAACCTGTTCATTTGCAGATGAGGCCGCACAAAATATTCATTTTTTCATTTTTATTGTTTGTTTTTTTAAACTTAAAAATTTTCAATGGAATTTTTTCAACTGGTTTACTTCCATTTTTAAAAATAAAAAGTTATTGGGATTATTACATTTTATTCATGCTATATTTTTTACAAAAAAATTGTACATATTTTTGACATTTGAAAAAAAAAATTAACTTCATCATCAAGGGTCACGTCGCCTTGAAAGTACATTAACATGATTAACCAAAGAAAACAAAAAGTTAAAGTTTTCTTTCTTTTCAAAATTCACGTCAGTTTTCAATTGAAAAGTACTTAGATTTATTAATTTCACTTTTTAAAATCTGCGAGATAAAATCATGAAATCATGAGATAAAAACGGCAATTTCAAAACTATAAATTAAAACTTTATTCAGATAATGAAATTTAAAAAGAAAAAAAAAGAGGGGGGGGGGGAGAGAACCCTGAAAAGTTTGAAAATTTAATAAATAATCGTACATTGCACACTACAGTCCGATAAAGTATATGCTTGCAAAAAATTGTTAAATTGCTAAGAATTGTTTCTTATTCTGTAAAACCTATTAAACTGAACTATCTTGATCGATTCAAATATTAAATAAAACTTGAAAAAACTTTTTAATCTAAAAATTGCCTGCCTCAAAATGTTTATCATATCCATAAAACCGTCAGTTTTCATATACTTATGTACAATAGTTTTATCAGGATGACCCGAGAAAGTAGAAAGGTCACAATAAATTAAGTTATTTCAGCAGCAGTAACAATTACCTTTTGACAATTGAGAAAAATTATAGAACAGTTGCATACGGTATTCATATAAAATACTATACAAATACGAATAATACAGTATTCTCAATGAATCCATTGTATCAGAATAATCAAAGAGGTCAGGAATTCTCCAGACGAAGAAAATATCGCCGAAGCATAGAATATTCCATCCAACAACGTGCTCGTCAATGGTTCCTACAGTATAACCTTCATTTACCACTTCGTGTACTGGCCAGGGATATCAGGCCACTTCGGGAATTGGCCAGCCAAAGCCCGAAATATACTGTTCTTCGAGCTTGGGCCAGGATTCTTGGCCAATTCGCAAAGTGACCTGACTTCGTTCTTTGGCCGCAACATATATAAGTGTATATATATTAAAGGATTGCTGTATTTAATGTCACATATAAATTTGTAAGTAGTAAAGTTTCAGATATTTTTTTCCCTTATATGTGTATATACCTTATAAGAAAGAATAATCTACAAACAAATTTATAAAAAAATTTTCGTTAACATGAAATAAATTAAATAATATATCTACACATTCATACAAGAGGACACGAGAAACCAAGAGGTAAAAATGGCAAAAGTTCGATTTGGAGTAAATTGAGTTTAAAGATAATTCACGTTAAAATTGAACATCAATAATAATTGACTGAATTGAAATTAGAAACTGCTGATTATTTCAAAGTGGTCTTTGACTCTTATTTCAATAAATGTGAAAAAAGTAGAGTGCAATTTGCTCTAAATTTAGTATTAATCAATACTGATCATTATTCGGCAAAAGTATAAATAAAAAAAATTATGTCAGGAGTACTTTTTCTCTCTTTTTTGAGGGGGTTCTTTTGATTTTATTGTGTACAGCTGAGAAGCAACAAGATTTATTCTCACATACATATTTCAAATTATCCGTATTACTCATTGACGATTAATCTGTCTCAATTTGGGAATTATGCAATTGCATGTTTTTTTTAACAAATATTGTTATTAATTTATAATTTCTGAAGTATTTATTTAATATTAACATTCCTATATTGATCTAATCTGACACGTTATTTTAGCTTTCGTGTAATTTCTGCATTTATTTTTCTTTTTTAAGTATGACGTGTGACAGTTGATACACTCTGAAATGTGATGCGTGTCAGTAACCTCCCCCGAGTGACACCTCTGATACCTATCAGTATCGAGTACGTCACAGACATGATTCTAGTCGATAGTTCTAACTGTGTCACCCATTACCTTGGAACTAACAAGAGCGTTTCCCAACGTGGATACGACATATACAAAAGAAACTAATCATCGATAAAGTTTCTTTATTGCACTCTTTAATTTATCTCAATCTGGTTTCTGTATTAAGTAATAAAACTTTGTATGAATCACCATAAAAACAAAAGAACAAACCAGGACGCGTTTACGACTAGAAATTTTAAAAGCCCGCCTTTAGCCAATCTAAACATGCGTCCGTAAGGGAACAATGCCACAAAAAATTCTTTACTCAATAAAAGTTCCTTTACTTTTTCTTTTCTGTTAATTGTTTTTTTCTATCATTTTGGCAACACTTTCCTCTTCTGCTTGTGCTCCTCTGTGATTGGTGTTTACCTTTAAGCTACCTCCAGCTGTCGCATTCTTTGTAATCTCTCCTCTCTGCCCTAACTGTTCTTTTGTGACCTTGTCCCCTTACGAATATGTATTTACATTGGTTGATGATAGGCTGTTAAAATTTCCAACCCGGAAAGCGTTTTTTAGTTTTTATGGTGATTCATACAAAGTGTTATTTTTTAATTGTGATTTATCGCCAGTTTTTCAGTGCTGTTGCATCTGCTTTTTGTACGTAAAGATTTTGTAATCTATTTTTAACCCACTTTCTGATATGCTAGAATTATAAAAAATACGTTCACAGCTGCGGTTTCGATGACAATAAAACATTTTAATAATTTTAAGAACTAGATTATAACTTAATATATTACTTTTAAGATATTTTTCCGTTAGCCCTTCGCAGGTGATAAATCACCCAATATTATCTGTAACTGGTATAATAGTATACGAGTTGAAACAACAATGGACACAACTATGCATTAAAAGGACCGGAAAAGCAAAATTCAACCAAAAAATTGATTTTTACTTTTTTATATCATTAAATAGTTTAAACGTTTATCTTTCCAACGATGTGTCACACATGTTTATATATATATATAAATAAGTGTTGAAATTAATCATTCTTTCTAAGAGTAATTCGCAGCTTAATGGCCATTTAAATCTTTAGTTGACTTTTCTCAAAACTTGGATTTTTCATGTTTATGTTCCTTTTTTTCAATATCTATTAAACTTAAGAACTCAGATTTCTTTTAATACTTATATTATGTTATATTGTATACATTAACACAGGGATTTAATGATTTGTTGAGAATTATTTATTTTATGCAGTGAAATCGTACCAAAAATGCTAATTTAAAAATGCCTTTCAATAAATAATTAATAATTAATTTTCAAGTTCACTTAGAAAGAAAATGGTCTGTTAAAATACGTAAAGCATGTTATTCTAACTACTCTAATAAATCTAGACCTCTATATTTCACCATTTCTGAGAAAAATGTACATAAATTTGGTGAGTTTAACATGGCGGAGATAGGGCTTTGCCGGTCTCCTTAACCCCTTGGGGACGAGCGACACGTCGTCGGTACCATGTCAAACTATCCAATGTGAAAAAAGTGGGTTACTTTTTTGAAATAGTAAAAGTCGCTTTATGTAATGACATATTAATTAAGGCAATAAGGTGTAATTAACAAGGGGAATTTTACAGTTTTAGAAAAGTGGTGCCAATCAAGAAATCTGAATTTTAAAAAAGTAGCCCACTATTTTCACATTGGATAGTTTGACATGGTACCGACGACGTATACGTGCCACATAAAGCCCTCAGAATCCTTGTTTTTCCTCACCAGTAAAATTTTACTGTAAAATTTGTGTTATTTAATCAGCGCATTTTCTCAATTCAAGAAGACACAAATTTTTGTTTTAAAAAAACGGTGAAAAAGATTAAAATTTTCGTAAAAGGCTCCCGTTCCGAAGGGGTTAATAAACATTCGCCAAGTTGAATGAAAGTTTTTTAAAAAGGGACTTAGTTATCAAGATGAACATTGGATGCTTATAAAAGAGTGTTTTTTTAGAAATTTTCCCCTAAATAATATTTATAACTTAAATATTGCCAAAGATAACACACATAAATAGTTTTTACCACTATATGTGTGTACTAAATGAGTAAATAAATAAATAAAAGAGAGAGATAATAAACGCGGTTTTTATGACTGAGCGCCGTTAAACTTTAAATTGTGAAATTATTTAGCTTCGCATTAAACATTTTTTATTTAGTTTTTCATGTCTTACCTGGTGTGTTCTGTATAAAAATTACATTTTTTCAACAGGCTACAATGAAAGACTCTCGTGTTGTCGTGAAAGACAAAAACTTTACAGGAAATAGGAGAAGGAGATCTCCACCATTTTTATCTTTCTAAAACTTTTATTATGAATTGTACCTTTTACTATAAATACAAATCTGTGCTGTTTTTATGACAGCCGATATCAACATGAGAGAAATAGGCCCGGGCATGTGCCGTCCGTTGGAATCTTTCTAACGGAACCTAACCCTTATTTATGCAAGGATACATAAGTTTTCAAAGAAAACCACGGAAAACTTCGAACGATTAGGCCGACGGGCGCGATTGGGTTCGAACCCAGCACCCTTTAAAGACAAATAAATTAATATAAAACATGTATGAGTTTTATAACCTTAAATTTGATTTTATATATAACTAGCAGCATTCATTTCTGTTTTTTAAGTATTTATAGAATAATATATACATTTTTTGATTTAGTTGGTTGGTTGGTTGTGTTATGACGGCCAATTATCAACACGAGGGATATGGGCCCTAAGTGGGGGGGGAGTGCCCTTCGTGGGGGTCTTTTTAAGGGAACCTAACCCGTATTTACGCTTGGAAATCCAAGGTTTCTAAGAAAACCACGAAAACTCCGAAACGATTAGGCCGACGGGCGCGATTGGGTTCGAACCCAGCACCTTCCGTCTACCAGCTTCGAGAGCAGAACCGCTCGGCCAATGGTGGGGATTTTTTTTTTTTTTTTTTATTTAGATAATTTCATTTTTTCCACTTTTCAGGAACTCTTTCCTAATTACCATACTTTGTTTCTTGTTACAGTAACTGCTTAATACATACAAAAGCGCGATTTTAAAACCTTTTTAAATGAAGCACAAAACGCTGGTGAATAGTATATCTACAGTACACACAGATAAGAATCGTGGAAAAAAATAATTAAAAAAAAACAACCAAATGAAAAGTTTTTATTAAACTATTCAACTCACTGTCAAAGATTCTCAAAAACAGATTTTCATTTTAAAGCACTGAGCAAATAAATAAACCCATTTCTCATATATTTTAACATTTTAAGATTTTTAAAAAAGAGAAAAGAAATAAAGAAGAAAGACTGTACAAAAGAAAATCCCCTCCCAAGACTGCAAAAATTTCTAGCGCAATTTACAAAGTCATTTCATATGTAAAAGCATGATTGTTCCAGACAATAAAATTAAAACTCTTTGAAATCGAATAGCGTTCTTTATTTTCTAATAAATGTATCGAATCTTGATTTAAAATAGTTGCTCAACTTTGCATTGATAAGAATCGTTTGAATTTCTACATTTCGGCGGATTTCCGCTTTTCTTAAAATTCTATCTACCTCCACCATCCAGAAATTTCTATTTCCACTTTTTCCCAAACTTCACATAAAATTAAAATTCAATAAAGCTTTAATAAAGAAATGTTTTATTTTTTTTTATATTTCTGAAAAAGAAATAATCATTTAAATCTCTCCTCCTTCCACGAAATTTTCTGTTTCGCCATTGCCATTCCCAGCACACAAAATTTTAAATATTTCAACATTTCATCATTTCCAAAATCTTTAGGCTTTATCTGAAATAATAGTAAACAATATTCTTCTAAAACTTTTTCGATTTTCTCCCTTCCCTCTCAACAGTACGCAAAGCTTAAAATGTTTAAAACTTTAGTTTTTACAAAAACATTGCCCTATTTCTTACTTTGCAGTAAAAAGAAATAGTTAGTCCTCTAAAGTCTCCATCCGCCCTCTTATATCACGCAGAAAAATCTTTATATTCGTTTTATATTTTTAAATTACTCTGCTCTATTTGTTACTTTGAAGTGACGGTAAATAAACAATCATTTAAATACTTCCCCCAAATTATCTAGAGCCCTCTCCACATTGCTGCGGAAGCATACAAGTTTAATATCTTAAACATTGTACTTATGTTATCTTTCCATAAACAAATAATCCAATCAGAACGTGCTGCAAAAGAAAAGATGTATGACTATCCACGGTGACTTATTCTTTTAAAAATGAAATATTTTAGTGTCGCAGATCCAAAGCAATCATTCATTGTGAGTGTACTTTTTCAGGTGTATAATAACCACCAAAAGTATGCTTTTAAGTCGCAGTAATTTCCCGTAAAATTTTGTGCAATAATTCTAAAATTGCTCCCTAATATTATCCAAAAGTTGTTCCTTGCCTTGTTTATACTGAACTTAATTTATGATATGAAATCAATTTTACATTCTTTGCAATCTTTTTTTTTTTTTTTTTTTTTTTTTTTTATTTGTTCTTTCCAACTATGATTCTATTTCTACACGCTAATCATTTCTGTAAAAAGAAAATATAATCACATAAACAGCATATAACTGCATACATCCATTCACTAGTTTCCTTTTTGAAATATTTTTGCTACTATTTATTTTCCTGACAATAAAACCTAAAGTACCATTCCCCTAATGCCCACCTTCAAATTTAAGCTGATGTACAGTCGTGGAAAAAAAAAAGTAAATACCCCTACTAACTCCTCAACAAATTATTGTAGAAGAAAGTTACTGGTACCGAACGATTGAAAATAAAGTCTACTTTTAAATGATGTATATAAAATTTGCTTAGGAGGCCATCTACATATTAAAGCGAACCATAACTTTGTTTTTTTTCAATAGCAGTACCAATTCTGACAGCATAAATGAACTCTACACCCTTCAATTAGCCTAAAAACGAATTTTTATGCAATTCGTACCATAAGTTTTCGAGAAATTAATTATTTTAAAAAGAGCGTATTTTAAGGGCTGTATCCAAATTGAAGTTCCGTACTGGATTGTTAACCCAGAGAGCCCCTTCCTTGATCAAGGCACTTTAAGCGCCACTCAAGGAGTCAGTGAAGTGTGTTAGATTACAGTACAGCAGAATAAATTGCAAAATGGCTACTCACTTCCATCATAGACGGCCCCTTAAACCATCATTTTGCCGTTTTTTAAGCATAATTTGAAAACTACTTGGAAGAAAAATGTGAAATTTTTGAATTTCCATAAAGCAGGACTTAATAAATCTAAATCCATCAAAAAAATTGTAGGTTGCAATTCATAATTTTTTCGAATATTAATTTCATAATTCATAATTCATATCATAAAATTATAAAAATTGCAAATTCAGCTTATTTATGTTTGGGTATATTAGTATTATTACTACAAAAAAAATTAGCACATTAGGAGCATAATTTCGGGAGATATAAATAAAAATATGAAAATGTAATTTAACATTAGAAGCACTAAATTTTGAATGTTTATAATTCAAAAACTTATCATTCAAATGACTTGAAATTTGGTGTCTAGGCATAGTTTGAACCGAAGGTTTGAAATATCTTATTAAAATTGGGTATTGCTATTGAAAAAAATGAAGTTTGGATTCGTTTTAATATATAGATGACCCCCTAAGAAAATTTTATAAACATCATTTAAAAGTAGACTTTATTTCCTATCGTTCGGTACCAGTAACTTTTTCTACGATGATTTGTTGAGGAGTTAGTAGGGGGTATTTACTTTTTTTTTTCCACGACTGTACAGCGGGGTAGAGGGAGGCACTATTTCGTTTCTCACCCCAATTGCGGTTTCTGTGTGTAACCTCCTCACTTTATTGTAAGCATGACATTGTTATGTGAGGCATCGCATATAGAAAGGTCTACAAAACTAAAACATTATATTAATAAATATAACGAAGCCGCTAGAGGTGATCACTCGTTTGTGAAATAATAACACTATATAGAAGATGTAACTGCTGAACAGGTGAGCAGCATTGAGGGGTTTCCTAGCTGAAATTAGCTTAACACCCAGTCTAGGAAATAGGATATCTTACGTTTTGTGAGCCATTGGGATAAGTTTAACTGCAGTTTAGAACTACCTAAAAGAAAAAAATAGGAAATTAAATGAAAAATTATTTATTTAACTATCGAAAAGTATTAAAGGTAAAAAATAAATTAAGATTTAAGATGAGTAAAACAAAATGTGTAACGATCGTAAACACTCTGGAAGTACATGTAAATATTATTAAAAAGAAATAATTTTAGTGGTGTGGATAGACTAAATGTTTGACATTAAGGGGATTCTTCACGAACTTGAAAACACACGCTCCGTAATGTTAATCCTATGGGGAGGTTATTTTCGAATTTCTCGTTTCAATTTGAATACTTTTAAACATTTTTTTTTGCATAGGATAGCTGAGCTCAATCTTTAATATGACTCTTTTTTAATTTTTCGATTTTGGTTGCAGATTTTTTTAAAAAAGGTATTTTCAATTTCCAAACAGGTTTCAAAACTGAAAGTACCTTAAAAAAAAAAAAAAAAAAAAAAAAAAAAAAAAAAAGAAAGAAAGAAAAAAAAAGAAAGAAAAAAAATCGCCCCACCAGTGGCCGAGAGGTTGTGCTCTCGAAGCTGGTAGACGGGAAGTGCTGGGTTCGAACCCAATCGCGCCTGTCGCCCTAATCGTTCGGAGTTTTCATGGTTTTCTTCAAACCTTGGATGATTTCCAAGCGTTAATACGGGTTAGGTTCCCTTAGAAAGACCCCCACGAAGGGCACTTCCCCCCCTAAGGGCCTATATCCCTCGTGTTGATAATTGACCGTCATAAACACAACCAACTAACCTTTTTTAAAAAAAAATCTGTAACCAAAATCGAAAAAGTTAAAAAGAGTCGTATTAAAGATTGAGCTCAGCTATCCTATGCAAAAAAATCGTTTAATAATATTCAAATTGAAACGAGAAATTCGAAAATAACCTGCCCATAGGATTAACATTGCGGAGCGTGTGTTTTCAAGTGCGTGAAGAATCCCCTTAACTATTCAGCAGGTAGAGTCGATCACTCGTTTGGGGAGGGAGTGATACCACTGTACAGAGCGTATTCCGAGTACATCTAAGTAATATTAAATATAAGAAATAAATTTTAGTGGTGTAGACTAAACGTTTTACATCAACTTTAACTATTAAATAGCAACAATAACGTTCAGTAGCAACATATCTCGTCCCTTTAATGAATTTTGATTTAACAAAAACAATAACATAAGATAAAAATCTATTTTATACACTGTTGTTAGTTTTGTAAATCAGTTTTAAAGTAATTTTTTTACATGAGAGTTAAACTAACATAATTTTGTTGCTGTGCTGTACGCTATATCTGAAAGTTTGTACACGACCTTTAAAAAATTATAAATACCCATACGAGTTCAATAATATAAACAGAAAAATGATAGATAATAGAGGTTTTTCGCTTTGTTATTTGAATCCACAAACATAATATTATTAGAAAACATTCACTTGTATTAACATTTGTGGAAAAGTTTATGTTTGTTGACTAGTGTTACAAGCAAATTTAAAATTAGTTGATTAGAGTCTGGTTTATTTTAGATAAAAAATATTACTTTGTGTTAAACAACTTGATAAACAATTCAAACATAATTTATTTTCTTTTAACCCCTTCGGGACGGGAGCCTTTTACGAAATTTTTAATCTTTTGTCACCGTTTCTTAAATACAGAAATTTGTGCCTTTTTGAATCGAGAAAATGCGCTGATTAAATAAGGCAGATTTTACAGTAAAATTTTACTGGTGAGGAAAAACAACAATTCTGAGCGCTTCATGCGGCACGTATACCGTAGCACGTAGCTCGTCCCCAAGGGGTTAAATGGCAGCACACACTGAATCGATTCCTCGCATATGATTTCCCCCATAAACTGGATTTTGCCGTATAAGGACTCCTAATGTGATATTTTACAAACTCAACACATAGCTCAGGGATGACAGAACTTCGTGTCTATTATGTATGCCCACATACACAGACGGTAATTTTGTATCCATTATGGCATCAGATAACTTTAAAACCATATAAACAGCGTACTACTGCATAATACAAAATGTATGAAATAAATTAAGTAGAAACTCTTCTATCCGAAACTTTCGGTTAACCAAAATTTATTTTAGAGCTTTTTTTTTTAACTTTTATATCCCTTGTGTGCTGGCGGTCCTTTCCGAACAACGAGTACATATAAATATTTTCAATCCCCTTTCTTAGAGTTCTTTGGAATTTAACTTGAGCTCCCGTGAGCTGCGGAGTGGAACAAAGAAAACGAACAAATTAACTATTCTGAAGCATTATGAGTTATTTTCAAAAGGTTTGGCGTGGCTAGAGCAGCAGAAAAACTGTGATACTGGAGAACTAATAATTTAAAAAAAAAACTCCTTGCAAAGCAAAGGCAATTGAAACTGGACAAGAAAAACATTTTTTCAAACTCTTGTGATACATGTAAAAGGTACTTAATTTCAAAATTTAAATTCAGGTAATTTAATCTTGTTTCTATTTTGCTATTACTTTATTTTCATTAAGCACTTGTTACCATAATAAGAGATATTACGTATATTTCATTCTTAGATCTTAAAATTGAATCAGTTTCGATTATCCGAAAATTTCGATTTTCCGAAAGAGGGTCGGTCCCAATTACTTCGGATAAGCGAGGTTCTACTGTAATCAAAATATTTTTATTTAATTTTTAAAATTACAATAATCTCGCAAAATAGAAAAGACGATAAAATGTTAACTATTTGAAGATGATTGGCGTTAGTTTCATTTTTTACCTTGCTAGTTTGAAGAAATGCATGTCCGCGTATATTGTAGCTCAATGGCAGTCAGATGCACAGAGCACGGCTGTAATCGATCATGCTTACATTACCGGACCTTTTGTGAGAATATATATTTAGACAAATTCTCTTTGTCTATTTTTTGGGGTGTGGTGGGGGATGGTGGGGAGAATCAAAAATTTAACTTTCAAATTTTTCTCTTGAAACATAATATCAATTGCATTTAAAAAAAGAAAGAAACAAAAGAGAAAATGAAAGGAAAAGAGAGTCATTTATCCTACTTTTTATTCCTAGACAAAAAAATAATTTAAAATCCTTTCTATGCATTATATGACCTTAAATACGAAGATAATGATTTCTTTTTATCTTTAAAAACGTGCAATCAAAGCCCTGTAGCCCTGATCTTTGCAATAGCAGCTGGAGAGAAACATGTCTAGACGTTCGTTTCGATGTCACGTGACGAACTTTTCCAAAAATTGGAAAGAACGTTACATATTCGCTCCTCAAAAAAAGCAGAAACACCCATTCCTGTAACTAAAAAGCTCCTCCAGTGGCCGAGAGATTTTGGTCTTAAAGCTGGTGGACGGCAGGTGCTGGGTTCGAAACCAATCGTGCCCGTTGTCCCAATCGTTCGGAGTTTTCTTCAAACCTTGGATTTCCTAGCGTAAATACGGGTTAGGTTCCCTTTGAAAGACTCCCACGGAGGGCACTCCCCCCCCCCTTTGGGCCTATATCCTGGTGTTGATAATTGGCCGTCATAAACACAAACAACCAAACCTATAACTAAAATAATCTTAATTTTAAAATGACTTCTTTTGTTTGTGAGGTAACCATTAAGACACTTCGAAAGAACACGACTGAAGAATGCGACATCCGATAACTGTCTGAATCTTTTCTGAAAACTTTTTGCTACTATTTATTTTCAGATATGGAGCCGGTGACATCATCCTGGAATTTAAATTTTTTTATGTTAATTGATAATAAACAGTCATACGAACAAAATGAGCTAGGTATGATTAGGTTTGACAAGCCAAAAATATGTTTAATTCAATTAAATATTATTGAAAAGCTACATTGTTGTACCGTTATCGCGGATGTTGATTAATCTTAGAGTACTTTATTTGAAATTTTGTGCTCTTTCAGAAAATCTTTTTATAACAATCTTTATTAGAATACCTCCGAAATTCGCTGAGCAGGAAAACCACGCGTCCGTCAAACGCCCCCCCCCCCCCCAACGCCTTTGCCGATTCTTGATCTGCGTCCAGATTAGAAGTAAAGGCCATCCGTAAATATTCAAAGAAAAATAACGGTAAAATTTTATCGCCGACGTCTACCAATCTAAGTAAGACAGATTTTGCCGCAGAATGACATTTGTCATACCAAGGTTTTCTGAAAGAGCACTAAATTTTCGATAAAATGCTCTAAGACAATGTTGCCAGTGGGCTACTTTTTTGAAATTCAGATTTCTTGATTGGCACCACTTTTTTGAAATGGTACAATTCGTCTTTTTAATGATATATTAATTACGGTGAAAACAAGGATATTTTATCATTTTGTAAAAGTGGTGCTAATCAGGAAATCAGACTTAAAAAATAGTAGACCATTGGCAACACTGCTCTAAGAGTGAATAATATCCGCGATAATGATAAAACATTCTAGCTTTTTAATAAAAATTAATTTAATTAAACAAACTTTTGGTTCGTCATACCTAGCGCATTTTGTTCGTGTGACTTTCTATTATGGATTTACGTAAACAATTTTCAATTCCGTGATCACGTTGCTTTCGATGTCACCATCTCCATATCTATTTATGGACTACACTAAAGTACCACTCCTCTACTGTCTAGTGTCAGGTTTAATTAGCATACAGAGAAGTAGAGGGAGAAAATATTTCATTTCTCTTCTCACTTGATTACATTTCGTGCTTGTAAACACCTCCCTAGAAGTATGACATTGTCATGACAACAATGTTATGGATCGGCCTCACAGCAAGGTGATCCCTAAATCTCATAATGCTCTTGGATAAATAAAGTGACGTTTTAATTAGACTCCACCAACACTACAAAATAGCTACTAAAATCGTCTAAGGAAAGGGAGCAATATTTCAGTAAAGGCCTTGCCTTCAACGTAAGGAAGACTGCAGAATTAAATTTCTTGTACCGTAATTTCCGGTGTATAGCCCGCGGATCAAACAATCGTGTTTCGACCCAGAAATTTTTAAAAATAAAATGTAACTTTTTAGATCGCGGTAAATATTGGTCTTCAAATTCTGAATAAAATTTCTGGCTCCAAACTAAATTGTTTGATCTGCGGGCTATACACCGGAAATTACGGTACTATACCTATTGAATTAAATTATGAATCAATTTATAAAGTTTTAAAAAGTTGTTAATGTGAAATTTGGATTAATTTTTTAAATACACGAAAAAAAACCTTGGCACTATTTTTTAAACTCCAAATGTAGAGTTGCCAAGTCTCCGACTTTTGTACACCACTATTATCTTAGAGAAAATGATGTTCTGTTAAATCGCCTAAATGTTGCAATTAAAAGGAAATTTTCTGTATTTAAATACTGGTATCCAAAAAGTCGGAGACTTGGCAGCTCTGCAGGTGAAAAGAGTGAATTTCCCCCTTTTTTTATACATGTATAGCACACTCTTAACCCTCTCGCTGAGTAATTGTTTTATCAAAATAGCTTCAAAATTTACGTATTTAATTCCTTCGCGACGAGCGTCTTTTAAGAATTTTTATTCTTTTGTCTCCGGTTTTTCAAAATAAAAATTTTCGTCTGATTTAATTGGGAAGATGCTCCGATTAGATAAGGCAAAATTTACAATAAAAAGTTACTGGTGGGAAGGATCAAGGCGTGTTAATTAGACGGAAAAAATGCATCCCGATGAAATCTCTGGTTGCGCAAATTTTGCTACTTTTACGTTGCCCGAGAAACTCTCGGGTTGCGCAGCAAGAAGAAGAAAAAACCCTTTGAGTTCTGGGGGTGAATTTCTTCAAAATACCCAAATATAAAATTGGCACCAGTATTTTGTAAACAAAAGATTCCACTTATCAAGGTTCTTCTACATAAGGTTGTTCCATTTGAAGGATAGCCAATCAGAGTAGAGCAGGACTGAAACGTCACGTGGCGGACAAGATCGGAGAAAGACCGGCCGTGACAATGTAAATAGATGAGTAAAAGAACGGAATATGAAGTAAATAATTAAAAAAAAAACAGATCCTCGAAAGTAAATTGAACGAAATCACTTTTTCTTAAAATAATTTGTTCAAACACTGATTGGAGTTAGTTAAATATAACATACATAATGGTTAAATAATATCGCGATACATTTGTTTCATTCAAATACTTCAGTAAATTCGCGAAAAAAATTACATTTTTAATGCGTAAAAGTACAAATGAAAACTTTTAAACTATTGTAAAATAAAATTAATGGATGAATTATATGAATATGATGGCACAGCAGTAATAATAAAAAGACTAGAATTAACAAACAGAATAAATTAAACAAAACTTTTAACAATAATCCATTGTCCGATTACTAGATATAAGTTTTCAAAAAATTTCGAATGTCACTATGCTTATTCAGGATCAATATGATTCCAATATCTGTAACAATATATATACACAGGGCTTAGTTTATAGCAAAAAAAAAAAAAAAAGTACCGGAGCTCTAATATTCTGCAGTAATAACAACAAAGTTTATAATCCCCTGCCCCCCCCCCCCACATACGCATATTTATATTTCATACACTATTTCAAATTTTAAAGCAATTTTGTCTTCCTCAAAAAGAAATTTATGTTTTTGACATACCTTTAGGCATTAATATCTAATAAATTCTAATAAATGAACAGAGCAAAAACATTAAAATCAGGAGTGGGAAATTTTCAGAAAATCCTACTCGTCAGGGACTTCTTTGTATTGGTGCGCAGTATTTATAAACTCTGGTCTGTTCTGACTAATATTTAAATATTCACTAAAAATAAAGAAGTACTGGATTTGCGCTCCTGTGGTATTCGGAGCAAATTAAACACCGTGTAGAACTAGAAAGTTAATCAGAGAGAATATTTTAAAAACACGAACAAAAAGCAGCGAGTAAAAACGGCAGAAACAGTTGCGACTAATTCTGACATTCCTCATCGCCATTCTGAAACCATTGGAAAAAAAAAAAAAAAAAAAAAAGCTCTACACAGGACACACTATGTCACACACGTAAGCGCTTTGGTAGGAAAGAACGCAAAAGATTAGAGATGGGAAAAAAAGATATAAAAATTTAGGCTTTGATTTTTTACAAACACTATTTCCGCTAAATTTCGGAGTGAGCGCCGGTGAATTCAGACCAATATTTAAATTTCCACTAAAAACAAAGAAGTAGCCGAGCTGAGAATCAAACAGAATATATTAACGATAATATCCAACGCAAATTAAGCACTGCTTATAGGCTAATACTTCAACCCTACATTAATTTTCATCTTAAATTTCTGCTTCATTTTATTAATAAGAGTAACAAGAATATAATATTTAATAAAATAAATATCATCGTTATTCTGTTTGCGAATCGCCGGGTTAGCTAGATACGAAGTGCATGTCGCTGCATCAGCAACCGATGTACAACAAAACTACGAAAAATCGAGAAAATCGCACAAACATCGTTATCACAGCGCTTCCTTCCGGGTTACATATCCATTTTCAACTGGGATCTGGCGTCAATAGCCAAAAATATGCGTATGAAGTTTGGTTCAAATCTATGCCTAACTTTGTATGCTTTCCGGTGAATCAATAATGAAAATGGAACAAAAATCGCTATTACAGCGCCCCCTCCCGGCGGAATATCCCCAAATTTAACCTTGACATGCTGGCCATAGTCAAAAGTACATAACTTCGTGTACTTTCCGATGATATAATGAGACATACATATATACGGACAGAGATATTTTGTAAAAACATGTTTTTCGGGATCTCTGACATTTAAAACGTGTAAATCCGTCGAAAACTGGAAGTCGAACAAAAATTCGACTACAATACGTTCCTCTGTTATAGATAAAAGAAGGTAAAAAAAAAAAAAGATAATGCTAAAGCAAATATTTTATTAGAGGATTTTTTTTTAAAGGTAAAAAAAAATCACTTATAACAAAAGAAAATTTTTAAATATTTTATGCAATTTTTGACGTTTCCTTTTTTACATTTTTGCGGCGATTTTTCCATATGAGTAAAAGGAATCCGGCTTTATTTTTTTAACCCACTATTGTATTAAATCTTGTCATTTTTTTCAATAAAGTTTATTCGGAGTTCGTACAGAGATTTTCGCATTTTTCTCGAATTTTTTATGCGATTTTTAGAATTTTGAGATATATAAAAGGAACTCGGTTACCAACTTTTAGCGAAATATAATAAATTTTCTCCTCTGCGAGTTTCGAACTTTTTTTCCCGCACTTCATGGCGATTTGTCTGCATTTGTGAAAGAAATCTGGTTTTAATCTTTTATTCTAATATAGTAAATGCTATCCTCTTTTTTTTTTTCTTTCATTAAAGTTATTCTGAATTTCTCACGATTCTTTTATGCAGTTTTTAGAGATTTTCGCGTTCTGCAGGAATTTTTTGACGCTCGTAAAAGGAATTCGGTTTTGAAATTGTAGCTTAGTATAGTAAATTTTGTCCTTTGCGATTTTAGTGTTTTTCTTTGCGATTTTCCAGAATAATAATCGCCAGTTAACAAAAAGCCCGGATTTTGAAGAATTCGAAATTTCGACTTCCGGATTTGAGACTCTGTACTGTATTGTTAAGTCTGTATACGTGTTCTCCGAGAGTTATTAGAACACGTTGATATAGTGCATTCTCTAGGTTTTTTTAAAAAAAGGCTGTTAATATGAAAATTAAAATCATTCACAGAAAAAAAATCCAACGCAGAACAGCATACAGAATACTATTGAAACAAGCGAAGCGAGGCGAATCTGTCCGCCACGTGACGTAATGCGCGAGCAGTTAAGGAATCTTTACAGTTGGCGCATCGCACGAATGGTACCCCCCTGCCACTTATAACATACACGAAACAATGACTTAATCTATTCTCAAATAAATTTGGTTGAATAATCTGGTGCCAATGTGACATTTGAAGATTAAAGTTAAGTTGAAAGAAATTCACCCATCAGAGCTGAAAGGGTTATAGTTATTATAAAAAATAACTTAAACTAGTATATCCTCAGATCAGAAGCCTCAACGTCAGCTCTACAAGCCATTGTTTTTAAACACACTTTGGTAATATTCAATTTCCTGCAAACCGCGAATTAAAGTTTTCAAATTACGTAATCATTTATAAGAATAAATAAATGCTAAGTTGTCAGACATTAGAAGCGCTAAATTAAAAACGCTGTTATGTAAGGATATTTTGAAATTTTCATGAGCTACTAATTCTGGTATTTGTTTAAATAATAAAGTAGATTTCTTCAGGGCGGTGGAGCCCACCTGAACCTCCCCCCATGGTCTCACTAAATTTACATATATAACTTTGCGAATCTTAGATTTCTTTTTACACTTCCGAGCCTTATTTTTAAACATTGGTGGACAGAAAATGATTTACATTGAGGCAATTATATTAAAAGTTTAGGATTTATGAACGAAAATGTAATTTCCTTTTAAAAATAAAATAATTTTCATTCATATTTTCTGAAATGAGGGGGGCATTAAGAAGTAATACTCGTCAAAAAATATTTTTTCAGGCAATCTAGTTAATGCTTGGTTTTTGAAAAAGAAAATATTTATTTCCCGATACAATGACGTCATTTTTGACTGAGATAATTTTGCGGCGCATAATATTCACATTTACTATATATTTGCTTTTCAAAAGTTTTTTTTTCCCATTGAAATTTTCGATTAAAAATTAAAGATTTCTGTTAGCCGTGTGTAGACGATAAACCGTGAGGTATTGGTATTTTTTTTAAAATAATAACAATTAATATCATAACATAAGGCCTTTTTATTTCAATCTCAAAGCGTATTCGTTTTATTTTTGATATATGATGTCAAATTCACCTCCTTTTCGTATTTTTGTTTTATTTCCAAAATGAAGATTCATGTTTATTTATTATTTCATTTTCCTCTTGCACATGAAAATCTTTCAAATCAAAATTAACTGTTTAGAAAAAATTATTATTCCGGGAACTGATTTTCTTGGCAACGATAAAAAAAATGATTTCTAAATTTTTTAGCAAAATGTCAATTTATTCCTTATGAAAATAATGAACTTTTTAATTTAAAAGAAAAATATTTGAACAAAATAAATCAAACACCGCCTTTCTTTATTTCCGGGCTAACTTTCATCTATATGTAAAGACGCAAAATGCATTAATTCATCCCTTTTGACGTTGATTTGACTTCAAACAATTAAAAATACTTTCACATTTACGATATTTTTAGGTGTAGTTCCATTGCTAGGTAACAGTTAGAAGAAAATTAAAACAATGAAGTATGTGCATTTAAAAAAAGAAAATTTGTAAAAGAAAATATTTGATATTATTGGAACACATATATAAAATCCGTCTGTAAGTTATACACCGAATTTAAAAAATCTGACAAATGTATAAACAAAATTTCAAACTAATATGAATAATGCATGGTTCAAATTAGGAAATTTCATTATCCATAATTTACCATCTAAATCCTTCAATCATGTAAGCCATTTCCTTTCAAGAAATAAAAATGGAAAAATCGTCTGAATTGCTATAAAAAAGCATTATTGCGCAAAATAAAATATTCTATATTTTCCAAACGAATGAACCAATATAACAAAAAAACTATACGGCTAATTCCGGGTGCTTCACCAACATACCCATTTAATTTCAAGCTAATCGGATACTTTTTGCGGCAGTTATCGCGGAACAGACAGACAGACATACAGACTAACAGACAGACTAACGGAAACCAAAACTTTTCGTGTCTCCACAGTAAGCCTTCACTGACGTTTCGGCAGTAAATGGTGCCTGTTTTTGTTGTTGCTTTTACATTAAAAATAATTTATCTTCTCTACTAAATTATTAAAAACGCCTGAATGGCTATGAGAATTGCTTTGTATAAATATTACTTTTTTAAAAAAATCATTTACTTATTTAAGGGGTCAGGTACTCTTTAAAGCGTCCGAATATAGATTTCTTTTTAAATAGCTTATAATTAAATAGAATTCATTGGGAACATTTAAAAACAAACCCCATGCAAAAATTCGCATTAGAAGAGAGATTATGTCTAAAACACTTTGCGCTTTTCCAATATGATCAAGGGGTGATTTAATCTTTAAAGTCAATTTTCGTAAAACAGCGATTTTGATCATTGCGCGCACGATTTCTGGAAAAAAGTTACCTAGAATTTCACAAAATTTTCGGTGAATGTATTAAACGTACAGAAGCACAAAATGACCTATTATTATGTTTCTCAAGTAAGAAGTTTAGATTTTACGACTACTTTTGTATAAAAGAAATCTCGATATGTCGAAGTTCTTATATTTTTTTTTTCTTCTCGGGAATTACGAGTTTTATTTTTTTCATTATAGGTCATTTTGAAAACATTTTATGTCTGTATCCGTAAAAAAAAAAATCTTGGCTTGTTTCAGCCATTCATATGGGAAAAATCATGCGCGCAATGCATGCAAGAATAATTCTTTCGTAAAAATTGTATTATCTTTAAAAATGAATATAGATATATATATATATATATGTATGTATACCTTTTTTAACAACTTTAATTGAAAAAATAAATCGTTCCTAGCATGTATTTTTAATTTTATAACTAAAACTCAATTAGTTAAAGAGATACTGCAATTCTTACAGAGGTCACTTTTCCATATATTTTATTGGTTCAAAGGGACCTGACCCCTTAAGTAAGATTTAGCTAAAGGTAATTGAAAATAATTGATAACTAAAGTTATTAAATAGTAAATGATAGCTAAAACTATTAGTAAGGGATTTTTAATATTATTAATATTTTATTTTTTCTCTCCCAATCTCTTTTATTATGTATAAATCCAAAACCTTATTATGAAAAATAAGATTCCAGAGAGTTTTTAAACAAAATTTTTCTTGTTTCTTAACAAGATGTAAAAATAATGAATTAAAAAAGGTCTATTTCTTGAATTCCCCCCCCCCCCCCTTCCTGGAACTCATATTTCTTGAATGACTTAAAATTTTCAATTTACTGACATCATAAACTAATACATATTAAATAAATCTTATTTAAAGGAAAAAAATAAAGAAAAATAAATAAATAATAAATAAATAAAAACATCTCAATATTGACAGATGTTAGACCTAAATGTAGATAAAGTGTAAAGGATTTTTTTTTCAGGTTTTCAGGAAATAAAGGGATTTATGATGTATAGTATATTGCAGCACACATACACACGTTTATTTAAATATAGCTTCAATATTAAAGTATACAACTTAAATATTTGGTATTAACCCCTTAACGTCGCATTAAATTGCTGTTTTAAAATTCAAATTGCTTATTGGTACTACTTTTTTGAAAAAGAAATATTCCCCTTATTTATTATAAAAATGGTGGGAATCAAACAATCTGAATAAAAGACACACCTCGTGAATATCATAGGAGCGAGAATTAAGGGTTTAAAGCATACCCCCACTTTCTCTCTCTTTTTTTAAAGAAATTTTATTTTAAAATTACTAGATTATGGTGTCATATCATAAAATGCAATTTTTTATGCGTAGTCAAAGAAAGAACATATTATAACTATTTTTTTTTCTTTTAATCAATTTTTATGCGTAGTCAAAGAAAGAACATATTATAACTATTATTTTTCTTTTAATAATACTGTGAAAAATGTTTTTTATTATTATTATTATTTATTGTTAAGAAGAAAAAAGATGTTAAAATTAATTTCAAGAACACTGGAGGATCTTATTTCTTGTGGATCTGCCGATAGAGAGTGTTGTTGTCTAGTGTGGGAGAAGCGTAATTGAAACCTTACTCTATTATTATTATTATTTAATCACAGAGCATTGTGCAATTTAGCACCGACAAAAGTCGACAATTTTAATAAATATTGCGGGATATAAGTAAGCGTCCTATCTTAAATGGGAGAAGTAACCGCAAGATTAAAAGCGAGGTCACATCAATCAAGGTCATGCGCCACGTAGCGGATTGAGTGTGAACTACAGATAGATACTTAACTGTTTTCCTACTCACACCACTAAAATTGTAAAGTTTTTTTGATCTTGATTAATAACTGAAGTGTCCCTAATAAGGGAAAGAAAACTCCGTAGTGACCAGGGAGGTACCATTCGTGTGATGCGCCAACTGAAAAGAATTCAGAACTGCACACGCATTACGTCACGTGGCGGACAGATTCGCCTCCCTTCGCTCGTTTCAATAGTATTCTGTATGCCGTTCAGAGATGGAATTTTTTTTTTGGTGAATGATTTTTATTATTTTAAGACTTTTTGAAAAAAACCTAGTGAATGCACTATATCAACATGCTCTAATGACTCTCGGAGAACACGTATACAGATTTAAAAATACAGTACAAAGTCTCGAATCCGGACGTCAAAATTCGGGTATTTTGTTAACTGACGATTATTATTCTAGAGAATCGAGAAATTAGAAAAACACTAAAATAGCAGAGGCCAAATTTACTATATTAGTCTGCAATTTTAAAGCCGAATTTCTTTTACGAACGTCAAAAATTTCTGCAGAACGCAAGAATCTCTAAAAATTGCATAAAAGAATCGCGAGAAATTCCGAATAAACTTAAATGAAAGTGAGGAAAAAAAAAAAAAAAAAAAAAGAGGACAGTATTTACTATATTGGACTAAAAGATTAAAACCGGGCTTCTTTCACAAATGCAGACAAATGGTCATGGAATGGAAAAAAAAAAAAAAACAATTCAAAACTCGCAGTGGAGAAAATTTATTATATTTTGCTAAATGTTGGTAACCGAGTTCCTTTTACAAATCTCAAAACTCTAAAATTCGTATAAAAAACTCGCGAAAAATGCAAACTCCGAATAAATTTTATTGAAAAAAGACAAGATTTACTATACTGGGCTAAAAAATAAAGCCGCATTTCTTTTATTCATATGGGAAAATCGCCGCAAAATTAAAAAAAAAAAAAATGTTAAAAATTGCATAAAAAATTTAAAAAAATTCCTTTGTTATTATAATTTTTTTAACTTAAAAAAATTTCCTCTATTAAAATATTTGTTTTAGCATTATCTTTTTTTTTACTTTCTTTTATCTATAATAGAAGAAAGTATTGTAGTCGAAATTTTGTTCGACTTCCGGTTTTCGACGGATTTACACGTTTTAAGGCTAGGAGATACCGAAAAACATGTTTTTACAAAATATCTGTCAGTCCGTATATACGTGTGTCTCATTATATTATCGGAAAGTATACTAAGTTATGCATAAAATTGAACCAAATTTCATGTAAGTGTTTTGCTGTGATAGTGCTGTAGTAGCGATTTTTGTGCCATTTTCAATATTCTATCATCGATAAGTGTATGAAATTACGCATAGAATTGAACAAAATTTCATGTGTATATTTTTGACTATGGCCAGCAGGTCCAGGTTGAATTTGGGGATACTCCGCCGGGAGGGGGCACTGTAATAGCGATTTTATGCAATTTTTATTATTGTTTCATCGCAAAGCATAGGTTTGAACCAAACTTCATACATGTGTTTTTGACTATTGACGCCAAGTCCCAGTTGAAAATGGATATGTAACCTTGAAAGGGGCGGTGTCATAACGATTTTCTCGATTTTTCGTAGTTCTGTTGTATATTTGTTGCTGATGCAGTGACATGCATTTCGTTTCTAGCTGACCCGGCGATTCGCAAACAGAATAATGATAATATTTACTTTATTAAATTTATTTGTTCGAGTTACTCTGATTAATAAAATGAAGAAGGAATTTAAGATGAAAATTAATGTAGGGTTGAGGTAATAACCTATAAGCAGTGCTTAATTTGCGCCGGAGCTCAGCTTCGTTACTTCTTTATTTTTAGTGGAAATTTAAATATTGGTCTGAATTCATTTGCACTCATTCCGGATTTTGGCAAAAATAGTGTTTCTAAAAAATCAGTACCTAAATTTTATTTTTCTTTCCCTTCTATCTCCAATCTTTTGCGTTCTTTCCTACCAAAGCACTTACGTATGTGACATAATGTGTCATGTGTAGCTTTTTTATTTTTTAATGATTTCAGAACGGCGACAAGGAACGTCAAAATTATTCGCAACTGTTTCTGCCGTTTTTACTCGTTGCTTTAAGTTCGTGTTTTTAAAATATTCTCTCTGATAAACTTTCTAGCTCCGCGCGGTACTTCATTTGCTCCGACACAGGAGCGCTGCTCCAGTACGTCTTTATTTTTAGTAAATATTTAAATATTAGTCAGAACAGACCGCAGTTTATAATACTGCGCACCAATATCAAGTCCATGACGAGTAGGATTTTCTGAAAATTCCCCATTCCTGATTTTAATGTTTTTGCTCTGGTCATTTATTAGAATTTATTATATATTAATGCCTAAAGATATGTCAAAATATATTACATATATATATACATATAATTTCTTTTTGAGGAAGGCGAAATTACTTTAAAATTTGTAAATAATATATGAAATATAAATATGCGTGTGTGTGTGTGGGGGGGGGGGGGTTAGTGATTCATACACTTAGTTGTTGTTACTACAGAATATTACAGCTCTGGTAGTTTTTTTTTTTTTTTTTTTTTTTTTCATCTAGAAACTAAGCTCTGTGTATACATATTGTTACAGATATTTGAATCATATTGATGTGCATTTGAAACTAATAAATTAAAAAATTGAATTTTGTTTATTAATGAGGATCAATGATTTTGCCACCTGATAAAATAAATATAATATATAATAAAATATAATAAAAAAAATAGTGTGTAAAAAGTATAAGTCACATATTGATTTATTGAAAGTATGATAATGGTTCCTAATTTTTTTTTTTTTTTTTTTTTTTTTTTACCTTTCTATTTTTTGAAAATGTTAATTCATTGTTAAATCTGTATATCTCCATAAATGTTCTATCTATTGTTTCTTACTTGTATGGAGAAATATATGTAAACACATATATTCGATGTGTTTTATAAGATAACATGGAAATTTTAGAACTGAAGTTGTTTTAAATTTTTCAGTTTTTGCTGAAATTTTGTATATATGAAATAACGATATTGCTATTTGTATATCATAATGTAAAAAACATGTATAGTACATATTTTTTTCATAATAGAATTAGTTTAATTATAGAGTAATATTTTTGTATTATTTTGATCCTGAATAAGCATAGTGACCAGGGCTCGCACCGTTCCTAAAATTTTCGCACTTTGCAACCAGTATTTTAATTAAGAATTCTTCGTGGTATATCCTTTTGACATCTATAATAGAATTATACAACAAAGACTATTGTTTTAATTTAGTGGTAGCAAAGTACGAAAATTTTAGGAACGCTGCGAGCCTTGAGTGACATTCGAAATTTTTTTTTTAAATTTATATCTAGTAATCGGACAATGCATTATTTTGATGCGTGACATTTGTTTAATTTATTCTGCTTGATAATTTTAGTCATTTTATTACTACTGCTGTGTCATCATATTCATATAATTCATTTTATTTTCCAATAGTTTAAACGTTTTTATTTGTACTTTTAAGCATTAAAAATTTATTTTTTTTTTTGTTTGAACAAATTATTTTAAGGAAAGTGATTTTGTTCAATTTACTTTCGAAGATCTGCTATTTAAAAATTGATTTACTTCATATTCCGTTATTTTACGCATCCATTTAGAACGGCTAGTCGGCTGGTCGAGCTCCGATCTTGTCCGCCACATGACGTAACAGTCTTGCTCTGCTCTGATTGGCTATCCTTCAAATGGAACAACCTTATGTAGAAAAACCTTGGTGGTGACAAGTGCATCTGGATGCCGCTCTCGCTACCCCGTTATTTTGCAACAAATACGGCAAACAGAATTCGTTTCCATGAGTGACTAAAGATTTAGAAAATACGCGCCACCTCCGTGTATGTGAATTCTCACTCCGTCCACAAGATGGCGCAAATGTGTTAATTTACGCCCAATTCCAGTATTAAGTTTGCACGCTTACTTCTATCGCCTTGTACTTGTATTGTGGGAAGTATACGCCGGTAAGGGCGTTCACTCGTTTTTAAAATATATCTTTAATTCTTGTAAAAGGCAACAGTATTTACAGTACATCTAACACAAACAAATATAATTAAATAATTTTAGTGATGTGAGTAGAATAAATATTTAATTTTGGTTCGGTACTTTAAATAAGGGGAATGGCTTTCAATAGCAACATATTTCGTTCGTTTACTTAACCCTCTGTCTACCAGAAGGGTCCAATGGACCCGACATGTATATTCAAAATATCTATTCAAACCAGAAAATTTCTTCAAAACAAACTAAATGTATAAATCAGACAATAATAAGTTAAATAAACAAATTAAATAGTTTTAAGTAAAAATTCTGGTGTAGAATGTTTTTATAAAACTTGAGTAAAATTTCCGGTAGTTCTAGGGTTAATTTTGGTATAGTTGTTTTGATTTAAAAAACACAGTAGCAAGCGATATAAATCTATTTTATTTACTATTGTTAGATAATATGATAATTATAAGTCCACATATAACAATAACTGGAAAGAAGATGCATAATCGCGGAAATTTTTAAAGCTTTAACATAGTAGATTATTTTGCAGATTTTAAATGTATGTAAGGCAAAGGAAAATCCAATAATGATCCGTCTCATGCTCTTTGTTGTGATTTATAAAAATTTTAAAGTGTTTCAATCAACATAAAATAAATATGCCAGTAATGGACACCCTTCAAAGTTATTGATTTATAAAAGGAATAACTAATTAAAAATCAGATTTTATTATTTTTTCATAACTTGCCCTTGATTTTTTTTTTTATAAATAGCTGTTTTTAATTAATTTCATATGATTAATAAAATTTTAAATAATAAACCAGATTATTATTTTTAACTCTGCCTTGCATATTTTATAATCTAGAAATGAATCGAATAGAACTACTTAGGAAGCAAAGAATCCTGTTCAAAGGCATAAGAAATAAAGGAGCTCATGGAACTCGCACTCTCCTTATTCAAATTAACCCATTAGCGCCCAGCGTCCTCATTTGAGGACGCTGTAAAAAATGTTATTTCCTACATTAAATTTAAAAATATTATATTATTTACAAGTTGGTATGATAGATGACAACACCATAAGATATAATACATGCGATTTCTTTGGAACTAAATAAAAATGACCGTGAAAGATACAGTATAATTTCCCGGTTTTTTGGTAATCACGTTGTGTATTTTTTATACTACTGTATGGAACTGAATTTATAAGGTAAATTATTTTAATTTGGAATAAATGTAATCCAGATAAACCATATTATGCCATTAGCATGTTTTTAAAATTTTATTGTTATTAACGTATCCGTAATAAACAGGAAAATTATTCCGTCATCATTTGAGGACGCTGGGCGTTTGAGTATAATTTTTATTCAAATTCAGAATTTTTTTCTTACGTTTCTTTTGCAGATAAACTATAAAAGAAAATTTAAAAAATGAGTAGAAAAAGTCTTTAAGAGCTTAGAAGAGGCAACTGCTTATCTTTTTTCTGAAAAAATGGTAGCAGATATTATATTAATGCCTATAGATGTAGATGATCTATCAGATGAAAAGCAATTCGGCTTGGGGTACTCCGATTGTATCACATGTTGCAGATACATTGGAAATTACATTACCAGATGATAATGATAACTCCATTATTTAGGAAAAAAGGGAAAAAAATCCCATGAACGTAAAAGAGAAATATCAGTTATATAAACACATGAAATCCCGTCTTACACATTCGGAACTTTGGACAATTATTCTACGATAAATTCGGATACATTGAAAGCGGAAACGAATAATATGAGACCAGTTGAGCTGTTTAAAGAATGTTTTACTGAAAGTGTTTATATGATCGCAGAGGAAACTATCGATATGTTCACGAAGTCAAAAATAAATTTAACTACAATGTGACTAAAGACGAAATAAAAACATTTATAGGATTTCTGATAATTTCGGGGTATCGTACTTTACCAAGTGAACCTGGGAAGAGGCAGATGATTTAAGAGTAACAATAGTGAAGGACTATGGCTATAAATTTCTACTTGGAGCTCAAGAGATTATTACATATCCAAGAGAATAAATTACGTTAGTATAACAAACATGATAAATCATTTAAAATACGTCCCTTGATAGAAATTCTTTACAAGAAGTTTCAGAAATTGGGCATTTTCCATGAAAATGTGTATGTTGACGAAATGATCGTTCGGTGTTATGGTCGTTATGCTCTGAAACAGTTAATAAAATCTTAACCTATAATATTTGGCTATAAACTCTGGGCTCTGTGTGGCAACGATCATTACAGTTCCAATTTTACACTCTATTGTGGAAAATAATCAAATATTTCTTAATATGACAATCTTCCTTGAGGCACAAGAGTGGTGTCAAATTTATTATCTATTGTTGAAGATCCAAACAGCCGTCGTGTTCATTTTCATAACTTTTTTACCAGTCATATGTTGCTAAAAAATTGAAAGAAATGTAGTTCACAGCTAGTGGAACAATACTAGAAAATCGTACGGAAAATGCAGAATAATGGAAAATGAGAAAATTAGTAAAAAAGAGAGAAGGTACGATAGTAAATTTGACAAAACAAATTAAATTCCTGTTGTTAAATGAAAAGACAATAAGTGTTTTTCGTTGGCCACTAATATTTATACCATATCCACTATTTTCAGTACAAAAATGGAGTGTAGAAAAAAATAAATTATGAAAGTGAAACAGCGTCATACGACAAGTTCCTATACCTCAATTATGGCTGGTGTCGACCTTCATGATTGGCTTCCTGAGAAACATTATCTAGCCATACTAGGAAAGAAATGGTATTTTTGCTTTATTAGTAGGCTAGATATGGCAGTTGTAAATGGCTATGACATTTATAAAAAGATCCATTGTTCTAAGTTGATGGCAATCGAAGATATTAGAAGGTGTGTTGCAGTAAACTATTTAAAAAAAGGAGCCAATTCAAATGCAATTCCGGGAAGACCAGTACAAAGGCCGATAACATCCAGATCCATTGTGCTTCCAGACACAAAATTCGACAAAATACAGCATGTTATTAGCAAAAGGGAGAAACAAATGCGCTGCCAATATGATAACTGTTCTTCAAGGCCAAGAACATATTGTATGAAATGAAATACAATATTATGCATACAACATTTCTTTTTTTCAGGCTAAAACTCAATCTTAAAATGTAAAAAAAAAAAAAAAAAAAAAGTTTTCTTACATATTTAAAACGAAATTTTGATTTTTAACACTATTTTGCCCATTATTTTGCTTATATATTAAAACTAAATAATTTTATATGTAAATTTTCTATTTTTAAAAATTACACACAAGCGCCCAGCGTCATCAAATGAGGACGGCTTAAAAAGTATGGTTACAGTTAAATTTTTTCAAAGTGCTTTTGAAACACTCTTAATTAATGCATTTCTACCCATATATATCAATATCAAGTAAATTTTTCAAAATTTGTTAATTTGGGCGTTAATGGGTTAAGAGCCTTTTTTAAATTACTCGAGTTGTTAAAAATCTATTATTTTCTCTCTTCAACGTTTGATTATTCATCTAGGTACATAAAATAATATTATAAATATTAATCGCATTTATTTTAGTAATAAAACTAGCAAATCGTTAAATCAAGAGCCTCAAACATCAATTCTGCAGATTTATATTAAAATCCTTTTATTTAATAGTTAAAATATTCAATCCCCTCTTTTATTTCTTTCATATTCGTATCCATTACTGCAAGTAATATATCAAGTACTTTTAAGAAATTTTATTGAATGTGAAATAAGACCCCATGCAGTGATATTCATAGACACTTTTTCGTTTTCTTTTCTTTTTCCCCGCCCCAACACTTTCTCATTGTCTCAATCATTTGACAACTGTATTTCTCTTAAATTTACTATTTAAAATCCTCTATCTAAAATAATTAAAATATCGATCTTGTGATAATAACAACGATTAATTTAAACAAGTAAGTGTTCTCATGAATATTTTATTAATTATTGCTATATTTTCTTGATTTATTTGAAAATGACAATTTCGTTTCATTAATATGCTTTATTCAAGTTCTATTTCTAAATTAAATACAATCATAAAATCAATTGTCTGTTATTTTTTGTAGTGTGTCTAGAATCAGAATTAGGGGTGTTTGATTTAATTACAATTAAGTTTTAATTCACAATGGGGAGTATACGATGAGTGGGGTTAAATATTGCTGATAGATTTTTATAATGTTAAAGAAAAAAAAAAGGAAATATATTAAGTATAACTATTAACTAAAAAAATTTAAAAGCAATTCCTTAAGATTGTCCATTGCTGACATGTTTACCCCATATCAACTTTGTTCAATTATTAAATAATTTGATTAATAAACATATTGTTTATTAATATTCTTATTATTTTGCCTGTAATAAACACACGTCTTATAGTTTAGTAAATTTCAGATGAATCAATTATTTTTACATTTCAAAACAGCCTTTTTCAACTTGCTCATAGTTTTTGATCTACTGATTCAATTTCATGTGGAATTTTATAGCGTTAATAAATATTTTCACTTCAAAAACATTGTTTGTTTTATTTTTAATGAAAATCTATTTACAAATAAAGGTAAGTGCTATTGATTCATATATTAGAATTAATTAATAAAATACCATATATTTAAAAATTTATATTACAAAATGTATGACATACAACTGACTAAAAGTTTAGAAATTTTTTTCTCTTTTCTAATATTGTATAGTAAAATATCATTTGCTACAGCAAATAAAACTGGCATTTATAGTACATTCGGACAAAAAAAAAAATCTGAAATTCTAGAAATCAATAACTAAAATTTTTTTAAATAAACATTATATTTTAAACTAATTTGTTTTAAAAACTTTCATATAAATATTCTCAAGACAGTTTTTGTTTACCTTGTGTATCGGTAAATATTTTAAGGTCAGAGCAATTGTCAACCACAGATGGCAACGCACATTAGGACTAAGTTAAATTCCAATTTTAGTATAGTGAAACAGTGAATACGAGAGGAATTTATATTATGGGGGTAGTGATCCGCTGAAGCATTACAAAACTTTCGTATTCAATCCCGTACAGTTTGTTTTGTATGTTCAAGCTGCTGATTTTTTTTTCGAAAGAGCTAAGCAGATAATACCTTTCAATTTAATGCTGAAAATGAATCTATTACGGAAGGATTTTCAACAGATCTAAAGAAATGTCAACTGTTTAACTCTTTGTGAATGTTTGAACAAACGTGTGAAGAGGTGAGATATTTGCACCTGAAAGTAATTTCCGATTTCCAGATTGTCTTAGGCTCAAAACAAGTTACAGTCGAACCTCTACTTAACGAAGTCGCTAAATCCTGGAAAAAAGTTCGTTATATGAAAAATTCGTTAAATAGAGATTCACCTTTTAAAATACTTTAACTACATAAAGCAGATTTTAAATTCATAAACGCTAAATATTTTTACTGAAAGTAATTAATCACATTTTTTTAATAAATTATATCGATTTGTTTTATTAATTTTATCCACCAATATCCATCATTGATTCAGTTTTTCTATGTGCTTAAATCTTGAAAATCTGCAAGGAAAACAAAACATTATCCGGGAATATACTGTATTTTCTGTTTAAAATAAATAGTTTTACATTAAAATTAACAAATTTTAATGACATAATCGTATTTATTATTATTATACCAAATAATTTTAACCATACAATAACATATGCGTCCTTAAATTTAATTTCTGAAAAACTCTGTTTTTTTTTTTGCCTGAGTTTTTTATTTAAAAAGTGCTTTCTCTCATAATACGTCTCGCATCTTTGCAGTGCACCAAAAACCCCTTCATGCGTATTTTCTTCTAACTGTAATCCGCATCTGATTGTTTCAAATGATTTTAGCATTTCATCATACGAAGTTTTGTTAATTCCTGCATAATGATAATTTCTATCCTCATCATATTCGTCTTCATCGTAATTTATTGCTGTGTTGTTTTTATTTTTCACACTGTCGAAAATATCCAATTCGGATAGTGTTTCCGAGGTCTCATTTTCAGAATTATGTGAAATACAATCATCAATCAGCTCATCATGGTTAATTTCTTCTTTTTTTCTCACTATAGACACATTTTTTTAAGTTACTCTAAGAGATTATCGTCTTCGTCCTCCGTACTTACCGAATTCTCACTGCTGACAAAGAAGGCGCCTGGTAAAACCAGTTCAAGGCCGTTGAACATCATAAAACGTGTTAAAAGAAAGAATAAGTTTGAAATGTCCAGAAATATTTTGAGAAATAGGTAGAAAAAAAAATTGATCACAAGAAAAACTTCGTTAAATAGAGAAAGCACTTCGCTATTTGGAGGTTATTTTACGAAGAAATTCGCAAAATGTTCTTCGTTCCAAGGAAAAGTTCGCAAAATAGAGAAATTCGCAAAGTAGATGTTCGTTAAATAGAGGTCCGACTGTATAATAATAAAGCTAATGTTTATATTTCTTTGCAAATGTGTTCATATCGTTTTGTGTTTTATCAACTGTATGTTTTCGGTAATAAATACTATAGTCAATAATATTTTTTATCTTAACTTATTCAAAAAATTGCATCGCATAGTTGTTTTCTGGTATTGTTTTCATTTATTTAAAATATATATATTCTTCAGAGCAAAAATTGTAGCCGTTATTTTTGCTATGTTGAAGCTTTATGGGTGCTACATCAATTTAACCCAATAGCAAAAGTCATTACCTTATATTTTTAATCAGGTTATATACCGAATTATTGTCTCTTTCAAGTCTAGTTATTAATAATATAAAAAATGAGAATAATAAATGAAAATGCAATTTTTCACATCGATAAAATAAAAAATAAAAGTTTTTGAACCACAAAAAATTCAAATTCATATTCTATGAGGTATAAACAACGTGATAGCACAATCTTGTATGCGCAAACACAAGGCTAAATTATAAGATTTATAAGATCACTTTGGGTTAACGGAGAGACCACTTGTTTAAGCTTTCTTTTTCTTACTGTTTTATGAAATTCTGAATTCCTTCAATGTAATTTTCTGCAAAATTTTTAACAGTGAAATAAAAATTCTCTTTGAGGAAGATATTTAAAATATTGGGATAAATTCTAAAGATCATCTAAAGGGATAATTTCTAAGATTCTAAAAAAGTAAAATACGCAACTCAGTTACAAATCGACTACAAAATTTTAGTAATGTTAGTTGGGGCAACAGGGCCATGATTTTACAATGTGACTCTGGAGCTTCTAACAATTCAGCTTCAAAAAGCTAATATTCATTCGAATTAAAGTTTGAACTTCTGTAAATGTGTTTAGTTAGGTTTCCTCTATCAGACAGAAATGCTCAAAATTACATTTAAAAATATAAAAATATGCATAGTTCTTCTTTCTTTCCTCATGGGTCCAGTTGCCCCTTAAAAATGGGGTAAGTGGACCAGGAGGGTCTATGTTCCATACGCGTTTATCTTTTTTCAGATGCGATATCAGGTCCTGTTTGAAAAAGTGTAAACAACTTAAAAAAATTTAAACCAGGCAGATCATGTAAATTATATATCAACTAAAGAGCGTTGTAAAGGGAACCTTTGCTATCAATGCGTCTAAAAAAAGCACGAAAAGGGAAAATATTAGATTTATTTATACCAAAAACACAAAAATTAAGTAAGTACTTATGTACTTTAGTATAGGTAATAAGTGTAAAAGTAACATGGGTATTTTAAGGAAAAAACAGCAAGATAAATCAATGAACAAATGGCTACGTAAGTACTTAAGTACTTTATCTGCATCTAGGGGTCGCTTTATATAGGAAAAGTTTTATTGTTCCTACCAGAACCCTTAATGAGTTAACCTTTAACTGATATCACAGAAATTGTCACATAACTAGTGTGAAGCGGTCCGTGAGACCGCTCCATCGAAAGATGAATATAAGCCGTTATTAACTCTATATAAGCCGCTGAATAAAAGCCGCTATTAACTATTAGGGAGTTTGTTTTTGTACTAAACTTTTTGTACGGGAGTGTTATAATTAAAATTCCCCTATTCAAATGTCTCTGATGTTAGTATTAAAGATCCAAACGAAACAAAATTTCAGCAGTGTTTGTACAGAAACTTAAATTTGCAAGTTAAACTATGAAAATTGAATAAAGCACAGGTCTCTGAGACCGGTAACAGTTAAAGGTTGATCTCATGATCATTTTATTTTACATATTTTAAAGAAAAGTGCGATGAAGATATTATTTTCAAAATAGCGGTAGGGACAATAAAAGTTTCCCCATAGAATGCGACCCCTGTAGTATCGTACAATTTCAAGGTTTGGTTATTTCGCTTTCAGGGGCAAGGTACTTGCATTTCATAAAATGTTGAAATAATTTAATGACACCAGTATTTACAAGAGAATCTATTTGTAAACGGGTAAAAGTAATGGAACAATGTGAGCAACTTTTTGGATTCCCTACTTGCGTTGCAACTTTGCATCCAGGTTACATCCAGGCTATCCACACATATTGCGTGTTTCAATGCATTGGGAGTCATTAAAAAAAGAAAGTTTAAACGCGGCTGGTGGCCACAACTAAAAATAAAAAGTAGAGAAGATTGACGATTAAAAATGGTTTGTACAGCAATGAGAGAAAAAAAAAAGTTCCATATGATCCAAAAATGTCCATGAACAGGCGAAAAAGCTACCAAAGGGAAGCCCCAGCATAAAAAAGACTCTTTTCAGAGAACATACATTAGTATAACACAATTAAATGCGAAGCATAGTTCAAAAGTTTAGAAAAAATGGAAATATTTACATATTTACAAAAAATTATGATAAAAGTTTATAAGTTAATGCACAATTGAGAATAAAAAACGATAAAAAAAACATCATTGAGGAGAGTTCAGACTAACAGAAGTGAAAAAAGCGCAAAAAGCATAGGGGAACAAGGGGAAAAGAGGACGGCTCCCGCCCAGTCTGGGAACTCGATGGAAATAGATGATAGAAAGAAATCGTGTTAACAGAACAAAACATATAAGACAATCATAAGAATACACTAGAAGATATGAAAATACACTAGAAAAAGCCGTTTAAAAGGGTTTTTTTATAACAAAACAGACAGAACAAGACAAGAAAAAGCATAAGTTTAGCAGAATAAGAAATTATTCTTCATTTATGTTCAGAAGGTTAGCAAGTTTGTCGAATTCGTTCATAATGACAGTCATTTTTTGCATGGGGTTATCATATTTTTTGGTTTGAGTTGAAATGTTTTTGATGCAGCTTAAGAATTTTGTAATTTGAAAAACTTCTTTTATCTCAGTGAATGTGTTAAGTATATCTTTAATATCATTAGAATAATTTGAGGGGATTTTTTGATTTTGAGTATTTTTTTGTATTTCCAGTAGTAGGGGAGGAATGGGTATTTCAGGTTTCGCTATCATTAATTTCGGAATTTATCATGTTAGTAGGGGAGACTGGGACTAGTAGTGACATTTTCGACATTTTTGGTATTAGCCGTAAGATTCGAACTGAAGCGAAAGATTTAATGTATCATATCATTAGAGTAAATCTTGCGTAACATATTTATAAAACTACTATCAACATTATTAACGTTTTTCATAACACAAAATGAATTCTGCGTAACCTCGAAATTTGTCACTACTAACCCCCGCTACGGGGCACGTCGTGACATGCTTGGGGCACATTGTGACACATAAATGACAAATACAAGTACACTGTAACATACAAATTATGTAAGAAAGGCGATTAAATGAGATATGTTATATCAAGAATGAGAAATTTATTTATTTATAACGTTCTTAACACAAAGAAACACTTTCATGTTTTAATAATATTGTAAATCAAATGAAAATAAAATAGTTCAATTGTTAACACTTGTAAACTCTTAGTCCTTTATAAAGATACTTTTAGAGACACTTAGCAATAAAAAAAAAAACCTGTCTTAATCAGGAAAGAAATAAATAGTAAGCCAACACTAATCTTTGGCCATATTGATATTTGACGCGGTAGCCTACTACAATGTGTAGGCCTATATCCTATATTTTGAATCAGTCATTCTCATCGCTTGTTTCAGCGTCTGATTTCCAGTTAATACAAATATAATAAGGTTCATTTTTGGTACATCTGACATACCCGCATTTTTATATGTCATGCATTGCACCCAGTCTTCTCCGGGTCTAGAAATTTATTATTGCTCCAAGCAAATTAGACATAAGCAATTTTCGTCATCTTCAGAGCCATCCAATACTTGCTTCTCCCTTTTTTTCAATAACCTAGGTGTAATTTTTTATGCACTGCTTGGCCTTTCCATACAGTTTCTTTTTTGCTTTTTCTTCTTCAATTTATTTTCTGCGTTCTTTTGCCTTTTGTTCTGGTCGAATTTTCTCTTTTACAGGTGTGCTTGTTAGAATGGCAGATTTCAAACATTTTCGAATAGATCGCTTGCCTTTTCGAGGTCCTGCTTTAGTGAGTGGTATTTTTTCTGTAAGACTTACCACTGACACATTGCTATTATCAATTGTCATAGAATCCTCTAATTCAATAGGTTTTTTTACTTTTGAAGACGGTACTGCAATCTCACCATCATGGAACAGTTCTTGGGCTTTCCTTAAACTGCACCTTTCGGATTTTACTTCTATTGCAACCCTATCATAATCTACTAAAGTAGCTTTAGCTCTTTCAGTAGGCCTCTTGTAATTTCGCACCATTTTTCCTGAAATATAAAAACCTCCATTAAAAATTATGCTGCGGTAAGTAGTGACACTGTCACAACATGCCTCGTAGACTTCGTCACAACTAGCCCCGAGTTACGCCATTTTGAACTTTATTCATTAGTTTCCGAAATGTTGGCATGATTAACAAATGAAATACATAGAATAACCGCTCAAAATATAAGCATTTAAATAATGTTAGGGAAGTTTACATACCTCAGTATCGCTAGTGGCAATGACGATTCCAACGTAGGTTGCAAAATTTACTTTTACGATAGAAAACAAGATAAATATTTTTATCTTGAAAGCAGCCTAACGCTATACTTCAAAACATACGCAGCACACTCAGACAATCAACCTCTTCATTCACATGACGCGACAGGTGCTGCAACCTATTGGCTCAGTCAGGAAGCTCGATGGCACAACTGCCCCAGTCTCCCCTACTAGTTGAAGGTTCTTTGGACATAGGTTTTTTACGGCTAAAAGTATATTTTCGCGTACTTAATAAAGGTGAAAGTTTCATTATAAAATTCCGGTGCCAATGTGGCAATTAGGGATTAAAATTATGTATCACCGCCTCTCAAGAGGTCAAGAAATTTGGTTTGATACCACCCAATATGCTTTTTTTTTATTTTATTACGTAATTTTAATAAAGTATTCTATAATTTTCGTTATTGTGAGCAAAAAACAATGGAGAAATTTAAATCCCGTAGCAAGAGAAACTCAAAAATGTTATTTATAACTACTGGGGTAACTGGGACATTGGGCTTACATTTGAAAAATGAAGTAAATATTATTAAGTATCATAGATGCCAACATCTCTTAATAATTCCGGAGTCTGATCCAAGACAAACATGTGTAAAACCGAAAAATTTATATAAAGAAATGTGCCTTTTCTCCATAAGGTAATTATTAGATTTCATTTTTAAATTTTCGATTAAATAAAATTTCCGGTTGGGACTATTTTTGTCTCTGATCAAACTCCGGAATAATTAAGAGATGTTGGCATCTATGGATACCTAATAATATTAACGTAGTTATATGCCTAATCTTAAAAAAAAAGTTTGTTTAATAAAAGTACTTACAGTATTTTAATAAAAAGTCGAGGAAGTTCAACCATATTGACGTTGTTTTTAAAAAAAGAAACGTAACTTTTTGCCAATCTATCACAGCAAAGTGAGAGTTATGATTGAGTTGACACACGTTGTTTTAGGAAGTAGAGATTAAGGTGCATTGTTCACAAAAGCTGAAACTTAAAAAAACATCAGCAGTTTCTTATAAAATAATCTATGGCCCACTTACCTCGTGAGTCCAGTTACCCCAACTGACCTTAATACAGAATTTCGAATGAAATCTTACGTAGAATATTAAAACATTTATCGTATTTTTCGTGTATTATAGTTTACATTTTTTAAGGCGATATTTTGGCTTTGAACGATTTATCCTAGAAAGGGCTAACTACTACTTTAAAAAAGCCTGTGTATTTTTATGTCTGTACACCTTTTCAAAGGAAAGAAACACATTTAGATTTTATTAAGGGAGGGGTCTATAAATGCTGGGAATAAGCTGGGGCCGGATGAAAAACATTTTGTGATACAGCCCTTTTTTAAGTAAAGAAAAACAAATTACTCTTCTTGCCGCTTTAATAAACAAGAACCCTGGTACATTGAAGCAGTCGTAGTCTTGCATGGCCAGCACTTATCTTTTGCGCTTAAGGGATTATGAAAATGTACAAAAATGCATTTTATTTAATTATTTATTTATTTTGCATTTCATGAATATCTGACATTTTATAAATGGCGTTTCTAAATAGTTAAACGCTTGTAGAAGTTGCAGTAATTCTTATCGCACATTGCGCGAGCGAGTGGTAGGTACTAGTTGCAAAATTTTGAACACGATTTTCTTTAAACAGTGTTTTTTAAGACCATACTCAAAAATCTCGGCAACGAATCAACTGATTACATTTTTCTTAAATAAAACCGTACACATTTACCTAATTATTTTTTTAATGCTTTGTTATATGATTTTATTTTATTTTTTACATTTTTCTGTTTTTAATAAAGAAACAAAATCAGATTTTTTTTTCTCGAAAGCTTATACACTAAGTTTGTTACCTCGTCAATTTGATTTTACTGCAGAATTTAAGAGTACTGTTGTTTAAGACCAAGCAAGTCCGTTCCCAAACTTTTTATATCTTCGCATATCCTTAAAGAATTACGTGTTCCTGCCATATCCCTGTGTTTTTACTTTTGAGGATCATGAACAGAAAATATAAAATATCAAACTAATATTTTCATCATTTATTTGCATCTACCCTATCTATATTATAAAGGACAAACATATCTGTGCGTAACGCATACGTCATTTTGCGAATGGCAACACTTTGAAATTTGAAATAAAATTTTGGTTTTGCAATTTTCTTTACTGCAAAGGACAAACATATCTGTGCGTAACGCATACGTCATTTTGCGAATGGCAACACTTTGAAATTTGAAATAAAATTTTGGTTTTGCAATTTTCTTTACTGCAAATTTTTAAACTTCTAAACATCGGACATTTTAAATTTTTACTCCGTCGTATAAGGAAAAAAATGTTCTTTTAAATGCAATTTGCTTGATAGCTGTATCTCAATTTATTTTTGAGATATTAATTTTTTTGTAGTTTTTAATACCATTTTTCTAATCATGGCAACAAAAGTACCCCATTTCTATTGAAAGTAAACGAAAAATAGCAAGAAATAGAAGATAACTTATCTTTTTGTTGCCATTTTCTCATAAAACCTGAAAAAATGTTGAAATTAAAATAAGTGCTATGCCAACAATATTGCCTGTTATTCGCGATAATGACGTCATATGCATACTTTTCTATAGATGAAGTTTAAGACTGGATTGCTGTAGCGGATGCAAATGAAATCATTTTATAAAAAAGCGTGTAATTTAATTCTTAAAACTGAAATATGTTTTGTAGAAGTGCGTCATTTTCACTCCTGCTTCTTTCTAAAGTTTTGTCCAAAATTCTCGCGACTAATAAAATTTCAATGTTATTCTTTAGGACATTCTACTATAATTTTATCAAAATAACATAATTTGCTTAATTTAATGTTTAAAAATTTTATATAATCTATATATTTAAAATACAAGTGTGTTTTTTAGTCATCTGCCCTGATCTTTCTGCTGAACCAATTTTACTAATATATATTTTTTTAACTGAAAGCTATTCCTTTGTATATATGATCGCACTATCTGTTTTTTTATATATATATCCCCACTTTTATATTTTAATTTTAAAATTCTTTTTTTTTAATTTCTTCAAAATGGTGAAAATTAGATAGCTTTCCTTATTGCAGACAAGAGAATAATAATTACGTATCTTTATCTTTATTCATGCCATTTTCTGATAAAAATTCAAAATTGTTGTACAGGGTTTAGTGGCGCAAAATCCCATTAGGAGCATAATATTATATTAGAGGCATATTAATGGAAAATGATATACTGATTTGAAAACACGCATTTTTCCTCATAAATTTTCTATATTGTTTTTCCTTCTACATGATTACTGATAATAAGTTTCAGACACTAGGCTAAATGCTTATTTAAGTGAAAATGAAGTCATATTTAAAAGAAAATTTTCTTAGATAAAACTAAACATCTTAACACAAATGCATCTAAAAACATAAATTACGGAAAATTTTACTCTCTGGAATTGAGATTAGAATCTCAAGTAAAGAGTGCGTCTGTTCACATGAAAGATGTTGCTGACAATCGTGAATTTCAAGTTTTGAGTTAAAATCATTCTAAAATGATCTAACAAAATTCAAATTTTTAAAAAATGGTGAATATGGATATGAGAAGTGCGTATGCAAATTTTTAGAAGGTGAAAATTGCTGTTTTTCATTCCAGAATACCAAGCAGAGAGCCTCAATTGATAACCACATCCTAATAACTAATCTTTATTATATTTCACTGATTAAGTAGCTATCTATATTACAAAGAACAAATGTATCTGTGCGTAACGCTGACGTCATTTTACGAATGGCAACACTTCAGGATCAAATTTCGGTCTTGAAATTTTAGCTACTGCAATTTTTAAATCTTCTGACCATCGTACATTTTCAATTTCCGTCGCATTGGGGCAATTGAATTTACTTTTAAATGCAATTTGTTTAAAATCTGTATCTTAATTGACTGATGTATTATGTTTCCTAAAATAATTTTTAAGCATGATTTTTTTTTAAAGTTTATATTATTACGTGCCGGTTTCAATACATAATAATAATAAACATTTTGCGCATAAAGCAACAAACATTGTTCAGCATTTGTTTCTGACTATTTTTGCATAACGAAATTAATACTTCCTATATAAACGAATAAAAGAATAATATTAAAAAACACCAATGAAATATATTTGTGAAAGGCAAATTAACGAAATTAATATTTCTTTTATAAACAAATAAAAGAATAATATTTAAAAAAAAACACACAAATTAACATATTTGTAATCGTACAATTTAAATTTTTAGATCACCAAATAGGATTTTTTTTTAAACGGAATTTGTTTGCAAAGTTCATCTCAGTTTACTGATTGTCTATGGTTTTAAAAACAATTTTAAAGCATGAAATACTTTTTAATTTATCTCTATCGCGCGGAGCTCGATTACGAAAGATTAATCCGCTTGCCCTTAAAGAGTTCATCATTTTCTTATGGCTAATATCCATTAAAAAAACTTCCCTATGGATAAAAAAATAAAATAATATAAATAAAACACAAATTTAACAGACATGTATAAGCTCTGAAATTATCAGAATATAAAAGGGTGCCATAAGTAGCAAAATCTTGGTCAAATAACTCTTAGCATGCGGCTAATAAGAAAATATCGCTTTTGATAAATTAAAAAAAATTATTTGATTGTATAATTCGTACTTTTCATATGAAAAATGCTTTTTAAATTTAAGTGGGCAATTAAAAAAAATATTGCATATAAAAAATTATTAGTGTTCAATTAAAACAAGTGTTTTCACCTATATTCTGTAACCCGGGAAGACCGGGTAAGATCACCTAGTATATATAAAATCCTAATGAAACGAATTTATGAAACGAATATATGAAACGGCTGAAATGTAACGATTCTTTGAATTGTCTGATTAAACAACTGATTATGTTTCACGGCCATTTCTCCTAAAATATGGAATACTTTGCGATGAAATTAACACCAAAAATCAATATTGATTCGCAGATTTCAAAACTGGTATTAGAATTTTTAAATTCGAATTTGTTTTCGAAATATTAATTTTTTTCTAATTTTATATACATTTTTCTAATGATGGTAACTCAAATTTTAATCAAACAGATATATTTTTTTTTTTCAGATTTTACAAAAGGTTACTATTTTAAACTAATTTGGCGAGAAGTTTGGCCTCCTTTAAATGTATGCTAAAAAATGTATCATGTTACTTTTATTCATAATTCAATTTGTATATCATTATCATTTTATTTAATACAAACAGAAACATTTAAAATAAATGGCTTTCACTTCTTTATATTTTTTAAACGAAATGAAAAGAAAAATATTAGGCACGGGTGTCATATACGCACCGGGTACCTAATTGGCGCAAAAATGGCATTATTTTGATTGACATGGTAACCCGGCTATTGTTGTTTATTTAATAATAAGTGTTTATAAATACATGCATAATAATCACTTATAAACAGATAAAGTTAAAAACTGCTATAAAAAGAGATAAAAAAAATCTTTATTAAGATTGACGATCGTTTCGTCGCATCAACGGCGACATTTTCAAAATCATTTATGATAGAAAATACTTTCGCTAAATTTTTTAAAAGAATAAACATAGTAAACCATGTCACGAGACATGATGCATAATGAAAAATATTGCAAACATAAAATTAAATTAAAATTAAATTAGTTACTTGTGAGCATGGATTAATTTTCATATAATTTAACAAAACAATAACATGGTAAACAATGTCACGAGACAACATGCATAATGAAAAGCATTGCAAAATATAAAATAAAAAAAATATTATCGTGGCTATTTGCGAGCGTGGATTAATTTCTACTATTGTTACTAAAATTACATAGCATCTCTTTCTAAATTTTAGGTAATTCTATGGACACTGAATCATTGCAAATATTCTTGTTGCGTAAAAATATCTCTATTGATTCTCTGATTATGGATGGTAAATAAAATCTTGATGTATAAATTAACTTGCTATTTTTAAAATCGATCTGTAAAGGTTCTACGCAGTATAATCTGGCCAAAGCAATTTTTAAAAATAGCAAGTTAATTTATACATCAAGATTTTATTTACCATCCATAATCAGAGAATCAATAGAGATATTTTTATACAACAAGAATATTTGCAATGATTCAGTGTCCATAGAATTACCTAAAATTTGGAAAGAGATGCTATGTAATTTTAGTAACAATAGTAAAAATTAATCCACGCTCGCAAATAGCCAAGATAATATTATTTTTATTTTATATTTTGCAATGCTTTTCATTATGCATGTTGTCTCGTGACATTGTTTACCATGTTATTGTTTTGTTAAATTACATGAAAATTAATCCATGCTCACAAATAGCTAATTTAATTTTAATTTAATTTATGTTTGCAATATTTTTCATTGTGCATCATGTCTCGTGACATTGTTTACTATGTTTATTGTTTTAAAAAAAAATTAGCGAAAGTATTTTCTATCATAAATGATTTTGAAAATGTCGCCGTTGGTGCGACGAAACGACCGTCAATCTTAATAAAGATTTTTTATCACTTTTTACAGCATTTTTTAACTTTCATAAGTGTTTATTTACTTTATTTTCTTTTTTTTAATTACATAACTTGTTTTGTTCTACGGTTAATTATTTTTTTGGTTATTTTCCTTTAAAAACAAAAAAATAATAGAAAATAATTGTTACTAGTAATAATAATACTTAGTTATTCCAACGACCCATTTCACCAAATTATATAAATCGCCAAATCACTCGCCAAATTATACAAATTGACATAATTTTTATTTTAAATAACGAAAGAACAAAGAAAATAGTATAACATTAAATATACAAATAAAACGTCGAAATAAAAATCACTTGATGACGTAAAGACGTGTAATTTGCTTAAAGTCAAGTGAATGTGACATTTATCAACCATTATTGGCATTTAATCTTATAGTTTGGCGATAGATTTTTGTTCGACGGGATAACTAAATATTACCAAAAATACATACGTAACTGGTATTCGAAAACGAGGATTTCGCCAAATTTTCGTAAAAAAAATCACGCCAAACCGGGTGCGTATATGGCATCTGGCCAAATATTAAATGATGTAACAAACGATGACATTTAATTTCAACTTCAAAGCAATGCTTTAATTTACCACTCGAAAAAAAAAATGCTAACTGGCGAGTTGAAAAATAGTTATTGGCAAGATTTGCACCCGACTAGCGTAACAGTACCAAGAATTCTTTGCGACAATGCTTTTTGTAGTATTATTAAAAAAAATTGATTTTTTAAAATCGAAATGGAAAAATTTCGGCACAGATGCCACATACGGTCCCATATTGGAGCTATTTTTTTCTGACGCCAATGTCATATACGCAACGGGTACTTAACTGGCACCATAGTATCGTTATTTTGCTTGATTTGATAAGCCGGATGTTGTTGTTTATGCTGTTGATGTTTTCCCCAAATTAGCGTCGGAAAAAAATCGCACCAATATGGAGCCGTATATGATATCTGGGCCAAACTTTCATATGAAAAGGGAAGGGATCAGAGCGTATTTATTTATGGCAGTTACATGACATGGAGTATTATAATATAGATGAAATGATGGCGATAGAATAATATTTGGCGATTTATCACCTGTACCTGGCTAATATTAAAGTACCAAAATGGCACCAGGAATATAAAAAGCGAAGTGGTTCGCCCGGAACTCTGGATGATAGTCACATGACTTAGGCTATTGTAATAGAAATTGTTTTAAAATGCCGGGAGACAAAAACTCTGTACACTTAATTCCTTTTATTTTTAGCTTCTTTTCAAACATTTAACTGATCCTCTTTAATCAAACACGAAAACAACCATTGGATGTCTTAACAGCAACTGATTCGGCCTTAATTTTTTTAAATCAAAGGAAATTGAATGGAAACCCGTTTACAGGGAGATCTGCACAGCTTTTTTCAGTATAATTCAATCTTCTATAATATTTTTTAGACCGATCAAATTAGCGTGTTTTTAGATTATGCGGTGTCTGAACGGGGGTTGGCGAGCGTAGCTTGCAGGGGGCAGAGCCCCCTAGTTTAATATAAACGTACATGTAGAAAACTTTATAGTATTTTATTAGTTTTTTTTTTTTTTTGTGTGTGTGTGTGTGTGTGTGAGTGTACCCTTGAATATTTATTATTATTATTATTATTATTATTATTATTTTATTTTATTTATTTATTTTTATTTTTTTTGTCGCGGTACAATCTTTAACATGTTGTAAAAAATACTAATAGATGTAAAATGTTTTATTATTAAAGATTGTTAAAACCTAACTATTAAATAAAAGATTTTCTTTATATTTTTAAAAATTTAAATAAGTTTTATATCTATAGTTAAAGTAACATGTCAATTTGCTTTAAAGTTTGAAGTTCGTTTCAAATCGGCAATATAGATTTTTTTCGTGAATCTGTGTCTATGAGAACGAAATATAGATACTTTTGGTACAGAATCATATTACCATTGGAAAATGATACGCTGCGCTTGAAAACAATCCTGACTTAAATATAATAAAATTACATTAATTATTAGTTTAAAAAGCAACAAGTGTATGGATGCAATTCATTGACAAGGAATAAGATAACGCCCCCAAGTTTTCCACTTATCCGCGCAAAGAGTAAACGGTGTACATCGGGGTTTTAAAAACTGTGCCTCTGCTTTTCTTGAAAGTGTTTGGAAAATTGGTACGGCGATGCCATATTGGTGTTATATATTTATTCAAAATTAATCCTTTTTGTAAATTTATTTTCTTTTTTTCTGAAAAACGCTTGCATTCAAAAAAGAAATCTCTTTATTTCTAATCGAAGCGCAATTTTTATCCCCTCAATAATATTCTATTATTTATATTTTATTAGATAAGTGCCGCTCTTTTTATTTTCTGTTTATGCAGTCTAAAATCAGACAACTAATTTAAGCTATCCTGCGCCTTATATAAACATTAAAGGCACATAAATTGCATTTTTACATCTGCCTGCAAGTAAATATTTGTCGTTAATTATCCTGGCCGTTATACTTTCTGTAAGCAATGTTAGGTTTAGCTTTTTATTTCATTTTTTAATAAATAGCCAAATGTGGATTCCCAACTTTTCGATTAACTCGTTCAAATTTTAATATGGCTCACAGCCTAACCGATAATTTGTGGTTAACGTATTGGCTTAACACATATGTTTTCTTGGCGTTATTAACTTAGTGAGAATATTACATTTCGCTTCTGATCTTGATATTAAGAGGAGCTAAAAAGGATTTGTTGCAGTTAGGGGGGGCCCTCACCCCTTTACGTCTTAGCCCCTTGCTTCGTAAAAATAAGATAATTCTTCATGAAAGCTTACTTCGAACTATTGCCTGTAGACTTTTACGTGAACCCAGGTAGCACAAAGATATCGGTCAACATCAAAATGAGATATTGGCCGATATCATAACGTGATATTGGCCAACATTAAATGATCCGCCCCACTCCCACTAAAAGATTTCTTACGAATATTATTTTTTGATATTTGGCAATGTTGGCCAATATTTTCCAACATCTCTGAATAGCAGTTTGTGACATTAAGTGATATATTTTTCTGTCATTGCTGAATATGATTATCTGACATTGAGTGATATATTTTTCTAATATTTCAGAATAAAATTTTTAAATATTCAATTATAACTTTTTCGATATTAATATCTTTTCTAACCCCAGCAACCGCGATTTCCAGATTTGGTGATCATAAACATCTCATTGAGCTAGAAGTTAATGCTCAAGAGTGAAGAGATTTCCAGTTTTATTATGGAATAAGGCTGAGAAAGCTGATTCTATTAAAGTATAATGTGAACAGGTGCTGAACAGGTATGCAGTATTGAGGGGTTTCCTAGCAGAGATCAGCTTAACACCCAGTCTAAAAATGAATTGCCTTATGTATATGTGAGCCATTGGGATAAGAATAACTGTAGTTTAAAAGTACTTACAAGAAAAATTAAGTAAGTTAAAGAAAAAATAAAGGGGGAAAATATTGAAATATTTAAGTTAAAAATTAAGTTAAAACTTAAGTCAAGTAAGTTAAATGTTAAAAATCTTATGGAACTGTAGTTGTAAAACTATATAAAAAAAGAAGATGAAAAGAGATAAAAGTTAGCACTGTTCAAAGTTATTCTGACCAAGCTTGGGCAGGAAAAGATGTAAAGGAGACAGCAAAAGCCACATTAACAAAAAAGGCACTAATCAGGGCAATGCGTTTTTTCCCTATAAATTTCAATATAGAGAAGATATATATATTTTTTATAAGAAGATATAAAAATGATTTATCTATATAAAAAAATAGACATTTAGCAATCTTAGTGTGGTGAACAACCATAATAATGGAGAATCTGGGGTGTTTACAGTCGAGGGGCTCAAAGGGGTCATAATCCGGTAGGTCCGCTACTATTTCACCAAAATCAGCTTCAATCCACTTTTTTATTTCTCGATTCAGATGTGACATGGGGATCTCTAAAGGCAAACAACCTAAAACATCTTCAGCTGAATCGCTCTTAGTAACTTCAAAATTTTCGTCCATTACTTCAGGCCAAAATTTATGCCATGTCTTTTTCAAAGTTTTCCGTTTTACCTCACCGCAAACCAAAGCAGTAGCAAATATACATCTTTAATAGAAAATTTTTCTTGAAAATCTTTCATATTGCAATCCGATGTGAGTAAAGTCTGCACAAAGTAGCGTCTGTAGTGTGAATTGAAGTTCTGGATTATCTCTTGATCTATGTTTTGAATCAAGGATGTATGTGACATTGGGAGGAAAATAGACTACTGCAATGTTACCCGACACCAATTCTTCCTTATCTGGATGGGATTTGCAGTTGTCTAAAAACACAATAGCCTTAGTGTCATCCCGCATTTCCAATTTTTCAAAATTGTTTTTAACAACTGGCACAAAGTCTTTGAAGAACTATTTTTTAAACAATTCTAGATTCATCCTTGATTGTGCTTCATAAATCACAGGTAAACTTTTCACGCCCTTTAAGACACTCGGATTCTTTGACTTTCCTATCACAAATGTTTTATTTTTTTATCATTGGATGAATTGGAGCACAGCAGTACTATTAATCAATCGTTATTTTTCTTAAAATCTTTTACACTTGTCTCATCCCCACTAGACAGGGTAGAATTTGCTAGGCAACGCCACAAAAGGCGGTTCCATCTGCGTTATAGATTTGAGAAGCTGTCTGTTCATTTTCAGATACAGCAGACTTTAATTTAACTTTGAACTCTTCACTACCTACAATATCGGCAGATTTCAGCTCCAGGAACTATCCAATTATCTGAAACCATGACGATTCTTAAAGGTCCTTCAGCCAGCATTCAGAAAATTTGTAACTGTCATCAATGTTCAAATCTCTTTGAGTTTAGCTGTTTCGAAAACCTTAGGACCAGTTATGGGTTTACCCTCTAATCATTTTGATGAAAACCAATCGCACAAGACCGAATCTAGTTGTTTTAACTTGAGTTTTTTTAATGTTTATTTCATTGAAATTTTTCAAAGCTCCGATTTGTTCATAAACTGTTTCAACTTGTCTTTGTTTTTTTTAATATCGTAAATTGTAGGTGACCTTATATCATAATCTTTCATAATAATACTTACCCCATTTTCATTCTTCTTTACGATTTCTATCTTTTGAGCAAAACTGAGAGTCAGATTTTTTTCTTTTTGAATACACAACATTAACTTTCGGACCCATGTTACTTGCCAGTCACTAAAAAATCACTCACAAGCTCTACAAAACAATAAAACACAACACGTTGATTCGACGTTGACTATCAGTCTGAGTGTCACTGAACAGTGAAACTAAACAAAGACGCAGAGCAAGAGTAAAGAGCAAAAACTGAATGTGAAACGTAAACAAAGACGTAGTAGCAAATTTGAACAAGTGGTGCCCCTACCTGCATGCCAATACACTATGTCAGGACCGAAGTCTATTCCTAATGCCTTTCGATGTTTATGTACTCTGAAAATGCATCTAAATTATTTTGTTTAACCTTCGCAGAAATAAAACCAACAATTGAATTTAATGATCTACATTCATTGTTTATTACTTGAACGCTCATATCAATTTCCGAATCAACTTGAGCATTCCTTTTTGAAATGGAAAAAGTATTTAATTCTAATGATAAAAATTTATTTTTCCTTTCAAAAGTTTAATTTCGCAAATTATCCACAGGAATGTATTTTTATTTCCCTGTCGTTGGCAGGGTGACTGAGCTATTTATAGATTCACAATTTTTAACTGTTGATTGTTGAATGAGCTGTTACGGATTCCCTCATTCTGAAGTTCCATCAGATTATGATATGATATAAGATTATTTTCATGATATTATAAACATCTGGAGTGCTTAAACAAGGAATACTATTTTTTCCAAAGTCGTGCCGGATTAACAACGTACCGGACCATAGGATGTCGGATTAGAGGATGTTTATTGTATTTATAAACGGCTCAATGACCGATTTTCATGACATCAACTTTTCAAAATAGAAGACCGCGATAGGTTGCCACATGGTCAACATAACAATTAGAACATTTAGGGGTGATCTTACCAATTTTGTCACAGTTTGGGGTTAAGTGTTCTTCAGAACATTTGGCGCACTTTGGCGGCAGGTGGCAAATTTCGCTGGAGTGGCCAAATTTTTGGCAGTGGTAACATTGCTTAACTATGTTCATACCTTTAAATCGTTCGATGTTGACTCTAATATAACAGATTTCATGAATCTGAAATCTCGTCGAATTTATCGCGTGGCAGGACATTAACGACGTATAGCGGCATTGGCCGACCAGTCTTTCTACTTTTCGACATTCTTGCCCTATTAGCAGGGACATTGTGTTCTTTGAGCGCATCAATTATTACCTGAGGGTCAGTATATGGGGAATTCCCCTAATGACGAATTTTCGTGGGCGCTGTTCTGCTGGGCTCAGGGTTGTATACGGAATAGTTTTTGAATCTAAATAGGCTTGTGTTTTTCGAAAGTCTACATCCGATTTACAGTGTACTTTAAGTAGTTCACCATCTAATTTAATCATAGGATTACTTTCATTTAGTTTTTTGGTTTCGCTAGCAAATCCAGTCCATTTACCTTTAAATTCTATATAGAATGGATGAATATTTATCTTTTTGGAGTTGAATCAGTAGCAGAGCCACCGGCTGTATCACCCTCAGTGGAGTCAACTAACTCCATATTATTACCATCATTCTTTAAATCAGCTATAGCTGCATATTTGTTTTTAAGCGGAATTGAAGAATTTAAAGTCTTTCTTCTACGTTTTGAGGAATTAGCGGGGGTGAAATCGTCATCTGTGTCCACTACAATTGCATTAAGTTTTGTAAGTATATCGATTAAGTCGTAGTCATGATTACAGTTAAAAGTTTTAAATTCTCTAAGCTGACAAGTTTAGGGGGTCAAATGGCTCATTGAATAAAAACATAACATCAGAAAGTAGATTACTCACACAATTCTTATGTTGAGGATCTGTAGAATAGTCCGGTCTGTTCATAAGTCCAGTGATATTGGTATCACAATCTTGCAGGAACTGTTGCACAATTGAGCGCTGTACATCGTCAGTTACACCTGAGTACTCCATCCAGGAGGCTGCCAAATCTGATTTTTCAACACCATTGATGATACGATTTGCGTTGTCGGAGAAATTAAAAGGGTCCTCTGTACCCATGATAGACGTTAGTGAACCCTCTTTCGTTCACTACTATGATGCGACAAAAGTTCATAAAAAGTCACTTATTCATACGAACTAGATACTCCAATATGAAAGCTGTCAGCACCAAAACACATTTTACAATAACCGCAAAATATCACGCAAGTTGAGAATATACGGAACTGCTCATACGACCTCTTGAAATTAACGATCACCTCAGAGAAACACGTCTGTTTTTTCCAAAAACTAAACTCCAACTAGTCCAGTCAAATTAGAGTTTGAAGTGGAAAATTATGGTGTAAATGTTTTTAGTGTCTTATTTTATGTTTTCGGGGCTACTGAATACGAATCTGAAGTTGTCCAACAAAATTTCTCTCGGCAAATATGAAAAATCGTGAAAAAAAACCACTAAAAATCGCAGAATTTTTTGGGTTTTAGTTTAGAACTTGCAAAGTAAGCTTTTTATACAAAAGGTGATCATGTATTAAAATACAGACGAGAAAATTACCGACAATTCATGTTCTTATAAATCTTTTTGTACGATATACGGCTTCCATAGATGCGTTGAAAAAAAGGCGAAAACCAGTAATTTTTGAAAATCGCAAAACAGATATTCTTACCCTTTCCGTTCATAACACTAAAAGTAAGCATTTCACTGTAAACATTTGCAAACGTACTCACTTATTATTAGGTTATATATTTTTATGATGTAGGTATACAGTATCACCTCGAAAATCCGGCATTCAGAGATCCGGCAACTTAAAAAATCCGGCAACAAAGTCATCTCCCCCCTCTCTTTTTTTCATTTCCAACTTACGGCAAAAGTAAAAATAGCAATTATTTTCGAATTAAAAACCGAGATAAAAAAAAAACAATGCATTAGCTGACAGCGATATCACTGGCGCTGTGCGAAATGGAGCCCTCGATAACGCTGGTAGCAGCTCAGAAGAACGAGGTAAGGACCTGGCAGAATATAAGGTCTCACCAAAAAATGCATACATTTGACTGGAAAATTAACATCATCTTCAAAGAAACAGGACTGTATTTTCGAAATTGATACAATTCTCTACAATTTATGTGCAAGTAATTTTTTTGGACCTCAAATAGTTATGAGAAAAACAATGACGAATGCACAAAGTATTCAGCTGCCTCTTTTTTGAAAACATACAAAATGCATCATTAGGTGTCTGTGCAGATATGTGAAACGTAAACGTTAGGTTTTATAGATACAACAAAAAGATAAAAACTGATTAATGATCAGTTAGTTAGTTGTATGTATGTAGTATGTTACACAGTATAATAAAATAGGTAGGTAAGTTTTTTTTTATACAACACTTATTATTAAATGATTATTGACTTGAAAGGACACTCATTAGTCAAACCGATCCCTCTTGGCCAAAGGTTGCATGATTGCAGGCATGCCTTCCAATTCTTCTACACCTAAAAAAAAAGCCCCACCAGTGGCCGAGAGGTTCTGCTCTCGAAGCTGGTAGAAGGGAGGTGCTGGGTTCGATCCCAATCGCGCCCGTCGGCCTAATCGTTCGGAGTTTTCGTGGTTTTCTTCGAGCCGTGGATCTTCCATGCGTTAATACGGATTAGGTTCCCTTAGAAAGACACCCACGGAGGGCACTCCCCCCGGGCCTATATCCCTCGTGTAGATAATTGGCCGTCAAAAATCAACCCAACCCAACCCAACCCTAAAACAAAATAATGAAATATAATATTTATTTAAGTACCTGGGCGCGAAACAGCCGTTTTCGTCCCGAGGGAGAAGATTGCTGCCACAGCCGTAGGCGAAGGCTGCAAACACACAAGGGTCGAAGCTTAGGCTTCTGAGCAGCTCTGGTGCACGTAGTATTTTTAAAAACGGTAGACCTAATTGTAATTAATTAAGTAAGTAATGATTCAGGCAACATTTTATCATAACACGATTTTTACGTCTTTCTTTTGTTACCCCTCTTTTACAACTCAAGTCATGAATAGGTTACTCTTGGACCTCAATTTAGAAAACATATTAGCCTATTATTTTAAGAACCACCGTTTAAAAAAATATTTTATGATTTATTTCTAATTGTTTGACAATTAAGTAGTTATACCACTGTATTAAGAAAAATATTTTGATCACGAAAATAAAAAGGTTAGTGAGAAAGTAAAGGTGAAATGGAATTATTTGAATTATTTATACATATTTACCTTCAAGTACTTCTGGGAATTCCGGATCATCCTCGTCTTCCTCGATTTCAGTAAGAGGCATGTTATTGCAACTGCTTTCGCAGTTTACACACGTATTGGAGCACTTGAGGCCTGCTTTTTTGCATCCACAATTTTTCTGGCAGGTCTTCTTGCATTTGCAAGAAATGAGTTTCAAAACGGCTTAAGGTGCTGGCGGCTGTAGTGTGGTTACTGGCTCCAAACCATTTTTCATTTTCTTCCAACCCCATTGTTCAGGATCTTTTTCATTCCCAAACCATTGTTGAACTTGAAAATATACCCTAAAGAAATGTTGCTGAGATGCAGACTCAGTAGGAGGTAAGAACGCTAAATGGATTGATGTCTTGTATGCAGACCTAAGGTAACATAAATACCTCAATTTGGTTAATGACGTGGCTTCCTTGTCAGCAAATTTATACAATGAGACCAAAAAATGAATGCCAGCATCAGTAACTGCATCAGCATCTGCCATAAGGCCTTTAAAAACCTCAATGGTATTAGTTAATGCAGAGTTTTTCTTGAGAGTCCGAAGAAACCTCATCTTTCCTACTTTGAACAAGGCTAAAGTAGTATCACAGCCTCCCATGGCATGCAAAAATAATATGTTGTTAGCAATCGATTAATCAAGTTTGCAGTCAGATAAAAAAATGAGTGGTGAAACTTTCCCTTTGCCTAACTTTAGAAAGTATACATTTGAATGTATACCCCTACAGCGACAAATCGTGATAACTAGCAAATGGACGCCTTCATCCACAATAACCACACAGTTATGTTGTTGTGCAATATCCCTTGCTGTGGTGACAATAAGTGTATCCGCATCCTCTCGTGTCTGTTTTGTGTGAATGTCAGCTACTGCAAATTTGTAATTGATTTTTGAAAATTACAGATTTCGGAAAACAATATCAAAAGTACTTACGATTTTCTTGATAGTGACATTTATTCGTTATTTAATACATACCCAAATGATATTGACGTGAGAAAAAGAGAAAATTGAATGTTTAAAAAACTTACTTTAATTGATATTTTGTATGTTAAAAAAATCTGATAAGTAGTGCTGTCATTTCTTCTCATGTAATTTCTCAAGCATCAATGTCAAGTAACTACCTTCTTTCTTGGATTTTATACAAGTGACGAATATCGATTTCGGAAGTACAATCTTGTTTCTTTGAAGATTAAGTTAATTTTCCGGTCAAAATTATGCATTTTTTCGGTGAGAACTTATCTTTTGATAGGTCCTCGTCCTCGTTCCTCTGAGCTGCTACCAGTGTTATCGAGGATTCTATTTAGCATACCATAAGCGATCTCGCTGTCCGCTAATGCATCGTTTTTACCTCGGTTTTTAATTCGAAAATAACTGCTATTTTTGCTCTTCGATAAGTTGGAAGTGAAAAAAAAGGGGGGGGGGATTTTTAAGTTGCGGGATCTCTGAATGTCGGATTTTCGAGGTCACACAGTATACCCGCATCACAATAATATATTACCTAACAATAAGTGAGTACGTCAGCAAATGTTTACAGTGAAATGCTTATTTTTAGTGTTACGAACGGAAAGGGTAAGAATATCTGTTTTGCGATTTTCAAAAATTACTGGTTTTCGCCGATTTTTCAATGCCTTTACGGAAGCCAAATGTCGAACAATAAAAATGACAAAAACATGAATTGTAGGTAGTTTTCTCGTATGTATTTTAATATATGGTCACCTTTCGCGTAAAAAGTTTACTTTGCACGTTATAAGCAAAAAATTCGAAAATTCTGCGATTTTTAGTGGTTTTTTTTCACGATTTTTCATATTTACCGAGAGAAATTTTGTTGGACAACTTCAGATTCGTGTTCAGAACCCCCGAAAAACATAAAGTAAGGCACTAAAATCAATTACACCAGAATTTTCCACTTTAGGGCCTTTTTAAATCTAATTTGACTGGACTGAACTTCGAATACAAGAGAAGTGTGTTATAATTTAATAAATATGTTTTAGAATAGTTTGTGGTGTCAGATTTTTATTTAAAATTTTTCAATTTTAGTTTGGGGCGTTTACTTAAAATTGAATGTTTAAAGTCATGGGGGTTATCTAAATGCCCACGATATACAATTAGAAGCTGTCTATGTAGAACTTGTTAAAGATACTGTAATAAGTTCAATAATATGATTAAGCTTCCTTCACTATATTAGAGTAAAAATAAAACAACAAATGTATATTTGAGGAAATATTTATTTCTTTAACTTGATGATAGAGTTTTTACAAAATGACCCCTATAATTAATTCTTTTTGAATATCTGATGTATGTAAGCACATGAAACATAAAGTAAATATACAATAACAGCACATTCCTAATTATCTAAATGTTGCTATTTTCATTTTTAAAGTTTCCAGTGCTTTCATTGCATTATTTAATTTTATGATAAATAAAAAAGATATTAAACGTTTTCTCAGTTAAATATGCTACAAGAAAAAAAGAAAAGAAATAGAAAAGAAAATCATTGTTGATGTTCAAAGTTCATTCACGGGTACCCTTTATTTTATTTCGACAAACTTTGTTGTTTTCCTCTGAATGAAATGTAAAAAAAAAAAAAAAGAAGAATCCAAATTTTCGTATAGCTTTGTAATAATAATGACCAATTTTACACGTCACAAACAAACGTTATATTAACTAACAGTTTACACAATCATTACATTAAACGTCATTACATAATACGGACATAAATATTCTGAAAAAAATTAGGGTAATTAGAAACATAGAAACGTGATTATTCTGCACTGGTTATAGAAAATACACATAGGAAACATAGGAGTAAATAAGATGACGATGAGTTCGTCCGTATTACTCTTGTAAAACAGCAAGTCGTAATGGGTAAGAGCTGTATTAGTACATTTTTCGGTGGTGAAATATTCATATCAAGATTAACTTTCCGATATAAATAATGTGTAGTAGATTTAGTTATCGGTTGATTAAATGCAGAAAAATGTTTTTTTCCTGTATTTAGCTCTAATATACGACCAAGATTTTACCCATCAAAGAAAGAAACAGTGGGCCATCAGCTGGAAAAAAGATGGCAGCCAGCACTGCCATCAGCGGTAAAGTGCAATGGTGCCATTACATTTAAACCTGTACAAAAGTGTCCGTGCGGAATGCAGCTGGCCCATCAGTGATGGCCAACAGCAGGCCAGCATTGGTATGCCATCACATTACTTCAATCCGGCACTTTTCCTGCAGTGCTAGCAGCTATCCCACTGCTATTCCTTTGATGGCCCAGCAGTTTCCCTTACAAAATTTCTTATAGAATTCTATAAAAAAAAAAAAAAAGTATTATGGCTCTTTTTTCTATAAGTTAGTTTCACTAAGAGCTATAGAAATATCTGTAGAAGAGTCTATAGAAATATTTGAATTTGCAGTGGTTTTCATGTGGTCATCCTCCCAAGTACTGACCGCACTCGATGCTGTTCGGTTTTCATGATCGGACATGAACAAGTACTTTCAGCGTATGCTATGACCACTCGTAGTACTCAAGCTCTCATTACACCATTTCAAGTTTGTTCTTTTGTGATTTACGTTCCCAATCATTAAACTTGTATAGAAATTATTGTATTGTATAGAAATCCTATATATTTTATACGCTTTTTTTATTATTGATTCTGAACTGTGTAAATTATGAAAACCGAAATTCTTTGTAACTTAGTAAAACCAGATTTAACGAGAAAAATAGTGCGTTGAAATAAAGAACTCATTTATTTATTCATTTACTTATTTATTTTGTTGGTGGCAATGGTGCTATATTATTTACATTTTCAAAAAAAAATTAGCTTCACAGCTTAAAATGTGTTAAGATATTCATTTCAGATTTGTGTTCAAATACTCAGTGTCTTCGATATTCGCAACGCCACCTCGGGGCTCCCAGCAATAATACTGTAAAAGTTCGTGCACTTCCATGTAGTAGTGGGCCAGCGCATGAGATAAAACGGAATCCCACCAGAATTTTATCTGATGATTTCCAACAGCAAAGTTGACTGAAGCTGCCTAGCAGTGGTCATGCAGTGGTAGACCATTAGCCAGCACTTCTCCATCATTACCAGCACCTATCTTGCTGCTGGCCAGCAATTTATTCTTTGCCGGGTAAGATCCTGGAATTTCGCTTTTCTCTTATAGCAGAAAAACGCCATCATTTTTATTATAGCTTTTTATTTTTTTTCTTTACTGTAAAGATGTAAAATAGTTTATTTTCAGAGAAAAAGAAACACTTTCATATTTTGCAGGAATCATTTTAACAAGAACTGAGAACAGAGCACATCTCCTATGTTATGAAGAAGTGAACGCGAATTTAACAATGACTGGAACTTCAACTTATTGCATCTCTGCAAGTAACGTTGACAATATCTCAGAAGTTTAAATGGTCTCTCAATGACTTTGTGAATATAGTGTTTAGCTGTGAACGAACTGCAGCTTCTTTAAAGTGTGTGAGAATTGGGAGGATTTGAACTCAAGTGCCGAATTTACGGGATCAATCAGTAATAGATTTACCATCAATTTTGAAAACATTTTTTCTCCTTATTTTAAAATTTTCCGAATTAAAATCTTACATAAGAAAGATCATTATTTTCTAATAAATTCTCATAAATGTTGAATAAATCTAAAATTCTGACTTTAAAAGTTAATGTTAGTGTGATGAATATTTTTCAATGACCCCAGCAAAGAAAGAAACAGTGGGCCATCAGTGGGAAAAAAGATGGCAGCCAGCACTGCCATCAGCGGTAAAGTGCAATGGTGTCATTACTTAAACCAGTACAAAATTGTCCGTGCGGAATGCAGCTGGCCCATCAGTGATGGCCAACAGCAGGCTAGCATTGGTATGCCATCAAATTACTTCAATCCGACACTTTTCCTGCAGTGCTAGCACCTATCCCACTGCTATTCCTTTGCTTGCCCAGCACTTTCCCTTACAAAATTTCTTATAGAATTCTATAAAAGAACAAAGTATTATAGAATGATGGCCCTTTTTTCGATAAGCTAGTTTCACCAAAAGCTATAGAAATATCTGTAGAAGTGTCTATAATAGAAATATTTGAACTTGCAGCGGTTTCCATGTGGTGACCCTCCCAAATACCAACCGCGCTCGGTGCTGTTTGGTTTTCGTGATTGGACATGAACAAGTACTTTCAGCGTATTCTACGACAGCTGGTAGTTTTCAAGCTCTCATTATACTATTTCAAATTTCTTTCCTTTATGATTTACGTTCCCAATCATTAAACTGGTATAGAAATTATTGTATTGTATGGAAATCCTTTATATTTTATACGCTTTTTTTACGCTTTTTTTTATTATTGATTCTCAACTGTGTAAATTATGAAAGCCGAAATACTTTGTAACTTAGTAAAACCAGATTTAAGGAGAAAAAAATTGCGTTGAAATAAAGAATTTATTTATTTATTTTGTTGGTGGCAGTGGTGCTGTATTATTTACAGTTTAAAAAAAATTAGCTTCGCAGCTTAAACTGTATTAATGTATTCATTTCAGATTTGTGCTCAAGTACTCGTCGATATTCGCAACGCCACTTAGCGTAAGGGTTCCCAGCAATAATGCTGCAAAAGTTCGTGCACTTCCAAGTAGTGGTGGGCCATCGCATGAGATAAAACGGATGATCACCAGAATTTTATCTGATGATTTCCATCAGCAAAGTTGACTGAAGCTGTCCAGCAGTGGTCATGCAGTGGTAGGCCATTAGCCAGCACTTCTCCATCATTGCTTGCACCTATCTTGCTGATGGCCAGCAATTTTCTCTTTGCTGAGACGTTGCTAAATATACGATATTAATTGATTGAATCGACATTGATTTTAAATGTTTTACATTTAGTTTGATCCATACAAAACTTTTTTTATACATGTACAATCATAGAAAAAGAAAAGTAAACACCTCCTACTGAACTCTGCAACTAAGTATAATAGAAAAAATTACAGGTAATAAACGATTGGAAATAAAGTCTACTTTTAAATGATGCATGCAAAATTAGCTTAGGGAGCCATCTACAAATCAAAACCAGACCAAACTTTGTTTTGTTCAATGGCGACACCCAATTTTTACAATATATTTTAAATCTCCTGTTCTATCTATGCCCAGAAATGAAATTTCAAGTCATTTGGATGATAAGTTTTTGAATTATAAGCATTCAAAATTTAGAACTTCTAAAGTTAAATTACATTTTCATATTTTTATTAATATCGCCTGAAATTTTAATCCTAATGTGATAATTTTTTTTTGTTTAATTATAATGCTAAAAAACCCAAACATAAATACATTGAATTTGTAATTTAAAAAATTATATCTTGAATTATGAAAATCAATAATTGAAAAAAATGTGAATTGCAACATACAATTTTTTTATAGATTTATATATTTATTATGTCCTGCTTTATGCAAATTCTCAATTTCAAATTTTTTTTTCCAAGAAGTGTTTGAATTATGAGTAAAAAATGTCCTTCAGAAAAGCATAATTTGAAAAAAAATACGTTTTAGTCATTTGAATAAAACATTTGGGCTGGCAATACTCGAAATATATCAAGCGAGTGAGATGCTCATTTTGGCAAAAAAATAACATATTAATTGAAGTGACATAGTCATTCTGTAGCATTCTAACAATCGAGTACCGAACATCAATTTGGATACAGCCCCTAAAATAGGCTCTTTTGAAGATAATTAATTTCTCAGAAACTAATCGCACGAACGTCATGAAAATTTGTATGTAGGCTAATTGAAGGGTTTAGAATCTATTTATAATGTCAAACTTGTTTAGTGCTATGAAAAAAAAAAAAAAGTTTTGTCTGGTTTTGATTTGTAGGGGTCCCTAAGCAAATTTTATATACATCATTTAAAAGTAGACTTTATTTCCAATCGTTTGATACCAGTAAGTTTTTCCTAAAATAATTTGATGCAGAGTTAGTAGGGCGTGTTTACTTTTTTTTTCTCACGACTGTACATAAAAAAAAATCATTTAGACAGGGAGTCGGCAGCACAGACAATCACCTCAACGAGTTCACGGCTGAAATTCCAGAATTAGTTAAAACTCAACGCGCATATTAAAACGCAATCGGTCTGCCGTGTCATATCTTGGTGGAAAACACCTGAAAACTTGATTTTAGCGGTCGACTCGTAGGTTTACCATTGTGTTTTCCTGTCAAAAATCTGCAACTTTTGCAGCATAGTCACTCCACCGCTTTTACAGAATATCTCTATTCTGACCAATGAGAATGCTCCATAATACAGTCAAGTAACCATTTTCTATAAAGCAGTTGGAGTTCCTATGCAGGAAAATCTGCAGATTTTTAACAGCGTATGAAAACATGGAGGACTAGGAGCAGGAAAACCCGACAGTAAACGTACGAGTCAACCGCTAAAATCGGGTTTTCAGGTGTTTTCCACCAATATATGACTTGGCAAACCGATTGCGTTTTAATATGCGTATCGAGTTTTAACTATTTATAGAATATCAGCCGTGAACTCGATGAGGTAATTGTCTGTGCTCCCGTCTCTCGGTCTAATTCTTTTGAGCTGGAAGTGCATGTTAAAATTGTATGACATGATAAATAAATGAATAAACACCACCAGAAAAAAGAAGAAAGGAAAAAGAAAGAAAAACACGAAAAAGGTGTTTATATAACATAACCCCCGCCACCTGTTTTTAAACGTTTGATAAATAATTTTGTACAGAAATGGATTTGATATTATTTTTACAATTATTCTTCTTATATTTTTTTTAATGCTGTCTTAAAAAAATTTGTTTTAATATTTTTTGTATAAAAATGAAAGTTTTCAGATCTTTGTAATAATTAAAAGTTTACTAAAAGAATGTTTTTATTTTTATTTCAATATTTCAATTATTTAAAAAAAAGAATGTATGTAAATATTGTTTAAAAAAATCAATTTAATAATAAATAAAACTCCTAAAAAATTTAATAAAAAGAGTCACTAAAATTTTTAATTAATCTTGAAAATGTTTAGTTATGCCTTCAATTTTTAATGACAAACAGAGAAGAGAAGAGCGCTTTTGACATCTGATTGTATTCCGATCCACTATCTTGGCAATCTTTTATCCTTTTATACTCTTTAAAGCTTGTTTTTGAAAATAGTGGTACCTTTTGTGGCTACCGCTATCCCCAGGTAGCACAAAGATATCGGCCAATGTCCCGATCAATATAGGCCAATATTTCGAAAGTCGCTGAATGTCCAACGTCAAATTTACAATCACTGCTGATTTTCACAGATGTAACTTGAAATTAGTTTTTAAAAGAAAACATCGAAATGAATTTTTTGCGTCACTTATAACATTCTAATACATAAATAGTATTCTAAACAATAAAATTTAATAATTTGGCTGATTTCAGAAAACTTTATTTTTTAATGCCTTATTTACATTGGCTAATGTTGTGAAAATGATATCAATATTCCAACATTCAGAGGTATCTATCGACCTTTCGTAAAAACAATATCATTTTTCAGACATTTCACGATGTCTGTTGACATTTATTAGCATATCTAACGAAGTTTTTCAATCTTGGCCAAAGAGATTGGAAAGTTCTGAAGGACCGCCCGTTTCTATCGTTTTCGTCGTCGAAGAGTATTTGATGGAGACATATGCCATGAAATTGCATTATATAAAAATTTTCTTTAGGAATCTATAGTTATATACTGTATATATATATACAGGGTGTCCGGTCTCAACGGTGTCCAATGGCTAATTCCTAAACCGTTAGTCATAGACATATAGTTCCAATTACAAAAATGTTTTAAATCAGGTAAAGAAATATTTTAACAGCGATTTGGGTCAATAAAAACGTTTCTTAAAAATTACGACATTTTAAATTTTTATACGGTCCCCCGGTCCTATAAGTTATGTTTAGTAAAATTTTCCTTTTACGGTGACGAGTAATACAAAAAAAGTCCCGTTGTTCTACGATTAAAATTGACCGAGTAATACCTGTTTAAAGTTTGAGCATATTTTTTGCTGCAAATTGGGGGTCATTCACAAATTTAGTCGAAATATGATTTCGTCAGATATATTAAAAAATGGTTGAGAGTAAAATTAACATTGCAATATAAATTTGAAATCTTTAGTCATTCTGACAAATTAATGCAAAATATACAATTTGTAATAAACTTTTAAGAAGAAAGAAAAAACAGAATTTTTGTTAAATAAAATTATGCTAAATTAACAGCCTCAATTCTTTACAAAATGATACGCATTTTAAAATATTATTAGATTACACTAGCCTGCAAAAGTTGGGTTATTTCATGTTTTTTAGCTTTTGATAATTGATTCTTATGTATTCTGTACCGCTGAATTCGGAATTGACCTTCATTTTTAGCCATCACAGCAGGATATTTCGCAAATTGTAAATTTTAAAGTTCAAAAGTTCAAAGTTAAAATTTAATCTCTTCCTCCCTCTCATCACACCACCCAGCTGTAAGAATCCCAAGATAAGCAAAAATATCGAATAAATTATTGAATAAAATAAAATAAGTTTTACATATGTTTTATAGTATGAGATTTTCGCTACATTTTAACTTACACATTTGCAAAAGAATTCTAACGTGATGGTTAAAAATGAAAGTCATTTTCAGATTTAGTGCTAAAAAGTACGTAAAAATCAATTATCAAAAATTAAAAAATACAACCATCTCCTGTAATTTATAGTATCCGATTTTTGTTATTCTTTAAATGCGGCAATTTATGATTTGCGAAATATCCTGACATTTTATGCTTAAAAATTAAGGCAATTTTTGGATTCAGTGCTAAAAAATACATAAAAGTTAAAAAACCCAACAATCTCCGTCTTGTATTATCTAATCTAAAACTTTTTCTTAAACTTCTTGGCGGTAATCTATCCGAAATTTTTTGTGTTATCCTGTAAAATAAGTATAAATGGTAACCATCGAAAATCATAATAATATTAGATTGTTATCGGATCTGCGCCAGTATGTAAAATGTAATCTCGATCGGATATTTGAAAGTGGGTTAAAGTTCGAATACAAATTTTGACCTGAAAAAACATACATAAGATTGTTGAAGTAACATAAAAAATTATAAAAATAACATAATTTTATTAAAAGAAATCATAAAAGAAACAGTCTCAAATACTGATCAAAATAAAACATATGTTATTTCAGACAATCTCAAACTTAATAAATGTTAACTTAATCGTAATACTTGTACGATTTTTTTTCAAAGCGCAGATACACATGAAATGAGATCTTTGAATACTTTAAGCACTTGGAATGTGACCCCTCAAAGCCAAGCCGATCTCATTTGTTTTCAGAGCAGAAAAGTGGCATAAGTCATGCATTTTTAAAGTTTCATAACTCGCACAATTTTAGCGTTATATGAATGGGACAATTATTGTATTACTTGTCAGTGTAATAGGAAAATTTTACCAAAAATAACTTATAGGACCGGGGGACCGTATCAAAATTTAAATTTCATAATTTTTTAAGAAGTGTTTCTATTGACCCAAATCGCTTTTAAAATATTTCTTTACCTGATTTAAAGCATTTTTCTAATTGGAACTATATGTCTATGACTAACGGTTTAGGAATTAGCCATTGAAAAGCGTTGAGACCGGACACCTTGCATATATCTATACTTAATATTATAAAGAAGTAAAAATTGTTTGTTTGTTAGAGGTAATCTCTGGAGCTACCGAACCGATTTCAACAGTAATGGTATCAAAATGATGGTGTTAGCCCAACTTAGAACATAGGCTACATTTCATGTCGGTGCCACTACCCCAAAGGGGGTGCAGGAGCAAAAAACGTTCTAAAAATGCGATTTTTACGTTACTGAAGGGCCTAGAAATATGAAATTTGGAATATTAGTTACTTATAAGACATAAATGATGTCTAAGAACAGTTCTTAAACAATTCGAAATTTAAAAGGGGTGAAAGTGCACAAAAAGCGTTCTAAAAAACGTTCGAAATGGTAGTTTCTACATAATCTCAGGAAATACCAAACCGATTTAAAACATATTGGTGTCAAAATGATGGTGACAACGCTTGCTCCAAGATAGGCTACATTTTATGTCGGTGCTACTACCCCAAAGGGGGTGCAGGAGCAAGAAACTTTCTAAAAATGCGATTTATGTGTTACTAAAGGGCCTAGAAATATGAAATTTGAAATATTAGCTACTTATTAGATATAAAGGATTTCTAAGAACATTTCTTAAACAATTCGAAATTTAAAAGGGGTGAAAATGCGCGAAAAGCGTTCTAAAAAACGTTCTAAATGGTGGTTTCTACACAATCTTAGGAAATACCAAACCGATTTAAAAAATAATGGTGTCAAAATGAAGGTGACAAACCTTGCTCCAACATAGGCTATGTTTTATGTCGGTGTCACTACCCGAAACGGGTGCAGGAGCAAAAAACGTTCTAAATTACCGCTTTTGCGTTACTGAACGGCGTAGAAATATGAAATTTGAAATATTAGTTACTTATTAGATTTAAGGGATTTCTAAGAACAGTTCTTAAAAAAATTGAAATTTAAAAGGGGTGAAAATGCACAAAAAGCATTAAAAAAAAAAAGTTCTAAATGGTGGTTTCCACACGATCTCGGTTTGGTATTTACCAAACCGATTTAAAAAATAATGGTGTCAAAATGATCGTGTTAATACAACTTAGAACATGTCAATTTTTTATGTCGTGCCATTACCTCAAAGGGGGTACAGGAGAAAAAAAGTTCTAAAAATGCACCTTTTGGGTTATGGAAGGGCCTAGAATCATGAAACGTGGAATAGTAGTTACTTATAAGATATAAATGATATCTATGAACATTTTCTAAACAATTCGAAGTTTAAAAGGGGTGAAAATGCACAAAAAGTGTTTAAAACCGTTCGAAATGGTGATTGCTACACAATCTCAGGAAATACCAAACCGATTTAAAAAATAGTGGTGTCAAAATGATTGGTGACAACCCTTGCTCCGAGATAGGCTATGTTTTATGTAGGTGCCACTACCCCAAAGGGGATGCAGGAGCAAAAAAAACGTTCTAAATAACGGTTTTTGCGTTACTGAAGGGCCTAGAAATATGAAATTTGAAATAATAGTTACTTATTAGATATAAAGGATTTCTAAGAACAGTTCTTAAAAAATTCGAAATTTAAAAGGTATGAAAATGCGCGAAAAGCGTTCTAAAAAATGTTCTAACTGGGTATTTCTACACAATCTCAAGAAATACCAAACCGATTTAAAAAAAATAATGTCGTCAAAATGATGGTAATAACCCTTGCTCCAAGCTAGGCTACATTTCATGTCGTTGCCACTACCCCAAAGTCGATGCAGGAGAAAAAAACGTTCTAAAAATGTAACTGTTGCGTTACTGAAGGGCCTAGAAATAGGAAATTTGAAACAGTAGTTAATTATTAGATATAAAGGATTTCCAATAAACTGTTCTTAAAAAATTCGAAATTTAAAAGGGGTGATAATGCGTAAAAAGAGTTCTAAAAAACATTCTAAATGGTGATTTCTACTCAATTTTGGGAAGTATCAAATCGACTTCAAAAGTAATTATTGTAAATTGATGTTGAGAGACCTTGCTCTACATGGCTCGGTTTTATGTTTGTATCACTACCACCTTGGTGTTGCAGGAGAAAAAAAAGTTCTAAATTGCGGTTTTGTGTTATAGAAGGACCTAGAATCATGAAATTTGGAATGGTAGTTACTTATAAGGTATCAATGATCTCTAAGAACATTTCCTAAAAAAATTCGAAATTTAAAAAGTGTAAAAATGCGCGAAAAGCGTTGTAAAAAACATTCTAAATTGCGATTTCTATGCAACCTCAGGAAGTACTGAACAGATTTCAAATATAACGGTGTAAAATGATGGCGACAGCTCTTGATCCAAGATAGGCTATATTTTATGTCTGTTTCCACAACCCCAGAGGAGATGCAGGAACTAAAAACGCTCTAAAAATGCGATTTTTGAATTATGGAAGGACCTAGATTCATAAAATTTTCCACGGTATATATTTATTAGATACAAATGATCTATCGTGTAAAAAGCTTTCTAAAAACGTTCTAAATGTCGATTTGTGAGCAATCTCAGGAAGAATCAAACTGATTTCAAAAGTAATGGTAGGCAAATTAATGCTGACAGCCTCTAGTCTAACATAGACGCTATTTCATGTCGGTGTCTCTATGACATGGAGGTTGCAGGAGCAAAAAACGTTCTAAATTTCGATTTTTGTGATCGGTAGGGGCTAGCCACTTGAAGTTAGGCAAAGTACATATTTATTAGATGTAAATGATCTTTAAGAACACTTTCGAAAAATTTAGAAATTTAAAAGGGGCGAAAATACGCGAAAAAGTTCTAAAAACGTTGTAAAAATGTTCGAAATTGCGATTTCTATTCAATCTCAGGAAATACCAAACCTATTTCAAAAGTAATGGTTGCAAATTGATGGTGACAGTCCCTGCTTCAACATAGGCTATATTTTATGTTGCTGTCACCATCTGGGGGTGCAAGAGCAAAACATGTTTCAGTTTGCGTTTTTTGCACAACTGAGGGGTCTAACATTTTGAAATATGGCATGGTATTTACTTACAAGATGCACTGCTTTCTACGAACAGTCGAAAGTAAATTCCAAATTTAAAAGGATGAAGTGAGCGAGAACCGTTCTAAAAACGTTCTAAATTACAATTTTTATTCAGTATTCTCAAATACCAAACCGATTTAAAAAATAATGATGGCAAATTGTTGGTGTTAGAACCTGCTCAAACATAAGCTATATTTTATATCTGTGCCACTACCACCAGAGGGTTGCAGGAGCAAAAAACTTTCTAAATTGCGATTACTGTGATACTGAAGAGGCTAGAAACTTTAAATATGGCATGGTAGTTACTTATAAAATGTAAATGCCCTCGAAAAACTGTCAAAAATAAATTCGCATTAAAAAGATGTGAAGCGAAGGGAAGTTGCGAAAAGCATTCTAAAAAGTCCTAAATTACGATTTCTATGCAATTTCAGGGGATACAAACCGATTATAAAAGTAATAATTGCGAATCAATGGTAACAGTCTCTGATCCTACACAGGCTATATTTTATGCGGATGATTATACCACTTGAGGTTCACAGGAACAACAAACGTTCTAAAAAAGGCCTTTAAAAACTTTCTAAATTACGTTTCTGTGGAATATTAGGAAATAATAAACCGATTTCAAAATTAATGTTGGCAAATTAATGGTGACAGTTCCTATTTCAACATAGCCCTTTATGTTGAGAGAGGTGGTAGGACTTGGAATTTGACATGATGGTTAATTTTAAGACGTAAGAAGATGGGTTCTAAAAAAATCAAAATTTCAAATGAATACTGAAATAAGCGTATTAATGGAGCATAAAAGTTTCAAAACATTTTCTAAATTATCATTTATTTAGTTTTATTTCTTTTATTAATTTAAATCTAATTTCTGCCTGATGCAGTGTAATAATGAAGTTTAGTCAAACTATGTTTTAAATAGTAAATTTTGAATTATTCCTAAAAGTACAATTTCTTTTAATAAAAATTAGACATCTAAATATCACTTGGCATATTTCGAATATTACGCGAGCAAAGCCGCGGGGTTTGCTAGTATATATATATTTCAAAAAAATTACGTAGAAATCTATTGAGATTGGTATGGAGAATTTTCTGTAGTACAATTTATATAGAAAATTGTAGAGCTTGAAATAAAAATATTTCCTAAGAAAAGCATTTCACATTAAAATCTATTGATAGTCTTAAAGAAAAAGTTAATAAGGAAAATTGCAATTATTGCCCTAGAATTATTTGTATTTAAAAAAGTAATGTGATGCCTATAACGATGTTAAAATATAACTATTTATCATAAGATCTTATGAAGATTACTGTTTTTTAAGTAATGGTAGCCACTGCTGAAATTCTTCGTTTAATAAAGATATAACTTTGTCAAGTCATACCAAAGCCCCCCCCCCCCCCCTAGATAATCGAGAAAGCCAAGGTGCGTGACCTCCCCTTTTAGCTCTGACGTCACTAGTAGAAGGGATACATATCAAAGTTCTAAGGGAGGGATGTTTAGATTTCGCTTTGTATTCGGCGTGTGTTATTAATTGAACCACCAATTGGAAGAAGGAAATAAATACAAAAAATAAGAATGGAGATAATTAAAAATAACTTCATAACTTTTTACTTTCAACTTATAGGCTCATGTGACATCAATGATAATGAAGAAAATACAAATTCTGATTTATTTACTGATAGAGCTGGCTGAAATATATAATATTCATTTATATATGTGTATATGTAAAAGTGTTGGATTTATTCCCTTCTTCCAATTTATCTTATACGATATATTAAATAATTTGAAGTAATAAACAATATAATGACAAAAACTATTTATTTATTAGAAAACACGTAAGGACACTCTATTATTCATCTATTTCTTCACTTTCGGATCTTGTAGTTGGTTAGGTCAGAATAATATCGTAAAAATCTTTGAATTCGTCAGGAATATATTGGATTATTTTTTGTATGCCGTTCATTTTTTTTCTCATTTATGGGTATTTTAGTAACATATTCCGGAATTTCTGGTATTTTCGGCTTTGTAGAAGGTTTTTGGAGCAAAAATGTAGCTTTAATGAAACCATCGATAAATTCGGAACATGTCAAGTAACTTTTATGACTTGAGCTACACACAAATCTTCTATATTGCGAAATCTTGAATAGTGTTGCCTTGTCTAATGACTTACAGCTTTTCTTGAAACATCGCTGCCATGAGTTTTTAAAATCAAGTATGTCGCTAGAAGTAATGGGTTTAACAGAAAACCCCCTGATTTTTGCTGCCAAAATAAGGTTATTAGATTCATTTGGAACATAAATTATGTCCCTTCTCCTAATGAGTCTTTTAGCGGTCCCGAAATTTCTGTCACACTGTAAAAACGAATGGCCACGCGCAGGAAAGTATTGATATATTTTCTCAAAACGATTCATTGCAAAAAGAGTGAGAAAGAATATTAAAAGGGTGTTATTTCTATTTTGTCCCCCGCAAGCATCGCTAAAAACGTGTAGTTCTTTGACAGAGGGATCCGTATTCTGTAAAGTTTTCCACAATAAACTGCATACTTCATCCGGGCCCCGTTTAGCTTCACCCTCATGGTAAGTGTAAGAAATCAGCTGAGTTCGTCGCCCCAACATACGTGGAGTCGTGAACACAAAATGCATACAGCCATAGTTTTCTTAAATAAAACATATTTTGAACTGGGATCTTAGGAATGGTCAGATTTTGCATGCAATCAAATACAATGGCTCCTACATCTTCTCTTTCCTGACACAAGGCCAAAATTGCTTTCTGTTTATTATAAAACTTTTTAGCGCGTTTAAGATGTATCATTTTTTCCGCAACCGCCACTCTCTTCGCATTCTCATTGAGAGATGGACGTTTTATTTTTGCATCGAGTTCTTCGCAAGTCGAGCAAACGTCTACTTGCAGCCGACCGAATCAGTAGCCATGATTATCATTAAAATATTTTCTGTAATAGTCGTATTTTACGCATAGGTATTGGAGGTATTTTTTTTATGAAAAGTTCATGCATTATTTTGACGTTTAGTTTCGCTTCTAAAAAGTGTATATTTTTGTTGCTGAAATGAGATTGTTTAAGGGGAAATGATCGTATATGTTCATCAATATCCGTAATTGCTTCGTTTGTTCAGACATTACCTCGATTACGATGCTGCCCTCGTTTTCCCACCCATTTAAGGGAGGTAAGGCGAAAATGGCCTTATTTTTTACAGCGTATAAAAAGCTTGACTGCATACTTGAATTTTTTCTTTCCTTAAATAGCAAAATACGTATTGTCACGTTTTTTCGGATTTTCAGGTTTTGAACGGCGGCGATTAACCTTCGCGTATTCAATGAGACTCATCATATATATGTCATGTTCATTTTTCGGTCGTCCATTGTAAACGAATTCAAGCAACTGCTGTTTTCCTTCACTACTAAACTGCTGAGAGCAGTATTTTTTACAGACACAGTCACTATTACTGTTGGATTTAGCTGACACTAACCACCCAGTACTTGTACACACATAAGATTGACCAAGTAGACGCTGTGACTTCTGTTTTTCTTTTTTGTACAAATGGACATTTCTAACACCTCTTCTCTTCTTTTTCGGAGTCTCAGCCTCTGACCCATTATCAGGTGAATCGTTACAGCTACTTTCACTGGTCATATTCAAACTATAATAATGAAATAATAAAATTTTAGGTTAATAATCTCCACGACGCGACGTTAAACGAATGAAGTCTCACACGCTACAAAGAGCACGTTCAACAGACCTTACCAAAGCTACCAAAGTTACCGACCAATTGTAACGCAGTATGAAATAAATATCAAGCGAATTGTGACGTCAGCTAAAGCTCAACAGGATAGCTTTCTTTGGTGCCATTGTTGAATTATAGCTGACATCACAATTCGCCTGGATTTTTATTTCATACTGCTCTGCATTTGGTCGGTAACTTTGGTAAGGTCTGCTGAACGCGCTTTAAAATGGTGGCTATTAGACCGCTAGTATCGCGTCCTCCACCAACAGCGATGCGTTTTTGTTTATCGAAAAGAAAACAGGCAAAAAGAAACACTATTTCAATACTCGTACATTTGATAGATGGAAGAAGGGAATAAAGGAAGAGTTTGTTTCCTTCTTCCAACTAACTATTTTTATGGTCGCTTGAATCTATACGAAACGAATGGTTTTTGTTCTTTCCTTCGAACTTACAACTAAGCGATACGTCTAAAGAATGTAAAAGTGTAGAAAAATGAATGTGTCAAAAAGTGGCGTTTATTCCCTTTTTCCAATTGGTGGTTCAATTATCATCATTGTTTATATTGTGGTATTACTACATATATGTAGATTACGTCACTTATGATGTACAATTATGAGCATCATTTTGCCTAGGAAATAATATAAATACTTCAAAAGTTAAAATATTTTAATTCGAAATGATGAACAAATAAACAGTTAGAGTTAAAAAACCGGAAACGTTCCTTCCCTACAAATTTCATCAAAGTAAGTGTAAAATTTATTATTATGTTTCTTGTTTTATTTCTGTTGCATTTTATTGTATCCTGGAAACCAAACTTTTTTAACAAAACCTTCTTAATGAATATTAGTTGTAGATTTTTATAATCATTAAATCAATATTTATAATTATAAATTATAAAGAAGGAGCTTGGTGCAATATAATAGAAGCGTAAAAAATAACAACGTTAAAAGCATCAAAAATTTTAAATTTTAAGCATACCGGTTTCGGTAACATATAGCATACCTTCCTCAGTGCTAAGAATGGCGGAAATTTGCTCACATATATAGGAAAGACGGGGAATCAAGTTAAGTATTTATTGACCAATAGGAAAACATAGGATTGCAGGTAACAGCCAATAGGAAAATAGATGGGAAATGGAACCGATGTAGTTAGGGGGGGGGGGAATTAAGAGAAAAAAGTTTTATGTAATATTTCCAACAATCTGATAATGGGGGAATAGCGAACTCTCAGTTAACAATATTTTTATAAATATGAAATGCTTCAAGGAAGTTAATTTCGTGTATAGGAGTTGGTTTAGAAATTATTTTAACCCTTTATCTACGGCATTATGATCTACTGCAATTTTTTTCATGTAATATTTTTTTTTCAGTTACTACAATGAAAATTAAAGGATAAACATAAAAAAAATACTCACCCGTGAGAAATTTAATTTAGAGGTAATTAACTAAAGTGGTACTTTAAAGTACCGTCAGTACACTATGACTAAAATATCATAACAGAAAACCCACAAGTTATTTCAACTGGCACCAGAAAATATCTTCGATTTAATAAGTATTTAAGACATAGGCTTTTTCATATTTTCAAATAAATCGTTTGTCAAATTCCGGTGCCAATCATTTATATCAAAACTTTAGAATTGAAAATGCTTTGCTCCTGAAAGGGTTTAAAAAAACTATTTTTCTTTTAGGTTTCGATCTTGTTAGCAGTCCTTTAGTTTTGCGACGTCAATATTCCAGAGACAACATGCTCTCTCGCATCTCCACATATGCAATATATGAATTTACATATGCCATTCCTAGCATAGCAAAAACCAGCCGGTGCCGACACTTTTTCAATTTCCTATAAAAAATAACAATGAAACAGAAAAGAAATACCAGGGAAATCACTACTGCACTACATTTTAGTAATTGCATTTTAAATCAGACGAAAACGATGGATAACTACACAGACGAAAAGTAAACAAGAAGTTTTTCTCCAGCACCCATTGTACTGACGGTACTTATAAGTACCACCGAGCAATTCAACTGTTAAATCAAATACATACACCGTTCAACTAAAATAGCTAGTCAAATTGTATTCTAAGACCATAATGAACACATAAAAAAAATCCAACACTTATCATATCCTTTACTGTGTTTGCAGCAATGAAAAGACTAGCGTGGCAATCTGTACAAAAAGTCGGCACAAAACACATCGACTGCTTCAAAGATAGCCTCATTCCTCTCTAAAATAACAAACCTAGAACTACCGCTGCCATGTATTCGGATAAAGTGGAGTTAAAAGAGCGATTTTTGCAAAGTACCATTAGAATATTAGTAATATTCACTATGGTATAAAAGTTTAAAGTGAGTGGTACTTATAAGTACCGTCAGTAGATAAAGGGTTAACCGAATTGAAGTAAAAGTATGATTCATCTCCCAGCAATGTTTTGCAATAGAGGATTTATTGATTTCTTGTTTTTTAATATATTGTTGATATTCTTTGATACAGAATTTTTAGCAGCGTTTGGTTTGTCCAATATAGGAAAGGCCACACTGGCAATTAATAAGGTAGATACCCCATGAATTGGATAATTCAATAGGGTCTTTGAGTTTGGAGAGGGTGAGTTTAGTGGTAGGAGCAAAAATTATTTTGAAGTCATATTATCTAAGACTTTTAGCAATGGAAAAGCTTGATTTAGGAAAGAAGGGTAACACAATGCTAATATTGGAAAGAGTAAAAAACTGAGAAGAGTTTGAGGAACGAGGATGCTGGAGTTTAAATAGAGCAGTACCAATTACAGAAAGGTGTAACCTCTGTCAATCGCAATGGCTTTAGTCTATTGAATTTCACTATTAAATGACTCAGAATCAGAGCAAACATGTATGGCACGATTTATAAAGGTATAAAAGGCGGCCATTTTTTGGGTTTGGGGATCACAAGAACGGGCATGGGGTGGCAAAGAAACAGCTAAGATTTTGCGATAGACGGATGTAGTGAAACCGGTTACAATGCCAGTGACAAGGATATCCAAAAATGGGAGAGAACTATTATTTTCAGTTTCATAAGTGAATTGAATATTGCTATCAATAGAGTTCATAATGCTAAGAATATTATCAATATTGTGAAGAGAGGTGTCAATTAAGGTGAATGTGTCATCAACATAGCGAATCCAGAAATGGAAAGATAATTTATTGAAAAGGGAGCATTCAAAATAATGCATTTAGATGTCTGCGAAGATGGGTGACAGGGGGGAGCCCATGGCTAAACCTTCAGATTGTTTGTAAAAATTTCCTTGTAATGAAAATGTAGTTTGAGATAGACATATGCGAGTAAGGGATATAAGTTCTTGGATTTCAAAATATGAATAATGAAATTCACGAAATCTCTGTTCAAGACAAGAGAGGACAAGACCTATGTCTAGACTTAGATAGAAGAGGACAAGACTTAACAATGGATTTAATTTGTGATAATTCTTTTTCGGAAGGGTCCCGAGATAGAAGTTCATATGAACCGTCTTATTAAAAAGTCTTGTCCTCTTCTACCTAAGACTACACATACCTATATTTCCCCTTCAGTTGCTAACTGCGCAAGATTTTATGCTCTTCCGAAAGTTCATAAACCCAATATATCTTTTCGTCCCATAATTTTAAATATTGGCACGGCCTCTTACCGCCTAGCGAAATATCTAACAACTATATTTTCTCCTCTCCTGTCCGAAAATTTATACACCGTAAAGAATTCCATCGCCTTTGCTAAATTGATTCAGAATTTATCCCCGACTTTACTTACTATGGTCTCATTTGACGTAAAATCACTTTTCATGAATTTCCCGATAAGTGGTGCCCTCTCTTTTCTTGAACAGAGACTTCGTGAATTTCACTATTCATATTTTGAAATCCAAGAACTTATATCCCTTACTTGCATATGTCTATCTCAAACTACATTTTTATTCAAAGGAAATTTTTACAAACAATCTGACGGTTTAGCCATGGGCTTCCCCCTGTCACCCATCGTTTCAGACATCTATATGGATTATTTTGAATGCTCCCTTTTCAATAAATTATCTTCCCTTTCTGGATTCGCTATGTTGATAACACATTCACCTTAACTGACACCTCTCTTCACAATATTGATTATATTCTTAACATTATGAACTCTATTGATAGCAATATTCAATTCACTTATGAAACTGAAAATAATAGTTCTCTCCCATTTTGGGATACCCTTGCCACTCGCATTGTAACCGGTTTCACTACATCCGTCTATCGCAAAAGCTTAGCTGTTTCTTTGCCACCCCATGCTTGTTCTTCTCATCCCCAAACCCAAAAATGGCCGCCTTTTATACCTTTATAAATCGTGCCATACATGTTTGCTCTGATTCTGAGTCATTTAATAGTGAAATTCAATACACTAAAGCCATTGCGATTGACAGAGGTTACACCCTTCTATAATTGGTACTGCTCTATTTAAACTTCCACATCCTCGTTCCTCAAACTCTTCTCAGTCTTCTACTCTTTCCAATAAGTGCATTGTGTTACCCTTCTTTCCTAAATCAAGCTTTCCCATTGTTAAAATTCTTAGACAATATGACTTCAAAATAATTTTTGCCCCTACCAATAAACTCACCCTCTACAAACTCAAGGACCCTATTGAATTATCCAATTCATGGTGTATCTACCGTGTTAATTGTCACTGTGGCCTTTCCTATATTGGACAAACCAAATTCTGCTTAAAATTTAGTATCAAAGAACATCAACAATATAATAAAAAACAAGAAATCAATAAATCCTCTATTGCAAAATATTGCTGGGAGATGAGTCATACTTTTTTTGACTTCAATTCGGTTAAAACAGTCTCTAAACCTACTTCTATACACGAACTTAACTTCCTTGAAGGATTTCATATTTATAAAAAATTTTAAAATATTGTTAATTGTGAATTCGCTATTCCTCCATTATCAGATTGTTGGAAATATTACATAAAAACTTCTTCCTCTTAATTTTTTTCCCCCTCACTATTTCGGTTCCATTTGCCATCTATTTTCCTATTGGCTGTTACCTGCAATCCTCTGTTTCCCTATTGGTCAATAAACCCTTAACTTGAATAGCCATCTCTCCTATATATGTGAGCAAATTTCCGCAATCCTTAGGACTGAGGAAGGTATGCTATATGCTATCGAAACCGGTATGCTTAAAATTTAAAATTTTTGGTACTTTTAACGTTGTTATTTTTTACGCTTCTATAAATCAATATTTAGCTTTTACAGAAACATTTAGGTACTACTACGTCAACAATTTTCTTCCAAATAATCTAACAATTAATTTTAATACACAGTTAGTTGTTTTATACAATTAAATCAAAAATACGGTTTGTGTAAATTTTATTACTTGCTATCAAATTTAACTCAGTAAGTTTCCAGTACTCGTTATAGCATGTAAAGTTGTAGTCGTAATTTTGTATTGTTTATTTTAGATTTAAAATGCATAGTCAGGTTTACCACGCGGAATTTTCCTGGTGAAATATGAGTATTTGTTTATAGAAAAATAAGTGTAGGTTAAACGAACGAAATTTCGGCTTATTTAAGGAGATATTTGCTATAAAAAAATTCTGGAAATTCCTTGAAGCGTGGCAACCCTGATATTTCTAATTTTTTGGCATCGCAATACAAAGGAATAATTCAAACAAAAGGAATAATTTAAATTACAAGTTAGTACAAAATTATACTTCTTAATTTTCCTTAATGGAATATTTCTTAGCATTTTGGTGACATTTTGTAGTAATATAAATTTACAAATGATCATTTTTTAATATTTTGGCGAAATCAATTGCGGTGCAATCTACAGTTTTGAACACAGTTCTCGCTATTGTTTCATATTTAGTGCTTCAAATAATTGTATGTAAATTTACAGCTTCGTAGTTGTTACAAATTAATGACATGTAGTAAATTAGTTAATGACAGATCTATAATCTGAGAATCTGTATATTTAGCGATAAAAAATGGCATAAAATTGTCATCAATAAAATCGCACTACTTTTTATAAGAAATAATTTTTTCAAAAATTTTTACTCATTTTATAAGACGATCATTAACTGTTAATCTTACTACAAAGTTTCGTTAACACGAAATCTTGGCTGAATTAATCATATTTTTCCTTACTGACGTTGTTAAAATAAATAAATAAATTTTTAAAATGTATTTAAAAATTACTCATTTCAATATATATTTTTTAATTGCATTAATATAAATTATTTATTTATTTATTCTTTCAAACATTCATAAAATTGAACTAGCTGAGAGGCCATCAGTATTTTAAAATAGTTTTAAAATTGTATATTTAAAAGTGACAATGCAAATCTTTTAACGATATTTATACCGATTAGTAAATATAGAGTTTTTAAAACATATAAATAAAAATAAATTATTTCTGAACATCATTTTGTAATTTTGTTAACAAATAAAGCTGATCATGTTGTGCTACAATACAAATTGTAATATTTCAAATATTAAATAAATTTGAAAAAAAAAATACAACTAACTCATCAAGCATAGTTATAGCTGTAATCATTAAGTTTAAAATGAATTTAGTGAACTAAACAATGTTCTAAAATGCTTATTTTGAGTTGCAAAACATTTTTATAACCGGATCCGATATATTATTTTTCATATTTTTCATTTTTAAGTATCAGGCTAGGAAATTCATATACATAATTGAGATTTATTATAAATAACATCAAATTTGCACTAAAATATGTTATTTTAATTTTCTACTAAAATTTAACTTTGGTTTGTACACTTTTAGTAATAAAGCTTTGCATGTATATTTTGTTGTTCATAATGTTTGTTACTTCAGAATAAAAATTGTATTAAAATCTAATTTCTTGTTCTTATTTGAAAGAAAAAAAAATATTTTGTTTTGTTTATGTATGTCGTATTTTTAAAGTAATCCCTTAAAAATATTCTATTTTCATAGCTGCCAGCCTTCCATTAATCTTCCGTAATATCTGGATTAATTTGACCCAGGTTAATTAGTTTCGAACCAGAAAATTTATTTTTTGAATCTTTATTTATTTAATTTCATTTCTTCATAATATTTCTGGTTCGAAACGTATTGAACCATAGTCAAATTATCTCACGTATTACGGAAGATTAGTTTGAGGTTGGCACCTATGCAGGGTTCGTACGGATGCTCAAATTTCCAGACTAAGAAGTTCTTCGGTACCAGTATTTGTTTATGAAAAATCTGTCTTTAAATAAGGCAAAATTGCGTCCGTTTAAACTAGATATATTTTTCTATTAAAAGTTTCTGATATTTGACCTTTAAAATAACGGTACCCGTACGAACGCTACTATGTATTTATTGGATTATATTTTAATCAGACAGAATAAGGATTTCAAGTATGTGTAAATGTAATCGAATTAACATTATTTACTAAAGTTAAAAATTTCATTTTAAAGTACTTTTCCGTCTTAACAGATCTAATTGCATGATATACTTTTTACGGGAAGCATGAAAATATTTCATTTTAGAAAGGATTCTGTTATAGACAGATTTAATTTTCTCAGATTTTATTGTATTTTTCTTTGCGGGAAACCATAAATGTATATAACTTAAAATAGCAAAACAAATGTTTATATATTTTCATTACTGTAAAATGTGTACATGTATACATTCTATAAGGCAGTTTGGATAAGTGAAAGTAAACATTTTAAAATTAAAGTATTTTCGATGGAATAAAAATAGTGTGTAGCATTAATTAAAACTTTATTTATATTTTTTTCCACGTCTCATACTTTTTAATATTTACATATTTATTTATTTTTTAAACCTCTTGATGTATCTGTGCTTGTTTTCATCTATACTTTCTCCTATAAGGAATTAGTTTTACAAATAATTATTTAAACCAAACTTTTAATTTTAGGAAATACATATGTCTGAATAAGATTTAGAATGAAACTTTAAATTCATTTATAAATTTTTATTTGTATAAATGTATTTAAAAAAGTGAAATGTTTAATTTAAAATTAGTATATTCAATTAATTAAAAAAATATATATGCAAAATTTTAGTCATATCTGAAGCGATACTTAATCAGAATTGAAAAATGAATAACAATTTTATTTCTTTAGATTCGATTTATCCCTGCTATCATCCCTGCTACTGGTGACGTCAAAATTGCGTGTCTAGGCCTTCTCCATTATCTAGGGGGTGTTGATTATATCACCATTACAGTCGTTCAGGGTAACTTTGATCCGCATTTTCTCTATTTTCATATGCCACACTCTTTTTTTAAGAATATTGTTGGAACTAGGGGCATAAAAGAGAAAAAATGATCCTGAATTATTGTATGACTATTAAAAATTAAGGAATAATAATGATAAAAGCAATAAAAAATGAATTTTTAACCTGGTTCAAAATTACTCAGCCATTTAGGGTAACTTTGCACCATATGATAAATATTACCTATAATAATTAATTATATATATAAAAAGAAATATTATAGTTAGGACAAATTTGGACCCCCAAAAATGTTTTCAGATATGTAGACTCCGTATTTACATTTCCCAACGTCACAAGATTTGTAAAATTTATGATATGACAACATATATTAGGCAAAAGAAAAGTGGAAGAAAAGAACCTTGAATATTTAGAAATTTAAAAAAAATGTTTATTATTCATGTAAAACATAAAAATGCAGTGAAAAACAATTTTCAATGTTTTAACTCAATAATATATCCATAGTTACAGTAATACATACTCGTACTAATACTATTCAAACAAGAATAAAAAATGTTGAATGTATGAAATGTCAAATTTGAGTAGCTCCGCCTCGAATAACGCCTTTAAATGAATTTTATGTATTTTCATAGCTGCCAACATTTACGCTTTTTTCATACCACTAAAATCTGATAGAAAACATTATCTCACTCAATCTTCGAAATCTCATGATTAAAGAAGGCGAAAATCTTTTTAAAATTTTAGTGGTAGCCAAAAAGCGTAAACGTTGGTAAATGTATTTTACACATATTTGTGAAAATAGTTACGTGTTATACCTAATGCAACTTTCGGCATTTATATAAAATATACGAGGAAATATGAGAAATTTTTGACAGTAGCAGCTATAATCATTAAATTATAAACATCAGTATAACTTTGAGCTGACTCAAAGTTACCCTGAAAATGTGGAATGTTAATGCCTTCTTATTTTGCATTTTATTAACTATTAATAAATAAATAATCACAAAATATTAACACATTTACATCATTTAGATAATAATATGTCTGATAAATGAGTATATTGTTACTTACTATGAAAATTTAATTGGATTACAACTTCAAAACAGCATTTAAAATTAACTTGAAAACTTTCACAAAAACAGTTAGATGATGCAATTAATTGCGCATAATGTTGCTAATTTATTTTCTAAAATAAAGAGTAGAAATCCCAGTTTAGAACCTTGCCAACAGAGTACAGTTCAGAAGTTTATTCAGTGTTTTGGAGTCAAAAATATTGAAAATTAGGAGGTGGTGCAAAGTTACACCCCCATGGTTCAAAGTTGTCCTGAATGACTGTAGCGTATTAGACTTCAATATGTGATGATGCCTTTTGATGTTTTCAGAACATTTTTTAAGAGCTACTGATATACAACAAGAAAATATAGAGAAAAAATGCGAATAACAGAAATTATTTAAAGTAACGGTGGTTACACTTTTTGCAACAGAAGTTACATTGAGCAACGCAAATTATTCAGTAGAAGTGTATTTATATTCATCTAACAACAATGGCACCACTGAAGCACTTTGATGGATTTTTATTTCGCATATGAATTTTAAACTACACTTTTGTTAATTTAGCTCTATGTATTACAAATATGTAGTAACAGAAGTGACAGGAGACAAATGTTACATTTAACAAAGAAAAAATTATTTAGTTTTATTAAAATATATAAATATTGCATTTATTTAAATTAAATTAAATTAATTTCATATAATAGAAATAAAACTTTAATTAGAATGACAATTTTTAAATTAAAAATTTATTAACAGAGGTTACAAACAGAAAACACCCTAACATGGATTTCAGATATTTCAGCTTACTGACCACTTGTGCGCAGAACCAATTCAAAATGGCTGTAGCATATTTTTTATAACGCTTTTTATCTACAAATAAGCTCACTACTATCCTCTGTTGCGGACAATAGAAGTCATTTCTTTAGTGAAAAAAAGTTACAGTAACAGAGTTTACAATTCAGCGTACAAACTTAATCTTTAAACATAAGAATAAAAAATAAGTATTTTAGTGTTTTGGGCCTAACCTGTTAAATTACTAGGTTTTATAATTTCATAGAACCAGTTAAAAATATGATTTAAAATATTATTATTTAAAATTTTAAATTGAAAACCATGCCTACAGTTATCTGGATAGGCTGTTTTGTTAGTCAAGATGAATAAAAATGGATAATTTAAATAATAATAAAAAAATCTTTTTATACATCTTTTTTCTTTTTAATCAAGTCCTTACTGTTTGAAAACAAACAAACAAAAAAATAATAATAAATAAAAAGAGTTCTTTCCCATTTTACTCAGAAAAAAAGAAAAAAAAATGTGGACATGAATAGGACATAATTTTTTTGTTTCACCCATTTTCAAAAATTCAAATGAGGCAAATATGATACTGGGCATGTGTTAAGATAAGGAGGAGCAAGGTACCTCTTGAAAACTTTTTTGGAGGAGTGCTGTTTTCGATTTTATTGTGCATAGCTGAGGAACCCCTGATACAGTTTTATTCTGACATATATTTTTGAAATTAGCCTAATACTCATTAAGAAGCTACTTCACCAAACGAAAACACCAGTTCGCTAATGAAATTTTATAAAATATCTCGTTTGCATACGCCACACCCCTTGTTTTACCCATTGCCAAGTATTATATTTGCTCTTTTGATTTTTGAAAATACGCCTTTTATTCAAATCAGTGAAATTAACATTCTTCTTTTAACGTTCAGTTGAATATTTAATGGAACAGAATTAAATTAATTGCATATCAAATAGTATTGAGTACTTATTTTACGACTTACCACTTCGCCTGCAAAATTTATTTATGTTACCAATGAATCATATTTTTTTTTTAGTTGGAATATTCCGTACATTTTTTAGAATATTTGAACATTCCTTCATTTTATACTGACTAAGTAATAATGTGTAAATTTGTCTTTATCATCATTTTGAACGTACCTAAGCAGATAGTACCAGTAATGCTACGTATCTGGAAGAAAAGTAAAAGGAAAGGGGGCGGAGTTTTTTGGTGCATTTTCAGTGAACTGTTATTCAAAACCAGTTAAGTATCAATCATAAAATTTACAATTTAACTTTACGTTACAAAGATATTTATTACCTAAATTTTCAGAATTCTTTATTCAGTCCCTTTTGAGATATTAATTTGTGAAAATTGCCAAAATCAGACTTAACGCAGTTTTTCATGAGCTGTGCAAAAAATGGAAAAGGTTTTCAGGGTTCAACTTTGTAAACGAAATAGTCCTATAAGAGATTTGTGTCGGAAAAAAATATTTAAGGTGAGTCTGATCTGAAGAATAGCAGCGAAATGTGGTGTTTGACCTCTCATTTCTCCGGTTTTAAACAGGTTTTTGAGTTACATCCTTAAATCAAATGAAAATTTTATAATTACGTAAAATGTAGACTATTTTATGTTGAACATTTGGTTTTCATTCATCTTGATAAGGACAAAAATAATGCAGTTACAGCGTTTTCCGTAAAACACGTTTTTCGTCCAGAAATAACTGTATAGCTTGTTAAAAATGGCCACCTCTAAAAAACTAAAATATAATCATGTTTTTAAACTCAGAAAAGTGTGGAGAAAACTTGGATAAAAGAGTAGTAAAATTGAAAATGTCGAGCGATACCACTTTGGTGATTGTAAATGGATTGACCCTAGTGCGCTTATTCAAAATGGGTACTTTTCGGTTAGTCGGGCGCCAGTGTTATACATTCATGTATATATACAAATATATATATATATAAATGCATATATATGTATATATACATATATACATATGTATATATATAACCATATATGTGTATATATACGTATATGTATATTTATGTATGTATATATAACAGTACGCCCGGCCAACCTAAAAAATACCTCAAAATGAAATGCCAACATTAAAATATATTCTACTCACATCAGTAAAATTATATTGTTCTTTATAATTTTAAATAAATGTGTTTTTACTTCAGTATGACTTTACACTCTATATTTTAACCAACGAGTGAGCGCCATTTTGTGGCATTAAGTCCTCCTCGTTAACTCTACCAGACCTATGCAATATTACGAGCATCTGAGGAGAGAACAACTTCTAACAGTAGCACTTCTAAAAAATTTGGCTTCCGTTTCAATAGGGGAGAAAGGAAGAAAACAGACGAGGGTCTGGGGAGAGAACGACTGCTAACAGTAGAACTTAGAAAAAAATCTCCTTCCCTTTCAGCTGTGGAGAAAAGGGAAAAACTACTGCGTTCTTCCCTCATCCATATGTAGCTTTCCTTTTGCTTGCATTTGTTATTCGATTATGGAAATTGTTAAAATTATAAACAGCCAAGAATGCTGAATCTTATAATTTGAACAACAACAACAACAAAAAAAGAACATCGAATTTGCAAAAAAAAAGGAAATATATAGATATTTTTTTAATAGAATTATAGTAATGGCTTTTATTTATCTTAAAATTTTTTTGTTAGATAAATCTTAAAAAAATATTTTCCTAGCATCATATTTTATTATTATTATATTTTAATATATTTTTGCAATAGGCTTAAAAAATAAGTAGTTTTGCCATTTCTGCAGTATTTTTATAGATAATATATTTATTCGAAAATACTCATCATATCCTACTTTTTTCTTTTGTGTGTGAGGGGGGGGGGGGGGGTAAGCTTATGTAAAATTTTACAGTTAAAGGATTTTTGTACTTTTAAAAATATATTTTTTATAATATCTTACTGACATATTATTAAATTGTTTTATGAAGGAAAATGACTTAATAAAGGAAGAATTTAATTAATGTAATAAGATTTGAAAAGTTAATTTAAAAATTATTAATAAGATTTTAAAACATCACTTCATTTTACTTTCTTACAACATTCTCTTTCATATTTTTAATTCTATGTGTGCTCTATAACTGTAAGGAACAGATTTCCGAATAATTAATTATTTAACTGTTTAACCCGTTATGCCCCGACGCTACTTTAACATAGCATTAAAATAACTTGATGTAGAATATGTATCGATTAGTTGTAGTAGTACATTTTAAAATGAGTTATAGGTACTTTACGTTATCTCATTCCAAAAGCATTATTGGTTGAACAAAACAAAATTGTTTTTAAAAGGGTGATTTTTTTTTTTTCATTTGCATCTCTTCAGCTTTCTTGACGCTGAAAGTTTGAGGGTGAAAAGTTTCAGTTCGGAATTATTCCTATATTTCTATTATAAGAGCATTATATTTGTGCATTTCCTAATTCTATAAAATACTAAAAAATAAATAAATAAATAAAAAGTAAACGATTTGAATGAAGTTATAAATATTGCGCAAAATTCCTATAAATACAAATTTAATTTCATTTAAATTGCAAAATCCTTCTAAAATTTATTAAATGTGTGTGTAAATCTTCTAATGTAGTTTCAAAAATTCACAAAAAATGTTTTAGAAGATGTAATTTTCATGAATTCATAATTTGTGACATAAAGGGTTAAAAAAATAAATTAAATATCATGACATGTTGTAAAAATAATGTACAAAATGACTATGTGCTTAATATTTTTATTTAAAAAAAAATACTAGGGAAATACTCAGTCAATTTATATTAAGGAAAATCCTGTCCTTAATTTTATGAACCATGAGGATTGTCCATTAAAAACCAAGTTAACTGAAAAACATGTCGAAGTTTTAGCATTTTAATCACACTGATATATATATAAGAAAAAAAAAAGAACTTATATAAAGATTGCAACTCTGGAAGGGAAATTTCATTTAATGTCAAATAGATGCAATAAATTAAACGGGAAAATTGATATTTTTGTCTTTTATGTAAGTTAAAAAATTTAAGCCGAACTCCCCCCCCCTCCTCCTTCCTACTTAATCTACTAAACGCAATCGTTAAAAAATGTATTATCTCATATCTCGATCAGAAAATCATTTAATAATAAATTTTAAAAAAGCATTGTAAAATATTCAAATCGAATTCCCCAAACTGAAAATGTTCACATAAGCGTGCAAAAAAAGGACAGAAAAAAAAAGTAGGATACGATGAGGTTGTTGCTAATCTTAACAAAATATTAAACATTTACGACAATTGGCCTTATTTAAAAAAAGAATAGGTAAACACACAGAAAGGTAAATCATTAATATATAAAACTCAATAAAAAATTAATACTGTAAAAATGAATTTTTTGAGGTGAAACAGAAAAAAAAAATCAGTATTTTGTGGACACAGATTTTTGAATATAGGTATATATAATATTAATTGCCAAATAACTATATTATATATATAATACAGAATTGACAAATCTAATTATTTTTTATTTTAAATATGTTAATATATATATAATAAAACATTATAATATTAAAATATGAAGCTATATTACAAAAATAATTTTTACAGATTTATATAAAAAGATTTTTATATAAATAACAGCCATTCTCCTTTTTTATTTATTTTCTTTTAAAATTTATTATCCTTTTAAAAAATTATTTATTTTTGAAAAAAATATTTTTTTTTTTTTTTTTTTTTTTTTTTTTTAGAATCAAATTATAAAATTCAGCATTCGACATTTTTTATTTATAGTTTAAATGCTCCCATTATCGGATAATAAATGCAAGCGAAAAGAAGTTACACAAGGTTAAGGGAAGAACGCAGACTGTTTTCTCCCTTTCTTCCCTGTTGAAACGGAAGTCGAAATTTTTCTAAGTGCTAGAAGTCGTTCTCTCCCCAGACGCTCGTGTGTTTGTCTATTGCGCGAAAAGCAGCAACAGATTTTAATACAACATGCTTCATTTTTGTATACTACTAAACTCCTCAATTAATATCATAAAGACATTTTACATAAACTTTACGGTGTGAGTTTTAAAATTAATTTATTATTATTTGCACTTTTCTTTTAAAAATTTACGAAAAGAAAAGGAAATAAAAAAAAAAAAAAAAAAATATTACCAAATTAAATTAATTTGGTAATATTTTAAAGAATTTTTTACCAAATTAAACTGCATTAAATAACAGATACTTTAGTATTAAAATTTGTTTATTTTATTAATTTTTAATTTTTGGTATTTTAATTTACAAATTTTAGTTCAGGACATATTTTAAAACTCATCGAATGTAAATAAAACTTATTATTTTAGTGAATATACGTAAATATATAACTTATGTTGAGTTTATTAACAATTTATGATCATTAATCTCTGTAGCTTTCAGTTTTATAAATTATAGAATATATACTGACAATAGTTTTTTAGTCAGTTACGTAAATCTTTTTTATTATTATTAAAAAACTGAATTTTAAACAACTTTAAAAAATGATTAATATTATTAAAATGTTAACTATTTTATTAGTGTTTTATTTAATTTAACGCTTTTTAGTACTATAATATTATTAAAATTTATAAAATTTAATCAAAATTTAATATTTTAATGCCGAGTTTTAAAAATTGATTGTCTATAGAGTATTTATCAAAGCTATATTACTATATTCTTTTAGATATTTTAAACGATTATGTTCAATATTATCAAAAGCAAGTAAAAATATTTGAAAAAGGTATGTAAATAATTACACAAAAATTCTTAAGAATTATCAAAATAAAACACTAATCTTATAATAATAAATATCCTCCTCCACTAGATTAATAACCGTTTTTATTTACAAAGTTGAAAATTAATTTAAACGTTAGTCTTATAACAATAAATGTATTTTTACATAATGAGAAGAGCACTGTTCAATACTTTTATATATGAAGAAAAGTTGGAAACAAATAATTTTCATAAAAAATTAGAAGTATTATTTTCGAAAATAGGTTGAAGTATTACTTTTTATAGATGAATAAAGAGTATTATTTAAACATGAACAAGAAATCTTAGAAAATCTACCCTATGTATGTAAAATCCCAATGAATCGAATTGAAACGAATTTATGTAACGATTCTATGAAACGACTGATTAAACAACTGATTACGTTTCACGGCGATTTCCCCTAAAATATGGAATACTTTGCGATGAAATTAACACCAAAAATCCGTATTGATCCACAGATCTCAAAACTGGTATTAGAATTTTAAAATTCGAATTAGTTTTCGAAATATTAATTTTTTTCTAATTTCAAATACTTTTTTCTAATGATGGCAACTCAAATTTTAATCATAACAGATATTTTTTTTTTCATATTTTAGAAAAGATTATTTTAAATTAATTTGGCGACGAGTTTGGCCTCCCTTAAATGTATGCTAAGAAATGCATCATGTTACTTTTATTTAGAATTCAATTTGTATCTCATTATCATTTTATTTAATACAAAACTTTCATTTAAAATTGAAACCTTTAAAATAAATGGCTTTTACTTCATTCTTTTTTTTAAACGAAACGAAAAGAAAAATATTAGACACAAATGTCATATACGCAACGGGGTACCTAATTGGCGCCAAAATGGCGTTATTTTGCCTTAGATGGTAACGCGGCTATTGTTGCTTATTTATTAATAAATGCTTATTTGAATTTATTTTCTTTTTATTTACAAAAAATGTTATAAATTGTTTTGTTCTGTAGTTATTCATTATTTTTTTTTTATTTATTGTTATTTCATTTTAAAAATAGCAGAAAATAATTTAAAAATACATATGTAACAGGTATTTAAAAACGAGGTTTTCGCCAAATTGTCGTAAAAAAAAAAAAAAAAAAAAAATCACGCCAAACCCGGTGCGTATGTGACAATGCAACAAACCATGAGATTTAATTTCGACTTCAAAGCAACGTTTTAATGTTATTACTTCTCCCGTTGACCAATTTCGCCAAATTATATAAATAGCCAAATTGTACAAATTGACGTATTTTTTTATTTTAAATAATAAAAGAACAAATAAATTAGTATAACATTAATAAAAATACAAATAAAACGTCGAAATAAAAATCACTTGATGGCGTGAACATGTGTAACTTCCTTAAAGTCAAGTGAATGTGACATTTACGATCAACCATTATTGGCATTTAATCTTATAGTTTGGCGACAGATTTTTGCTCGATGGGATAACCAAGTAGCACCGTTTTAATTTACCACTCGAAAAATTAAAAAATGCTAACTGGCGAGTTAAAAAAATAGCTGTTGAAGAGATTTTCACCCGGTTAACATACAAATACCAGGAATTCTTTGTGATCATGCCAACTTTTATGTAGTTTTATTCGAAAAATAATTTTGATTCTTTAATCAAAATGGAAACCTTTCTTATGAAAAGCGAAGGAATCAGACCGTTGTTTATGGCAGTTACATGAGTTGGACTATTATAATATAAACGAAATAATGGGGGTAGAATAATATTCGGCGACTTATCACACCTGTAACTGGCAACATTAAAGTACCAAAATGGCCGCCTGGAATATAAAAAAGCGAAGGGATCCGCCTGGAGCTGTTGATGATAGTCACATGACTTAGGCTATTATTATAGGGATTGTTTTCAATTTTAAAAACAGCGCAAAGAATAATATTTCCTAACGATTAAAAATTTATTTTCATGTGACTATTAAAAACAGATTTTTTTTTTTTTTTTTTTAATTACTTTTAAATGAATATGTGTTAAAGGCAGGAAAAAATTTAAAATTATGTCCTGAAAATTGTATTTACACGTGAATATTCAAAGGGAAAGGAAACTTTAAAATAATAAATACATTAATATGCGTTTAACCCTTTCACGGACAAGGCACTTCTATTCGTAAAATCTTGAAATCAGTGAATGGCACCAGAATTTACAAACAAATTTCGAAATACAAAAATGCTTTTGTTCACTTAGTTAACCCTTTAAGTGCCACAGACATATAAATCCGTCACGCATAGTCGATGCGTTAAGTACTACTGATGTATATATACGTCAGTCCAAAATATTGTCCTTTATACTGCGCTGTACCAGTAAAACCACGCCCACGGCTTTGGAATTAAAAAAAAAAGAAAAAGAAAAAAGACTTTGAAGGTGTTTTTGAAAGACTGACCTATTTCAGAGGAGAAGGGGTAGAAGGAACTACCTTCATAAAGGCTATCGCACTGAGCTAGTGACGTGAAAATACAAGCGAATTTTTTCGATATTTGACAAGGCTCTGCTCTTTTTGTACACCACTATTATTTTAGAGAAAATATTGTTTGATTTGCCGTTTTTTTTCGCCTTTCTATCGCATTGCTATTTAGATGTCACTACCTCAGTCTCACAGCTTTAGCCGTGCATTTTCTCGAATTTTCTAGAATTTCGTAGGAGTGTGTCCGATACTGATGACAGTGAGTTGGATGACGACTTTTCGTCATCTTCTGGATCAGAGACATCAGGATATGATATGTCAGATGAAGAGGATTCAGATAACGACTATTCTATGAAAGATACCAGAAACTGGGTACGATTGAATATAAAAAATTTACCTATGCCACCTTCACAGTTTCCATTTTCGGGACAACCAGGAATAAATAAAAATGTAACAGATGTTACGAACCCACTTTTACTTTTTGAATTATTTTTTGATCAGAAGCTGGTGCTTCATATTGTTACAGAAACTAACCGTTTTGCATACCAGTATAACAACCAGCATCCTGGAAAAGAGAAATCAAGGACGAAGTTGTGGCGTCCAACAACTTTAGAAGAAATATATGTTTTTTTTAGGTATACTTATTTGTGCAAGGAATACTTGTAAAACCTCACGTTGCGCTTTACTGGTCTAAAAACAAATTGATCAAAACTCCAATTTTTGGGAAATTTATGAGCAGAAATCGCTTTCAACTTATCATGAAATTTCTGCACTTTTCTGATAACAGTACTTTTGATAAAAATTCACATCCAAATCCAAAACTAAGTAAAATATGGCCTGTTTTTTCTGACATGATGAAGAAATTTTCAAGTGTCTATACACCTGAAAGGGACCTGAGCATTGATGAGAGCTTGATGCTTTTCAAAGGCAGGCTATCATGGGTACAATACATACCAATGAAAAGAGCTCGCTTTGGAGTAAAACTCTTTGTACTTGCGGAAGCAGAGACAGGATATATTCACAATACTATCGTGTACACAGGGCAGAGTACAATCTTTGATAAAAAGTATGAGAACTAAGGAGTCGCAACAAAAGCAGTGATGACGCTTATTGAACCTTTTTTGGGAAAAGGTTATTGTGTAATTGCGGACAACTTTTATCTCTCACCAGAATTAGCAGACCTTCTTATCCAAAATTCCACTGACGTATATGGAACTCTTCGTCTTAATCGACGTGATTTGCCGAAAAATTTCAACAAACTTACTTTGAAGAAAGGCGAAATAGCCGCTTTCCAAAGAGGCAAAATTACCGTGTTGAGATGGCGTGACAAAAAAGATGTTTCGCTTCTTAGTTCTATCCATACAGCAAATTGCTCTGAAACTTAAAAAAAAAATGTCATGAAGCCAGCTATTGTTATAGATTATAACTTGAAGATAGGTGGGGTTGATAGAGCGGATCAGCCATTAGTTTGTTATTCAACAACACGAAAAAGACAGAAGAGGTATTATTTAACAATATTTCGCCATCTATTAGATATGGCTATTTGGAATGCCTTCACATTACAAAAGAAACAACTCCGTAACGTTGATAATTACAACTTTCGTATGAATTTGGTGGAACGTATATTTGAGAAATTTCATATTACTCCCCCACAACCTGCCAAACGACAGAAATTAGAAAGTGGCTGTCCTTTACGACTTTCTGCTAGACATTTTCCGGACTTAGTAACATCAACGTCTTCAAAGAAAAATGCATCGAGAAGATGTGCGGTTTGTTCAATGAAAAAAATTCGCCGTGAATCCCGCTATCAATGCACTGAATGTGATGTTTGTTTATGTGTCCAACCATGTTTCAGGATATATCACACGGCCACTAAGTTCTAACATCTTTTTTATCATATTGTTACACTATAATTTTACATTTTTGGTATAATTTTTGTACATAATTTTTGTATTTTCGTTTCTTTTTATATTTTCGTGGAAGTACACAATGTTTATATTAAAAGCTTCTCTCTTATTTCCCGCAATACACCGCATAACTACGTGCACCTGTTTGGAAAACTGTGGCACGGGGAATGAATCTCGTAAGTTTTTCTCGGCAGGTAAGAGATTACAATAACTACTAATTGTTTAATATTTTACTTATGACAGTAATTTTTGCTCGTGTTGCAGATGTGCAGTACAAGAAAAAAGTTGACGTTATACAAAAAACGCATCTCTGATTTTATCATTATTTTTGCAGTGCAATAAACCTTCCATTAAATCACATATCATTTTTTTGAAAAAAAAAAAAAAATCAAATAATGCATAAAGACCTGACATAAAGAATCCGACTAAAATGAACGCAACAAAAACTTTTTTCGTATAATGAAACGAATAGAACCAATATTGTTACCAACAAATTGTTGGTTCTAAAGCGTATTTGTTTGTCGGAAGAGAATCAATAAATCATATTCGAAAAATATGAATTATTTACCTAGATGAATTTTTACATAAAAAGTTATTTTTTTTCGGAAATATGGTTTTGTTCACGTAAAACTCACTCCTGACTTTTTTGTTTTAGATATATACAATAGTTTCTATCGGTAGCTTAAGGGCACAGCTTTCAGTTATTAGTGAATCCACAAAAATTAAAAATTGAATCGAACATCTTCTATCTCTCAATGATTATTTACAGAGTTCGCACGCTCTTAAGCCACGCCCCATTTTATAAGGTCACTAAGTTCTAACTGTGGCACTGGGGAGTGAATCTCGTAAGTTTTTCTCGGCACGTAAAGGGTTAAATAAGGCATAGCAAACTTTTCGAAAATAAAAGTTGGCCAGCAAGCATAGCAATTATCAGCTATATGACTTACACTACAAAGACCCATGGAACTAGACCTAGTTAGAGGTGTGAAAATATTTTCATGACAGAATTTTTGAGCATTGTCGACCAACAATTAAGTCTATGAAATCTGGGTTTTAAAACTGTGCTTCTTCTTTTCTTGAAAATCTTTGGAAAGTTGTTTTCCTAGGTATCTTTTTAAAAATTTGTATACTTGCAGATGTCTTACAGTATACAGATTTGGTGGTTATTATTATTTTTTTTTTTTTTTGTCTTTTTCGTTATTTTTTATTCTTTATTCTTTATTCGTTTTTTTTTTTTAACAAAATATTTTTATATATATGATTTAAATGCATATTCTTTCGGAAATTTTTTTATGCAAGAAACATTACATAGGTATAACAAAACATTCATTGCCAATGTTGAGATTATTCAATGGTGTTTGATTTTTTAAATTGAGTGAAAAGTCATTAAGGGTTACTAGTGCGTTTTTCTTATTTTAAAAGATCCGTCTGTTTTCCAAATAAAATAAAATACCCGTTTAATAAATTTTTGACTTTTAAAATGAACATTATATTGTTTAAATATCATTTCAGAAAGCGAAAATAGCATTTCAATTTAGTAAGTAAGAAAATCATACAATAAAAGTCACTAATATGAATAAAATCATAAGACGAAACCACCTTGATTCACGCACAAAATATACAATATGAACTTTAAAAAGTGCGCCGTTTTACTTAAAAGGTGGCGAAAATAATACAATAGATGTTACAAGTTAAAAATATACAATTTATTTAAAATTTCTGAGTATTTTCGACCTGCATTTCCCGCAGCCATCATCTGAGAATAATTTTATAATTAATGAATTAATTATAAGAATATTCTGTGATGATGGCTGCTGGAAATGCAGGCCGAAAGTGCTAAGAAATTTTAAATAAATAGTATATTTTTAAATTGTAATATCTATTTTTTTTTCATCGCCTTTTAATTTAAGCGATGTGCTTTTTAAAGTTCATGTTGTGTATTTAGCACTAATATGTTTAAAAATATATACATTAACATGTATTACTCAATAGATTTTTGTTGTTATTAAATATTCATAAAGACTTTCATATCTTTGCAAGCATAATATGAAACATTTTATTTAATAGTTTTAGTTTCCTAATATTAGAAATAAATTTTTAAAGAATTTCAAATATTAAATTAAAAATTAACTTACACCATGACATTTTAAGGGAAATGTTTTTATTGTATTAAAGGAAATTTTTTGTGTGAGTTAAAGTAAGTATATATTCACATACAATTAAAAAATTGGTTATAGTTATGTTGTGGACCTATCAATTCTTTGTGTTGAAAGATCCACACTAGTATCGGAGGTGAAGAGAGAATGACTTTTAACACTAGAACTTTGGATTTTAGAAAAATTCGTCTTTCCTTTCAACAATGCAGAATGGGGACACACAATACCGTGCTCTTCTTTCAATCTTGCGTTGCTTTGCCTTTTCGCCTGCATTTATTCTTCGGTTATGGAAAGTATTAAAATTGTACATACCGTTGAATTTTGTACTTTGATTAATTAACATTAAATTAAATTTCAGAAAAAAAAGAAAAGAATTATTTTCAAAAGAAAATAAATTAAAAAAGAGAAGAATTATAATTTATAATAATGGCTGTTATTAATATAACTATATTTTATAATAAAAATCCATAAAAAATTATTTTTTATAGCTTCATATTTTAATACATATATTTTTTAACAGGTTTGAAATAAAAAAATAAGCAAATTTGGCAATTCTGCAATTTTGTTATACATAATACACTTATTTGATAATAAATGTTAAATATTCAAAATTTATATGTATCCATGGAATACTGGTACTTTTTTTTCTGGTGGCTCATTTTTATAGTACGCATTTTTTTATTAAATTTTATATACACTGGCCTCCAAAAGTTAAAGTACAGGGTCTGGATGCTTTCGATTGCACACATTTTGTCGAATATCTACAAAAATTATTGGCGAATTGTTCTTGAACTTCTGGGATGAAAAGAACATGTTTAATTTCATATTTCTCTGTGACGATTTAGTCGGGGGTACAATTAGGGGGATAATAATAAATTTAATAATAAAATAATATTTGCGATCACCTATGTAAAAGGAAAGGCTGGAAATGGTTTGTCACTGTGGTAAATGACTATTTGGGTCCTGTTCAACGTTTGTATACATTTGTGTAAGCATAGCACTCATATTCGTGCAGATGTTAGCGTTTTTGTGAAATACTCAAACGGTTTTTTTTATAGCATACAGAGTTTTCAACCAAATTTAACACAACTTTCCAAAAACCTGACAAAGAACAGTAGAAACAGTATACTGCAATTAAAACATGAATATATTGAATATTTGATGAGATATGGGTATTTTTATGAGATAATTTTTAACTGCGCATGCGAGGAAGATTTCAAAATTTTTATTTCATAATTTGGTACTCGGTACTTTGGGGCAACTTCTATAAAAAGTCCTGTCAAATGTTGTGAGAACTTAGGAAGATGTAGTGAGCTGATTGAAAAGTTGTGTAAAATCCCTTATAATAAAGCTATTTTTAGGAAGCAACTCACTATATCGACCCCATCTTTGTGAATTTTCGCGATATTTGACTGGACTTTTTATATAAGTTGCCCTAAATAGCTGACTACCAAATTCTGAAATAAAAATTTTGAAATCTTCCGCGCATGCGCAGTTAAAAATTATCTCATAAAAATGCCCATATCTCATCAAATATTCAATATATTCATGTTTTAATTGCTGTATACGGTTTCTACTGTTCTTTGTCAGGTTTTTGGAAAGTTGTGTTAAATTTGGTTGAAAACTCTGTATGGTATATAACAAAACCGTTTGAGTATTTCACAAAAACGTTAACATCTTCACGAATATGAGTGCTATGCTTACACAAATGCATACAAATGTTGAACAGGACTCAAATAATCATTTACCACAGTGACAAATCATTTCCAGTCTTTCCTGTTACATAGGTGATCACAAATATTATTTTATTATTAAATTTATTATTAGCCCCCTAATTGTACCCCGACTAAATCTTCACCGAGAAATATGAAATCAAACATGTTCTTTTCATCCCAGAAGTTCAAGAACAATTCGCCAATAATTTTTGTAGATATTCGACAAAACGTGCGTAATCGAAAGCATCCAGTCCCTGTACCTTAACTTTTGGAGGCCAGTGTATTTAAATGATTTACCTTTCTGCCCGTTAAACTGTCCTTTCCTGACGTAACCTTTTTTAAAATTGGCCAATTGTCATAAATGTTTAATATTTTGTTAAGATTAGCTGAAGTCTTTTAATAATAGGCATCATTTCGTGCTTTTTTCATCCTTCTTTTGAAAGCTTATGTTAAAATTTCCAGTTTAGAGACTACTTCAGTCAAGTGAAAAGACCCGTTCGCTAATGCTAATCCTACGGAAGAAATTTATAAAGATATCTTGATTGCATTTTAATATTTTTCAATGATTTTTTTTTTTTTCCATTGGCTAGTTGAGATCGATCTGTACTAAGGCCGTTTTTTACTTTTTCGATTTTGTTTACAGATATTCTTAATGAGGGCACTTTCATTTTCGGAATCGGTCTCGATACTGAAAGCATCCTTATAACAAAAATTTGTAATCGAAATCGAAAAAGTAAAAAACGGCTGAAGTAGAGATCGACCTCAGCTATCCAATGCAAAAAAAAAAAAAAAAAAAAAAAACATTAAAAAATATTAAAATGCAACCGAGATATCTTTATGAATTTCTTCCACAGGATTAGCATTAGGGAACGGGTCTTTTCACTTGACTGAAATAATCTCTTAATACGTTCACTGCTACAAAAAGTAAGAATTTTCAAATTTCTTCTTGAAAGTCGTTTGCCATCACAAATTCTGAAAGGTAAATTTCGCTTTACTAATACAGCGAAATTTCTGCCAATAAATAAGGCAATTTTTTTTATTTTAAAATAATGGTGAGAAAGTAATAAATTAAAGCCACGACTATTAAAGCTACGAGTATACTCGTAGCGTGGCAGTCAACGTGTTAAGGGAATTTGGTGACTGTTGAACCTTTTTAATTTGAATATTTTTAATGCCTTTTTAACATATTATTAAATGGTTTACTGAAGGCGATATGAAATAATATATTTTTTAAAAGACTACGCTTGGCAGATTTCATAGGAAGAGTATAGAGTGTGTGAGGGGGTGGGGAGGGGGAGGCGGGGGGATATCTCTATTTTTGTTTGTTTATTAATTTCCGAAAATATCAATTTTCCAATTTGATTTACAGCATACATTTCACATTACATGAGATTTTCCTTCCAGAATTGTAATCTTTAAAGATATTTTCTCAATATATACGTATATGTATGTACAATACATGTATGATAAAATGCTAAATTTTCAACATATGTTTTTCAATTAGCTCGATCTTTTAATGAGTCATCCTCGTGGTTCATTTCACAAAATTAAGGATAGGATTTTCCGCAATATAAAATCTCTATTAATATTTCTAAAAAAATAAAAATATTATGTAAACAGTCATTTTTACATGTGTCACGACATTTTTTTAAGCTAATTATTCGGAAATCTCACGCTTACAGTCATAAAGCACACGCGGAATTTAAAATATGAAAGTAAAATATGGTAAAATATGGAACGTAAAATATGGAACGTGGAAAGTTCAAATGAGCTGCAGCAATAAATGCTATTGACCCGCATATTTATAGATTATTAACCATTCACAAATATATTTAGGAAAAATGTAGAGGGACTAATTAAATTACTTGAAAAAAAAATGTTTTCTTTGTGTACCTTGTGGGGTATCGTGTGAAAGCTTTGGTAACGCCGAACTCAAAAATACATTTCTTTTAATTTGACGAATTATATTTTCAGAGATATCGTCGAAAATGTAATGCAAAAATATGTTCCCCACGTCTATTTCCAAATCTACTGAAACTAATATTAAGATCTAATACTATGCTAGATCTATACTAGATCTAACACTCTAATCTCTAGTATAGATCTAATCTCTAGTATTGATCTAATACTATACTTTATACTAGATCTATACTAGATCTGAGACTAATATTAATCTTGCAAGAAATTCAAAAGAAGTGTAGTTTTAAAATATTCCTAATCATTTTTTAATAATTTTTAAAAATCTATCCTACATATATATAATCCTAATGAAACGAATTTATGAAACGATTCTTTGAAACGACTGATTAAACAACTGATTTTGTTTCACGACGATTTCTCCTAAAATATGGATAATACTCTCCGATGAAATTAACACCAAAAATCCGTATTGATCCACAGATCTCAAAACTGGTATTAGAATTTTAAAATTCAAATTAGTTTTCGAAATATTAATTTTTTTCTAAATTTAAAAACTTTTTTCTAATGATGGCAACTGAAATTGTAATCATAACAGATATTTTTTTTTTTCATATTTCAGAAAAGATTATTATTTTAAACTAATTTGGCGGCCAGTTTGGCCTCCGTTAAATGTATGCTAAGAAATGTTATGTTAGTTCTATTCATAATTTAATTTACTTGAACAATCTTTCGTCAAATCGAAAGACACTGATAGAGAAATAAAGAACTCTGTATTTTTATGTTAGCGAGACGCAGGTGATAAATCGCCAAATATTTTCCCGTCGCATTTTTTTATATTTCATTAATTTCATTTAAAATATAATCATTTCATTCATTTTATTTAAAATACAAAACTTTCATTTAAAACTGAAACATTTAAAATTGATGGCTTTCACTTCTTTCTTTTTTTAAGAAACAAAACAAAAGAAAAATATTAGGCAAAGATGTCAAATACGCACCGGGTTACCCAATTGGCGCCAAAATGGCATTATTTTGATTGACATGGTAACCCGGATATTGTTGTTTATTTAATAATAAATGTTTATTTACTTTTATTTCTTTTTTAAAATTACATAAATTATTTTGTTCTATAGTTATCAATTTTTTTTTTGTTATTTCCTTTTGAAAATAATAGAAAATAATTAAAAAATACGGTACTACTTAGTTATTCCGTCGACCAATTTCGCCAACTTATATAAATCGCCAAACCACTTGCCAAATTATACAAATTGACATAATTTTTATTCTAAATAACGAAAGAACAACTAAATTAGCATAACATTTATAAATATACAAATAAAACGTCGAAATAAAAATCACTTGATGACGTAAGCACGTGTAACTTGCTTAAAGTCAAGTGGATGTGACATTTACGATCAACCATTATTGGCATTTAATCTTATAGTTTGGCAAGAGATTTTTGGTGGACGGGATGCATATTTCAGATGTGCATATCGCGGAGACGATTACAGCTTCTAAGGCAATCAGCGAGCGTTGCCGATATCAACACGCTCATCGAGTTACTCCGCCCACTGTGAAATAGAAACGTCTGCCTTCGACTTCATAACAAAACTGCAAAAAATTCTGATAAATCTACTATTTGTTTATTTTTGTTAAGGTTTTTTTTTTTTTTTAATTTAAAAGATGCAAAATGGATGTTGTTCTTGAAGATAGCAATTTTCTTCCGCATTGATTTCCCTTTAAAGTAATAACATCTAGTTTTGTTTCCCTAAGGGTGGGAATAAAAAAATTCTGAAGATATCTGTATGTGGTTGAAGGACTTTGAAGAAAAGACTAATACAACATGGATACAAAAAAAGTCTCAAATATTTATAAAATTTATTTAAATAACTTATTAGAATAATATATAAGTCAAGCATGCGATTTATAATAATAATATTAAGGGGGAAGGGATAAACACACACATCAATGTTTATGAAACATTGTGAGATTTCACAAAGTAAACTTAATTTGGATATCTGTAAGATTTTTTTCAAAAATAGACAACAGATCACGGTGAATTTAGCTATTTTTCTCTAAGCTCACAACCACATGTTTCTTGGGAAAATGCTATACAAAGCAGAAAAAAATTGCACAATGAAACTTTACGCACCAAAAGAAAAATAATATAATGCATAGGTAAAAGAAATGCTCTAATTGCACAATTTATGATGTGATGTTGTAGCTTTGAGCACAATTAACGCAATGAAATTGGAGGACTCCAAATCCAAAGACATTCTGAAATTAGAAAAAAAAATATTTCCCTTTAATGGCGATTAATGTGAGTAGCAAACGTAAACACACAACAATCAATCGTCAACATTAATCAAACTGTGTGGGCGTGTATGTGGCCATGATAATGACGCTCGCTGATTGGCTTAGAAGCTGTAATCGTCTCCGCGATATACACATCTGAAATATGCGGACGGGATAACTAAGCAGTACCAAAAATACATATGTAACTGGTATTCAAAAACGAGGTTTTCGCCAAATTTTCTTAAGGGAAAAAAAAAAAAAATCACGACAAACCTGCGGTGCGAATATGACATCTGGCCAAATATTAAATAATGCAACAAACCATGACATTTAATTTCAACTTCAAATCAATGTTTTAATTTACTACTCGAACTGCACAGCTTTTTTCAGTATAATTAAATCTTCTGCAATATTTTAAAACCCCATCAGATTAGCGTGTTTTTAGATTCTGTGGTGTCTGAACGGGGGTTGGCGAACGTAGCTTGCAGTGGACAGGGCCCTCTAGTAACATTATAATAATATAAATTGCCCTTCATAAAACCATATAATAACATATCACTTAGATATTATTAAATATTCAGATTTAAAAAGAAAATAATAAATAAAAAGTTATAGAATTCCTTTAATCCTTTGCGGCACAGAAAAATTTCTGTTCGTAAAGTAATGAAATGACTGACTGACACCAGAATTTACAAACAAACTTCTTAGAATATAAAAACATGTTCTTCTAAAGTTTCTTTGTAAAAGCAAAATTTTCTTAAAATATTCTTGGTGCCGTTTGTAAGTTTGGAGTAAAATTTGTGTGATCCCGCAGTAGGATCACTGCGCTTGAAAGGGTTAAGTGGAAATTGTAACATAAGCTTACAAAAAAGAAAGTTTGACATATTTGCAAGGAGAAAAAAAATGTTGGTTATGATGATTATTTTTAAAAGACTGTAGCTAATCTTAACGAAAAGAAAAAAAAAATGAAGCATCTATGACAATTCACCTGTTTTGGTTGGTTTGTTGATTTTTGACGGCCGATTATCTACGCTAGGGATATAGGCCCGAGGGGGGGATGCCTTCCGTGGGGGTCTTTCTAAGGGAACCTAACCCGTATTTACGCATGGAAATCCATGGCTCGAAGAAAACGACGAAAACTCCGAACGATTAGGCTGACGGGCGCGATTGGGTTTGAACCCAGCACCTCCCGTCTACCAGTTTCGAGAGCAGAACCTCTCAGCCACTGGTGGGGCATTCACCTGTTTTGACAAATATTATGACAAGAGGAGTGGGTATACAGGCACAAAGGTAAATCCTTCATTTATAAATTTTCATTAAAAATGAATATCGTAAAGAAGAGTCCTACGAGGAAAAAAAGAAGAAAAACAGTACTCTGTGAACAGGGACATATAAATTTCGAAAATAATTACAAATAATATTTATTGTCGAATAAATATATTATCTACAAAAATATTGCAGATATGCCAAATCTACTTATTTTTCATTTTTTAAGTCTGTTACAAAATAAGAAAAAAAAAAATTAAAATATAGCAATAAAAAAATATGAAGTTATAAAAAGCAATTTTTTACAGATTTATGTAACAAAAGATTTTTAGATAAATAACAGCCATTCATTTAATTCTTTTAAAATTTTTAAAACATTTTTTCCTTTTGAACAGAATTCTTTTTTCGAAAATAGGACCATTAACATTAAATAAACACTTTAAGCACAGAACTTAGTTGTTTGATAGCTTAGTCTCATACGGGTCTGCCTTAGACAGGATATACTGTAATTATTTTTTCAAGGTACTTTTGACTGCGGTGTGCTAGCGATTGATATCTCAAAGTTAAGAATGTGATTTCATAACTTTCATCTATAAAATATTAAATATGAAATTTGTATTTTAAAAAAATCATTATTATTCGTATTTTTCCTATTCTGTTTTTTCGTCGGAGACAGTATCCAAATTTTGACACCCCCACCAGTGGCCGAGAGGTTCTGCTCTCGAAGCTGGTAGACGGGGGGTGCTGAGTTCGATCCCAATCGCGCCCGTCGGCCTAATCGTTCTGAGTTTTCGTGCTTTTCTTCGAACCTTGGTTTTCCAGGCGTAAATACGGGTTAGGTTCCCTTAGAAAGAGCCCACGGAGAGCACTCCTCCCCCCCCCCCTTAGGGCCTATATCCCTCGTGCTGATAATTGGTCGTCATAAATACAACCAACCAACCAAATTTTGACAAGATTTGCTCCGTGCTTAGGATTAGCTGAGATCAGTAGTGCCATTACGGGGAGACCAAAAGAGGAGAAAAATCAAATTCTCCCGATTGTATCAGTCGCTAAATGTCAAAGTAAAAAAAATAAATAAATCAGAAACTGCACAGCAGTTAAAATAAATTATTACATTTAACTAAAATAGAAACTTTATCATTAAATAAACACTTTAAGCACAAAACTTTATATATTTATCAATACAGTAAACTCTCGACTACTCGGCTTGCGACTATCCAACCATCCGTACTATCCGGCATAGTAAAAAAATGAGGAAAGTTACAAGCGGCCGAGACAGGGAGGTTCCCATCCGTTGAAAAGTGCTAACTCACAACAGGAAGGAGCAAGAAGGGATTGCAGATGATTGCAATATCACAGACAGACAAGGAAGGAGGGGGGGGGGTGATAAGGCTTTATAATTCTGCAACGGATGTTAACAAGTGCGGGCATTATTTTCCGCTTGTCTTGGTTAATCTCGTATAGTCTTTTGGTGTGTTCCGTATTCATTTATTGATTGAAAATTAACTAAATGTGTGATAAAAGAAAAAAAGATTGTAGTGACTATGGAGGAGAAACTATGAGTTAGCAGGAGGAAGTGACGCCAGCTGATATTACCAGCTTGCGTAAATGGAGTAACATTGCGTCGCAGAAGAGGGCTCACAGAGAGAAGCAGTCATATATCAAGGACTTTACTAAAAACTAAGTTTTGACACTTTTATCTTATGCATAACTTTTCATATCTGTGCAATCATTTAGTAATAAACAGTAAAATAAGATTTACTCACTTTTTACGAATAAGGCTTAAGTTTTACGTTAATGTTTTGATTATTTTGATACTGTATGTACTGTGTATAAAAAATTCATCTTAAAATACGTAACATACGTTTTTAATGTAATGGGGGGTAAGGCAGGGAGTGAGTAAATATTTGTAGAACTCCGGCCTATCCGGCTTTTTTGTTATCCGGCCTACCCTCCCGCCACATTAGGCCGGATAGTCGGGAGTTTACTGTAATATTCTCTAAAGATTCGCAATTGCTACATTCTATTGTCATATTTATCATTAATGCGTATTTTGGTTAATTTGAAAAAAAAATATGTGAGAATAAAACTGAATTGCTCCGGAAATGTGCACAGCAAGATCAAAAGAAATTTTAGCCCCTCCCCCTTTCATACCGCCCCCTTTCCCCTTCCCCCCCCAAAAAAAAATATATATCCGCTGGCTGAGTTAGACAGATATCAGTCTCATACGGAGTCCGCCATGGACAGGGCAATTATTTTTTCAAGGTTTTATGTATCCCTAAAATGAAGAAAAGAGAAAGAAACAAGTCGGAAATTGTACGTGAAACGTGTTAAATGAAGTGCGCTTGTACTATAACTAATTTTACAAATATCCATACATTGGTTCAATAGCTGTTGCAAAAATGCCGGAATACAAAATTTATTACGATTCTATTAAATTCAGTAATACGGAAATAATATCTTCCATCTTAAATAGGACGTAACGATGGCAACCTAGAATCATTACCTATCATGGGATATCATTCAATTAATTACGTATGATAGGATTTAATAGAATGAAGAAAACTTTTATTAATATCCTTTTAAGTTTTGATTCGAATATCATAAAATTTGAAATGGCTCGACAAAATTCTGCAACGATTACATTTAATAAATTTCAAACCATTAATCTCAAACCACTCAGTCTAACATTACGCAGGCGCTCAGCAATTTTTGTGCAAGAGAATCCAACATACTATCAGCACAGGTTCGATTGCGCCTGAATTAGCAGAACTACATTCCAGAAACGCTCGAAACACGCACACTCAGCTATTTACAAGTGCCAGATCACTTTCCACACACAGCAAGACTATCCCGCAGACCTCCCGCCCTTTATCGCAATTACGTAATAGCAGAAGCCTACGTCACGAATAAATCTGAAAAAAAAACTGAAGTCCAGTCTGGTCACGTGATCAGCAGGCTGAAAATTGGACGGGATACGCAGGCGTGAAGCCAGAATCTGGACGGTGCAAATGTCACTTGGACGTTGGACGTCTTCCAACTAAGGTAATACTAATCTTAGTTGGAAGAAGAGGTCCAAGCCGCTTATCACATTCTCTAGACGTCCAAGATGGCGGCCGTTCAAAATGGCGGACGTCCAGGGATTATGCAATCCAAGATGGCGAACGTCCAAGTGGTGGCCATCTAACACGTTGGTCGTCCGGGGGATATAAAATCCAAGATGGCGGATGTCCAAAGTCCATCTATGATTAAAAACAGCAGTTTTTTAACTAAAAAATATCTGATTAATTAAAAATATCTGAAATTAAAATTTTTGTTAATTAAATAAGAAACAAACAAATTTTAAGTTTTAAAAGTGCTACTGCACGCATTTATTTAAAATAAATGTCACAGAGATACTATATATAAATATTACAATATTAGATTACTATGTACAGGAAATTAAAGTATTTACATAATTTTTTTCTAGAAAAAAAGCAGGCTTTGTAAAAAAACTGGTATTTTACCGTGCAAGCACTGGGCGAACATCTCCAAGCTATTTAGTTCGCTTCGGGCTAGGCAAAAAGTCGTCCTCGCTGTCATCATTCGAGCATGGACCCTCAGATACGGGCCAATGTGAACAGCCAGGAACAGGAGATCTCGATCGGACTACTGCAGTACGAGACTCACACGCTACTCACACACTTAGAAGTACTCTCTTTCTGTACACTACTCTCTTTGTGTTATATGTTGTTATATGCGAATTACGGACAGAGGGACAGACATATGGACGGACCAGATGACAACTATAGGTGCTACGTATTTATATATTTAGAAAAGCACCTAAAAAAGGAAGAAGGAAAAATAGCTGTATTAGTACATTTCAGCTGTATTAGATTAGTTATCCCAAATAGGGAGAAAGAAAAAAGAAATGAAAATAAAAAGAAATTAATGTATTTTATTTCCAATCTGCTTTTAAGCATTTCATTGATGGTTTTCTACAGAAATATATAGATAGCTAAGAATTACTTTACAAATCTTGTTGTTCAAAAAGTTAACTTAATTAAATCTATTTTAATATTTTATTATATAAATGAGTGATTTCATTTACTTGTAGCGATCTACGAAATATATATATATATTTATGTATTTTTATTTCAACATAATAGTTTTAAAAAGAATGTTTTCCAATACGTTCTTAAAAAACTGTTCTGAAAAATCAATTTAATAATAATAGCACACCTTAAGGGGTCTCAGGACTCTTAAAGCTTTAAAATTTTCGAAATTTTAATTTTTTTAGATGTTAAACTCCTATCTTTTCTGAACATTTTGATATAATTGTTTGCTTGAAAATCCTATTAGAACTGAAGTTATGGCTTTTACATTTATACACGTTCAATAGCTGAAGCGTCGTTTCGGAAACTTTGAAGCCATTTCTCTCCAAATGACGTTTTTGGGCATAACGCGCACGATATCTCAAAAAGTTATGAATATTTTTGGGACAGATGTCATAAGTTCCCCCCGGCCGCCATCTTGGAATTTTCTTGGCGTGAAAACCCTTTTTCCGCCAAGTAGTAAATGTCGCCAAGCACCGATTTATACGCATGTTTGGCTTAATGAAATGTAAGTAATAAACAAAATTCGCTAAAATCGCAACCAGTAATCCTTGTATGTGCGTTTCGCGCACATTTTCCGAAAAAAAACATCGCCGAATTCAGCATTTCTCGGATATAGCATTCTCAAAATTCAGCACTTTTCGCTTTCTAGCAATCTCAAAATATAAAAAACTTTTAAAGCAAAAATACACATAAAAAACAAAATTCGCTAAAATGGCAACCAGCAATCGTTGTATGTGCGCTTCGCGCACATTTTCCGAAAAAAAAACATCGCCGAATTCAGCATTTCTTGCGATATAGAATTCTCAAAATTCAGCAATTCTCGCTTTCTAGCAATCACAAAATGTAAAAAACTCAAAAGCAGTAAAATACATAAAATTATCAACATACCTTAACAAACATCTGCTTTCTTGAAAGATCCAGCTCGAAATATTATCGCCGACATTTTCCTAAATAGGCTTATCAATACGTATTCACAAACTATAAACAAACCTTCTTTTCTTGTCAAAATTTCCTCATATTTCCTAATTATTTCAACAACAGCGTTTAAACGGACTACAGAAAACATAGTTAATCAAATACATTCAATAAATTTCACATAAAAATAAAAAGGCAGAACTATACAATACGATATCAAAATACATTCACAATATTCCAACATTAACTTCTCGGTTGCCAGAACGACACGTCACAAAAACACGTCACACGACATTCAACCAGCGCCCCCTAGATTAATAATCTAGGGGGCGCTGATTCAACATATCGAGGTTGCCATATCCATAACCACCGTCAACACGCCAACACGCCAACAAAAAATCGCCAAACATTTCAAAACAACAACGGCGGAGGGAACATACGGCATCTAAGCCATATTTTTTCATGAAATGTTCAAAACATATGTTTCATGTTAGTCTGTATAAACTGAACCTAAAATTTCCTTTTTATTGTTCAAAACAATATTTTTTTAGGTGATTATACTGTTGAAATTTTCGTAATTTTGCATTAGCTAAATACAACTTTGTATTAAAAATATAAAAAAGCTTTAAATACAAATTTATTTAGGTTCAGGGTAATTATTACAATCTGAAGTATAAGTAGGCACAAAAATTTTTATTCTAGCTGCAATACGTATTTTGTAATCGTGCGCGTAAGCTGTTATGCCGATTTTTTGCTCGTCAAATGTCTAACAGTTTGGAGCCCCCTGTAAATGGTTTATAAATTTTTAAATACATGAAATGAAAGAACATACTTATATCTTTCATCCCAATTAAAATTGTGTCTTAAAATCAAATACATTTTAGCTCCACCAGTGGCTGAGAGGTTCTGCTCTCGAAACTGGTAGACGGGAAGTGCTGGGTTCGATCCCAATCGCGCCCGTCGGCCTAATCGTTCGGAGTTTTCGTGGTTTTCTCCGAACCATGGATTTCCATGCGTTAATACGGGTTAGGTTCCCTTAGAAAGACCCCCACGAAGGGCACTCCCCCTCGGGCCTATATCCCTAGTGTAGATAATCGGCCGTCACAAAATCAACCAACCAACCAACCAACCAAATACATTTTAAGATATTAAATGTTGAAAATGGTCCTTTTTTTTCGTTTTTTCCAATTTTAAGAGTCCTGGGACACCTTAAAAAGAACTTAAAAATAACTAAAACCTTAAATTAATTTTGAAAAATTTGAGTTATGCCTTCAATATTTTAAATGATAAAAGGGAGAGGGAAGGATCTTAACATCGAAAACGATTCAGATCCAATATCATGTTAATCCTTTACACGCCTTGAAGTTTATTGTGTTGAAATACTGGCACCCTTTTTGGCTACCACTATCTTCCTGGTAGTGTTATTGAGAAAATGTTCTAAAAATATACAACGAAGATTAGTTATTGACCTGAAATAATGGCAGCCACTTCTGAAATAGTTGTATTAATAATGGCCATAATTTTGGCAAATCACACTCAAGAAAGGCCTGAAAAAGATTAACCCTGATCTTATTTATATTATCTGATTAGACACTTATTTATATTACTTTCTATTTTCATCCTCCTGACAAAAATGTCATTGCGGTCCAATGGAAAGAGTGGTAGTCCGAATGATGATAGTCCGAAATAGTGTTGCCAATTTAGCAGATTTTTTAAAATTAGAAATACCTAACAGAACTTCTAACGTGCAATATCCGATTTATTTATTTATTTATTTTGTAATCAACGAATGCCTGTCAATAGATAAAAGTTTACTTTTCCTAAGTTTTGTACCAATTTACCAATGCAGTTGTTCTTGAGTTCCTACAGGAGTCGCTATGCTTCTGTTTATCTCAGTCGAAGTTGATTAGTTGATTTGTCTGAGTAAGCTTTGTCTGCTTAAGCAAAAATGGAATTCCTTGCGAATTCCTGAGCATCGGGATGGTAGAAAGTAAGGCCTAAGTTTTGGTACCCCACCAGTGGCTGAGAGATTCTGCTTCTCGAAGCTGGTAGACGGGAGATGCTGGGTTCAACCCCAATCGCGCCCGTCGGCCAAACTGTTTGGAGTTTTCGTCGTTTTCTTCGAACCTTGGGAAACCTTGCGTAAATATGGGTTGGATTCCCTTAGGGCTTGTTCAGCGACGCAGATCGGGAGCGCCCGGGCGCAGGGAGATATCCCTCATGGAGTAGGTCTTAAAAAAGTAAGGGATTTCGAAATACTTTAATTATTTCATAATTTTATAGTTCAAAACAGGTGAAACAAATAACTAAATCTTCTTACCTATCCAAACGATGTCTCTCGTAATAGGAACACGTGTCTATATGCACTCAGACAAAATCCAAAACGTTCATGAAAAGTATCACGTGATCTGATATAAATCCGATCAGCAGCAAATTTTACGCCCGGTCTTCGCTCACTTGACCCACAAAAAATCTGTGGTCGTTATGATCACGTGCTTGAGCTTTTTTTTTATGTTTTCACTTGTTTTTGTAGGTTGACTGATATGCTTGAACAGCTCGACAAAAAAACAAAGTACACCATAAAAAAAAACAGTGATGGATTCAAATAACTTAACAAGCAGTTTTCTCCCTAATGACTTTTTCTCAAGTATGAACAAGTTTCAAGAAAGTTCTAAATGTGCCACACATAGATTAAAAAAATAATTTTCAACGTTATAAAATAATGATTAAAAAAGTTTTATCTTTAAATACAGTGAAAAAGAAAAATATGTGCTTTAACATGCAGTTTATTGCCAAAAGGGTTGGGTTGGGTTGATTTTTGACGGCCAATTATCTACACGAGGGATATAGGCCCGGGGGGAGTGCCCTCCGTGGGGGTCTTTCTAAGGGAACCTAATCCGTATTAACGCATGGAAGATCCACGGCTCGAAGAAAACCACGAAAATTCCGAACGATTAGGCCGACGGGCGCGATTGGAATCGAACCCAGCACCTCCCGTCTACCAGCTTCGAGAGCAGAACCTCTCGGCCACTCATTGCCAAAAGGACTTAATTTATTTAGCAAATATTCAACAATTACAAAGTACTCATCAAAATTTCTATCAGAAAATGCACCAAAATGAAAGTTATAATTGTATTTATCTAATAAAAATGTTGGGTAATACCACAGACTTGTCATATAATCTCTCATTATCTTTACTCTGAGGGTAATACAAAGCTGCTGAGTATTTATCTCCCAAGTTCCCCGTAACTGTATGTTTAAAATAAATCTCACTCCATATGCCTCAGTCTCCTTCGCGCCCGGGCGAAGTGGTCGTGGTTGCTGAACAAGCTCTTAGAATGACTCCCACGGAGGGCACACCCCCTTGGGCCTATATCCCTCGAGTAAATAATCGGCCCTCAAAAATCAACCAACCTGAGTTTTGGTAGAAATTTAGAATAGAAGCCAATACTAGGCTAAAACCAATACTGGGTAAAAGGTACTATCGTGCTTGTAAAAGATGTTTGGTGCTGCTATCTATTAGAAATTGCATGAATACCAAAATCATATTGTCACACAAATCAATTGTTTAATAATTGTATTGTTTGTTTCTTTTTTGCGTTTGGCTTTCCTCAAAATTAACATTGCATAAATGAAATTGTATAACAAATAATTATTTTAACCTTTTACAAAACAATATCGTTGATACCTTTATAAAACACTGTTTAGAAAAGTCAGTTTGTTAATGAAACACAGACATTCAGAAAAAGAAGCATCTATAACTAAAATTAAAAATTAATTTAGTACATGACTTATTCTTACAATATTTTAAATAATAAATAAAGGAGATGGACGAAAAAGCAGCATTAGAAGTTATGCTGCTCCATTTTATTTTTGCCCCACCAGTGACCGAGAGGTTCTGCTCTCGAAGCTGGTAGACGGGAGGTGCTGGTTTCGAACCCAATCGCGCCCGTCGCCTAATCGTTTCGGAATTTTCGTGGTTTTCTTCGAAATCTTGGTTTTCCAAGCGTAAATAGGGGTTAGGTTCCCTTAGAAAGACCCCCACGAAGGGCACTTTCCCGCCTTAGGGACTATATCCCTCGTATTGATAATTGGCCGTCATAAACACAACCAACCGTAATATTCTTAGTTAGTGATGGGCGATAACAAGATGTTTTTCTCGATTTTCTCGATTGTATGGACATCTCGATATTTTTCGATTGTGTAAATTTTTTCTCGATGACTCCAGTTTGCCAATTGCTTTTATACATCATATATTATATATTATATACGTCATACATTTATCAAGAATCGTCTGCGGGTGAACTGGAATGAGTCGGCGTTAATAAAGACTAGGTGACTTCGCCCGCTAGTGGGCCCCTCCTTTAATCGGGGCCCCTAAGCTATACGTAATCTTGTAATATGAAATCACGAACAGGTTACCCGCTATATACGACACCGTATAGCAGGCGTGGTGTGCACGCACTACAAAATATTGTAAAAAAATATAATCTCGAAACGAACGAATCTCGGACCAGATCTCTTGGGGTAGGGGTCAAAGTGAGCGGAGGGGCACAGTAGCTGCATAATATGAATAATTCGTCACAGGTCTTTAGGCCTTTCGAACCATATGTCACATGAGTGGTCTGGATCTGAATTTATAAAAATGCCCTTCCCGAGGGGGCAAAGAGGGGGAGGGGTGCGGGAGGTGAGTAACATGAGTAAGTGGTCATAGGCCTTTCCAACAATATGTCACATGAGGGGTCTCGGCTAAATATAGAAAAGTGTCCACCGTAGGGAAAAAGTGGGGGGCGATCACCGGAAGTGCAGAACATCAATAAGTAGTCACAGACCTTTCCAACAATATCTCACATGTTGGGTCTTGGCTAAATTTGAAAAAGTGTCTCCCGGGGGGGGGCAAAGTGGGGGGGGCGGACACCGGAGGAGCATAACATCAATAAGTAGTCACAGACCTTTCCAACGATATCTCACTTGTGGGGTCTTGGCTATATTTTTGGAAAAGTGTCTCCCGGGGGGGCAAAGTGGGGGGCGGCGGACACCGGAGGAGCATAACACCAATAAGTAGTTACAGACCTTTCCAACGATATCTCACATGAAGGGCCTTGGCTAAATTTTGAAAAGTGCCCCCGGGAGGGGGGGCAAAGTGGGGGGGACGAACACCGTAGGTGCATAACATCAATAAGTAATTACAGACCTTACCAACGATATCCCACATGAGGGGTCTTGGCTAAATTTGAAAATGTGTCCTTCGGGGGGGGGGGGGGGCAAAGTGGGGTGGCTGTAACCGGAAGTGCATAACATCAATAAGTAGTCACAGACCTTTCCAACGATATCTCACATGAGGGGTCTTGGCTAAATTTTGGAAAAATGCCCCCCGGGTTGCAAAGTGGGGGGGACGGACACCATAGGTGCATAACATCAATAAGTAGTCACAGACCTTTCCAATGATATGTCACATGAGGGGTCTTGGCTATATTTGGAAAAGTGTCCCCCGGAGGTCAAAGTGCGGGAACGGCCACCGGAAGTGCATAACATCAATAAGTAGTCACAAACCTTTCCAACGATATGTCACATGAGGAGTCTTGGCTAAATTTAGAAAAGTGTCCTGAAATTTCATATATTATAAATAATATTTATCGGAGGACTCCATAAAAAAATCCGATCTAAAATGATAAAAACGGAAAAAACTACCTCCCGCAGTGGGGGCCAAATTGGGGAGGGGAGGAAGAAAGTCTCATAATATGAAAGAGTTATACGAGAGCTTTCCGATAACATATCACATGACGGGTCCAAAAAAAGTTTGAAAATTGCTCCCCCTCCCTCCCCTCCCCTTGGGCCCACTCTTTCGCACCGGAATTTACGCAGCCCCCACTTTAAACTTTTTATGTTCAATAAATAATATTTACCGGAAGACTGCACAAAAAACCCACATCTAAAATGATATTTAAATTTATTATAGAAATCGGCTACTGTTTTAAAAATTTGTTCGCCCCTTCCCCACCCCCCGAATTTCACCTTCGGGGGAAGAAAGGTTCATAATATGAAAGATTTGTCAAAGGGTTTTTCGATGATATGTCACAGGAAGAGTTCGGTATTTTTTTTTAAATTGCGCCCCGCCCACTCTCACGTCCCTCGGAATTCACCCGACCCACCTACCTCTTTGAAATTTTTATATTTAATAAATAATATTTATCGGAGGGCTCCGGGTATGTGACAGCTTGGTAGGGCTAAAAATAAGAAAAACATTGAAAATGAAAGCTTCATTTCACAGCTCATTGTCATGCCTATTTCTTTGTCCAGCTCGCCCCTCGATATCTCATCTCGGCCCTTCTTGGCCGAGCGTGAAATGACAATCATTGAGAGTAACATTTCGAGGAAGGACGAAAACTGATTTCTCATTCTCGACAATGTCATATGAAATGTTGAACAGAGACCGAGAGCGAGAAACGAGAATGGCAATGGGAAGTGATGAGTTACAATCCATAAGATATCTCGAAGTAAGCGAAAGGTTTGCCCTCGAGCAGGGATGTCTCCTCGAGCAGTTTGCAGCAGCAGAAAATATATCTCGAAATGCGAGAGAGAGGGCGAGAGAAAGGAAGCTTTCAGAAGAGTCAAACTTACCGCTCTTCTGGTGTAAGTCATGATTTCCCAAAGGAGTGCATGTTCTTTTCCATTCACTTTTGTTATTAACCGATATGGGTTAGGAGGCATAGTGGTTTAAGTTATCAGTTCGGGTTTCAGTTGTTGATATAGAAGTTTTCTAGTGAATTTGGCGGCGCCAGTTTGTCTTTGATTTTCAATGTTTCTCTTATTTTAGCCCTCCTAAGCTGTCCCATATCTCTTAATATTAGAATGCTATTGTTAAAACAAAACTGCACTGCAAATTATGTGTTTTCAAGATTTTAAGTGTCGCCTCAGGAAAGAGGATTTTTTAAAATTATTTTACCCCACTCATGTAATATATTAAAATAAGGGTAATCTCATAACCTTTCTAAATCTACCTTTCTTTTGTCAATCCACCGTTAATTTTAGACCCCTGGGCTTAAAATGCTCTAAAGGAATATACTTAGCGGCGGTTTTTTTCGTACTCTGGTACGGTATCTTGCACTCATAGGAAAATTATAAGACTAACATCAAATTGTGTCTAAAATCGAATAAAAAATATGGACATATGTTTCTTAATTTTAACTCCCTTCTTCGCCTCAAGAGGGCGCTTTAGAGTTTTGTTTCTTCAAACCTTTTTTAGTATACTGTTTGTCCAAAAATTATAAAATTCACAAAATAAAGTCTTTTCACTCTCCCCTATTTTCTCATATCAATTTTATTTTTACTACCACCAGGGGACGCCGCCCAGTGAAAAATTTTACTTTTAGCCTCAGGCTATTGGTATTTTTTATCTGTTTTTCATAATGTTTTGTCTCATTGTTTTTCTTCATTGTAGATACTATTCTCCAAGTTCTTGACCCATTCTGACTACTTGGGCACTCATTCTGGACCAGATGTGGCCCATCGGGCCCCTCTTCATTTCTCTGGCTCTAATCACACGCTTCACTTGTTCTTTTACCATTTTTCTTTTTCTTCAATTTTTTTCTTATTCAATGGTTTAGTTTTTTTGTCATTCTCAACTTCCCCTAGTCCTCTCGTACATGAAATTAACTTTCATCCTTGGTCTACCCCTTGGTCAATTTGGGGTCTAATGACCCTTTTTTGGGGGGGGGGGGCATTTCTTCTACCTTTTCCAGACCCATCATCTAATACCACGTTGGTAAGGATTGGAAAATTAAAATTATCCAAAATACCAAAAATGAAGTCCATTGAAGTTTTATTTTACTTATAGAATTCCCTATTAGCAGATATATTTACTTTTCTGTTTACTGTTTACTTTTCTGTTTTTCGATAACACTCCTTTGTTTTCGATAAACGGAGAAATTCAACAGCATTAGACACACTTTAGACATTTAGGGAACTTTAACTTGTATCAAACCTTGTGCCTTTATCGAAAAGAAGAAAATGCTAATCGATTCTAGCTAATGCGCCTAAAATAAAAAATGAGCCAGTAAATGTGTCAGAAACTAGCTACTTTGGATTTCGATACAGACTTGAAGAATCATGTTGGAATCGCTAGACACTGGAAAACAATTTCCGTGTTAGGCAGGTTCCCTCTCAGTAGTTATATATGTCTGGTTATCCTTACGTTTTTCGATAAAGCTGTCTTGTTTTCGATAAACGGAGAAATTCCACAGCATTTGATACACTTTAGACATTTAGGGAACTTTAATTTGTATCAAAACTTTTTCCTTTATCGAAAAGAGGGAAATGCTAATCGATTCTAGCTAATGCGTCTAAAATAAAAAATGAGTTTTTAAATGTGTCATAAAGTAGCTACTTTGGATTTCGATACAGACTTTAAGAGTCATGTTGGAATCGCTAGGTACTGGAAAACAGTTTCCGTGTTAGGCAGGTTCCCTCTTGGCAGGTATCTTTATCTTACTATCCTTACGTTTTTCGAAAGAAACTTTTGTTTTCGATCAATGGTGAAATTCCACAGTATTTGACATTTAGGGGAACTTTAAGCTGTATCAAACTTTTTGGAGTTATCTAAAAAGTAGAAAGGTTATTTGATTCATCAAATGCGCCATAGTTACGCGATTTGGACATTGCAGTTTCATAAAGAAGAAAGGGGAATTTATTCCAATGCAAAGAAAATCATTTTAAAATACTGAAATTCAAATGAGATATCTTTATAAATTTCTTCCATAAGAGCAGGTCTTTTCAATTGACTGAAGTAACCCCTTAAGCCTAAATCAGGAGAAAATAATTGCGATAGCAGAATTATCGAGCAAACCCTATCACTACTATGAAATTATGAAGTTTTCCAACAATTGTTTTTAGCTTCTCTCGTTATAATCGATTGTAAAACATCTCGATTGTAGATTCTAGGAATTAATCGATGGCTGTATCGATTGTGAATTTTTACGATGACGATTTTTCTCGATTGTCGAATTTTCGAGAATCGCCCATCATTATTCTTAGTGTAATTCTTTTCATAAAGTAGTATCATTATTTTGGTGCTGCCATCTATTATCAACTTTCTTAAATGAATTTACCTGTACGGTACCGGTTTTCAACCTTTCAGACTGCAATCGTTTGGAACTAGAAATTAAATTCCGGAAGGTAATTTTCATCTTATATAATCAAAAACTTTCTATAATTAAGTAAAGCTATTTTTCTACCCTAAGCTGGTAGCTTGGTGGTCCGCGGCCATCAGCTTATGGAATCCTAGTCTACGGGTTGGGTTGGGTTGATTTTTGACGGCCAATTATCTACACGAGGGATATAGGCCCGGGGGGGGGGGTGCCCTCCGTGGGGGTCTTTCTAAGGGAACCTAATCCGTATTAACGCATGGAAGATCCACGGCTCGAAGAAAACCACGAAAACTCCGAACGATTAGGCCGACGGGCGCGATTGGGATCGAACCAAGCACTTCCCGTCTACCAGCTTCGAGAGCAGAACCTCTCGGCCACTGCCTAGTCTACGGAGTTTTCACTTAACAGGTGAACTGATGTTCAACCGTTACACTTGTGATCAGTACTCAATAAAATACAAGAAAATTTTTCAAATACAGAATTTTAATATAACAAAATTTAAATGCAGAATTTTTCGTAATACTAATCAATTCGAATGGAAATCGAATAAAAACTTTACGAAATTCGAAGTGAAATCTGCCGTAGTATACAAGATGTGTTAAATATTTTTCACAGGTAGAATTTTGTTCGTTGTTTTTTTTATATAAAAAATAATAATAATAATTTAGGAAGAGGGATATTTGGTATTCCCTTTAACCCCTTCGCGACGGGAGCCTTTTACGAAATTTTTAATCTTTTGTCACCGTTTTTTAAATGTGTCTTCTTGATTGGTTGGTTGGTTGTATTTATGACGGCCAATTATCTGCACGAAGGATATGGGCCCTGGGGGGAAGTGCCCTTCGTGGGGGTCTTTCTAAGGGAACCTAACCCGTATTAACGCTTGGAAATCCAAGGTTCGAAGAAAACCACGAAAACTCCGAACGATTAGGCCGACGGGCGCGATTGGGTTCGAACCCAGCACTTCCCGTCTACCAGCTTCGAGAGCAGAACCTCTCAGCCACTGGTGGGGCGCGTCTTCTTGAATCGAGAAAATGCGATGATTAAATAAGGCAAATTTTACAGTAAAATTTTACTGGTGAGGAAAAGCAATGATTCTGAGCTTCATGCGGCACGTATACGTGTCGCTCGTCCCCAAGGGGTTAAAGGGGTCCAAGCTAAATACCAATTTTGACCCTACACATTTTGAAACGTGAGAAAGGTATTTAAATCACGTCGGGAATACCAACAAGAGTTGAGATAGGTGCGGGCATCGGGGCAAATATTTTTAGGATATAGTTTTTTTTTTTTTTTTTTTTTTTTTTTTAAGCAATTTATCAAATTACAACGACCATTTGGAAAATGATTTTTTTAAAGACTAAAATTTAAGACATAAAAAATCGCACGGAGTTGATCATACATTACGTACGCCATGAATTAAACATTAATAGTGTTATTACACGTAAAAATTGCAAGCGACAAAAATCGCCTGCGACTCGTCACATTTCCTGAAACTTACGTATTATCCACCTGAAACTTACGTATTATTCAAGCATTTCATTGGCTTGTCAAAAATTAGTTTTGTCATTACCAGATGAAAATCGAGAGCAACGGGCAAAAAGTCTATCGAATTTTTCCTCATGCTTAGCAACCAGTTTAACTCTAAGAGCACTGACAATGTAGCTCAGGAATCCCAAAATTTGAAGTATATTGATAAATATTGTTGATAGATTAATATAATATTGAAAAAACTGGAATATAATAATTATAACTATTAATTACAAAACAATTTTTAATTCATGCCAAGAAAAAAATCCAAGATGGCGGATGCGGGATTATAATACATCTGTTCCTTTCATTCATACAATATTAACGTTGAATATTATGGTTGAATGTATAATAAATATAATAACATCAAACAATTGCAAATTGTCCATATGATTTGATACTCCTAAATCGCTAAAAGATGGCAGCACCGAAGGACATATAGAAACATTATTGTCTTTATGTCTATTGTGATATATTTATTTATTTATTTATTTTTTAAAAAGTCCACAAGGATTTCCAAATGATTGTCTTCACATAATTTAATGAGAATCCATCCATTTTAAATGAAATTTCATTCTTAAACTTCTAAATATCCCACAATATTACTTTTTACACCGTCGTATAGAGAAGAAAATGTACTTTTAAATGCAATTTGTTTGAAAGCTGAATCTCAATTTGTTTCTGAGTTATTAATTTTTTTTTTTGTAGTTTTTATTACTTTTTTGTCATAGTGGCAACAGAAGTATCCATCTCTGTTGAAAGTAAAGGTTAGTGTATAGAAAGCGAATCAGAAAACCAATAAAATGCGGATTAAACCAATAAAACGCTTCAAATATGCTTTTGATTTCCTACCCTGACGAGGACAATAACCATTTTTCCAAATGGTTAAAAAAAAAAAAAAAAAAAAAAAAAAAAAAAAAAAAAAAAAAGTCCTGATAGGGACTTTAGCAGCGCGATGCTTTAGGATTACCTAAATTCAAATTCATATTTTGATATTTCAATTCTAGCCTCTTTTTATTTCTTATTCTCCATCTAGACATATGTAATATTAGATATATATTTTATAATAATTTTAAGTTTTCAATAAATGTAAAAAAGAAAAAAAAATCAACTTGTTGTAAAAATACGTGAATGATTTATTATGCTACTTATAACGTTTTGCTAGTGGTGATAATAAGTCAACATTGAAAAGTACGAATGTGTTTTTTGTATAACAGGTTCTTTTCAGTTCCTATACGTTTTTCTTAGAGCTATTTTCTTTTCTCTCTCTCTGACTTTTTATTGTTTTAATCAATTAAGCCTTTGAATAAAGTAAATATCTACAATTTTAAAAGGTTTCTTTTGTGTTTTTTATTTGGCTCTTATAATACAGCATTATGAAAAAACAGATGTTCACAAATTATACTTGTTTGTTGTACAATCGTCCTGCATATAGGACATTCCACAAAGAGCAAATCAGTTGCTGTTGAAGGAATATTTGAATTTTATCTTTTTATTTATTTTTTTTTTTTTTTACCTTAGTGTCTGTAATAGCCATTTTTAAGGACATTGTTAATCCTACGAATGCTGAAAATAAAAATGTAGACGAATTACCAGTCGGGTCCACTGTCAGCTCGTGCAAATACACAGAATTTCCAAAATTAAAATAAACTACTGATTTATAATTGGTATACTCATGAATAATACAATTAAATCCGTACAAAAAAAAAGAAAAAATATAATGACTCTAGACGTTTTTCTTTATTTCAGTTTCTAACTGAATGACAACAATTTCTTCTTGGTCAAATGAAAAGAAATATTACTTATATTTTTATCCAGAAAAAAAAGTATTAAGAAATCAGCGCATATTTATTTCTTATTATAAATATGTACAAATATTTCCAATCACTAATTTTGGCCTGAATTAACAACGGAACTTTTCTCATTAAATTATGTGAAGACAATCATTTGGAAATCCTTGTGGACAAAAAAAAAAATAAATAAATAAATAAATAAATATATCACAATAGACATAAAGACAATAATTTCTCTATATGTCCTTCGGTGCTGCCATCTTTTAGCGATTTAGGAGTATCAAATCATATGGACAATTTGCAATTGTTTGATGTTATTATATTTATTATACATTCAACAATAATATTCAACGTTAATATTGTATGAATGAAAGGAACAGATGTATTATAATCCCGCATCCGCCATCTTGGATTTTTTTCTTGGCATGAATTAAAAATTGTTTTGTAATTAATAGTTATAATTATTATATTCCAGTTTTTTCAATATTATATTAATCTATCAACAATATTTATCAATATACTTCAAATTTTGGGATTCCTGATCTACATTGCTAGTGCTCTTAGAGTTAAACTGGTTGCTAAGCATGAGGAAAAATTCGATAGACCCGTTGCTCTCGATTTTCATCTGATAATGACAAAACTAATTTTTGAGTTTTGAATCTATCATCAGGAAAATTCTCTCCAGATGAACTTAAGGTTCTGAACAGTGGTTTTAATTTTTCCGTTGGTGCTCCGAAATTGGATACTCCTCGGTTACTGGCGGCTGTCGAGCCAATTATACACAAGTTAAACCCCTCGCAGAAACATCTGGTAAGGTCTGAAATTTCCAAAATATTGATAAAGAATCGTTATGTGGGACCCAGTTCTAACAATTTTTATAGAAAACTTTTAAATAACTTATCGTGTGATTCATCAATTGTTATTACTAGAGTGGATAAGGGCCGTATTACTGTGGTTATGGATAGGTCTGACTATATAAATAAGTCCCTTTATTTACTGAACGATGACCAAACTTACAGTATTGTTAATAAAGATTTAACTCCGAGTATTCAAAGAAACATGAATAACCTCCTGGATGATTTAACGAAGTCCAGTAGTTTTTGTCCTACTCTTGCCAAAAGTCTTAAGTGTTACACTGGTCTTGTTCCAAGATTTTATGGGTTACCGAAGACTCACAAACCTAATATTCCTCTTAGACCTATTATTGATTACAGCCACTGCCCATTATATAAATTATCTAAATTTTTGTCAGTTATTCTCAAACCCATGACCGTCTCCTCTCCTTACAGTATTAATTCCTCAGTTAAATTTGATGATTTGAAGAGTTTCGTTATACCTCACAAATGTGTGATGGCATCTTTGGATGTGGTATCTTTGTTCACGTGTATACCAATAAATCTAGCCTGCCTCGAAGTTCAGAACATGTGGCCCGATTTTGCTAATGCTATTAATTTAGATATGGACGTTGCTATTAAACTCATTGAATTTTGTCTGACATCAAATTGCATAGCTGCCAACATCTTACGCTTTTTTAGACCACAAAAATTTTACAGTAAATTTTACCTTTTTAAATCGCCGTAATCTGCCGATTAAATAAGGCAAACATTTCTATTAAATTTTTCTGGTCTAAAAAAGCGGAAGAGTTGGCAGCTATGAAATTGTTTCGTTTTTCAGGATACGTTTTATAAACAGTTAAAAGGAACTGCAATGGGCTCCCCCCTGTCCGTGAGAGTAGCAGAGATTGTTATGCAGTATTTGGAGAACGATATGATTTACAGTTTGGGTAATAAGATTAAGTTTTGGAGGCGGTATGTAGATGATGTTTTTATAATTGCTGAAGAAGATAAACTTGTGGAGATTTTAAACAAAGCGAATTCCTTTTCCTCTTCAATCCAGTTCACGATAGTGTTTAAAAATAACAGATCACTCCCTTTCCTTGATATTTTGCTCCAGAGAGAAATTGCTAATAATATTCCTATTTTGAAAACTTCTGTTTACAGAAAAAGTACTTCCTCCTAGCAATATTTAAATTTCAAATCCAATAGCCCACTTTCACATAAAATCGCAGTCGTCAGATCCTTGTACAACAGAGCCTTGAGATTTTGCAGTGACAGAGTTAGTTTTGATAATGAAATTGGTAAGATAATGAATGATTTACGTCTCAACGACTATCCACGTCGTTAGTGTCTTAGGTTTATTTCGGAACTTACGAGCAAATCAGACCAGTGTCCCACTCCTTACCAGCGTGTCAATCCTATAGGAACTATATATTTGCCTTTTTACAGTAATATTTCGGAGAAAATTTCAGCCGTACTCAAGGATGTTAATGTTAGGACAGCTCGTGATCCGTTGAACCGCATTGGTAATTTTTTCAGTGGTTTTAAACATAAATATTCGAAGTTTGACCTGAATGGTGTCGTTTATGAAATTCCTTATAAAGGTTGCAGCTCGATTTACATTGGTGAGACTGGACGCTCATTAAATACTAGACTCAAGGAGCATAAAAATTCTTTTAATAAAGGTACTTTGAATTCAAGATAGGGCATTTTGATATGACGCAAAAAAGGTAGAACACAAATTCTGCCAACTGCGCGCTCGACTGCACATATTCTTGGCATCTTTTGAGTGAATTCAGGCTTACCATATTGGCTTCTTTTTCGCACATTATGCGATTGTCAAGTGCTTCTGCACAACTTTTTTTTTAAAGAAAATGCCGAAGTGTGAAGTGTCATTTTTTGCAAAACGTGTATTGTTGTTATCGTCTAGCGTATGGAAAAATAAATATAAACGGAGAAACATATACTAAGTAAGTGTTTTGAATATTTTTTATGTTTCATTTTCTTTCAGACTAGTTTTTATTTGGTATCTCGTATAATTTTTTTTTTTTTGTTACGTCAATATTAAAAATTTTTCGTGTTAGATATGATCCTGTTACTTCTACTGCTTTTGCTCAGTGTAATTTTACGAATTTAATATTATGATTAAAAAACTTGTAGTCATATGTATAGTAATATTAACATATATTAGAGGTAGGATATATCTTCTGATCAATGACATATACACAAGATTTTTTTAGAGTGGAGAAGGAATGAAAAGTGCATAACTTTTTCAAAAAAAGTTGGTTCTTTGAAAATAAAAGACTTATCGAATTTTACAGGTATCAAAAGCACATCTGTGAAAATATGTATTCATGTACTTTTATTTAAAAGAAAGTCGTTGTAACTGAAAGCTAACCCCCACACCAAAATATAAGTTATGTTCTTGAGTTGAACTCTTTTATTGTTGTTAAATATCAATAACTTACAAAACTGAATGTTTTCAGTGGATATGGTAAGCAGTGTTAGGGAATAAACGGCTAAAAATGAGGTGGATGTAATTGCAATAATCAGTTTAATCGCAATCATTAACAACCTTTTATATTTTTTCCACCTCTCAGTGCTTTTTAAAAAACTTCATACTCTTCTCAGAGATTAAGGGACGGGTAGCAATTCTCTCCATGCTTCAGAATTCTAATACACAAAAATGTCAGTAGGGTATCTAGGATTTTGTTCCGAGAAAGTGGAGAGCTGAGCTGGGAAATGGTCTTGTGTACAAAATTATGTAAAAAATACAGATTTTGAGGGGGAGGGAGGTAAGGCTACTGTAGCCTCTCAGTTTCCTTCTTCTTGAGTGTGTCCCTGATAAATGCTATTGCATATGTATCGTCAGTGTTTTTTACTTTTATGAGTGGTCAAATTTTATATGTGTAATCCAAGCTGATGCATGAGCTATGAAACGTGGGAAAAATGCATGTGTATTCTTACTATTTCAACAATACTTGCTTTTATTTGTATTTGAATTTTATGTAGCATTTCTAAGAAGTTACAGCCTGAATGTATAGTGAGATGACTTTCATATAATAGGCAGATTATTTTTTTTTTTTACTCCCAATTTTTATTTGATTAACTTTTAAATGCTTATAGGAGGCTGAATTTTAGTTACAGTAATGCAAAAAAAATTGTGATGTTGCCTGACTATGGGTAAGTAATTCATCTAGTAGACTTATTATAACTATGCGATGCAGTGTTTGTATACCATTCTACGGTAAGGGTTTGACATAACTATTGTATATTTTTAACCCCTTTGCGATGAATGTCTTTTACAGAATTTTTAATCTTTCCCACATAGTATTTTTAGTTTGCAGAAAATTTGCAGAAGTCTTGCTTTGAAAACTTGCAAAGTTGCAGCAAGCTCAGCATGACAAGACTGAAATTTCATAACACAACTGCAGCAAGTTAACGCAAACGCCAAAGTCATCACACTTTGAACTTGCTGCTAACTTATCGTGCAAATTAAATTCATGCTGTGTCCAAGTTATTGCAAAATAACAGCAAAGAAGTAATCAAAAATACTTCAAACTTACTGCTAAGTAATAATCTTTCCATGCCACATCAACTGTTTAGAACTGTTAAGTTTAACCCCTTCGAAGGGGTCCATAGACCTGACCAGATCTACCGATACATACACACCGTTAAGGTACATGCATTGTTTTTACCACCATAAATAAGTTAGGGTAATATTTGTACATTTCAATTCAATCCTTTTTTGGTATTTCATAAGTATAGCGTTTAATAAAAGCAGTGCCAAACGAATAAAATTTCTGTGTATCTGCTAATAATCTATTCTCTCAACAGAGGGATTTTTGCTTTCGTCACTTTTGTGAATTAAAGGCTGTCTTGCCATCAGTTTCACAACAAACTACTCATGTAAGTGGGTGATGGTATACCCTGCAGAAGATTTACTGTGAATTTCTCAATTAAAATTTGTCACAACAAGATAATGTCAGAAAAAATCTAACTTGCTGCTAATGTTCATGCTATCTGGGTTATCACCGGTTTTTCAAAACAGAAAAATTTGCCTAATTGAATTGAGAAAATGCCCTGACAAAATAAAGCAAAATTTACAATAAAAAATAACTGGTGGGAATAATCAAGGATTCTGAGCAATTTTTGAGTCACGTATATGTGATGCTCATCCCCAAGGTGTTAAATTGATCATTAATTTATCTCTCTCTCTCTCTAATAGGATATCATAGTTTTGGAAGATTGTGTTGCAGTTCATCTAAAGCCAAGAAGTAGTTGAAGCTTTCATGGTATTGTAGAAAAGATTAAGTTCCCTCTCTGAAGATGAACAGAAGAGGCTGAGAGCTTAAATCTGCTGTTACCTGACGTGATTGAAAAATAATATTCATACGTTAAAAGCAATTAGCCTGGTTAAAATCAGATGAACCACCTCTCTGAAGATGAACAGAAGAGGCTGAGAGCTTAAATCTGCTGTTACCTGACGTGATTGAAAAATAATATTCATACATTAAAAGCAATTAGCCTGGTGAAAATCTCTGGTGGATAGAGCCTTTTTCATTGATTTCATTGGAAAGTGGCCGTTCACTAGGGCGTTTTGCCCGGATCGTTACTCTGAAAAAAATGAGAAGAAACAGTAAGTTGATTTCATTTCTGTCTCTTAAACCATATTTACAATAACTCTCCTCTTTAAGTTCTCAAACTCTTATTTTTAAATGCCACTTTCATAAATTAAATTTTTTTTACCAATGAGATAGATTGTAAGTACAACTTTGTTTTCAACAAAAGTACGATTCTAATTTTTAAGGCCATGACAGGTTTTGAGATAGGCTTTTGCCCCCTCCCTTTCTATGTATGTAGGTTAGAAAGAAATGTCCAAATCAAATATTTTTTTAGATTCAAAGTTCATTCTAAATAGAATTTAAAATATTTAATTGGTGATTAAGTTACATTATTAAGTTAAATTATTGCATTTTTATGTAAATTTAAAATTTACTTGAAAAAGTATAAACAAAAATCAATTTTAATTCTAGAATTCAACATTTTCGCGTTTAAGTATATGAAGTCACAAAAAATGTTAAATCTCTATTTTTGGTGATAAGAACAAAAATTTTTTTTTGCTGAATTTCAACCCCATGGCTCGAGATGTTGCATCATCTGTAGTACACCATTGACCTTATTGATAATCAGGATGGCCTGAAATTATTCCAAAATCCTACGGTGCTGAATTTTCCAGCTTATAGCGTCAGGTCATCGCTAGCAACCGTAACTGTGACGATCATTGATGGAAAAGCCGCATCGCTACCTTGTATATCTACATATGGGAAAAAAATCAATTTAAAATAAAAAATGAACAGAATATTTGGTAGTTTTCGGTTAGCCGGCGCCAGTGTTATATGTATATACATATTTATACACATACATATATGTAGATATACACATATTGTATATATACTATATATAAATATATATGTATATATAACATTGGCACCCACCTAACTGAAAAGTACCGAATATTTTTATGCTTCTTTTAAATTTTGACAAATTTCTTTAGCTATATATTTTGTAAAAAAAAAAAAAATTATGATGGCCGGGAAGCAAAATATTTGTAAATGTAAATTTACTTTTTTCATATATTTTTTTTTTCTTGAAATAAAATTCAGAATTTATTTATGTATTACTTTTTAAATGTAAATTCTTTTTAAAATTTAGAAAATTCGATTCAAAACTGCAGCTTTGACAGCATTTTCTGAAAAATCTTCTGTCTTTACAGGAATAACAGTTTGATTACATAGATTGATTTAAGACTATATTTTTAGTTAGAGAAATTTACTTTTTTTAGTCTTTCATTTTTGTTGTTGATAAAAGATTCAACGCACACATTAATTAGCAGAAGATTACAAAAAATAAACCTTTTCATAAAAGGAGCTTGCTTTTCATTATCTTTTCTTTTCTGTGCCCTCCTGTTTCTATAATAATTTCACACTTTTATCTTTTCCGGCATTTTGGTAATATAACTTTTAAATTAATATTTATCAATATAGAAAATGAAGAATAAATAATTTCTATGATTTTCAATAAGACGTTACCTGTCAAAGGGTCTGGTGCCAGCAGCGGTTGCATTGTCATTGGACTACCTAGCCGGCAGAGTTTGGTACAAATTAATCCTAAAACTGCCAAAGTCAAAATTAATTACTAGTAGCCTTTCACGATGGAGAAGAGTTGAATAGGGGTTTGGTTTTGTCTTCCACGTCATAAGGACGCCAAGACATAAGGTCTGTATGTAAAAATTCAGTGTCCTTTAATTATTTGTTTAAACACAAACTAGACCCCTCTCCCACACCAAGCAGATCACGGCCTGGGCCTGGCTATAAAAAAGGGCAAAGGTTAAAAAAATATTTTTTATCGATGCTCTTTTGCTTCTTACATCGGTTGGCATGTTTGGCATATTCAGTGTACAGGTGAACTGAATATTCGGCTGGACGAATACTTTTACATTTTAAAGTTTAAAGGCATTAAAATGTTAAATTTTAAAACCATCTATTGAAATGGTAGCAACTCAGCAAGAATAACTTTTCTACTCCCTTTGATTCAGCAAGGAAGTTTTTAAATGCATCCTAGATCAGTAACTGGAGTTTGCAATCATTTGTAGAGATTGTAAACAAACAGACTGTTCTTAAAATCTTTCAACAAACATTTCAATCCATTTATTCCATCAAAATTACAATACAATCAATCAAAAACACTAGGTATGTAACTACAAGCTGAAATTAAATTTTCATTCACAGCTTTATCAACAATGTAGGTATTTTAGCGAGATTTGTGTCATATTAATTTTGTTTCTATTAAATGTGATGATTGAAATTGACTGAATTTTGACCAACGACACAGTATATAATTACTGTGAACTGCATTCTGAATAAAAAAATATCTAGGTCATAGTTGTTTAGATATGAATGGTGGCAATATCCAGAACTTCTTATCATATCATATTTCACAGAAATCCTAAGCAAGTCTGTTGAAAATATAGTTTTGATATCTTCATTATTGTTAAAGGAACAAACAAAAATCCATGTTTGACCTTGAGTGAGATGAGATACACTGTATTTATAACTGAATAAGTGAATTGTGATTTTGATTTCCTGGACAAAAATTGTGCTTTTTGATGTCTATTATCAAAACTCTGAACGTTTTTCTATTTTGTTTAGAAACACTCTTTTTGTGAAAAAGCAAAAAACAGATTATTTACTAGACAATGCTCAAGAACTTGCATTGGTAGATCATAAATGCCTATGAAAATCCTCATTAATGGTTAATTTTCTCAAGTGATACTTTACAAATAGTAAATAAATAAAGTAAAAAGATTCTCTTTTATTTAAATATGATTCTGTTTCTGATTATTCTGAATATGTTTATAAGTTGACAGTTAAAAGTAAAAGTTGTGTAAGATTTTTGAAAATGTTTAATTTTTTATTTAAATATTCGATTTGTACAAATATTTTGATATTCGGCATAACTGAATGAATATTCAGTAACATGGATGAATACTGAGTAGATACCGAATATTCGGTGCATCCCAAGGCTTGAAATGGAAAAATCCACGAACCGAAACGCTATTTCAAAATTATCGTTGACTAATTTTTTTTAAAAGTACAGTACAGTCCCACTTAACCGAGTTTCTGCTTTAACCCAGTTATTTTCTTCTGATGGACTGAGAGCTTCCATTATTATGAAACAGCTATTACAAATGAAGTGTTAGGTGTAGATGAAAGAGCAGCCGTAAAAAGTTAGAACTCTGATTTTCTGCTCAGAATGGGGGAAAAAATGGCCAGAAGAAAATAATCTATTCCAAAGGTATAAGTTCGATTTTAAAAACTATTTAATACTTTGAGCAGAAAGAAGAGGCTACACCTACAATTTTCATTTCACTAATAGAATCATATAGCTGCCAATTTGTACGGTTTTGTTACCTCTAAAATTGAATACAAATTTTTGCCATATTTAATCGTAGACAATTGTTAGATTTCGGCGACTGAATTAGGCAAAATTTACTGGTAAGTTTTAGAGGGAAGAAAAAAATCTTAGAAATTAGTAGCTATACAGTAGCGTAATACTGCAGCAATATTGGCATTCAACAAACAAAAAACTATCAAGGACTTTTTCAAATAAACAATTTCATTCTCCGTTTTTCTTAAAAGTAACGGAAATGTACATCAAAGAAATGTTACTAGTACCATAAAAATGAATGAATTAACACTAGAAAGACGGTGAGTGGTCATTTTGACCGCTACCAAATGAATATATTTCGGTTCGAACCAGAAATTTCTTTATAAAACTAGTTTTGAAGGTAATAAGGAAAAAAACTAGTTAAATAAATAAGTTAATAATTTAAAATAAAAATTCTGGTGTGAATTTTTATAAAATTTGAGTAAAATTCCCTGTCTTTCTAGTGTTAAGTGAAAATTTATATTTCCTGAGTTGGTGACGATTTGTGTAAATCTGGTTTATACGAGTTTTTTGTTTATCCGAGGTGAGAATGGTCCATATTAACTCAGACAATCAGGACTTTACTGTATAGCAAATTTATATTTAACCATAGAAAAACTAATTTTTAAAAATGCATTCAAAATTCTAAATAATTAGAAAAAAAGTTACAGAGAGCATAGTAAGCTATATGTATGAAACTGTAATAATATTTTTTATTAATTCCATGAACCAGAACCATATTTGTTACAATTTCACGAACCGGAACATCATTCCGGTTTGCTCTGGTACATTTTGAGCCCTGGTGCATCCCTACTTCTAAGCAATACTTATTTTATTTTGCACCGAAATGCAACTCCTATACTTCTTTATTTTGAGTGAATATATTGGAGCTTATAAATACTGTGTACCGAAGCCAGTAGGAACAGTGTTTTACCAACAATTTGCTTGCTGGTTGAAAGAAAAAGATCCTTGGTGAGTAAGATTTTCCGAAAATTCCCCACCCACATGATTATAAAAATATTTACTAAATTTTCTTACATATGCATATATGGATGGTGGTGCACCCAGAGGGGGGGGGGACAGGCACTCTGGCCCCCTCCATAAAAAGTGAGAAACACTAGAAAAATATTTACGGATCAAAGTTCGTTTGTGTGTGTGGGGGAAGGGGGGGGGCAGCATCTGCCTCCTTCCAAATCTCATTGGCCTAGGTTCAACCTAAGTGTACAATGAGCGGAGAGTTTGGCTGTGTACTGTCTCGTATATCAGCTATATATCTGCAAGCTTTATATGTTCATTGTGACTCACATAGTTTAAATTTAGCAATTGGAAATGCTGCATTTGTAATAGAAATAAGAAACTACATTGTAGACTGGGAGGCGTCAGCACAGACAATCATCTCATCGAGCTGGAAGCTGAAATTCCAGGATTAGACAGAGCTCGATTAGCATATTAAAATTCAACTTGTCTGCCAAAGCATATCTTGGTGGAAACCACCTTCAGACTCGATTTTAGTGGTTGACTCGTAGGTTTATTATTGTGTTTTCCTGCACCTAAAGGTATAAAAACATGAAGGACTGGGAGCAGGAAAACACAATGGCAAACCCTCGAGTCAGCTGCAAAAATCGGGTTTTCAGGTGTTTTCCATCAAGATATGACTTGGCAGACCAATTGCGTTTTAATATGTGAATCGATTTTTAACTAATATTGGAATTTCAGCCTCCAACTCCATCAGGTGATTGTCTGTGCTGCAGACTCCTGGTCTACTGGCATAATTGAAATGACACACAATTTTTTTAATACTCCTAAGAGACAAGACCTCCTCCTTAACAATATTGACAAACATACTCCGGAAGTTAATAAACAAAAACTATGAAAAGTTTGTCCAACTAGGTGGGTAGTACACCATGAAGTCATCATGACCATGATAGAATTATATGAAGAATATATAGAATTATATATATTCATAGCCTTGAAACAATCGCAGCTTGAAAAGACAGAGACTAGTCTTCTACACAGAGCTGTGGAGTCGGTGGGAATTTTAATAGATCCGACTCCGACAACGCAGACTTGCTTGTAAAATGGATGACTCCGACTCCGGGAATTTTAACACCTCCGACTCTTTCGCTCAAAAATGGGTCAGACTCCGCAGCCCTGCTTCTAAGGCAAAACTTTTGAAAAATTCATTATGTGTATTAGGTTTCATAACTTCTTTATTTACCTTACAGAATATATTTACATACACTTTATGGACCGGAAGGTGGCTGCACAAACCATCACCTCATCGAGTTGATGGATGAAATTCCAGGATTAGTTAAAACGCGATTTGCATATTAAAATGCAACGAGTTTGTCAACTCATATCTTGGTGGTAAACACCTGCAAACCTGATTTTAGTGGCTGACTGGTAGGTTTACCATTGTGTTTTCTTGCTCCCAGTCTTCTATGTTTTCATATCTTTGGTTGCAGGAAATTGCAGGCAGACCAGTTGCATTTTAATATAGGAATTGAGTTCTGTCTAATTCTGGAATTTCAGCCCTCAACTGGATAAGGCGATGGTCTGTTCATCTGCCTCCCGGGCTATTATCGTTGTCTAAATTATATCAAAAATGTAACAGTGACCTATTAATTGCCTTAAATTTCGTTAACAATGTTGTGGCTCACTTAAATCGTATTAGTAAAGCCCTTTCAAGGAAATTTTTGATGAAGCTTGTTTGAAAGACAGTAACTTTCGTATTGACCTTAAAATGCCAAGAACTGTATCAAAACAAAAACAAAGATCCAATGTTCCATCCGAGTTCCAATGTTCCAAAGTTCCAAAGATCCAATGCCGATTCTATAAAAGAGTATTTCAGGAGAAATATTTTTATTCCATTCGTTGATCAGATGTTGACTCAACTTAATGAACATTTCACTTGGCACCGCAACATTTTGAAAGTTTTTTTATTCTTCTACCCAATGGAAAATATGCTCCAACAGCAAATGAAATGAGAGATTTTCTTTAATTGTGTGAATTTTATGCGCATGATTTGCTTTCTACTAATTCAAAAAATTTTAACGCCGAATTCAAGTTGTGGTACAGAAAATTTTAAAAATCACTTTCATAACTCGATGCAAGAATGCCGTTGAAGCAGTTTCGAAAAGTGAGAAAATGTTGTACCTAAACATCTACAAATTACTAAAATATTTGTAACACCAGAGATGAAGAAAATGTTTTCACTTCGAACATTTCCCCAAATCCATATGAAAATTTCCCCAAAATTTTACAATATGTTATAGGCTTACATAAATTCTGTATTACCGTAGGTATAGAATTTTTTTTTATTTTTCAAAACTTTCTCAACTTACACACGAGTATGTATGGTATATATTATCCCGAGTTCGATTTTGTGAAGGTCACCATACGGATCTTTTTATTTGTAGAGAAATTTTTTCTATTTCAGAGAATTATGTACTTCATTGTTAAAATCGAGATCAATTGCATATTTTTTCTGCAGAATCTCCCCAGTTGGCAAAAATTTCCCCCGATCCTAGATCGCCGGATCAGACATACCGTATTTACTCGTGTATAACGCACACTTTATTTAAAAAAATTTAGGAAATAAACCCCGGATGCGCGTTATATACGGAATAATTTTTTACTTCTGTATTTAATTACACGATTTACATTACAAACTGGAAAAATATTATTTAATAGAAGTATTGCTGCACCTTTATTTCACTCCTTGCACTTTTTTATACTACAGCGCTAGTAACATTTTTTAAAATGCTAATTAGCAATTCTCATTGCTGCTACCGCTGTTATCCTCGTCATCACTGGCACAATCAATGTCCTCATAAATTACATCATCTTCAGTTCCATCCATCTGAGGGGAATTCCAGTCACTCTGAAGCTCTTTAAATTATCATCTCGGCTGATATGGATTATTTCCAAGCGTCACATATCCACTCACATACAGTTGAGAAAGACGCTTCATTATTTTACTTGGAGTGAAGTTGTGATCTGCTGTTGTCATCCACCGATTGTAGGCATGCTGAAATGCAACCTTAAGTTTGTGGTCGATGACAACATCTAAGGGTGGCTGCACTTTCGTCACCCCAGCTAGTATCACAACCAAATCACTTGAGCGACGAATTTTCGCTTTTACTCCAGGTGTCGTGTGTCCACGGAAGCTGTCCAGGACCAGCATTGATGGCGGATGCAAGACACCTAGCTGACGTTTCCGTACAATCTTTAATTCAATCTTTCATGGTGCACATTATATACGAGATAAAAAAAAATCAACATTTTTACTTGTAAAGTACGTGGTGCGCATTATACACGCATGCGCGGTATACACGAGTAAATACGGTATTCTGCACCCCTGTGTAACACTTCCCGTTACAACCTGTGTCAGCGAAAGTCATTTTCAACCTTACACATTTTAAAAATTTACTTAAGATCCACTATGACAGAATAAAGATCAAATGGGCTGCTTTATGACATATACATAAAGAAATTAATGTAACTGAAACTGAAGTAATTTGTAAAATGAAAAATAGATTTTATTGTGTAACAATGTTTTTAATGAATTTACTGAATTTTTTTATCTGTTCAATTCAACTTGTCTCCATAGTCGGCTGAGCCACGGTAGCAATAGCGGCGGCTGCCCTTTCCAAGACTAGAGGCAATGCCTTTCAAGAATTGACTGATGCCTGAAACAGATTAAATTCTCTATTAGTTTATTAATTCCCAAAAATTCTGACTGACAAATAAAGTTTAAATGAACTAGCCCAAAAAGTTGCATCCAATAATTCATTTCGTGAAGGCTATTTTGGATATTTCCCTTAAAACTACAATATATCTCACGGTCAGATAAATATAAATAGGAAATTCGGTACTTTTCGTTTAGCCGAGTGCCAGTATCATATATACATATTTATATACACATATATGTATGTAAATATACATATTTTGTATATATACACATATATACATATGTATATATAACACTGGCACTCAGCGAACCGAAAAGTACCGGAAATTCTATAAATGTGTGTTTCGGGGCTCTTTAAGTATTTAACTTCTACACATTCAAAAATTAATGTACTTTTAAATTATTAATTTAATTAAATTTTAAATATAATAATTTTCATTTTCATTAAAATAAATAAATTATTATTAAATACTGAATTAATTACAGTAATTTGATGATTAATTAGTGTCTCCTTGTAAATTACCTACTGTAATCATAAGCAGAGAAATTTTGCACTCACTAATTTTATTTTGTTTCGCCACCAATGCTCGGCATCCTCCATAAAAAAAATCCTGGGTGCGCCATTGTATATGGATAGATGTATTTAAAACATTATATTAATTATTTTCTTTTACTAAAGAAAAAAATGCTTAATTTTTGAAAATAATGTATGAAATACTATATGCTGGTGAAGGGGGGTGTACAACTAAAGTTGTTAGTATTCCAAAATATTAGATCTCCATTTTTTTTTTTATTTTTTTTTTTTAAATCAAGCAGCTAAAAATGAAATCTGTTTAAAACGGAACTTTTTCTTGGTTCCTTGCGATACTGTCTCGGCAGATTTTAGTATATTTGTTTTCTATTAATAAAAAAAAAATTCATGATGAACTTCATAGTAAAACGCATTACACACAAAAGGGATTCAATTAAACACACTACACATAAAAAAGGGTAAAAAGTTTTAAAACACTTTTCAGCTGTGTGATACTTTAAATAAAATATCTACTACAAAAGGGATTCAGTTTGTTCTCATTACTTAATATTTACGAAATGTACAGATATAATAAATATAGTGTATGCAATAGGTGTTTCAAATGGAACATTTAATAAATATGCAAGTAATCGTACGCAGTATGCAAATTAATAATGATTTTTTTGTAACTACAAATTTTCTCTTTCTTCGTAATAAACAATCTTGAGTAAAAAAAAATATTTTATTTATTACATCTGCGTATGGAACCTTTTTCATCCACCATATATTTAATAAACATTTCGGCGATAACCTGTAATTCTGATTTTATTAATATTCTTCAATATATTAAATTATATAGTATTTATTATAAATTGTAATACTGATGTTATTAATCTTTTTGTTTACAAACTGCCGTAATACGAGGTTGCCAGAAAGTCGCCAAGAAAAACACCAAACATCCCTCTCACAAGCGGTGATGACGTCAAAAAGGTAGAAAAAGGTGGACGTCACGTGACTCGTTGACATATGTCGAATTGCTCTATAACATATTAAACAGCTTGCTTTAGTTATAAAAATTCACCAAAAGTTAGCGAGTGGAAATGGAAAACGAAACACTAATTGCGCAAAGAGGCATTGCTGTCAAATCATCACAGTCAATCATGCTTCGGAGCCTGTTTGGGAAATATCCGCCCCATCAGTTTGACTGAATGCTCTATTTCTTTTTCGAGACTGTTTTTAAGAAATATATGAAGTAACGACAAAAAGCCCACCAAATGGATTTCTAGCATTTAGTAGGATGCCGCGATACGCGAGTTGCAGCATATCGAATATAAAATTTGATTAGTTAGACGATTCTGGACAAAGCGCATGCCCAAGCTTGGCGAGTGTCACATTATAACAAAGTTTATGCTTGTTAACTTATCTCGAAACTCGTCCAGGTGAGCATCGCCATGTTCTGGAATACAAAATGCCTACGTTTGCAATATTTTGGACAAACGCAAGCCGAGAAAATCAAGACAGAAAATGCTTAGGTTTGCCATAGTTTGGACAAACTCCTCTGTCAAAGCACAGTCTGAGCGCAACCAACGCCAACTATAGACAATGCCGACGAGCTCGATTTCGACCCCACGGCAGGTCGGCCATCATCGGATGATTCGTTCGACCCTATTCTTGTGGCTTTTACGGCACAAGAATAGGGTTCAATGAATGATAAGCAAATGACTATCTGCCGTGATGTCGAAATCCAGCTCGTCGGCACTGCCGCAACCAATGACTTTTAAGATACATAGACCGGCAAACTGTCAGTTTAACTGAGGATTTTTGATCACAGCTCTTGTACGGCAGCATATATGTTTTATATTTTAATTTACCTAAGAAAATGGTTTTATTAGCGTATTTTTTTATTTCGTATCATTAAGTATTAGTCTACCCTATTTCATTTAGGCCTTTAAAAAAAAAAAAAAAAAACTTTATTATTAATAATTTTTTTGTCTTTTTCGTATAGCAAGTAAGTATTTCAATAAACGTCCTCCAAGGATAAAAATATAGTGTTACTTTCGTTAATATGCATTTTTTTAATTGCCTTTTTACATAAGAATTATTTTTAACGTAGATTTCTTCACAAGTAATTTAAAATTTTCTAAATTAATATATTATGTTACAGTTGTTACCTTTAATCTAAACTTCCCTACCAGTTACTTTAGTAAGTCAAACATAAAAAAATGTGGAATTATAATCTTTAACAATCTGTTTCCACATTAATTTCGCTTTATTTCTGTTTATAAGGCATAAAAATTAGATACTCTTTTTCAAACGTACCATCCATAAAATTATAAATAAATCGCCTTATTTAAATTTTTTTTCTGAAAATTCAATATTTATAACGCATATTTAGATATAAAAAATAGCGTCATGTAAAACATTTGCCATAAAATTCATATATATTGATAAGAATTATTTTTAAAGCTCATTCTAGCCATAGCACTTAATGGTAAATAACTCACAGCTGACATACAAACCTCGCGGTTGAGGTGTTTCAATTCTAGTAAGTTGGTTAGTTTAAATCGTATTTGGATGTAAAAATGTCCCAGTGGTAAACAAAGCTATTTTTTAATTTAGAGCATTATGAAAAGAGGGCAAAATTTAATAATAGGTGGGCAAAATAACCTCTCAATTGTGTTTTTTTCCTACTGTGGGGTGCTAGTTTAAATAATGGGTCAAAAAAGTAAATTTTATTTACAACGTTATGAAATCTTGCCAAATTAAATAATAGTTGGGCTAGACTGGGAAAAATCTGGACAAAATTTTGTGTGGCTTTCATATTTTAATTCGTACTGGTGGGTGCGAACTGCACACGTAATCAACAAAGATTTTTTCAATTTACAGCGTTGGAAAAGGTGGGCAAAATTAAATAATGACTAGGCAAAACTGGGCAAAACTTGGGCAAAACAATAGTGTGGCTTTCATATTTTAATTCGCAATGTGGGGTGACAGCTTCACACGTGGTCGACGAAGATTTTTTTTTATTTACGGCGTTATAAAAGGTGGGCAAAATTAATTAATGGGTGGGCAAAACTAGGCAACACATGGGCAAAACTTTGATGTGGTTTTCATATTTTAATTTGTAATGGGGGGGGGGGGTGCCAGCTTCACATGTGGTCAACGAAGATTTTTTTCATTTACCGCGTTATAAAAGATGGGCAAAATTAATTAATGGGTGGGCAAAACCTGGCAAAACTTTTGTGTGGTTTTCATATTGTAATTCGTAATGGGGGGTGCCAGCTTCACACGTGGTCAACGAAGATTTTTTTGATTTACGGCGTTATAAAAGGTGGGCAAAATTAATGGGTGGGCAAAACTGGGCAAAACTTGGGCAAAATAATAGTACAATTGTTTTTGTAAATTTCCTAATGAGGGGTGCTACTTTAAAAAATGAGTCAAAAAATAAAATTTGATTTACAGCGTTAGAAAAGGTGGGCAAAATTAATTAATGTGTGGGCAAAACTGGGCAAAACTTGGGCAAAATTTTAGTGTGGTTTTCATATTTTAATTCGTAATGGGGGGTGCCAGCTTCACACGTGGTCAACGAAGATTTTTTTGATTTACGGCGTTATAAAAGGTAGGTAAAATTAATTAATGGGTGGGCAAAACTGGGCAATACTTGGGCAAAACTTTTGTGTGGTTTTCATATTTTAATTCGTAATGGGGGTGCCAACTTCACACGTGGTCAGCGAAGATTTTTTTGATTTACGGCGTTATAAAAGGTGGGCAAAATTAATTAATGGGTGGGCAAAACTGGGGCAAAATAATAGTACAATTGTTTTTGTAAATTACCTAATGAGGGGTGCTACTTTAAAAAAAGGGTCAAAAATTAATATTTGATTTACAGCGTTAGAAACGGTGGGCAAAATTAATTAATGTGTGGGCAAAACTGGGCAAAACTTGGGCAAAACTTTATTGTAGTTTTCATATTCTAATTCGTAATGGGGGATGCCAGCTTCACACGTGGTCAACGAAGATTATTTTGATTTACGGCGTTATAAAAGGTGAGCAAAATTAATTAATGGGTGGGCAAAACTGGGCAAAACTTGGGCAAAACTTTTGTGTGGTTTTCATATTTTAATTCGTAATGGGGGGTGCCAGCTTCACACGTGGTCAACGAGGATTTTTTTGATTTACGGCGTTACAAATGGTGGGCAAAATTAATTAATGGGTGGGCAAAACTGGGCAAAACTTGGGCAAAACTTTTGTGTGGTTTTCATATTGTAATTCGTAATGGGGTGTGCCAGCTTCACACGTGGTCAACGAGGATTTTTTTGATTTACGGCGTTATAAAAGGTGGGCAAAATTAATTAATGGTTGGGCAAAACTAGGCAAAACTTGGGCAAAACTTTTGTGTGGTTTTATTATTTTAATTCGTAATGGGGGGTGCCAGCTTCACACGTGGTCAACAAAGATTTTTTTGATTTACAGCTTTAGAATAAGTGGGCAAAATTAATTAATGGATGGGCAAAACTGGGCAAAACTTGGGCAAAACTTTAGTGTGGTTTTCATATTTTAATTCGTAATGGGGGGGTGCCAGCTTCACACGTGGTCAACAAAGATTTTTTTGATTTACAGCTTTAGAATAAGTGGGCAAAATTAATTAATGAATGGGCACAACTGGGCAAAACTTGGGCAAAACTTTAGTGTGGTTTTCATATTTTAATTCGTAATGGGGGGTGCCAGCTTCACACGTGGTCAACGAAGATTTTTTTGATTTACGGCGTTATAAAAGGTGGGCAAAATTAATTAATGGGTGGGCAAAACTGGGCAAAAGTTGGGCAAAATAATAGTACAATTGTTTTTGTAAATAACCTAATGAGGGGTGCTACTTTAAAAATTGGGTCAAAAAATAAAATTTGATTTACAGCGTTAGAAAAGGTGGGCAAAATTAATTAATGGGTGGGCAAAACTGGGCAAAACTTGGGCAAAACTTTATTGTGGTTTTCATATTCTAATTCGTAATGGGGGATGCCAGCTTCACACGTGGTCAACGAGGATTTTTTGATTTACGGCGTTATAAAAGGTGGGCAAAATTAATTAATGGGTGGGCAAAACTGGGCAAAACTTGGGCAAAACTTTAGTGTGGTTTTCATATTTTAATTCGTAATGGGGGGTGCCAGCTTCACACGTGGTCAACGAAGATTTTTTTGATTTACGGCGTTATAAAAGGTAAGCAAAATTAATTAATGGGTGGGCAAAACTGGGCAAAACTTGGGCAAAACTTTTGTGTGGTTTTCATATTTTAATTCGTAATGGGGGGTGCCAGCTTCACACGTGGTCAACGAAGATTTTTTTGATTTACGGCGTTATAAAAGGTGGGCAAAATAAATTAATGGGTGGGCAAAACTGGGCAAAACTTGGGCAAAATAATAGTGCAATTGTTTTTGTAAATTTCCTAATGAGGGTTGCTACTTTATAAAATGGGTCAAAAAATAAAATTTGATTTACAGCGTTAGAAGAGGTGGGCAAAATTAATTAATGGGTGGGCAAAACTGGGCAAAACTTGGGCAAAACTTGGGCAAAACTTTTGTGTGGTTTTCATATTTTAATTCGTAATGGGGGGGTGCCAGCTTCACACGTGGTCAACGAAGATTTTTTTTATTTACGGCGTTATAAAAGGTAAGCAAAATTAATTAATGGGTGGGCAAAACTGGACAAAACTTTTGTGTGGTTTTCATATTTTAATTCGTAATGGGGGGTGCCAACTTCACACGTGGTCAGCGAAGATTTTTTTTATTTACGGCGTTATAAAAGGTGGGCAAAATTAATTAATGGGTGGGCAAAACTGGGCAAAACTTGGGCAAAATAATAGTGCAATTGTTTTTGTAAATTTCCTAATGAGGGGTGCTACTTTATAAAATGGGTCGAAAAATAAAATTTGATTTACAGCGTTAGAAAAGGTGGGCAAAATTAATTAATGGGTGGGCAAAACTGGACAAAACTTGGGCAAAACTTTAGTGTGGTTTTCATATTTTAATTCGTAATGGGGGGTGCCAGCTTCACACGTGGTCAACGAAATTTTTTTTTATTTACGGCGTTATAAAAGGTGGGCAAAATTAATTAATGGGATGGCAAAACTGGGCAAAACTTGGGCAAAATAACTGTACAATTGCTTTGTTAAATTTCAAATTGAGGGGTGCCAGCTTTTTGAAAGTGGGTCAAAAAATAAAGTTTGTTTTACAGCGTTACGAAGGGTGGGCAAAATTAATTAATGGGTGGGCAAAACTGGGCAAAACTTGGGCAAAACTTCTGTGTAGTTTTCATATTTAAATTCATAATGAGGGGTGCCAACTTCACACAGGTGCAATTCCGTAACGTTTGTCCTCATTTTTTCAGAGTACTGATATCTTCCGCCATATTCTTCAAAAACGCTAAAGAGACAATATCCTTCAACTCAATGAGGAAAATCTGTTACGAAATTATTTTCACTGGAAGATGTACTCAAATTTCAACTGTTAAATTCTTCGTACATTTTTGAACGAACGTGCTGATAAAAGATGATATATTTCGTTAGGGCCTGAAAATAATCACCCATTTCCAAATTGACCTGCAGCCTTAAAACAAAAATTATAAAAATAAGTATAATAAATACTCCCTAAAAGAGATCATATCGTTTTAGTGTTATATCTGTAGTACTTTCGGCAATTATTAATATTTAATATACATTTATAATATTGGTAATACATTTATAATATTAATTTATTTTAAAAAAATGTATCGCAAGTGTTTGAAATTTTTTGGATGCTACTTTTATTTATCCCAATATTAAAAGTAATTATGTTATAATTTTTCTCAGGCTATAAACCGAATTATTGTTTCTCTTAAATCTAACAAACGATAATAATAATAATAATAGTAATAATTGAAAATACAACTTTTTACGTCGATAAAAATATTAACATTTTTTGAACAATAAAAAATCATTGTTATCGTAGAAGCATATAAACAAGGTGAAAGTTCAATATTGTATGCAAAAATGCAAGGTCGAATTGAAGATTGATAAGATCTTTTTGGATTTTCCGAAAGATCACTTTTTATTATTATTATTATTATTATTATTAACGACGAATCCTTAAATCTGGCAACTTACAAAATAAGTTTCTTTTTTCTTCTTCTTCTTATTGTTTGAAGAAATTCTGAAAAAATTCAACCTAATTCTCTGCAAAACTTTTAAATGTGAAATACAGATTCTCTTTCTGAAGATATTGAAACTATTCCGAATTTTCACAAGATTTTAGGAAGTCTTGTTTTATTCCCTAAGTTATGTTAATATTGTCGAGAAACTCATACAAAAGGCATTTCATTTGTCCCATACATCCAGACAGTTAAAATTTCAAACATGAGTCGTTTCCAAAGTTTTGTCATATTCAATCCCTGAGGAGATGAGGGCTGTTCAGCATGAATGAATGGGCGTGTGCAGTACGATACCTATCTGGACATGGGTGGAGCTATGGTGGGTGGAACTGAAAGGAAAGGGAAAATATGTAATCCAATATAGACGAAGAAGAATGAGTACAGTTAGAGCCACTATTCGATTTTCTTGCACTCTATTTCACTCCAAACAATGAAAAGCCCATGCATCATTTAACCCCAATGCTCCGTGATGAGAAACGCCGACATGAAATACAATGAAAATCATACAATAACAATACTAAATGTTAATATTTTTATTATTATACTTTTAATTTTAGCACTTTTATTGCATTAATTAATTTTTTTTATAAGTTTTAAAGTTATTAGACGTTTTCTGTAGTATCTATGCAACAAAAGGTATGATCTTTGTTAAAAAAAATAGTTTTTTTTTTTTTTTTAATTATTATTATTATTATTATTCCATAGAGATATTTTAATTTACTTCGAAAAAGTTTATTATTCTTCTGTTAATAAAACATAAATAAAGAAAATTCTATATGTTCGTGTAGCTTTTTATAGTTATAATCACATTTTTACATATCCCAAACAATCTCTATCTTGACTAACTGTTCACATAATCTATCATTAAATGTCATTACAAATACATAGATGCCAATATATGTTAATTATTCCGGAGTCTTTTACAAGACAAACATATTTTGAGTTGGGAATTTTATTTAACCCTTTTCGGCGCGGAGTAATTCTGTTTATAAACTGGTGAAATAATAGACTGACTCCAGAATTAATAAACGAATTTATTAGAAAATTCAAGCTTGCTCATTTTCAAATAAGTTATAAGAGGAAAACTTTAAGTAAACATTCTGGGTGTCAGTAAAACAAAAATTAAGTGTCCTTTTTTAAGGACACCGCCCTCATTAGAGCAAATGAATATTTTAACGTGAAGTGTAATAAATATCTTATAAAAATAAAAGACGTTTTCTGCTATAAATTTTCCGGTATTAAACATGTTTAATTTAGATCAGATTCCGGAATATTTAAAAGATGGCATCTATGCAAAGAAATACAGTCGTGGAAAAAAAAAGTAAACACCCCCTACTACCTCCTCAACAAATTATCGTAGAAGAAAGTTACTGGTATCGAACGATTGGAAATAAAGTGCACTTTTATATGATGCATATAAAATTTGCTTACGGGGGCATCTACATATTAAAACGAACCCAAACTTCAATTTTTTTCAATAGCAATGCCCAATTTTAACGAGCTATTTCAAGTCTACGGTTCAAACTATGCCTAGACACAAAATTTCAAGTCATTTGAATAATAAGTTTTTGAATTATAAACATTCAAAATGGAGTGCCTCTAATTTTAAATTACATTTTCATATTTTTATTAATATCTCCTGAAATTATGCTCCTAATGTGCTATTTCTTTTGTGTAGCAATAACACTAAAATACCCAAACATAAATACGATGAATTTGCATTTTTTATAATTTTATGATATGAATTAAGAATTATTAAATTAATATTGAAAAAAAAAATTGTGAATTGCAACCTACAATTTTTTTGATGGATTTAGATTTAGTAAGTCTTGCTTTATGGAAATCCAAAATTTCACATTTTTCTTTCAAGTAGTTTTCAAATTATACTTAAAAAACGGCAAAATGATGGTTTAAGGGGCCGTCTACGATAGAAGTGACTAGATAATTTGGAATTTTTTATACTATGCTGTAATCTAGCACTCTTCAATGGCTGCTTGAGTGACATTTAAGGTGCCTTGATCAGGAAGGGAGCTGTCTTGGTCAACAAAAGAGTACCAACGTCAATTTGGATAAAGACCCTAAAATACGCTCGTTTTAAAATAATTCATTTTTCGGAAACTTATCGTGCGAATTGTATAAAAATTTGTTTTTAGGTTAAATGAAGCGTGTAGTGTTCATTTATGCTTGCAGAGTTGTGTACTGTTATTGTAAAAAACGAAGTTATGGTACGTTTTAATATGCAGATGGCCTTCTAAGCAAATTTTGCATACATCATTTAAAAGTAGACTTTATTACCAATCGTGTGGTACCAGTAACTTTCTTCTACGATAATTTTTTGCAAATTAGTATGGGGTGTTTACTTTTTTTCCCACGACTGTACATTAATGTTGCTGTAGGCTAGTTCCATGGGTTTTTATAGTGTAAGTCACACAGCTGATAACTGATATGCTTTTCGGCCACCGTAATTTTCGAAAAGTTTGCTTGGCCTTATACAATTAATGAGGTATCTCTCATAAAATAAGTCAGATTTTAACGTTCTAAAATACTGGTAACTAAAAATCGTAGCATGTGACTTACACTACAAGTACTCATGGAAATTAGCCTGTAATAACATCGCAATAATAATTAACATAATTATGCTGCGGCACGCACATAAAATACATAAGTAAACACAGATTTGAATGCGAATGCGATGACTCACTGTTCTAACATGTTCACCTGTCTCACTGTTCTAAAAGCTAATTCTCCCCCCCACCCCACTCGGTGATTGCACTTATACTCTAAGGCGAAAGCTGAGTTTCTGGGGCGTTCGTCCCTTGTCATCCTCTTTTCAAAAAGAGAAAGTGGCAGTAGTTAGAAGATTGTAATATTTCTTTTTTCTGCAGTGAGGAAACTTTTTAACGTTGTAATTGTAGTTATTGGGACTCAATATTACTGCCACTTTTTAAGGGCCTGGTACAAAGAAAATACCCCAACATTCAGTTATTGGTCGCTAAAATATGGAATTCTGCGTCTTGACTTTTACTACTCTTAGAAAAACATTTTTTCTGGACATACCGCCAGTATACGACAAAGAGGACAAGAATCAGCAGTTTCGCTGTCCAACAAGAGAAAAACGCCACCTTTCTGGATATTAGCCTTGGCTCCTTTCTATTTTTTTCTTTACTATAAAGATGTCACATAATGTCTTTTACGCAAAAAAAAAAACACTTTTCTTATTTTGTAAGAATTAATTTATCAGGAACTTGGATCAGGTCATCTCCTGTAATATATATGTGGCTGGGTAAGAACATATTTGCAGCATCAATATCCTTATTATTTATATGTAGAAGCGAATGCAAATTTAAAATGATTCTATCTTTGCTAGTAACGTTGACAATTTCTAAAAAGATAAGAGAATCTGTTTAACGACTCTTTGTAGATGATAATATTAGCAGTAGCCGACTTCCTCCAAAGTGCGGAGAAGTTCGATGGGTTTGAACATAGGTGCCGAATCACGGGGCGAAGGAGGCAATCAGGTTACCTCTAATTTTGAAAAGTTTTTAATAATTAGCAGAGGAAAGGATACATTTTACGTCAAAAAATTTTATTCATTGTGGTGTTTAGGTATATTTCACCATCGTCTTATAAGCAAGACAGCTAATTTTGAAAAGTTTTTAATAATTAGCAGAGGAAAGGATACATTTTACGTCAAAAAATTTTATTCATTGTGGTGTTTAGGTATATTTCACCATCGTCTTATAAACAGGACAGCTAATTTTGAAAAATTTTTAATAATTAGCAGAGGAAAGGATACATTTTACGTCAAAAAATTTTATTCATTGTGGTGTTTAGGTATATTTCATCATCGTCTTATAAGCAAGACAGCTGAGTTTTATTGAATTTGCTTAAGTAATATAACATCTTTCCTTTCTGTTGCGCTACGAAAATCGGTTTTAACGCGTCATTAGTCACGTCTTTTTGAACGACACCATTGATCGCGTGTGAGCATTTTTCTCACGTTATCGATCACATTAAATTTTGAAATTAATTTTGAAAATTTTGAGTTATGCCTTCCATATCCAAAATTGTAAACAAAAGAAGGGGAAGATGGGGGGGGGGGGGTTCAGAAATTGGAATTCAAAATTATAGTAAAAGAAAATTAGCATACAGTTATTATATAATTCAAATAAAATCATTAGCAATACAAAATTCGAAACGAAATCTGCTGTAGAATATTTATTGTGTTAAACATTTAAAACAGATCTCATTTTCTCTGTGACTTTTTAGCTAGAAAAATATATCCGACTAAGCGGAAGGGTGGGAATTCTTTTTAAAACGCCACAAGTGAAACAATACTTTCTGGCCTTACACTCTGAGCATTGTCGGGGATACAGAAGTACGGAGAGATACGGGAAAGGGGCGTAAGTATTTTTAGAACCTATTTTTCACCAAAAGTTTAAAAGCATTTCAGCCTCATTTCGTTCTTCCCTTAAAAACGCGGTACATGAGGGGGGGGGGGGTTCCATACGTCTTATCACTCTCTTACGGGCAGCCATGATGCTAAGCATTTAACTACTATTGTTATCATTTAACTACTATTGTTAAAACTTAACGACAGAATTTAAAATCAATATCAATAAAAAAAAATAGCATAAGAAAATTGTCTCAATGTCAGTTACTAAGTCCCGGATTAACTAAGATGTAAACCTGATTTTTTCAGAAGATATCTATGGAGCAAAAATGCAATCTGTAAATGATGCAGATTTAATGTTTTTATTTAAAAATGGTTTTTAAAAATCTAGTTATACAAATTTCTGAAATTCTGTTTTAAACAAAATTATGCTATTAAAAGATAAATATTGTATTTCCTTGCTAAAATGAAAGTTTACGTGGTCATTTATTTAACGATAAAAAGAACACTTTGTTTTCGTCTTTTCTATATACAGAGAATTGGTTTAAGTGGAAATTTCAGTAACGGAAAACTACCCCTGCACTGGTTCAAACACATTGTTATTTTCATCTGAAACCACATGCTGGTCTTTCTGAAACACCTTAATTCCAATAATTATAACCCCATCCAGACAGTAATAGAGAAAAACAATAGTCAACCCTTTTTGATGTAGGCACTAGTTCTTACTTATAAATCTTTACACGGGTCTTTCAAAATACTTGTATTTCCAGAAACATTCACAAAAAAGGATAATCAGAAACAAAATATTAAATTCCTAAATAAAATCATTTAACCCCTTGAGGGACGGTGGTTTTCTATGAGACCACTTGATTTTAATTCCCAAATGCTACATTGGCACCAGAATTTTGGTTTAAAAAAAATTCGGTTTATTATATATTCGAAATTTAGCTTTTTCATATTTACAAATAAATTTGTATTCAAATTCCTGTGTCAATCATTAATTTCAACACTTTAGTAATGGAATTGCTTTGCCCCTGAAAGGGTTAACTGATTTTACGTTATTTGCTTTAAGATGGCTAATACTTAGAAATTATGTCATTAAAAAAAACATTTTTGTAATATTCTAAACAATTTTAATTATCAATCACTCCTCTGATTTTCATATATGATATTTGATTCCACATATACACGAATTTTCCAAAAATAAAAAGATAAAATTGGGCTTGTAGTCCAGACAATAGAGACCGTATAGAGGCTCTTCCTAGCAAAATTCCTGGTTGTTCTGGAAAAAGGCTTACTAGATCTTTTTTGGGTCGCTGAATCCGAATTTTTAACTTCCCACCAAAATTTCCCCCGGCAACCCCCCCCCCCCCCAAATTTTGGTAAAAAGGTTTTTATTAAAAAAAATCATTTTTGTTTATTGTTTTAGGGAAAAAGTATCTAGAAATTCAGAAAGTAGGCAAAATTTGCAACAAATTAGATATATGACATTATGACTTAGGATGAAGTGGAAGGGGGATCTGTCTCCATGCGCGTAGTGCTGCGTGAACTAACTTACGCAACTCCACTTAACCACTCACACGTTTACATTCCCCCTCCCATCTCCACTCCGAACTTTCTCTATAAGGTTTATTTTAAGTTTTTTGGGTCACTGAATCTGAATTTTTAACTTACCCCAAAATTCCCCCCCCCCAAATAGTTGTTTTTAACTTAAATTTCTTATTGTTTTAGGGGAAAAGCATTACGAAATTCAGAAACTAGACAAAATTTTCAACAAATAGGATAGATGACATTATGACATTGGATGAACGGGGAGGGATAGGGCTGCCTCTGAACATGCACTGCAGTGCTACGTGCACTAAGTTATGAAGTTCAGGCATTAGGGGATTTTACTTGGAAAAATTAATTCTAGTTCTGGATTTCGACTCACTTTATGTTTTTTGGGTCGCTGAATCTGAATTTGTAACTTCCTACCAAAATTTCACCCGGCAACCCCCCAAAAAGTTTATTTTTTGAAAAAAATTGTTTTTTGAGAAAAGCACGCGGGGAATGTTCCGAGGCAGCCCCCTCTCTCACCGTTTATCCTACGTCATAATATCATATATCCTATTTGTTGCAAATTTTGTCTAGTTTCTGAATTTCATAATGCTTTTCCCCCTAAAACAATAAGAAATTTAAGTTAATAACAGCTATTTTGGGGGGGTTGAATTTTGGGGGTAAGTTAAAAATTCGGATTCGGCGACACAAAAAACATAAAGTAAACCTTATAAGGAAAGTTCGGAGGGGAGATGAGAAGGCGAATGTAAACGTGTGAGTGGTTAAGTGGAATTGTGCAACTTAATCCACGCAGCACCGCGCGCATGTTCCGAGGCAGATCCCCCTTCCCCTTCATCCTAAGTCATAATGTCATATATATAATTTGTTGCAAATTTGGCTACTTTCTGAATTTCTAGATACTTTTCCCCTAAAACAATAAAAAAAAATGATTTTTTTAATAAAAACCTTTTTTGGTGGCTTTTTACCAAAATTTGGGGGGGGGGGGGGGTGCCGGAAGAAATTTTGGTGGGAAGTTACAAATTCGGATTCAGCGACCCAAAAAACATAAAGTAAGCCGATTTCCAGAACTACCATTAATTTTGCTAGGTAAAATTCCCTATTGCCTGGACTATTGTTCGAACGAGGAAAGTAGAGTGGCGAAATCTTCGTGTGCTTACTCGAAATTCCTCCAGGGAGAAACAAAAGACACATTTAAAACTAATTTTTATATCCCTCTCCCCTCTGAAAAAACTTTTGAAAAGATCTAGTATCATTTTAAAACTTTAAAAAGCATCTATATAGATTCCTGGTATGTTTATGATTTTTCCATTTTTAGATTTTATATTACAAAAAGCTGGAATGACAGTCAAAAACTGCCGGCGATTATTTGTTATCCATTGAAAAAAGGCCTGTAATTACTCACCTTCAACAAAATGGCTGGAAACCACTTGACAGATCGACTATTTTTATAGTGTCTCCCATTAAAGAACCATATTAAAGTTAATTTTAATCCCAAACAATCGCTCACATTTATCAAACACGAAATTTTATTGAAACCAGTGGGAAAAATTTAAACCCGCAATTGCACAAATATGTCATTTAAAAATATCCTGAAATACAACACTTTCTAAAATATCCTAGCGCTTTTAGACTGTTCAAATCTTGCAACATTGGATCTAGGGCCTAATTTTATCACAGTAGCTGTGATCGCAAGTATAGTGCTTTCTAATTCAACGAGATGAACTTAGTGCCGCAAGGATGCTCACTGGTTAGCTGAATGTATTCGTTCAATAAATATTCATTGTTAAAGTTGCATCAATCGGTCTAACGAAAGAGTGCAATATGTTAGACAAGAACATGTTTTCAACGAGAAGAAGGTATGTCCCTATTTTTGCCATAGATCGGCATGAAATGAAACCATATTAAGTTGAAGAATAAAATTTCCCGTGTTGTACCACGGGCAAACTCGATCCCTTATACGGCCGTAACAAACAGTCAAAACCCCTTTCTTTTCGGGGAGTCATACTTTCACTCCGGAGAATTGTAGGGGGCGCTCTTAACTACTGTGTCTAATGGAAAAATTTCCTTATCTTTCTCTGCTGTCCCTACTCTACTCTTGTGTTTTTTTTTTAAGTATAACTTGAATAAAAGTGGGATTTTTGATTTCAGTCTGATTGCCATAATTTTAGATTTTATGGAGCAGATTGTACCAATCCTAAATGCAAACGGAATCGTCAAAACTAGTTATAAATTGATATATCCGAGACTAATAAAAAGCCCTTTGTGGGAATGTGACTTAAACGAGCATATAATAAATATATGCTCGTTAATATGTACAAAATTTTTTACCATTATTTTTTTAAAATATGGCAAGGAACTTTACAAATGAGGCCAATTCATCTTCATATAAGGATTCTTTATCGAGAAATTTTTTTAAGTTTACTTAATTTTAATTTTATATTTTTTAAACAAACATAAATCAAAATTAGGTTGAAAAATGGTTATCATCAGACAAAGAAGTAAGGCCAAGCAGTGCAATACAGTCCTTATCAAGTTGTAATATGGCTGTTTAACCCAAATATCAAGAAATTGTTGAAAGTCCTATCAACACTTCCAGTCTCAATAGCAACTCCAGAAAGAACACATACTACGGGTGCACAACCTGTGGCCCGCGGGCCACCAAACTTACCAGTATTTTTAACCAGAAAAATTTTCCTAATCAATGACAGAAGCTATGCTATTAAATAATTAAAATCTTACTTTTAAATTTTTTGTGGTGGCAAACAATTTTCTGGCAAAAAGGTTCTGCAGCACTACGTCTACACCGAGGCGATCAAAAACGTATCTCAGGAATACTGTGTATAATAACGACCAAACTCGATCCCTTATACGGCCGTAACAAACAGTCGAAACACCTTTGTTTTCGGGAAATCATACTTTCGCTCCGGAGAATTGTAGGGGGCGCTTTTAACTACTGTAATGGGAAATTTCCTTGTCTTTCTCTACTCTCCCTACTCTACTCTTGTGTTTTTTTAGGTATAACTTGAATGAAAGTGCGATTTTTTATTATTTTTTTTTATTTAGTAAACAATTGTTCATTGCTGTGTTCATAATTAAACGAGCATATGATAAATATATTCTCGTTAATATGTGCAAAATTTCTGCCCATTATTTAACGAAATATGGCAAGGAACTTTACAAATGAGGCCAATTCATCTTCATATAAGAATTCTCTATCAAGAAAATTTTTAAAGTTTACTTAATTCTTATTTTATAATTTTTATTGTATATTTTATTGTAAAAATTCTCAATGTTTGAAATATAACCAAGAAATTGAACGTGCATATATCTACAGATACATATATTTATATGAGTATGGTAAATAGACTTACGAATTAATATTTTTAAATTCTGAAAAAAATATTCTGTAATTTCTAACCAGTGTTCTATACCTTTTGCAAAAGCTATTCTGGGATGAATGGAGTACATAATATTGAAAGAAAAAAACCCCGACTATAAATAAATCTATAATTTATCTATAAATAAAATAATGAAACCTGTAAAAATTATTATTATTTATTTATTTTGTTTCCTTGTATTTCATGATCACCACTCACAATTTACTGAAAATCGTTCGCAATATACAGATATATATATATTTTGTAAATAATTAAGAATCGTGTAATTATCCATGTTTTGAAAAAAAAAAAAAAAAAGAAAAGAAAAGAAAAAAAAAAAATCGATATAAGTTCATTGCCAGATATTGGCGAAAAGGCTTGATTATTTTGTTGATATTATGAAGCATGCAAATATAGTTTTATTTTTATCGTATACGTTAATACCATGACTCTCCGAAGTTAAAATATTTAATTTTATATGTTCGTGTGTTGATTTTCTATATCTATATGCTTGTAATTTCAATCAACACATATAATGGCAAATGGCAAATTTACTGAAAATTGTTGGCAAAGTACAAATATCTATATTTTTTAAATAATTAAAAATCGTGTAAGTTTACATTAAAAAAAATAAATAAATAAAAAAATTATATGATTTCTTGCCGGATATTGGCGAAAAGGTTTGCTTATTTTGCATATATTATGAAACATGTAAATATATTTTTATTTTTATCGTATACTTTAATACAATGACTGTCCAGAGTTAAAATATTTAATTTTATATGTAAGTTTGTTATTTTTCTATATGCTTGTATATTTTAGATCAACACATATAATGGCCAAAATTATTGAAATTTGTTTGCAAAATACATATATCTATATTTTTTAAGTAATTTAGAATCGTGCAAAATACTCGATGTACTGAATATTGTGTAGATATTTAAAAAAAAAAAAAAAAAAAAAAAAAAAAAAAAAAAAAAAATGTAATACTATGACTGTCCAGAATTCGAATATTTGATTTTACAATTTCCCTTAAAATATATTTTTTTTTTCCTAAGCATAACAGAAATCTATAATAATTATTATTTTTCTATTTCTTAATATACTTCATCTTCTGTACTTCCGATGTTTAAAATTATTGAAATAATTGTCCGCAATCAACTTTATATACCCATATTTTCCATCCGAAGTATGGTGTAAAAATAATTAAATGTTTTAAAAAGTTATCCTGATTTGAGTAGAGTTTGGTCTTTTGAAAAAGTTTTGGTTAATTTTCTGTTTTGAAACTAATAAATACTATAAAAAATTTTTTTTACTGTGTATTTACCGTCAGAATTCTCAATGTTTCAAATAATCAAGAATTTAAATGTAAATAAAAGTAAAAACTTACTTATAATTTTTGTTTTTGATGTTATAGTAGAGTGTTAATTAAAATATTTTTAATTGCTTAAAGCATTGGATTTATTTATCTGTAAATCTTTTAGTTTTTCCTCGCCGAGGGAAAATATACATATAATATATATTTTTTATAACGCATATAGAGCGAGGTTTTTCGTATTTTTATATGTAAAAGTAACATTTAATAAGCATTATTTACAGTAGAGAAAATCTATTTACAGTTTGTATTCACGCCATCTGCCGGAAAGAGTAGAACATTAATGATTCCGAAACTAAGGGGAATTGTGAAGGCCGTATAAGGCAGGCGATTGAGTTTGGCCGTGCTCCAACAAATAAAGAAAACCTTTTAATTGCTGCCGTAAACCTTAGTGAAGAAAGCATAGTTAGGTAGATAGATGCTTTTGTCGAGTTTAGCATGCCTGTAGAAGTTATCGCTTCTTTGATATTCTCTCATTCTCTTCTAAAAAGTTTTTTTTGTCGTTATCTACAATAAGTACAATCTTCCGGGGGGACACCTCATTGCTCCGGGAGGGGGGGAGATGTCCCCCCGGGCCACTCCCTGAATTCAACTCTGTTGTTTACTGTTTTAGCGGATAAGTGAGAACTTTGAGGAGTTATTTTCTTCCTCATTAATGGATTACATGCTGACACATGTTCCTTCTAAAACTAATGATTAATGATATTTTATTATTTTTAATTAAAGATTGTTTTCAAGTGCAGCGTATCATTTGCCTATGGCAGGGACGGCGAACCTATGGCACGCGTGCCAAACTTGGCACGCGATAGAATATTTTCGGCACGACCTCTTTGAAATCCTAAAACATAATAGCATTAAGTTAAACAAAACACGCAAACATATACAAGCTAGTCTTTTCTTTTCTTTTTTTTCTATTGGAAAACAACTAATTGAATTTTTAAATTATTTCAATGTTGGCTTAATAACTTATCAAACTAAGAGAAGGTTGGGAGACTATCAAAAAGAAAAATATCAGGCATTATAAATTAAACTCCTAGTGATGAAACTAAAACGACTTGTTATAAAATATGTAGTTTTCACAATTGTTCGCTCTATTTATTCCTGCTGGTCATTATTTTTTGAAATGATACGAAAACCTTAAATATTAGAAACCCAAACCACCATTTAGATAATTTGAATGCAGATTTCATCCTATTAAAAATAAGTAGGTTGAGCACCATCTTAATATTTGGCATAATCGACATTGCATTCGCCATTTTATTACTTTATAATATAGGTTAGTTTAATTATTAGATGTATATTGTTCATATTTTTAAATCCCAATGAACAAAAATCCAGAAATTTTGATCCACTAGATTATTTTTTGGTACTTGGCACGTCATGGTCACTTAAAATCTTTTTTGAAAGAAATTGGGCACGCGGATATAAAAAGGTTCGCCGACCCTGGCCTATGGTAATTTTGATTCTGGACGAAAAGTATATCTTTTTCGCCTTTCTACAGGCATTTACAAGAAAATCAATTTTGTCTATTTGAAGCGAACTCAAACTTTAAAGTAAATTAACGTGTTACTTTAAATATTGATATGAATATTACTTAAATTTTATAACTATGAAAAAACTATTATATTTAACAGTTAATATTAAAGATGTTTAATAATAAAAAAATTTACACCTATTAGTAATTTTTACTACACGTTAAAGATTCCTTAAGGTTGTACCTCTGCAAATATTTTTAAAAATAAATATTCATGTGTACACAAATGTAACTATCATATTAAAAGGCATGCTGCATGCGCGGATAGCGAAATTCTAAAATGGAGGGCCAAAATCACAGCCGGGTGAAATCCGAGCACCTCATTGGTCATTGAGTCGCGTCCTTTTCAGCGCTAGGGGAACATCGAATACTCCCTTTTCCGAGAAAAAATCATGTATTGAAGCGAATTTTTTCTGTTTCATTTTAAATAAGTCATCGAAATTAACTCAAGATATTTTGATGACATTTTATAAAATGTGAATGAAAGATTTCGATTTTAAGCTGTAAAAAATTTTAAATAATATGGCAAGTACTTTTTTAGTTAAGGAAAATTAAAAATGAAACTTGCATTTTTTTCCCTTACGTTACTTTTAAAATCCAAAATAAAACAAATATTCTCACTTTTCTATAGAAAAATTTAATAACTAACTTAGAATACTAAAAACTTTCAAAATTTTTTGCCTAATGGAAAATAATTAAAAAAAATAATGTCAGTTTTTAAACCGATTTTAATCATTAAGAATAAACAGAACAAAAAATATTAGATGAACAATTTTATAACAGTATGTATTTTGTTTCCTGGTTCATGTATTTAAATCTGGAATTTTTAAATCGATTTTTCCTTCACTTCAAAGCTAAGGTTAACCTCTTCAGACCCGGAGTATCCTATAGGATACACATCTTTACAAATTTTTTTCCTGTATATAAATAATGATTAAAAAAATGAAAATGATGTGAATGGAATCTTAAAAGATAGCCAAACTAAAGCAAAATAGCAATTTGTTTCTTATAGTGCTTTTTTCTGCCATAAAATGAGATTTGAAAATGACTTGCAGCAAAAATGAGGGAAATATACAAAAACGAAAAGTCACTAATTTTTTTATACGTTAAAATACCATATGGAGAGTCCATTAAAAATAAAAATTTATTAAATGCATAATTATTTAATATTTTTCATTATTTTTTCCATGCAAAGCAAAAGAAAATATCCTAACAAATTGTCAAAAAAATGTATTTATTGTGTCCCATGTGTCATATATGATATATCAAATTTTATGTACAAAAATTAAATTAATTTTTTTTGCTTTTCAATCTTTCTTATATGAAAATATATGAAAATATATAAATCTCTTTAATATATGAAAATAAACCCTGGGGTCTGAAGAGGTTAAGGAAAGCTAAGGTTATAAAAATTATGAAAGCAGGTGTGTTTTCGATGACAATATAACATTTTAATATTTTGAGAATTTAATTATAAATTAATAATATATTTCCCTAAGGAGGGTCCAGGTGATAAATTGCTAAATATTGTTTATGGTTATAATTGTATAAGAGTTACAAGTAGAATGGAATTGATTATGTGCCAAATCATGCACGCTAAAATATGCCAATTAGCTGTGAAACTGCAACAATGAAATATTTTAAATATTAAAATGTAAAAAATAAAATATAAAGAATGTAATATATATTTTTAAATGCACTTTTATCATTAATTAATTTATCTATGATTTTATGTTTGAAAAAACAATTTAGAAATCTTGAAAGGTTGTTTAAACTATGCTTTTTTCCCTTTTGTATATGTTGAAAAAAAAAAAAAAAACCAGATAGAAAATTGTGATTTTTAAAATAAATGCGCAAGTTCTTGCTTTTCTAATCGTAAATTAAACGAAGGAAATTTCCATCATCGGGGTCCACGCCAAATTAACACATTGTTGCGGACTTGAATAGCATTCATGAAACTAGGCTTGATTTTTAAAATAAAAATTGAATGTCTATAAAAGAATGTTTGCCTTTTATATCCCAAGTTACGAATTTATGAAAATTTCATCTTCTGAAGCATAATTTGTGAATTTTTGAAACTACATTAGAAGATTTATACAATCATTTAATAAATTTTAGAAGGATTTTGCCAAAATTAATTAATTAAATTGAATTTATAGGGATTTTGTGCAATATTTGTAACTCCCCTCAAATCTTTTATTTAAAATCTTTTTTTTTTTTTTTTTTTTTTTTTTTTTTTTTTTTGTAGAATTACAAAATATACAAATATAATTTCTTACAATAGTAATATTTCCGAACATAAACTTTCGCCCCCCCCCCCCCCAATCTGTCAACGTCAAGAAAGCTGAAAAAGATGCAAAAGCAAAAGAAATTATTGTTTTTGGCAACCAATAATGTTTTTTGGAACAAGACAAAGTGAAATATCTATAATTCATTTTAAACAGTATAACTACTAATAAATGTATTAAATTAGTTTTATAACAAGTTATTTTAATGGTATTTTAATGTACCGTAGGGCATAAAGGGTTAAAAACATAAAAATCTTTTTACTTTCATATTTATTTTATGGGCAGAGAACCTGGAGCGACTTTAAAAAAAAAACAATTGGATTTATTTTTAAGGGGTTTTTTTTTTTCATTTAATGCTAAAACATAAAATTCTGTATTTTTAAAATTATTTGTGTAATTTTTTTTTATATAATTTTGTTAATTTAAAGTTTCCTATTTAAAGTCTAGAAAAGGTCTTTTTTTGATAGTTGTTGACTTTTTCTAGAATAATATTATTTGTGATTTTATGAATTTAAATGGTGGTGGGGAGAGGAGAAAATTTTTTGAGATTTTTACCATACGGAATTTAGAGACAAATTTTAAATAATATTACAAGTATTTTTCAATGAAAACTAAATTTTTATTAAAGAACATTTGTCATGTCATATCATTCAAAAATTGTTACAACTTACAATCTAAATTATTCACTCTCGTTGCATAAAATTTTATCAAAATATCTTAATTCAGTTAATTTCGACTGTTTAGTATAAATAAAAGCGAACAAAATAATAAGGTAAATAATGCATAAATGTAAATAACGTAACAATCGCTTTTCCCCTCACTCCTTTCAAAATTCAAGTGGAGAAACAAGTTGGTAATTCTCACCCTTATCTCTCTTAACCCCTTCGGGACGGGAGCCTTTTACGAAATTTTTAATCTTTTGTCACCGTTTTTTAAAAACAGAAATTTGTGTCTTTTTGAATCGAGAAAATGCGCCGATTAAATAAGGCAAATTTTACAGTAAAATTTTACTGGTGAGGAAAAAAAGGATTTTGAGCGCTTCATGCGGCACGTATACGTGTCGCTCGTCCGCAAGGGGTTAAAACTATGCAACCGCACAACCAATGGGGTGGCTGTATTTCACCTGACTGTGATTTTGGCCCTCCATTTTAGAATTTCGCTACCCGGGTTTGGATTTGATTTCAAACAGGAAATGGCGTGAATAGACCACGGAAATCGGTTTGCCAGAAATATTTCGTGATCACCTTTTCCGAGTGAAATTCAACACCATCTATTGGAAAAAGGTGATTTGGTGGATATGTGATAGTCAGCTTTAAAATAGACAAAAAGTTTTGTTTTGAAAACCGGTGACAAAAGAATAAAAATTCTTAAAAGACTCTCGTCGCGAAGGGGTTAAATACGCAATATTTGAAGCTATTTTGATAAAACAATTTCGCCGCGAGAGGGTTAATAAACATTATAAATTTTCTGATGAAACCTTCCCTATTAACACTGGAATATATTCTTAGAAACTTAAGTTTACAAAGAAAACTACCAAATCAACTAATTTTAAAACTCACACCGTAAAATTTTAAGAGAAATACCATTATTTTTTAGTAAAGTCAGTTTTGCAAAGACCCCAGGCTCCCCGGCAAACCGTCAGAAGCAATACTACAGTAGACGCTCGTTTTTACGAACCTCTTTTTCACAAACACTTGCGATTTTACGAACTATAGAGTGGTCCCGAATACACTCCCATAGAAACAATGTAATTTTTAGCTCCCATTTACGAACTACGGATTATGAAAATCTCTTTTTTGCGAACTCAGTTTTGAAACTTCTGCATTTTTTTTTTTTTTTTTTTTTTAAATATCGGAATGCAGTGTCACGTCAGTTAAACTCTCAACAAGTACAATGAGACATCAGATGCATTCCAAAAAGGTGTTGTTTTCCCCCAATCTCTTTCGGAGGGAGGGGGCATAGCAACAATTTCAAGTAGTGGTTGTAAGGTCTGAGGCACCTTTTTGAAGGGAGCAATAACTGTGAAAGTTTTCAAGCATAGATAAAATGGAAATATATATTTTCCAAAATGAAATTAAAAAAAAAAAAAAAAGGTAAATGATTATTTCCATTCTTAATTTTTTATTTATGTTTTCATCTATGTATTTTCACCTGTTAAGTACTAATCCAGTCTGTATTTTCATATGTAATGTTTTTAAGGCATAAGTAACGTATGTTTCTGTGTACTAAAATTATTTTTTGTGCATAAATTTGCATTTATTTCTTGTATGTTTAAAAATACACGTATAAATTTATTAAATAATAAAAAATCTTGAAATACTGCTTCATTTGTGAAGAGGGGGCAGTTTGATAAAAATAGACAAAAATAATGTACGTATTCATATCATTTTTGGTGTTTTCTATTTTACGAACTTTCTATTTTACGAACTATTTTAGTGTTCCCTACGAGTTCGTATAAACGAGCGTCGACTGTAGTAGTAGTAGTGTTACATTAGAAAAAAATAAAAAAAAGCAATTTAACAAATTACAACCATCTGGAAAATGACTTTTTCAAAAACTAAAATTTAAGACATAAAAAATCGCACGGAGTTGATCATACATTACGTACGCCATGAATTAAACATTAATAGTGTTATTACACGTAAAAATTGCAAGCGACAAAAATCGCCTGCGACTCGTTAGATTTCCTGAAACTTATGTATTATCCACCTGAAACTTACGTATTATCCAAGCATTTCATTGGCTGTTCGGGAAAAGGCTTTACCATCATAGAAATCTGACGACCCATTTTAAATGAAATTTCATTCTTAAACTTCTAAATATCCCAGAATATTACTTTTTACACCGTAGTATAGAGAAAAAAATGTACTTTTAAATGCAATTTGTTTGGAAGCTGTATCTCAATTTTTTTCTGAGTTATTACTTTCTTTTTGTAATTTTTATTACTTTTTTGTGATAGTGGCAACAGAAGTATACATCTCTGTTGAAAGTAAAAGGAAATACAGATTACTGTATAGACCAATCAGAAACCGAATAAAATGCGGATTCGACCAATAATGTTTTTGATTTCCTACTCTCACACAGGACAATAACAATTTTTCCAAATGGTTAATAATCCTAATATAATTTTTCCAATTTTTCCAAATGGTTAATAATCCTAATATAATTTAGTATAAAAGTCTGTTGCTGTTGTGTCACGCAACAGATATTTGTCGGCGTATCTACTGTCTGTGTATAAGAAAATGTCGTATCCACACTTGCGACTGGCGTCTGGGATGAGGAGAGATAGAGAATAAATGACTTCTAACAATAGAATTTTGGAAAAATTCGTCTTTCCGTTCAACAATGGAAAATGGGGGACACACAATACTGTGTTCTTCTTTCAACCTTGTGTTGTTTTCCCTTTTCCCTTGTACTTATTATAGGGTTATGGAAAGTATTAAAATTATAAATACCGAAGAGGTTGAATTTTCTACTATGATAAAAGAACACATTAAATTTAAAAAAAAAAAAAAAAAAAAAAAAAAAAAAACTATCTTCAAAACAAAATAAATTAAAAAAAGAAGAATTATAATAAGGGTTGTTATTAATATAAAAATCTTTTATTATAAAAATCCGTAAAAATTTATTTTTTATAGCTTCATATTTTAATATATATATATATATATATATATTAACAGGTTTAAAATAAAAAAAATAAGTAGCTTTGTCAATTCAGCAATTTTGCTATACATAATATACTTATTTAAAGTTAAATATTCAAAATTTATATGTATCCATAGAGTACTGGTTCCCTTTTTTTTTTTCTGCGGCGCTCATTTTCACCGTACACATTTCTTAATAAATTTTATATATTTAAATGATTTACCTTTCTGCGTGCTAAACTGTCTTTTCCTGCCGTAACCGTTTTTAAAATTGGCCAAATGTCATACATATTTAATATTTTGTTAAGATTAGCAAGAATCTTTTAAAAATAGTCATCATATCGTACTTTTTTTTTTCTTCCTTTTGTAAGCTTATGTTAAAATTTCCAGTTAAGAGAATTTGGTGACTTCTTACCTTTTTAAAATTGAATATTTTTTTAATGCTTTTTTAACCCTTCACTACACGACGTGCCACATCTGGCACATACCTAAAAACACTGTTATTCTTATTATGTGCCATGAATTTTACCAATATGATCTCTGTCCCTGATCAAGAACAGTCCAAAGAATGGAAAAACACTTATTTTGTCCATGTCAGATGGCTGCATTTGACAAATAATTAAAATTGGTTCATCGGAAGAAAAAAAAAAAAAAAAAAAAAATTCAATCAAACTATTAAGGTAAAACTTACTTTCGTTATTTTGTAGTGAATACTTAAAAATATTAATATAAAAAAAAAGTTGCAGAGTGTTAAGCAGATAAAATTAATTACTTTAAGCTCATTTAGTTGTAAAATATAGCAATACAATATTTTAAAACCCTAATTGTGTACATAGGGTACACGCTATAAAATATCAAATTTTAGCTGAAAATTTGAAACTGTAATTTTTTTTCCATTATTAGACCGATATATCGATTTCAAATATTTTTTTTTCATAAAGATAGAAAAAATCGTGCAGTGAAGGGTTAACATATTATTAAATGGTTTACTGAAGGGGATATGAAATAATATATTTTTTTAATAATTACACTTGGCAGATTTCATAGGAAGGGTGTGTGTGTGTGTGTGTGTGTGGGGGGGGGGTATATCTATTTTTGTTTGTTTTTTAATTTCAGAAAATATCAATTTTCGAATTTGATTTACAACATACATTTCACATTACATGAAATTTTCCTTCCAGAGTTGCAATCTTTAAAGATTTTTTCTCAATATATTTATGTGTATGATAAAATGCTAAAATTTCAACATATGTTTTTCAGTTAGCTCGATCTTTTAATGAGTCATCCTCGTGGCTCATTTCACAAAATTAAGGATAGGATTTTCCGCAATTTAAAATCACTATTAATGACAATTTGCTTAATATTTTAAAATATATATATTAAGTAAAAAGTCATTTTTACATATGTCACGACATTTCTTTTAAACTAATCAATTATTCGGAAATGTTATGCTTACAGTTACAAAGCACACGCGGAATTAAAAATATAAAAGACAAATAATCTTGCAAGAAATTCAAAAGAAGTATAGTTTTAAAATATTCTTGATAATTTTTAAATTGATTTTTCAAATATCATTATTATAATATAAATTCTCCTTCATAAAACCATGTTATAATATGTCACTTAGGTATTATAAAATATTCAGATAAAAGAAAAAGTAAAAAAACAAACAAACACAGAATTTCATTAACTGAAAATTTTGACATAAGTTACAAGAAAAAAAAAAAAAAAGGTTGACATATTTGAAAATACATATAAGAAGAAAAAAAAAATTGGATACGAGGAATATTTTTAAAAGGCTGTTGCTAATCTTAACAAAAAATTAAACATCTGCGATAATTCACCTATTTTGACAAAGGTAACGGCAGGATGAGATGGGGATACAGACACAAAGGTAAATCATATGAATATTGCAAAGGAGAGTCCTATGAGTAAAAGAAAAGAAAAACAGTATTCTATGAACAGACACGGATAAGTTTCGCCTATAATTACAAATAATATTTATTGTCGAATTATTATTATCTATACAAAATATTGTAGAATTGCCAAATCTACTTTTTTTTTTCATTTTTTAATCCTGGTACAAAAAGATATTAAAATATAACAATAAAAAAAATATGAAGTTATAAAAGTAATTTTTTACAGATTTATGTAACAAAAGATTTTTAGATAAATAACAGCCATTACTTTAATTCCTTTAAAATTTTTAAAACATTTTTTTCCATTTGAAAATAATTTCTTTTTTCTTACATTCGTTGTTTTCTTTGTTTAAATTATAAAATCCAACATTCCTAGTGTTTAATTATAATTTTAATGGTTTCCATAACGGAATGTAAGAAATGCAAGCAAAAATAGAAAACTAAATATGATTGAGGAAAGAAGGCGGTACTGTTTATCCTTTTTACACCCTGAAAGGGAAGGCGAATTTTTCCAAATTTCTACTGTTTGAAGTCGTTCTCTCCCCAGAACGGACTTTGATTTTTCCTTTCGAAATATGAAAGAGATTTTGCTAATATTTCATCCAGTATAATGAATGCTTTGAAAAATGTTTAAAGTATTTGATGCAAAGAAAAAATGGGATAAATGATTTTTCTTTCAATGCATTTTGTATGATGTCTCAAAAAGAGATGTTGAAAATTAAAATTTTTACTACGCTTATGCAAAAAAAAAAAAAAAAAGAAAGAAAAAAAGGGGGGGGGGATGAGTGGGCAAAGAGAATTTGTTTAAGAATTAACTTTTCATAAAAAGTGGAGCACTATAAGAATGGTTGATTAGAGCCAAGGACCTATATTTAAAACAGAATTTGTTCTGCGTCTTTGTCTACCAGTGAGACGAAACAAATGCGTATACGTCTTTTTTAAAAACTGGCAATGTATAAAATGAAACTAATGTCAATCGTCGGCAAGTAGTTAACAGCTTATTGTCTTTTATATTTCTGGAGATTATTATAACTTCCAATATTAAACGAAAATATTTTTATCGGCTTATGCACATGGGCGGATGCAAAGAGAGGACGATGCTCCTCCCTGGATTTTAAAATAAATTCAACAATTTTGATTTTTGTGAATTATGATTTTTTAAACCTAATTAAACACAATTAAAATGATTTATTTGTTGAACCCTCTTGGAAGAGATTTGTTTTTTTTTTTTTTTCTGTGTTTTTTTATGTTCATGTCTTTAGAAGATAACTTAAACGCGGTGTTCACGAGGGCTCAGTCCTCCTGATGATAAAAAAATAACTTGTTTAAGACGTTCACGCCGGCGTGCATCACCAGTGAGTCACGCTCGACTGTCCCATCAGGCGGCGTGCATCACCGGTGGTTCATACTCGACTGTTCCATAGAAGGCGTGTACTACAAGTGGGTCATACTAGACTATGCTTTAGAAGGCGTGCTCTACAGGTGGGTCACACTTGAATATTCGAAAATTCAGAAGTAAAAACAATTCATTAGTATAAGCTTAATACATTCACGGCGGGAAACGAGAATTCTTGTTTTTATTTAAAAAATATCATTGATTAAGGGCGTGTCTTCTACCTTACAGAAATGCATTTATATCATGTTGTCCATATTTCTTTCGATTGTAAGACATTATATATTAAATTCGTACATATGTAGTCAATAAAATCTTATCTCTAAGCAATTTGCTTACTGCTCACGAACTTTCAGACATTCACAATAAACTCTGCTTGTTATATTCAATTCAATAAATATCAGAGGGGCGGGTCATTACATACAGTATCTGAATAAGCCACAGTACCGAGCCGCGATGTGTAAAACGCTATTAAAATTAATATATTAGAACATTGAAATTGTAATAAAAAGTTTTGTGATGTATAATGAAAAGTTTCGTGTGTATATATATATATATATATATATATATATATATATATATATATATATTATACTTAATAGAAGCGCGTTTATGACTTTTATTAGTATGTTCATTTATTCTACGTTTTGTAAAAAAATAATATCTTTACAAAAATATAAAACATTATTAAAGCAAACTGTGTTATGTTCCTCTAGGAGAATCTGTAATATATTGAATTATAGAGTGTAACACTTAAAATTTATTGGAATGCAAAAAATGGAAAAGAAAAGAAAAGAAAAATAATGCATACATTTTGAGAAATCTTCGGATTACACCTACTGTAAACTTTGAAAGTTCCAGAATAAGGATGTACGGATGCAGCAGCATTTAACTTATCAAAATTATGACTCGAGTTACTCACTGGTTAAAAAAACAGAAATAAACATCCAAGTTAAAATAATAATAATAATAATAATAACTTGCGTAATATGAAAGAATACGTCAAAAATCAAACGATGGCGTTTCAAATCATTGCAATCTTGGAATATTTTTATTTATTTATTTTAAAAATGGCTCGGGTAGAGTCAAAACATGCAAACAGTCAAATACAACCTCAACTTCCTGGCTCTGGCTAATTTTTCACTCCAGTTGGGTTTATTGTATTTATTGTATGTATGTCTGTAAAATATCTATGTATACCTTTAACTGTTGAATGCAGGCGTTATTTATGTGTGTATGTGTGTTTTAATATATATTGTAGTATACGTGTTTTATTATAAATACAACTATTTTTACTCTTTTTAAAGCAGTAACATTTTAGCAATTAAAAGTTCTACAATAATAGGTTCTTTAAATATTGTTTTCTTTTAATAATGAACATCATATTGTTTCAATATCATTTCAGAAAAACAAAAATATTCAATTTATTAAATAATTAGATGATACAAAGAAAGCATATATATAAAAATATATAAACATTAACATGTACTTCTGTATAGATAATTGTTATTATTGAATATTGTTAATGATTTTCATATATTTGTAAGAATAATAAGGAACTCTTTATTTACTTATTTTAGACTAAACACTTTTACTCTTTTATTTCGGGACAGCACTTGAGCCTGTATTTAAATTAAATCTAAACACTTTTTACATTTTTTTTTTCCTTTTTAGTGCGTTTCTCCGAGTTTAAATATATATAGCAAAGATTATTGATACTAATGGAATAAAAAAAAAAAAAAATCCCTTGAACGTATACTTCCCGATTCGTAGTCAAAGAGTTAATATTAGTAATAATTTTTTTAAAAACTTGAAAATAAAACATTTTATTAAAAGACCAAATTAATAAAAAATAAAATAACTTAATTAATCGATTAATTTATTTCATATTATTTGTGAATTTTATTGATCTGATCCATTTAAATTCATTTATTTCGTCATCTGCTGACAGTAAATACATGCAGCAGGATGAAAAATTTATCCTCAACAAACATTAATAAGTTTTCTGTTCACATTCTTCATACAAATATTTGTGATTTTTATGTTATCCTACTGGAATATGTGTTCATACAGACACGATTTTTAAATGTGTATACACTATATCTATTTTTTTTTTTTATAAAACTCACCCCAATAAAATTATAAAAATAAATATGTATATAAAATACAAAGCAACTATAAATGGTGCAGTCCAATAAACAGGTAAATAAATAAATATATATCTGCCGAACCCGGCCGATATAATTAAATGTAACACTGATTAATCAATTGAGATCTCTCGGGGCCATAGCAAGGTTCTTTTACATTTTCTGGGCCATAGTGCTGACTAGCGTCTCGGTGTAGCTCCGCTCCCTATGGAGATCGTAGTGACTGGATTCAACTAAGTCCAATCGAAGCTAGATTTGGCGAAGTATTGCTAGTTTGGCGAAGTGTTGCTACTTTCGCGAAGCATAAATATATATCGAAAACAATTTCCTAGAGATTTTGAGCACAGATAGAACCTGAATAGTGATGATGCTTATTATATCCCGATTTCGGAAATTTCAACTTGTGGATTCCAAAGGGTTTCGCCTCCCCCCCCCCCTCACGGAAAAATAACATTTTTGATAATGTGTCTTCTAATTGTCATAAATACTTGCATTTTGTAGGCAGGCACATTCTGAATAGAATCATACTTAAATTTGAAAAATTCTAAAAAAATATATGTACTTTTGATTCAGAATTAAAACAGTCATAGACACTAGAAATTTTGAATGAACAAATAACCTTAATAGTGATGCGAAAATACTCCAATTGAAATTTTAATGAGTGGGGTCCAAAGAATGTTTTCCTCCCTTCCCTACCCTGATAAAAAAAAGTAACACTTTTGTTTAAGACCCTTCAAATTTTCTTAGCATATATACTATTAAGGATTTACCTGCACACAAAATTTAAAATACCTTTGATTATTCGAAGTCATACCACCAAAACTTTTTTTTTAATGAAGGAGGTGTGGGGGGGGGGGGGGGATAGATTATCTTCTCTTAAAGTTTTCAATAAAGTAACATTTAAACAGGATTACTATTCAAAATGTACCTGCCTGCAAAATTCAGGTATCAATGTCAATCTAAAGACTAAAATTGCATTTTTGGGGAGGAGTGGGGGTTGATATCCAAGAGCCTAAAATGCAGGCATGAAAGTGGGAAATAGGAAAAAAGGAGGAAAATCTTTTCGGTCCATATGATGGCGCCAAACTTTTAAAATTTAGACACATTTTAACAGTTATTTATGGGATAAAATGAAATATAATTGTACGTTGTTATTTTCTTTTCATAGCTTAGAAAGCATTAAAAACAAATTTAAACTTTTAAATCAAAAGTGTTGCATAAATAGAAGAAAATATTCTATTCCAAAAAGAACATTATGAAACTTCCTTTATCTTTTAAAGTCTAAAAAACTTTCACTCTGGAGAGATACTTTAATCAAATTTATTTACACGACTTTCATATGATTATAATATAAACTTCCCTTTGATTTGATAGATCATTTGCAAAGCAATTCAGAAAAAAAAAAAAAACCCTCCAAGGATTTTAGTTAGACAAAATGTCTTATTATTAAATTTTCAAAATTCTCCCCCCCTCCCCCACCTTATATGCTTCCAATATTTTCTTTGCATTTTTGCATCAACCCAGAAAATGACCAAAATTATTTTTAAAAATGTGGAATTCCACCTTCAGGAGGAACACTTTCATGCCTGAAAATGGTATCATTTTTGAGAAGTGTTTACTGTACCTTAATAGAAGAAATATGAGATTTTATTGAATTTTTATTTGTAGGTACCACGGTTCACATAATATTTTGAGAAAATTTTAGGAAAGAATTTTTCTAGTGTTTAATAATGCACAAGAAATTAAAATCCTATCTTCCAACCTACAAAGAATATGCCGCATACAATTGTTTTAGCTGTTTATCTAAAAACATGCTAATTTGCCCTGTTTTAAAAAGATTACCCAATGACGGAAGATTAAATTATAGCATTTAACTATTTTTAACACAATCAACTGATGGATAAATAAATAATGAGAGTAGAATTGTAGTATAGAAATAGTAGAATGTGTAGAATTGTAGTAGTGAAAATTTGTGAGTATGAAATTATCGCTGTATTATCCGCCATCGCCATCTTCGCTCAAAAAAACAACATCTAACCTAAACAGACTTTTCAACGACAGCGCGAGCGAGCGCTTGTGCTTCGTCTGAAATACTGCAACCTCAAAAATAAATAGCGCCAATTCCTCAACCAAGAGGTAGGAGAAAAATCACCATAGGGAGCGGAGCTACACCGAGACGCTAGTATAGTGTTGGGTAGGACACGAGAAATTTCGGACGTTTGTATGAGGTACCTCTGAAACATTTTTGTCATGACAATGTCATGCCTCAATTGAATGAGGTAGTGAGGAGTTAAAACGCAGGAACTACAATTGAGCTGGGATGGAAGTACTGGCTTTCTGCTTCCCCACTGTCCTGACAATGTGAAGTCAGACGTTAGGGGAGTGGGTACTTTAGTGTTACTGTCAGGTTGATAAATAGAAGTATATAGTTTTTCGGAAAACATAAATAGAATTAGTAGAACTGGACAGTGAATGAATGAAGTAACGGACTGTTTACCTGATTAACAAAAGTATCCCCCCCAACCCGGCCGATATAATTAAATGTAACACTGATCAATCAATTTTGATCACTCGGCGTCGGCCATGTTTAAACACTAAAATGTTTCCCCTGTCTCACACTTTTTGTCGCTTGTCTATTCAGTGTGCGATCTGTCTTTTTTACTCCCGTATAATGTGGCTACTGCATGTTTTATGCATGTATTTATATGATTGCATATAATCAAGACCTTATTTGCTTTTGTTATTATTTATCATTTTCCTTTACTAAAAAATGGCCTATTCTTCCTTTCTGTGTTTTTTTTTGGGGGTGGGGGGGGAGGGGACGGATATTTTTAGAAGCATGGTTAGCTAGCTCTTAATTTCATACTAGTATTAATTTATTCATTTAAAAAGTAGCTAAAATATTACATCCCCTTCGTAAAAGTTTTAGTACAAATTTTCATTTAAGTGTTTATCTAGAATAATACTCTGAAGGAGAGAGCATTAGACTTCTGTGTTGACCGTCGTATGATACGGTCATGTCGAAGCTGATTGTAATCTTTGACTGGCTAACAGGCCAGGCGTACGATAAAATTGCCGATATTCGCATGAAATGGTTACGTGATAAGAGTACCATCCACAACATCTCCCAAGAGACTATTGATAAACTCATTGCGTACTATTATACTGCAATTGGCAAACTCACGGCTGATGTGAGGAAAACCCACCGAGCCATTGAATGTGCACCAAACCCTGAGGCCAAACAACAGCAAATTGCCAAACTCCAGCAACTAAAACTCCGATTAGAGACTGTTTATCTGGAACTCGGTGAACTCGAGCATCCTATGGATACTTCAGATCCTAGTTTGGAAGTCATGGAGCACACAACAGAGGGAGCCACCAATGGACCTCAGGTTAGCAATTTTCCGCTAGCTGGTAGCATAAGCGCTTTAAGCGAAAACAGGGCTTGTAAACGTAAATCTGAAGATTTTTCCTTTGAGAAAAATAAAATCTCTCATCTTAATCATCCTAAATTACCCACCTTTAATAGATATTCATTTCTAAGAGAAGAAAACTTGCACGACAAAAACGTGCCACAACCTTCCCCAACTTTTCAGAGTAAGAGGGTACTACCATCCCCTAAAGTGCAGTCCATTACTGTCTTAATTAATGGAAATAAAAGAGAATTCCTTAAAAATCTAGAAACTGAAGGCCAGAGCAATTTCGCGGTTAAACCTTCAGGCAAATTTCACAAAATTTTCCCAAACTCCATAAAGGATTATCAGGATATAATCACAAAACTCGACGCTATGGAGGCCGAGTATATCTTATATCCAACAAAATCGGTAGCACCCCTTAAGGTTGTTATTAGAGGGCTCGACATCGATACTGATGTTGAGGACATCAAACAGGATCTCATAAAATTGGATTTTCCCGTAATTAAAGTAAATCAGTTAATTAAATTTAATACTGATATAAAAATGCCCCTATTTCAAATTCAACTTGAAGATAACTCCAAAGCCAGAGAAATCTTTAAACTTGAAAAATTGGCATACAATATCATCAGAGTAGAAAATTATAATCGCCCTTCAAGAACATTACAATGCTTTAATTGTCAATATTGGCATCATTCCAGCGAAAATTGTAGAATGAAATCTAGATGTGTTAAGTGTCCCGGATACCATAAATCAGAAAACTGCGTATTTGGCAAAGGAAAAATTGAGAAAGTAGAGTGTTGCAATTGCGGGATGAATCATGCTGCCAGTTACAGAAATTGCCCCAAATTCCCCCAAAACAGGAAAAATACCTTTAACTCAAACTTCAGAAACATAAATCAAACATATGCCAATATTGTCACCCCCACTCACCCTCCAGTAATGCTTATCCTCCCCTCCCCCCCCCCCCTGAGCAGTCGCGGCCGAAAGAAATCGGCTTCAGCGAACTTAAGGATATATTAAATGAAATCGCAAAAAAATTAAAAGTACAAGACTTCTCTGAACTTATAGCTAAATACAAAAAAGTCCTAATGGACATAAAAAACGCCACTGATGATGTCACCAAACTCACTATCTTTATGACAGCCCTCAATCAACTAAATAATCATGGGTAGTGGAGGGTGTTTGAGTGTAATTTCTTGGAATTGCAATGGCCTTCTGGGAAAAATTTTAGAGCTCAGGGAATTTGTACAGGAGCACGCCCCTGACATTGTCCTTTTACAAAAAACCCACTTGAGACCAGGCATTACCTTTAAAATTCCTAATTACTTTATCATTCGAAATGACCATATTAATAATAACAGCTCCCGCCCCATTCGGGCCACTGCAACCTGTATTAAATTAAATCATTGTTTTTATCCTGCAACCCCTGCCCCCCTTAATATCGTGGGCGCCACTGGAATTACCCTTCTACCTCCCTCCGGACAATCCCTTACTTTCTTTTCGGTATATATTCCAATTGGCCAGGGCGCGAGTGACGTCACGAGCGACATTCGCCGCCTTCTCCCTTATGACGTCAATACTTTTGTTATCGGGGATTTCAATGCTCATCACACTTCCTGGAATTGTGGTACTAACAACACTTATGGCAAAAGTATCTGCAATTTTCTTCTTAATTCTAATACGGACATTATTTTCCCGGACTCCCCCACCCGTTACTCTGATCATAGCAGTAGCACCATTGATTTTGGTTTATTTAACGGTTTCAATTATGCTAAAAGTATTGTTTCTCTTCCTGAACTGAGCTCGGATCATAATCCGATTAAAATCAACATCCAAATTCGTATCCCACCCCCCCCCCCCCTCCTCCAAAAATTATCAACACTATTAATTGGGCTCAGTTCCAGCAAAACATTAATGAAATTCCCCCCACACTACCTGAAATTAACAGTACTCACGATATCGAAACTCTGATAAATGTCATCACAAACGATATCAAGAAAGCGGCCGATGGTGCTACAAATAAGATCTTCAGCAATGAATTTTACCGTCTCGACCCTCATGTCCGTAGGCTCACTACAAATAAAAACAGAGCGAGGAAAATTTACCAACGTACGCGTAGCATTTTCGATAAAACCATAATGAACAGAGCACATCAGGAACTCAAAAACTACTTATTCAGGAAAAAACAGGAAAGTTGGAGTTCCTATCTCACTTCCTTATCACCAGAGGACGCCAGCATATGGAAGGCTGCGAGGAAAATCCGTAGCTCTGTCAATAATTTCCCACTGATCCTTATTCCAAATTCCCAAGACTACGCATATACTGATGAAGAAAAATCAAATGCAATTGCCAGTAGCTTAGAATTACAATTCCAAGGAAACCCTATTATTGATACTGATACCGAAAGGGAAGTAAACGTCCATGTCAGGAATTTCATGTCTTCAATTCACACCCCTCCCGACTTTCATATCTCAAATGCTGACGTTATTAACGAAATTAAAAAACTTAAAAACAAAAAATCTCCTGGTATTAGTACCATTACTAATGAAATGCTCAAAAATCTCCCCCCCCCCCTCTTATATCCCTAAAATCACCCTGCTCATTAACAACATTTTTAATTTCAGCTATTTCCCACTGTATTGGAAAACTGCCATTGCAATCCCCATTCTTAAATCTGCTAAACCACCCGGTCTGGCAACTAGTTATCGCCCGATTTCTCTTCTAAATTCTCTCAGCAAACTTACAGAATCCTTTATTGCTTATCAAATTAATGCCCATTGTGATCAAAACAATATCTTAAATCCTGTTCAATTCGGCTTTAGGAAAGGGGTCTCGGCCCCGCATCAAGTTTACCGCTTGGTAGAAAACATCACGACAGGCAAAAACTCTAAAAAATTTACTGCTGCCGTCTTTCTGGACATTGAAAAAGCTTTCGATAAGGTTTGGATCTTCGGGCTTATTTTTAAGCTTATAAATTACAACCCCCCCCCCCCCCCTATCTTATCAAATTAATTTACTTTTATTTATTGGATCGAAATTTTAATGTTAGGGTTAAAAACCACCTCTCCAGAAATATTTTTGCTTTTTTCGGCCTCCCCCAGGGTAGTAAAATCTCCCCAATTCTTTTTATTTTATTTATTAACGATATGCCTTCCTACCCCCACACGTCGCTAGCAAAATATGCTGACGATACGTGTGTGTTTTCTGCAAATAAAAATCGAAGGTATGCCATTACTGCAATCACCAAACATCTTAAATTGCTCTCCACCTGGTTTAACAAATGGAAAATTGCCATAAATATTAATAAAACGCAAGCCATTCTTTTTAGCAATCTTCGTAAAGATAACCGGGACAAATTTAAAATTAAATATAATAATGCTGAATTGCCTTGGCCCTCAAGCTGTAAATACCTAGGTATTATCCTAGATGAGAGACTCACTTTCAAACAACACATCCACACTACACGAAATAAGTTTCGAGTAGCAAAAAATAAATTATATCCCCTTCTTGCTCGAAACAGTGATCTTTCAATTAAAAATAAATTGCTCCTGTACAGTTCTTATTTACGTCCCATTCTAACTTACGGGTCCGAAGTCTGGTCGTATGCGGCGAAGACACACATGAAAATTATTTTTCAAGCTCAAAATGCCACTTTAAGATCTATCTTTGATGTACCTTATTATGTCAGAAATTTTCATTTATATAAAGAAATTAATTTCCCCAGGATCAGTACTTTTATCCAGCACTTAAATATAAATTTCCATCTTGCCTTAGAAATTTCAGACAATACTGCTCTAAATTCCTTACCAAATTATGATATTTTTGACCCGGACAACCGTAAGCGCCCTAGAATCGGAATTATTTTAGATACTCTCATTTAAAAACTTTATTTTTTATCCTCTTCTCCCCTTATTATTGTGTTCTTTTACTAATCCTCCGTTTTTCCTACTTTTTTCCTGTCAGTCTGCATTCGCAGGCTTAACTCCGCCTTTGGCTCCTCCCCTTCTCTCTGTAGCCTATTTAAGAGGACACTCCGGCCCGCGCGAGCGTAGGGACCTGAACACCATCACCCTTAGGAAAAGAATTAAAGACCTCGCAAATACCTTCTATTCTACCGTATATGACCTTCCAAATGATATTGTAGCTGGGCTCCCTGACTATGACGCCTTCGAGCCCCAACATCGCAAACGCCCGAAATATTCCACAATAATGGAATCCCCGTGAGCTCTGTGTTCACCGCATCAGATTGCTATGTAAAATCTTTTCTCCTTTTTATTTTCTTTTTACTTAAAAAAAAAAAAAAAAAAAAAAAAATATATATATATATATATATATATATATTTATATATATACATATACCTCTATATAAAACTTATTATATAGAAAAAAAAAAAAAAAAAAAAAAAAAAAAGATATATTGCCCTGATTAGTGCCTTTTTGTTTTTGTAGCAGCCTTGCTGCCTTCCTTAACCGCCGACCCTGCCCTTGCTTGGTGTGAGTAATTCTCTGAACTAGTGCTAACTTCTATCCTAACTTACTTTTCTCTTTTTTATAGCAGTTTGTACTGCAGCTAAACCTATATTCTAATATAATTTCAATATGTAAATCCAGTTCTTAATCTTTTTTCTCTTAACTTTTAAAGCATCTATGCTAGTTATATCTTTAGTTTTTTCTTTTATAAGTAGTTGCAACCAACTACACATTTCTTTCCTTCCCAATGGCTCTATTATACGTAAGACATCACATTTCTTCAGACTGGGTGTAAAGTTGACATCAACTAGGCAACCCCTCAACCGCTGCTTCACTGTTCAGCACTGTTCAGCGCGAGCTCGTCATCTCACGAGCGTCTGGGGAGAGAACGACTGCTTACAGCAGAACTTAGAAAAAATTCTCCTTCCTTTTCAGCTGTGGAGGAAAGGGAAAAACTGCTGCGTTCTTCCCTCAGCCTCATGTTGCTTTCCCTTTTTGCTTGCATTTGTTATTCGATTATGGAAATTGTTAAAATTATAAACAGCGAAGAATAATTTGAACAACACAGAAAAAAAAAAAAAAAAACATCGAATTTGCAAAAAATAAAATGTTTTCAAAAGGAAATAATTTTTCAAAAAATAGAATTATAGTAATGGCTGTTATTCATCTGAATATCTTTTGTTAGATAAATCTGATATAATATTTTTATAGCTTCATATTTTATTATTATTATATTTTAATATATTTTTGTAACAGACTTAAAAAATAAGTAGTTTTGTCAATTCTGCAGTATTTTTTATAGATAATATATTTATTCGAAAATAGTACTCATAATATCCTACTTTTTTGTGTGTGTGTGTGTGTGAGGGGGTGGGGGGTAAGCTTGTGTAAAATTTTGCAGTTAAAGGATTTTTGTAACTTTTGTACTTTTTTTAAAAAATATTTTATAATATCTTACTGACATATTATTAAATGGTTTTATGAAGGAAAATGACTTAATAAAGGAAAAATTTAATTATTGCAATAAGATTTGAAAGTTAATTTAAAAATTATTAAGAAGATTTTAAAACCACACTTCCTTTTAATTTCTTACAACATTCTCTTTCATATTTTTAATTCTGTGTGCGCTCTATAACTGTAAGGACCAAATTTCCGAATAATTATTTAACCCTTTATGCCCCGACGCTACTTTAACGTACCATTAAAATAACTTGATATAAAATATGCATTGATTAGTAGTAGTACATTTTAGAATATGTTATAGGTACTTTACGTTATCTTATTTCAAAAGCATTATTGGTTTAACAAAACAAAACTATTCTTAAAAGGATGATTTTTTTTCTCCTCTCTTTAGCTGTTTTGACTTTGAAAGTTTGAAGGTGAAAAGTTTCAGTTCGGATTTATTCCTATATTTCTATTGTAAGAGCATTATATTTGTACATTTCCTAATTCTATAAAATGTTAAAAAAATATTTAAAATAAAAGATTTGAATGAAGTTATAAATATTGCACAAAATTCCTATAAATACAAATTTAATTGACTTTAAATTACAAAATCCTTCTAAAATTTATTAAATGCGTGCGTAAATCTTCTAATGTAGTTTCAAAAATTCACAAAAAATGTTTTAGAAGATGAAATTTTCATGAATTCATAATTTGGGACATAAAGGGTTAAAAAAATAAATGAAATGTCATGATATGTTGTAAAAATAATGTACAAATGACTATTTGCTCAATATTTTTATTAAAAAAAATACTAAGCAAATACTCATCAACAGTCAATTTATATTAAGGAAAATCATGTCCTTAATTTTATGAACCATGAGGATTATCCATTTAAAAATCGAGTTAATTGAAAAGCAGGTCGAAGTTTTAACATTTTAATGTTTAATCACACTGATATGTATATACAAAAGAAAGAAAAAAGAACTTTGCAACTCTGGAAGGGAAATTCCGTTTAATGTCAAATACATGCAGTAAATTAAACAGGAAAATTGATATTTTCGTCATTTATGTAAGTTAAAGAATTTAAACCGAACTCTCCCCCCCCCCCTCCTTCCTACTTAATCTAATAAACGTAATCGTTAAAAAATATATTATCTCATATCTCTTTCAGAAAATCATTTAATGATAAATTAAAAAAGCATTGTAAAATATTCAAATCAAATTCCCCAAACTGGAAATATTGACATAAGTTTGAAAAAAAAAAAAAAAAAAAAAAAAAAAGAATACGATGAGGTTGGTGCTAATCTTAACAAAATATCAAACATTTACGACAATTGGCCTAATTTAAAAAAAGAATAGGTAAACAGTAAACACACAGAAAGGTAAATGATTAATATATAAAACTTACTAAAAAATTAAAACGGTAAAAATGAATTTTCCGATGTGAAAAAGTGTAAAAAAAAATAAAAAATCAGTATTTCGTGGACACAGATTTTTTAATATAGTTATATATATAATATTAATTGCCAATTAACTATATTATATATAAATATCATGCAGAATTGACAAATCTACTTATTTTTTATTTTAAATATGTTAATATGTATATAACGAAATATTATAATATTAAAATATGAAGCTATAAATATAAAAATAATTTTTACAGATTTATATATAAAAGGTTTTTATATAAATAACAGCCATTCTGCTTTTTTATTTATTTCCTTTTAAAATTATGTTATTTATTTTTGAAAAAAATCATTTTTTTCTGAAAATCAAATTATAAAATTCAACATTCGACATTTTTTATTTATAATTTTAATGTTCCCATAACTGGATAATTATTGCAAGCGAAAAGGGAAAGTTACGCAAGGTTGAGGGAAGAACGCAGGCTGTTTTCTCCCTTTCTTCCCTGTTGAAACGGAAGCCGAATTTTTTCTAAGTGCTACTATTAGAAGTCGTTCTCTCCCCAGACGCTCGTCAACATCTCACCCCATCATCAGCACACTCAGCGCAGCAGAGCTCATCAGATCTTTGCGGTGCAAAGGTGCTCCGCTCACGCTCTTTTAAATTGAGTTTATTCCTGTTTCTATATTGTGTATTGGTGACAGCGATACGTAATGTGAGTTCCGGTTCGTATTAGAATAGGACTTTATTGTGGACTGTTGTACAGCCAGCCTAGTAGTACCATTCTTGGAGTTCTACGAACTTTTTTATGATTGATGTTAAGGATCCATTAAATTTCAGCGAGAATGCTACTCGCATTGTGCAAGGTTTAGAAACGCCTGACCTCGCTTCAGCACGGGGCGAATTCCCTCAAATTACTGATGCTAAACAAAAAGAGATCGTCACTCATTTCCTGTTGAACTGTGACAACTTCATGAAAGGATTGATTCAAAACCCAGAGTATGCTGGACGTCAAGATCTTCAAGAAAATATGAGTAGCCTTTTGTCTACTGTGATGTTCTTGTTTACTGAGCCATTTGACCACCTTAGATTGTGTAAATTAGCTGAATTTGAAGCTTTTATCTCTAAACACAATTTAGAATTAATCGAAACATTAACTAACCTTAAAGCAATCGCGGTGGACCCTAATGAGGGCTTCCTCCCTGCCAAAAATGTAAATCGTAAGAGATCGCGTACTGATAACAGTGGCGTACCATTACAAAACAAATACGCCATTTTGGCTGATAAAGCTAAAGTTAATCATGAGAATAATGATATGGGCACCCATACTAACGATGGCGACGTAGTTGGTGGCTCTGGCACACCCACCACCCCTAAAATTAAAATTCACCCCTTCTATATAGAAATTAAGGGAAAATGGCATGAACTTCCCGCAAAAATTAAAGAACAAAATGAAACCAACCCCCTCATCAAAATGGATGAGGAATTACTAAAAGTTGATTGCAAAAATGACTCAGACTTCCGTAAAACTCAAGCTTAATTGGATACTAACACCATAGCATACACTACCCTGAGCCGTGCGGAACAGCGCCCTTGGAAAGTGGTAATTCGCGGAATCCCCTGTTATACCGACCCACAAATCATCATTGATGAACTAAAACAGCATAATTTCATAGCCAATAGAGCTTCCATGACGAAAAGCAGAAAGACCGGTAACCCAATGCCACTTTATGTGGTAAATGTCTTGCCAAGAGCAAAGTTCGAGGAAATTTACCAAATAACTGAAATATGTTATATAAAAGTCACAATTGAACGTTTTAAAGGCACGGGCATTGTAAAACAATGTTACCGTTGCCAAAAATTTGGCCACTCATCAGAAATTTGCAACCTCCCTGCCAGCTGCGCCAAGTGCTCAGGAGGGCACTTAACCCCTGAATCTGATAAAATCGGAAAATAACTCCTAAATGTAGTAACTGTTCTGGCCCTCACCCGACTATTTATCGTGGTTGCCCTAAAACCCCCCAATTTCACAAAAATAATCAAGCCTCAAAATCTTCCCCAAAAGAAAAACCAGCTAAATCTTTCCCAGACATGCTAGCCCAAACTATGGCAAGCTATAATTATGTAAAACCAGCCTCAGCCCCTCAAGTTACTAAGAAAGCCCCAGATACGGTTGCAACTCCAGCACCCAAACCTGAAACAGCAAATTCTAAGGAAAATAAGCCAAAAGACCCTGAAACTGCAGCACCAGAAACTTCTAACAGCTCTAATTATATAACTGATCTAAAAGATATTCTTAAAACCTTCCAAGAGATGAAAGAAATCTTTAAATTTAACAAATTCATCCAATGTTTCCAAAACATAGCTAGACTTTCAAAAAATTGCAACGATCCAATGGAAAGAATATTTATAATTATCAACGCTTTTGACAGCTTGGCCACGGAATTCAACTCACAAAATAATGAGTAATTCTTCCCCTTCTTTTTCCTCCTTAATCTTCCACTCTTGGAATTGCAACTCTTTACATCACAAATTAAATGAACTTAAACTTTTCATTTCTGATCACCCTCATATAGATGTTATTTTCTTACAGGAAACTTTCAGCCCTACATTTAATATTAACATTCCTGGGTATAGGCTATTTCACACAACCCGCTCAGACGGCACCCCGAGAGGCGGCACTGCTATTTACATAAAGCACCATATCCCTCACTACCTTTTTAACAATTCTAATTTTAATGACATTGAATACAACAGTATTGTCATTCAGCTTCCCCATATTAACATTAACTTAGCTTCAATTTACGCACCACCTACTGGTAACATTCCTGTTAATAGTTTAACTCAACTCTTTTCCCATCACCAACACTGCTTCTTTGTTGGCGAGTATAATGCCAGGAGCAGGCGTTGGAACTGTCACGGCAATTCTCCTCGGGGTACCTCTCTCCATAATCTTGTCCAACACCTTAAATTCAGCCTACACGCACCTAATACTCCTACACACATAAGCACGGCGCCTAATACCCATGATTCCATAATTGATCTTGCTACCTCTAAAAATCTTCCCTATCCTATCACCTCTACTGTCATTAAAGATCTTTCCTCTGACCATTACCCTGTCTGTTTCAAAATTGATATAATAAACCCTATTTCTCCTCCTCCTTCCGTGGCCATTGATTGGAAAAAAATTACTAACCATCTTGATAATCAAGATATTACTTTTCCCATAATTAAGTCTATAACTGATATTGATGATGCTGTGGATTTTCTAAATTCTAAAATTATTGAAGCCCAAAACCATGCTACCTTCAATACCTTCAAAAATAATAACTCATTCATTCCTCCCCGTTATATTTATAACCTGATTAAAAATCGTAACCAACTCCGGCGACAATTTCAAAATTCTAGAGACCCCTCCCTTAAACCCTTAATCAATAGAGCTAATAATAGAATCAAAAATTGCCTTTATAAAGAAAAGCAAAAAAGTTGGAATAATTTCCTCAAAAATCTAGCTAGCGGGGATAATTCTCTTTGGCTAATCAAACGTAAAATCACTAAAAAATATTTTCATATTCCCCCTCTTTCGGACAATAATATTAACTATGCTTATACTGACCAGGATAAAGCAAACCTACTTGCCAACTCCTACGCTTTACAATTCTCTCCGAACCCAAACGTCTCTAGCCAGGAACATCTTGATGAGGTTAGTGAAACTGTTCGCAATTTCCTAGCCGTCCCCCCTGATGACCCTCCATACTATTCAGCCTATTGTTATCCATAATATTATTAAACGAGACGAATAGGGTTTCGTGAGATGAACGAAACCCTAAAAATTGAAAAAACGCAAGACCCCAGGTTACGACAAAATTTCTAACACTGCTCTTAAAATTCTTCCTCCTAACTGTATTATCTATATCACCAAACTTACTAATGCTAACTTTAAATTTAATTACTTCCCGAAACCTTGGAAACTCTCTATCATATCACCCATACCCAAACCTGGAACTGATCTCTCTGACCCTACTAACTATAGACCTATCTCTCTGCTTCCTTCTCTCAGTAAAGTCATCGAACGTGTCATTAGGGCCCAGTTGCAGGACTTTATTCAGCAAAACAACATCCTTATGCCTGAACAATTTGGCTTTCGCCCAAAACATTCAACCAAACACCAGCTCCTTCGCGTTGTTGAATTTCTCAGCGAAAAGCTCAACGCGAAGATCCCAGCTGCAGCCATATTTCTTGACATCGCAAAGGCTTTTGACAAAGTCTGGCACGAAGGCCTTATATACAAATTAATTAAGCTAAAATTCCGTGCCAGACTCATACATTTAATATACTCATACCTTTGCGGTCGTACTTTTAGAGTCCGCATCAACAACATCTTATCCATTATTCTTTTTATACTAATGGGCATCCTTCAGGGGAGCGTGTTGGGCCCAATGTTATTTAACATATTCTTCAATGACATCCCACGCTCATTACTTACTTACTTAGCTCTTTATGCGGACGATATGCGGACGACTTGTATCTACGCCTCAGCACACCACCCAGATACAGATACCTGCAGACTAGGGTGGTCCTTAAAAAATTAACTTTAAAATTTTCTATGGGGCACCCTCCTATTTTGTTCTACGTATAAAATAAAGACTTCCACAAAAATTTCAAAATTTTAAAACATTTTTTAAGGGTCGCTACCAAGAGTTGAATATTTAGAAAAAAATTAAAAATTGACATATTTTGTAATTTAACAATATATTATTAATACAAATCCAAAGTCATTGCCAAATTGAATGATGGTATGATATTAGGTTGTAAAGACTGTCATTTGTTTCAAGTTTCAACATATTTACGTGGTCTATTGTCCAAACACAGACAGGAGTATTTCATGTCTACACTCTATTTCACCTCAACTTGGAAGCATTGTGAAAGGTAGAGAACCTAACATTCCGCCTTGAAAAGTAGATCTCCGTTATTTTTTAATCTTAAATAGCTGAAATGCGTAGGAATTTATAAGATAATGTTTATAAATTATAGAATTTGATTTTTTTTTATATTCGTAAAATGTCTACTAAATGGCCATATTCGTATCAAAAGCAGAGCACAAAACTAAAAAAAAAGGAGTTTTCGGCATGCGTTCCTTTGACTGTTCACTGCGATTGCAAAATTTTAGAATACATTTCAGGATCTATAACTGTAGACAGATTACCCATTATTATTTCAGGTAAAGGTACTGACCATTTAACTAGCTGTTCCAAAACTTCAATCAGGAACAGGTGAGGCAATAGCTTCTGCTGTTAACGAAACATTGGAGTTGTGGGGATTACAAGCAAGTAAAATGTATGACTTTTGATATAACTTTGTTAATACCCGATTATCAGGAGAAGCTTTTGCTCTTCTGGATTAGAATATGAACAAAGAAATGATTTGGCTTGCCATCATCACATCCTTGAAATTATGCTTGAGGAAGTTGTTGTTAAGTCTCTCGGAGTTCCAAGCGGATCATACATACTGTTATTCAAACGATTTAAATTTTCGTGGATGTCTATCGATTATGGCATATTTTGGACAATTTAATGAATAAAAAAAATAACACATAATGCGTCAGAAATTACGGAATTTTCTCAAAATCATCTTAATGATTTTACAACAAAGGGACGATTACAAGGAACTGATAGTGCTTGCCATCATTTTCTTAGGAGGAGTACCCGAAAGAAGTTTTACATTAGAGCCCCAGGTGGGTTGCATCGTGTTCCATGGATGGTGAAGGCCATATACTCGCTCAAGGTTTATTTATTTAGAGATCAGTTTAAACTCTCTAAGCAGGAAGAATCTGGAGTTCGTCAATTTTACTCGTTTGCAGTGAAAATCTACATTCACAGCTGGTATCAGGCCCAATGACTTATTGCTCCTGAAGAACTTGAAAAAAGACGAAAATATAAATGAAATCATTTCTTTTTGTGCTTTGAAGAAGTTCCTAGGACATTTCTGTACTTCACAGAAGAGCTATAATTGCTTTTGAATTTTTCGATGATAATGTCTTTTTTGAAAGTGAAAGAAAAATGGTGCATGCTTTGAAAAATGAAGAAAATTATGAACCCTTGAACCGTACACGTGCTGATCCTGATGTCATTCTCCAAAATGACTTGCAAGATTTTCTAACAAGCAGCACTCTCAGGGTTTTTTTTAATTATGGCTTAACCTTCAGACGTTTTTGAAACAGATGTGACTAACTGGAATGAAAATGAAACCTACAAAACATGTAAGGCACTAGCGACTTCAGTCAAAGTTGTTAATTATGTAGCCGAAAATGGGGTAGCACTCATAGAGTTATACAATAAACTTCATACAAAAGATAAAGTGCAAAAACAGCATTTCAAGAATCTGATGATGGCAATCCAAATCATTTCTTTGTTCATATTCTGTTCCAGAAGAACACAAGCTTCTCTTGATAATCCGGTATTAACAAAGGTTGTATCAAAACTTGCATTTTACTTGCTAGGTACTCCCACACGACTACAATATTTCGTTAACAGCAGAAGCTATTGCCTCACCTGTTCCCGATTGAAGTTTTGGAACAGGTAGTTAAATGGTCAGTACCTTTACCTGAAACAATAATGGGTAATCTGTCTACAGTTTCAGATCCTGAAATGTCTTCTAAAATTTTGCAATCCCAGAGAACAGTCAAAGGAACGCTTGTCAGAAACTCTTTTTTTTTAAGTTGTGTGCTCTGCTTTTGATACGAATATGGCCATTTAGTACGACATTTTACGAATATAAAAAAAATCAAATTCTATAATTTATAAACATTATCTTATAAATCCCTACGCATTTTATCTATTTAAGATTAAAAAATAACGGAGAACTATTTTTCAAGGCGGAGTGTTAGGTTCTCTACATTTCACAATGCTGCCAAGTTGAGATGAAATAAATTGTAGACATGAAATACTCTTGTCTTTGTTTGGACAATAGACCGTGTAAATATGTTTAAACTTGAAACAAATGACAGTCTTTACAACCTAATATCATACCACGATTCAATTTGGCAATGACTATGGATTTGTATTAATAATATATTATTAAATTACAAAATATGTCAATTTTTATTTTTTTTCTAAATATTCAAACCTTGGTAGCGACCCTTAAAAAATGTTTTAAAAATTTGAAATTTTTGTGGAAGTCTTTATTTTATACGTAGAACAAAATAGGAGGGTGCCCCATAGAAAATTTAAAAGTTAATTTTTTAAGGACCACCCTACTGTAGACTAATCTTGAAGACTTCCTTGACTGGTGCGACCTACGGCGCGTTCTAATCAATGAAAATAAAACTAAAGCTGTTTATTTCTCTCGTAAATTTATTTATCCTCAAAGACTAACAATAAATATCACTACTATTCCATGGTCCGATGAGGCCAAGTACCTGGGTGTCATCCTCGATCGTAGGCTCACTTGGAGCAAACATATTCTCTCCATCAGGGGGAAAGTCGCCGGAGCTTCTCTTGCCCTTAAACCACTTCTTAATAGTAAAACCCTTTCTGTCTACGACAAACTTATTCTCTACAATTCCTGTATTCTCCCCTTCATTACTTATGCAAGTCCTATCTGGGGCTTTACCTGCAAAACTACTATGGACAACCTTAGCAGACTCCATAATAAAAATCTTCGCACCGTCCGAGGCGCCTCAAGATACTTACGTAACTCCACTGTCCGAAGGGACCTGAACACCATCACCCTTAGGAATAGAATTAAAGAACTTGCAAAAACTTTCTACTCAACTTTATATGACCTTCCAAATGATATTGTGGCAGAGCTCCTAGACTACGACGCCTTCGAGCCCCATCACCGTAAACGCCCGAAATAATCCTCTATAATGGAATCCCCGTGAGCTTTGTGTTCATCGCATAAGATTGCTCTAGTAAATTTTTTCACTTTTTTCTTTCTTTTTTCCTATCTTATATATTTAAAAAAAAAAATAAAAATAAAAATAAATAAATAAATAAATAAACCTATATATATTTATTATATAGAAAAAAAGATATATTGCCTTGATTAGTGCTTTTTTGTTTATGTAAGCAGCCTTGCTGCCTTCCTTAACCGCCGACCCTGCCCATGCTTGGAGTGAGTAACTTTTGAACTAGTGCTAACTTTTATTTTAACTTATTTTTCTATTCCTTACAGCAGTCTAGTACTGCAGCTATACCTATATCTTAATATAATTTCATCATTTAATTCAAGTTCTTAAACTTTCTTTAACTTATTTCTCTTAACTATCAAAGCATCTATGCTAGTAAAATCTTAAGTTTTTCCTTTTTTAAGTAGTTGTAAACAACTACACCTTTATTCTTCCCCAATGGCTCTTCTATTATGTAAGACATCACAATAATCAGACTGGGTGTAAAGTTGACTTCAACTAGGCAACCCCTTAAGCGCTGCTTCACTGTTCAGCACTGTTCCGATTAAATAAGGCAAAAATTACAATAAAAAAATAACTGGTGGGAATAACAAGGAGGGTTAATTAGATAGAAAAAATGTATCCCCGAGAAAAGCTCGGGTTCCGCAGCGAGAGGTTTAACACTAGAACGTCCGGAAATTTTATCCAACCTTAATAAAAACATTATAACACGAGAATTTTTATTTAAAACTATTTCACTTATTTATTTGAGTTTTTTAAGTTACAATTTAACTGATTTTACGAAAAAAATTCTGATTCGAATCGACATTTTATCATTTGATCGGTGTCAAATTGACACCAACAGGAAATTCTAGTGTTAAAAATATTCAAATTGAAACGAGAAATTCGAAAATAATTGCCCATAGGATCAAAATTACGGAACGTGTGAAGAATCTCCTTAAACGACTACCTTTTATTTATCAACGAGAAAAACTTAATGCCGTATAGGGGTTCACTCGTTATTTTAATGCATTTACAATTTAAATACCACACACCAGTGAACAGTGAACAGTGAACAGCAGTGCAGTTCAATGGGATACCTAGTAGCAGTGCTACTCCACTCCCTGTAGATGAGTAAGTGTATAGCAAATCCTAGAGGAGCCATGATGAAAGAGTTTAAGCGTAGTACAAAGTACTACAATAAAAAATAGAGAAGATAAAAATTTTAAAATAAATTAAAATATGGAGAGGCTGAAAATTACTGAGAGGGTAATCCGAGGACTACAGTATAAGTATAAGTAAAGTTAAAATTAATGAAAGATAAAGATAAAAAGAAGATGTTAACACTGTTCATAACATAGCAAGACCGCTCCAAGCAAAGCAGGAGAAATATACCAAATCCCTTAAAACCAAAAAGGCTGTTTTCAGCGCCATACATTATAAGTATAAAAATTACAGTGAGTAAAAGGCTTTACCAAGGTAAAGCAATATAGATAGGATAATTTTTTTTTTTTTTTTTTTTTTTTTTTTTTTAATTTTATAAAATATGAAAGAAAAGAAAAGAAAATAAGTATCAGCCGAAGAGCGCGACTACTCTTCGATAATAGTAGTAGTATATCGGGGTCTCTTACGTTTAGATGGGCTGAGAGCATCATAATCCGGTAACTGGTAAATAATTTCATTAGGGACTTTATAAAGCTGGCTGTGAAATTTTTTAGAGAGAAATTTAATACGTCTGACCAGAGAGGTAGTTTTGAGATCGTTTCTGATCGTGGTGTTCCGAAGAAATCGAGAACCATTTCTGATTCAAACCACATAATTCTCTCATAAGAAAATAATTCAATAATTTTACTGGTGTCAGTGCAATATATTACGATTGATATCTTCATGCTAATTCATGTGCTACAAAAATTGCAGATTCAATTCCGTAACGTTTGTTTTGAATTTTTCAGAGTGCTGATATCTTCCACCATATTTTTCACAAGCGCAAAACAGACAATATCTTTCAACGTAATGCAGGAAATCTGTTACGAAAATATTTTCACTGGACGATGAAATTTCAACTTTTAAGTTCTATGTGAATGTTAGAACGAACGTGCTGATAAGAGGTGAGATATTTTGTTAAGAGCCTGAAAATAGTCTTCCACTTCCAAAATTGACCTGTTACCTCAAAATAAAATTTATAAAAATAAATATAATAAATACGTTTCTCCCTAAAAGAGTTCATATTGTTTCAGTGTTTTACCTGTTGTACTTTCAACAATGATTACTACTGGTCATTTATTATCTTAATATATATTTATTTTCTTAATTTGTTCAAAAATTGTATCGCATAGTTTGAAATTTTTTTGTACTACTTTTATTTACCCTATTGGTGAAAGTCATTACGTTATAATTTTTATTAGACTATAAACCGAATTATTGTTTCCCTCAAATCCTTCTATATATAAAAAAAGTTTTGATTTGGAATTGGACCAATGAAAATCTGCGTAGATATTCCCGGCAGATCGGCATCCAATTTGAATGCTTTAGCATGGCCTTTCTTCGTTAATTTAAAAAAAGAAACTGTTACATACAAAAATGGGAAAATCGGTAGTATTATAGAGAAATGTTTGATAAACACGCTGGTGCAGACAGTTTTCAAATCGAAGAATTATTTTAAGAGATATTTAATGCCAAAGTTGTACAAAATCGTTCCATTAAAAAACTTTTATAGGAGCAAAAATTGTACATAGGAATTTTATCATTTTTAGACCATTTTATGCGTCAGAAATTCCCGGTGTGCAGACTGCATTTACTTTTTTAATATGACTCATTTTTTGAGGTTTTATTTCTATTTTAAATTCAAATTTTCAGCATTTCGAGAGATATTATTTACATATTTTAGAAAATTGTATTAATTTAAACTGTTGCCAACTGTATAAAAAGCGCAAACAATAATGTTTGCAACAAATTAAAAATTTATTTTACACGTGACTATTATAAACAGAAAATATAAAAAGCAGGAACTCATTGAAAATTACGTCATAAAAACTATATTTACACGTGAATTTTAAAAGAGAAAGAATATTGTAAAATGATAAATTCATTAGCATGCGTTAGAAGTCTTAAATAGGAGAATCTACGTCCCATTACACTTATTATGTAAAATGAACAAAAAATAATATTGCAAAACATTTTTAATTTAAAAATTGCGCGAGACATTTATTTGATATTTTAAGATGATCATAATATTTCATTTCTAACAAAAGTATTTTACGTGAATATTAAAAAGAGAAAGAAAAGTTTGGTGAAAATTACGTCAGATTATAATTGTCAGATTCAAATTGTAATTCAATTCCGAAATCTTTTTAAAGCCAATCAAATTAGCGTGCTGTTAGAGTCTGCGGTGTCTGAACGGGGGTTGACGAGCATAGCTCGTAGGGGGCAGGGCCCCTTAGTCTAGTAAATAATAATAATTGGAATGTAATTTTTCACATCGATGCAAATAACTATTATAATTTTTTGAAAAAAAAATGTAAAAGCATATAAATTTTTAAAAAAAGTTTATAATTTTTCTCTGAATAAAATATAAGTAAATAAATTTCTATTTGTTCGTGTAGCTTTGAAATTATAATCACCACATTTACATATCCCAAACAAGAACTATATTAACCCTAGAACTACCGAAAATTTTACTCAAGTTTTATAAAAATATTGCACATCAGAATTCTTATTTAAAACTATGGAACTTATTTACTTAACTCATTATTGTCTCGTTTACACATTTAGTTTATTTTAAAGAAATTTCTGGTTAGAATAAATATTTCGAATGTACCCATCGGGTCCATTGGACCCGTCTGGTAGACGGAGGGTTAACTAACTTTTTTCACAATCTAACATTAAATGTCATTATACAGAGGTACATTAATATTGCTGTAACAGCAACGCGGTAATTATCAACTTAATTATGCTGCGGTATGCATAGAAAATACATATAGTAAACAAAAAATGTGAATGCGAAAGCGAAGACTCACTGTTCTAACAATATGTTCACTTGTCTCGTGTTCTAAAAATGAACACCCCCGAGACTGCACTCATATTTTAACCCCTTAACGCTCGAATTAAATTGCGGTTTAAAAATTCAAATTGCTTATTGGCACCACTTTTATGAAAAAGAAATATTCACCTTATTTAATGATAGGTAAAACGATACTAAAATATAGCCAATTTCACTATTTTACAAAGCTGGTGGGAATCAAACAATTTGAGTAAAAGACACAGCCCGTGAGTATGACGGGAGCGAGAATTAAGGGGTTAAAGCGAAATCTGAGTTCCCGGAGCTGTCATTCCTTGTCAACCCCTGTTCTAGAAGTGCAAGTTGTCTTAGTTAGAAGGCTGTAGTAGTTATTTTTTTGCAGTTAGGAAACATTTTTAAAGTTGTAATTGTAGTTATTTGAATTGAATTTGACTGCCACTTTAAGGTCCTGATATAACCCCCAAATTTATTTATTGGTTGATAAAATGTGGAACTATGCGTCTTGAATATTACGACTCTTAGAATAACTATTTTTTTCTAGATATACCACCAGTATACCACAAAGGGGAGAAGAATCAGAAGTTTCGCTGCCCAATAGGAGAAAAAGTCACCTTTCTGGATATCGGCCTTGGCTCCTTTCTATTTTTCTTTACTGTAAATATGTCAGATAGTGTCTTTTACGCCGAAAAGAAAAAACACTTTTCTTATTTTGTGGGAATTATTTTATTAGGAACGGGGATCAGGCTCCCTCCTGTAATAAGTGAGGTTCGGTAAGAACATATTTACAGCATCAATATCCTTATTATTTGTATGTAGAAACTAATGCGAATTTAAAAATGATTTTGTCTCTGAAAGTAACGTTGACAATTTCTCAAAAGATAAGAGAATCTATTTAATGAATCTTTGGAGATGATAATTAGCAGAACGAATTGCAGCTTCAGAATTCCTTCGAAGTCCGGAGAAGTTCGATGGATTTGAACATAGGCTTCAACATCAAGGGACGAAGGAGGCAATCAAGCTTAACCTCTTCAGTTCCGAATCTAAAATAATAATACAAATGTTTATTCATTGGTTTTTCCCAAACAAAATGACATCGTAAATGATAGAAAAAATGTCTTTTTCTGAAATTGATCCTTTAGGCGCTTAGTAAATTAGGTTCAAAAATATGGATCTAAAACTACAAACCCCATTAAAAACATCAATTTAATAACCATTAACCTAAATTAATGCAATGACAAATTTGAGATATTTAACACTAGTTCGCCCTGAAATTTTACTCAAGTTTCATGAAAATATTTGACACCAGAATTTTTATTTAAAATTATTTGATTGATTTAATTAACGTAAATCTGCGTGGTTTAAATTTAACTTATTTTATGAAATAATTTCTGGTTCCAGTTGACATTTAATCATATGATCGGAGTCGGATCGACTCATTCCGGGCGTTCTATTGTTAAACAAGCAAATAATATACAAATCCTCAAAAATTTTTATTGAAAAATATTTAAGTTAATACTTATGAAAATTTCTCACTTTCTTTGTCATACTGTTTTTTGGGCATTTTTAGACACTTTTCAAACTCAGGCGAAAAGAACATTTATTTTATGTGGGAATCAGCTTAGATACTGCCATTTATTTGTTTGCTTTGAACGCAAAAAACATTCAGCTATTAAGAAGTTATGTGACAATGTAAAAATATCTGACATTTTAGTTTTTATAAGGAAAAGAACAGAGATCCCCGTACGGAGACCCAGGGACTGAAGAGGATAATTCCATCCCTAATTTAGAAAAGTTTATTCCTTATATAATCACAGAATCCTGCAATAATTTTAGACAAAAATAACTTTTGAAATTAATGGCGAAATTTTACTTGATTATCTCCGTCATCACTGCTAAGTCGATACTATGGGTATGAGAATTTTTTGGACCAAAAATTCGTCATAAGCCTATCAATAGAAATTCTGAAGTTTTAATTTTTTAGTACACTTCAAAACATTTGTCAACAAACACGAATGTGAAATACCTGGCTGAAAACTCAATTTGAAAAAGGAAGGTAGTTCTAACATTCACTAACATGTTGAAATTTTGGAATAATTTTTACACTTAAAAAAAAAAAAATCAGCCATGTTTCTAGTATTTTAAGTAAAAAACAGAAGAAAAGATACATTTTACCTGAAAATAATTTTTATTCATTTTGGTGTTTAGCTATATTTCATCATCGCCTTATAAACAAGAACGCTCGGTTTTATTGAATTTGCACAAGTAATATGACCTTTATACTTTCTTCTATCTTCAATAGAAGAAAGAAAGAATTGTAATCGAAATTTTTTTGACTTCCGGTTTTCAACGGATTTACACGTTTTAGGAGTCAGAGACCCCGAAAAACATGTTTATACAAAATGTCTGTCTGTCTTTTCGTGTGTCGCCATTGTATCATGAAAAAGTCTATGAAGTCATTGCATAGAATTGAACGAATTTTTTTGTGTATGTTTTTGGCTATAGCCAGTAGGTCCTCCTTGTATTTGGAAATATTACGCGGGAAAGGGGCACTATGATAGCGATTTTTGTATAATTTTCTCTATTTTTCATAGTTCTATTGTCCACCGGCGGCTCGTGCAGCGACGGCAGATCGCGTCCTGCTATGGGGACTTAGATTGCAAATTTCTTACTAGAAAACTGATATGTACAGTAGGGTGGAACTAAAAAACGAGTTTGGAATTTTATATTCTAATAATTATTTTTTTCCTTTTTAACTCCATAAAAAGAAAATAGTTTTCTTTTAATTTTAAAATTATATTTTCTGGTTCCTCAAAGCATCTGATTTTCCATAAAAATTGGATAAAAGTCAATAATTGCATATAAAGTTTTCTAAGCTTATTCTTAAATTTATATTTTGCGTAATTAAATTAATGACGTGTTAATGCCCTGTAATAAAGAGAATAATTTAGTTTGAGCGCCATGAAAAAGATGGCTCCACTTTAGTTGACTTCTGTAGAAGCCAGCGTAGTGGGCGCCGGCTTTCATTGTCTCTGATTTATTTGGCTGAGACTCATAACAATTTAGCCCGATTTAGCGTGTGTTAACAGTTTCTTCGATTCTTTTTCAATAAACAGTCGGTGTCAAATGTGACAATGTCTGCTAACATAGCTAAATCTTGAAAATTGTTGAAGTGTCTTGTATTTTGCGAACCAAAACAATTAACATTAGACTCATCTTTGGCGAACATATGAAGATGTTATGAAACATTTTTTATGGGTTCAATTTAACTTAAAATCTGCCATCTGGAATCTGGAACACACTGTTTCTGAAATATCTAAATCTGTTGCTGATACAATTAAAAGTGTATTGCTGGCACCTTCAATTCCAACTGTTTCTGATACACAAATCATAAAAAAAATGATTAGACTATCGTGAGAAATGTCAAAATTTGAAGAAAAATATTAAGATTGGAAAGAACAATCCCATATAAATTTACAAAATGTTAGGTAATCTTGCAAAAAAACTTTTCTTTTTGTAAATACACTAAATATTATCGTGTATCAGAACAAGAATGTCACTTTCTAAAAGATCAAAGAGAGATAGGGTGATGGCAATAGGATCAATAGATATAAAAACTACAAAAAATGCATACCAAGACTGGAAAAGGAAATATCAAGGAAAGAAAAAGTTATTTTAATACAAAAAAGTGATGTTTTGATTGAATGATCATCAAGTGAAAAAAATAGTTCAAGAGGAAATAGTTCAATCGGTTGTTCTAAACCTGAATTTGATAATCAACAAGGTGAAAGAACCGCAGTATTAGACAGAACTGCAAATATCATTGCAAATGGCACCCTTGAAGATATGGGTATTTCTGATGATGATAAAGAAAAGGTAACAGTAAGAAGGACTTGAAGACGACAAAGAAAAAAGAAAAGGAAGAATTTGAAAGAACAAGAAAGACGAAATGAGTTAATTTTGGAAGGTTTGTATTTCGATGGCCGAAAGGATAACACTATGATAACTGAAGCAAAGGGAAAAAAGTACAACTAAGAATCATTAAAGAACACATGGTCTTAGTTCAAAAACCAGGATCAAAATATTTTGGTCAAATTTCATTGACATCTTTTTATATCAATATAGCCACTTCAATTTTGGTGTATTTTAAAAATAATAATACAGACTTTTCAAGTTTGAAATTTATTGCGTGAAACAGAAATGCCGTCAATGCAGGACGCAAATCTGGAGTTGTCAAAACATCGTAAGCAAGATTCTAAAAACTTTACAATGGATGATTTACTTATTGCATGCAAGTAAACTTTTTTATATACTTATTTCAACATCTTACTGGAAAAACTACGGGTACTAAAGGATTTTCTGGGCCAATATGGAAGCAACTTGAAAAAATGCGAACATATTGAAATTATAGACTATAAAAACATGGATCCTGCCTTGATGGACTGATCAGATGAAGAACTTTAAAAAAACTACAAACAGGGGATACACCTGAATTTTAGATTTTTCTTGTCATACCAAAGAGTGGAAATGTTTGTCAAAGTTGTCCCTAGAGCTGCGTCAGCCGTCTTTATATATTAAGCAAGAGATGGCTTTATCTTGGGAAAGGTGAATTCTCGCAATGTAATGACAAAGTTTGCCTAAGAAGCCAGTAGGTTGAATACCCTATTGAATTAATCCATAACAAAGGGAGGTAAGGAGGGTGGAAGTCGAGCAAATATTAGCTAACAGCTACGTCGTTTGCTTTAAGTTACTTTATACTAAAATTTTAAAACTTTGACGTCCTTGAGGAACCGGAAAACAAATTAATTTAAAAAAACCTTTTCAGCCAAAAGTTTAGACATCCAAAAAGGAAAAAAGTTTTCACTATTACACATTAAAACAAAAAAGTTTTTTTTTTACCCTATACTTAAGTTCCACCCTAATGTACAGGGTTACCAGATTGGCGCTTTGATCATATCAGGCGAGACATTTTCATCCCATCAACATTTATTTCATTTTTCTCAGTTGATTAGCAAAACTTTTCGCAAATGTTCTAGTAAGCCAATGGCTTGTAATAAATAAAAATACCCCTACCATCAATTATATATTTTTACTCTTATTGTGTAGTTATTTTAAATCACCTGCAAAATGTATTTTTAAATAATTAAAGGTAATTTGGTGAAAGTCCTTGTAAAGTTTTATTTATTTCAACAGAAGGAACTACATATTATGTAATATAATTCATATATTAAATACACACCTTTATTTAATATTATATTTTTATTTGTTTTGTAATTTCCTATGTCAATTACATTACTATTTTATTTTTGACAGGAATATACATATATTGTTCAGGTAAATTCATTATAAATATCAAAGGAAAATAGTTTACAGGAGCTCTTCACAGTAACACGTGTTTCACAATAACAAGAAATGGAAATATTTTCGAACGCCAAAAAGTAATAGCCAATTTAACATGATGACATATAGCAACTTCTGTAACCCTATACGAGTTTTCTAGTAAGAGATTTTCAATCAAGTCCAAATGCATGAGCAGTTTCTTATTTTTGCTATAACGGCGAAAATGCGAAAAGCACAAAAGCAGATACACGTTACGTCCGATCTGCTACGATTGAGTTACGTCCATTTCCAAACAGAAAATGTGAAACGCTCGATCGCGGCCACAACCATCTAGAGGTAACAATTGCTGAGCGTCTATTAACATTCATAACCATTTCGAAATAACAAACTATTAAGGTTTATTCGCGTTCATGTACACGAAAGGGTTAAATCTGTCATATCTGGGTTTTAAAAATTGTGTCCCTACTTTCCTGAAGGTCAATGGAATGTTGATTGCCTAGGTATCTTTTTAAAAATTAATGTAAACGCTGTACTTCTAGTAAATCTGACATTACATGAATTTAATACTTTTTCTGTTTTCTTTTATTATTATTATTTAACAAAATATTCACATATATACAATGAACATTATATTTTTTTAAAATATTTGCACAAAGTGAAAAAAATCACTGTCGGCTCAGCTTACAGGGCTAGGTAGATTTCGAAGTTAAGTGCTAATTTCAACAACAGAAACTAAATCATGATTAGAGATAAACCCACTTTAACAATTTTATCTGGCCGCGTTTGACGAGTTTTTATTTCATTTTTATATAAGAGCTGGTTTCATCGGAATCATGTTAAGGCGGTATTCAAAAAAATACTTTTCCATGCTCAACAACTGAAATTTTCTGGCATGTTTTCAGATTCATTTTTAAAAGAAAAAATATAAAACTTGCTGACGTGATTTTTGAAGACATTTATAAGCGATCTATGTTTTTATTTTTCGTTCAATTAATTAAAACTTGATTTATAAACAATTATTTTCTCAGTAGGACAATATTTTTCGTTTCTACCACAATCGCTTCGAGAAATCCGGTTCAAAATACCAATTTTGACACCATTTTTTTAAAATATATTCTGTCTCTATCAAAAAATCAGCTATTACGGTACATTATATAGTTTCTGAATAAGAAAACCTACCAATTGGATGCCTTTGAGAGCAAAAATGAATTTAAAAACGAGTATATAGGAACAGATATGCCTATACAGAATATAGGCAGTTTGGATTTGAGTACAACCTTAATACGATAAATTTTTTCTTCAACCGCTAGGGATTTTTAATTTGTTTTTGCCGTAAGAATTGGTCCTGTTAAAACCTTGTCAATATAAATGTTTTAGATAATATTAAGAAGTTATATAATAAATTCATGCGGATTTTATATTTTGCGAATTGACGAAGCTATGAATTTTTTCCTTCTTCAACCCCCCCCCCCTTTTTTTTTTGTTTTCGTTTTTAATTTTTTTGCGGAACGAATTGGTCCTATCAAAAACTTGTCAATATAAAAGTTGTAGATAATATTAAGAACATTTATAATAAAATTAATTGGATTTGATATCTTGAGAATTGACGGAGTTATGAATTTTTTCTCTTCCTAAAACTCTGATTTTTTCGCCCCTTGAGCCAATTTTTAATTTTATCAAAAATCTGTGATACACAAATTTTTGGCCTTATTTTTAGAAGTAATAAAAACTTTAAACTGATTTGATATGCACAAAAATTAAAAAGTTATGGGTTTTTCGGTTTTCACAAATCCCCTCCCTATTTCCATCCCCTTGGTCCGATTTTGCCCATTAACGATCGTGACCGAGATTTTCTGCCCCTTGATTTTATGTATCTATTTAGGAGAGATTCGTGCAGAATTACAGAAGTTATTGTGTCCATAAAAAAGTGATATATGTATATATATATATATATATATATCGGTAGGTAGATAGATAGATAGATAAAGTTTTTTACCGAGGGTGGTTTTGGGTTCTGGGGTCTTGATCGGTGCAGATCTGCAAAAAATTTTCAGAAATTCCAACATAAGAGTGATCGCAATAGGTACGAGGGTGAGTCGGAAAATAAGTTTCCCCTGGCAACTGCGGACAGAGGTGTGTATGAAAGACAAAAAATGTAATGGAACATTAAAGATAACACGTAACTTTATTTTTCTACATAAGTGCCAAGTGAGTTGAGACATTTGTCATACCTCTTTATAAGCTTCAAAAAGCGCTCCTTGAAAAAAATCAGGGCTCTGCATCATTATGTTCCCGGTAGATATGGAGAGAAAGTGCGTTGTGAATTCGTTGTCAAAGGAAGTGAGAGCGGTTGTCCGCTATGTATGGGCACGTGGAGTATAGTGAGCAGAAATCTATAACCGCCACGTGTGAGTCTATGGGCCAGATGTGATGTTTAAACAAATGGAGTAGAGATGGTGCGCCAATTCAGTGAGGGGCGTCAGCAAGTGTTGGACAGACCGAGACCTGGACGGACGTGCAGACGAAATCAATGCTTCACTACTTCTTTGTAAGCAATGCTGAAGTCACATAAGCCGTTCAACGCTTCTTTTGTATGCAGAGCCCTGATTTTTTCAAGGAGCGCTTTTTGAAGCTTATAAAGACGTATGACAAATGTCTCAACTCACTTGACCCTTAAGTAGAAAAATAAAGTTACGACTTATCTTTAATGTTTCATTACAATTTTTGTCTTTCGTACACACCTCTGTCCACAGTTGCCAGGGGAAACTTATTTTCCGACTCACCCTCGTAGTATTTCATACGAAATCTGCCTAAAAGTATTTCAATTTAGAAATAAGAAATTGATACAATAAAAGCACCGATAATTTAAAAAATATAAACATAAGCACGTACATCTGTATAAATCTTATTGTTATTGAATATTGTTAAAGACTTTCCCATCTTTCGACATATATTATAAAAGATAACTTTATTTAATAATTTTAGATTCTTAATATTACTAATCAACTTTTAAAGAAATTGAAATATGAAATTAAAAACTGCATTAAGAAATGCTACAAATAATAGAGATTTATTTTAAAACTCACACCATAAAATATTAAAAATTAAAATGTATAAAGAAATAAAAAAGGTTTGTACAAGTACAGGCAACGTTGATATCACCACTCATAAAAATCTGCTGTGTCTTGATGCAACCGATTCTTCGTAATATTAATCATATGGGCAAGTTCTTTTCGATTTCGAATTTCTTGTTTCAATTTGAATATTTTGCATACGATGCATTTACGATGTCTTTTGCATAGGCTAGGTGAGGTCGATCTTTAATGTGACTCTTTTTTAGTTTTTCGATTTTGGTTGCAGATTTCTTTAAAAAAGGTACTTTCATATTCCAAACCGGTTTCGAAACTGAAAGTGCCTTTAAAAAAAAAATCTGCAACCAAAATCGAAAAAGTAAAAAATAGTCATATTAAAGATTGAGCTCAGCTATGGGGCCGTTCAAGTATTACGTAAGCATGTTTTAATCATTTTGTACCCCTCCCTCCCCCTTGTAAGGAAAAATAAGCAAATACTTGACCCCCCCTTTGCTTACGTAAGATTTTATGACATTCTAAAATAAACACTATTTGCCATAAAAAATTACAGTTAGCGATCAATTGCATTATTAATCCAGCAAATTTACATAAACAGACACATAGGGGTAGTGGTATCGAAGGAAAAAAAAATCGGTTTAATATATTGTTACTTATGGCATTAAACAATTCATAGAATACAAAATAGTTTTCATATATTATTATTTATCGCATTGAACAAAAAAAAAAACTTATAAGAAATACAACCGGCCCTAACTTATTTAGACACCTAACTAAAAATTTTAACAAGAATCATAGGAATATTATGTGTTTGGCATTCACATTTCTAGTCTGGTGTCCAAGATCTTTGAATCCATGTTTCTGCATTATCTATTTTTAATTTTTCATTGTAGTAGTGGGCTGGAATGATTCTCGTTTCCAGTCCTTGTTTACTCCATATCTTTTTTCTCAAGTCGTTCAACATCCACAGAACGCTCATCTAAATCATGCTCTTTTGCTTTTTGTTGTTAAACTATAGTTGCTTCGTTGTCTAATGCCTATGTAAGAATTTTCGTGACCCCCCTCTCCCCCTTGTCAGCAAAAATAAGCAGACACTGGACCCCCCCCCCCCTTCTCCCACTTACTGCTTACGTAATACTTGAACGACCCCTATCCTATGCAAAAAAATTTGTTAAAAAATATTCAAATTGAAACGAAAAATTCGAAAATAACTTGCCCATAGCATTAACATTACGGAGCGGGTGTTTTTAAGTGCGCGAAGAATCTCCTTAAAGATTGGTGCGGTCCACTGAAGAAGAACTATTCCAGCAAAATCCTTTAGGGCGTTTCTGATCTGTATGGACACACACAGTGAAACACGTGAGGAAATATTGAATTACGAAGATCGGCTGTTCCGGGCCGATATCATTTAATGGAAATGGAATTACCTGAGCACTGTAATTCACACAAAAGTAGGCTGCTGCGATCGTTGTAAAGATTTGACTCCTGGTGTTGTTAGGCATGCAATAAGAAGCAGCAACGGGGTTCACGTCATCTTTGATACTTCAGAGCTGGACAGCATTAATGCAGCTAGGAGAAAAGAGCGAACTATATCTATCCTGATATATATGCAATTTGCAGGTAAATGAATCTACCTATACTTCTGTCCATTCACTGTTGTGAATTCATAAACCCCTTTTTTCAACGTATTCTGTTATTATTGCAGGAAATCGATAGTTGCATACTTATACCGAAGTATAAAAATCAACATGCAAAATCTTAATCACAGCAAATAAATTAATTTCATTTTTAAGTTTAAAAAAAATATATATTGTTTTGTAAAACTATTTTAAAGTATCCAGCTTTAACGTTTGAAAATATTAAATATCAGTAATGACATTTCAAAACTAGTAAGGATTAAAATAATGCATTAGAAATAATAAGATATTCTAAAACATTTAAATTAGAAGTGTAGAATATTTAGAATGAATGCAACATTTTCATAATGTTTTACAGACAGAATATTATGCTAATCACTGCGTACTTCCATATTGTTACTTATAGGATTCGTATGCTTTAAGAACTTTCGAGGACGTTTTACCAGAATTTTCGTAAAGTGATATTTGCCTTGTTTAATGGGGAAATTTTCTATCTTCAGGTTTAGCAGCCAGTACTTTACGAATTTTCCAGTACTAAAGCACCTAAAATCCCCTTAACCCCTTGGGGACGAGCAACACGTATACGTGCCGCATGAAAGGCTCAGAATCCTTGTTTATCCTCACCTGTAAAATTTTACTGTAAAATTTGTCTTATTTAATCAGCGCATTTTCTCGATCAAGAAGGTACAAATTTCTGTTTTTAAAAAACGCTGACAAAAGATTAAAAATTCCGTAAAAGGCTCCCGTCCCCAAGGGGTTAATCCCTTGATGCGTACGAACCCTGTAATTACTTTTATAATTTTTGGATAAAAAAAATTTAAGTGCAAAAATTTAAGTGCATCTGTACCACTACAGTGGTTGGAAATTTTAAAATTTCTCTATTAAGGGGACAGTTTACCTTTTCAACAATTTTGTTTATTATTATTATTTTTTTTTTAAATATGGTTCAAATGGCATTTTAATGTTAAAAAAAGGGTGAATTTTGAAAAAAAAAAATAACTGCATATTTAATTAAAATGTTTTTTTATTGCATTTTTTTAAATCTCTTCTACTTTTTTAAATATTGATATTTTTGTCCAACTTTTCTTTTCTTTCTTTCTTTTTTTTTTTTTTTTTTTTTTTAAGATTTTCAAATCTATATTACACAAGATTGCACATGGATTTTTAGATACATCTAATATTAATTTTAATATAATTTTTTTTTTACTGATATATGTAACAAAAAGGATGAAATCCAACACACCTTCATGTACTTTTATTTAAATAAAATAACACAAAACCTGGAGGCTAACTCCATTCGTACATTCATCACATATATGATAAAGACAAATACACACACAAAAAAAATTAAAATATCTATCTCAAATACAAAAAAGTCCTAACATTTTTAAAACAGGAAAGTGACGAAAATATGAACATGGAGAAAAGCCATTTAAAGTTTTAAGTTGTATGGGTAATTGCGCTGGGTGTATTAACAAAATTTAGAATATCTCATAATATAATTGCCATATAAGTAAAAATGAGGTGTAAAAATATTCACAATTAAACAAGCTTTCATTTAATATTAAAAAAAGAAAAGGAGCAAAAAACGTTCTAAAAATACGATTTTTGTGCTACTGAAGGGCCTAGAAACATGAAATTTGGAATGGTAGTTATCAGACACAAACGATCTTTTAGAACATTTCTTAAAAAATCGAAATTTACAAAAGGTGATAATGCGCGAAAAGCGTTCTAAAAACGTTCTAAATGGCGATTTCCACGCAAACTCAGAAAGTAGCAAACCGATTTCAAAAGTAGTGGATGGAAATTGATCATGACAGCCTTTGCTTCAATATAGACTCTATTGCACATTGATGTCACTACCCCCTGGAATTTGCAGGAGCAAAAAACGTACGTTCTAAATTGCGATTTCTGTGATACTGAAGAGGCTAGAAACCTTAAATATGACATGTGTTGCGAAATACGCAGCATTCCTTTCCCTCCCCTAAACAATTATTCTGATTGCGCAATTGAGAAACCCTTTTTTATTACATGCCAGCGCCACACCCACGCACGGCAGAACTGCATTAGAAATAGAAGGAGAAGGTGCTTTTAGTAGCGCCTTTGTTGTCCAGATGGGACTCGAACTTAAATAGAACTAATTTTAAGACTTTAAGAATTAGTGAATCATTTAATGTAAATAGTTTAATTTTAATGTATCGTATTTTAATTTGTGTGTCATTTATCTAATCAAGAAATCATTTATTTATACAAGAAGGATTCGTGTGGATTTAATTTGAGTGTTAGTCCTGATTACCACTAGAACAGATCCAGAAAGCAGACGACCGCTCACCGGAAATTTGGATTTAGAATACCAGTATTACAGGTGCCTAATGCAGTGTAATAATGAGGTTTAGTTAAAATGTGTTTTAAATAGTAATTTTTTAAATATTCCTAAAAGTATAATTTTTTTTAAATAAAAGTTAAACATATGAATATCACTTGGCATATTGCCACTGTTACACGAGCAAAGCCCCGGGGTTTTCTAGTCTGTTATAATAAGGTTCCCTATAAATGAAGACAGGAGGAATAATTTGTCTAAATGTTTAAAAGAATAGATTAAGATTGGAGAATTTTGAAAAATACTGCGCCAGCGAGATTACTTTTATGCAGAAAACTGATTTTTGAAGCAAATCTTGTTTGTTCAGGACATTATTATAGGTACAATCTAATAATAATAAAACTAATGATAATGGGTACAACATAATGGGTAGGAAAAGCAAAAGACAGAATGAAAAAAAAACCCGCTTCCTTCCCTATGTCAACAAGATCCTGGTAATTTATTTATTTATTTATTTATTTATTGGGACAGCATAGATTTAGATGATTGAATTCATACACTGCTGCTAAAAGAATTAACGAACAGAGAGTTTTTTTTAAAACTGAAATTTTAAAAATTGTGTTCTGCCGAAGGGAGTGGGGGGTTCAAAAGGAAAAAGCTGGAAATTCGGAGGGTGGGGGATTTAGTTAAATAAATATTTATTGTTAGAACAAAGTAACAAAAACACCAGAAGAAAAATAAATGAAATAATATAATAAGTTTTAAAGATTTTAAATTTCGTCAGCTGGAGAATGTGGAGGTGACCAATATATATATATATATATATATATATATATATATATATTTTTTTTTTTTTTTTTTTTTTTTTTTTTTTGAGTGGGGATGTAGGAGAGGGTAATTTTGACGATTTATTATTCCTTTGCTGTTACTATAAATGTAAAAATTGGGCAAAAAAAAACGTTAAAAATTAAAACGTTTTTATTTTTAATTTTAAACTAATCTCTGTTCGGTTGGTTGCGTTTATGACGGCCAATTATCAGCACGAGGGATGTAGGCCCAAGGGGGTGGGGGGTGCTCTCCTTGGGGGGACTTTCTAAGGGAACCTAACCCGTTTTTACGCTTGGAAAACCAGGGTTCGAAGAAAACCACGAAAGCTCCGAACAATTAGGCCGACGGGTGCGATCGAACCCAGCACCTCCCGTCTACCAGCTCCGAGGGCAGAACCTCTCAGCCACTGGTGGGGAAGTTAAAGCGAAGAAAATTGCTTTAAAGTACTGGTGTCCGGTAGAGCAGAGCCACTGATGGAGATATGCTCGGTTCGGAAGAAGGCGTGATTTCGGAAAGGGGAGATTGAAATAATTTATTATTTATTGTTGCACTAAAATAATAAATGAGCAGAAAAGTAATACAAAAACATGTTCTTCATATTTTAAACTTCATTTGCTGGGGGGAAATAAATTTTTCATTTGAAGGGGACGAGGATGAAGATGAATTTATAAGAAAACGGAAAAAAAGTCAAAACGCGGAAAGTTGTCACTTTTCCTTATAATTTTTTTTTTTTTTTTTTTTTTTTTTTTAAGTAATGGATTATTGTGTATGCGATTAAATAGTATAAACAGACTTATGAAACTTATGAATGAATTACTACTATGAATGAATAATAATTACTATTATTGACTTAACTTATGAAATTTATTCCATAGAATATTGCTACCAATGTTAGCATTCGTTTTTTTTTAATTAATAAATCATATCACAACTTCATAATCAAGTAATAAAAAAATAGGAATTCAATGCATGCTAATATTAATATATATTCACCTGAAATCAAATTTAGTATTAGTGGAATTTAAATTGTCATTCTTAATATCCATGTAATGCATATCAATAAAAATTGGTAAAAATGAATTTTAAATTTTAATATGACATTGCACAAAGAATATTTACATGTATTTTTTTTAACCTTTTTATGTATGACAGTATTGAATGTCCTAGCTATTTATTCTTATATTTACGCATGTGATTAATTAACTAAATTCATTCGCCACCAAATTAAAGTATTTTATTTCCAATCTGCTTCTAATCATTTCATTCCTGGTTTTGTTAAAAAATTGGGATAAATATTATTTCACAAATCTCATTGTTTAAAAAAGTTATCCTAATTGAATATATTTTAGCATTTTATTATATAAAAATTTTGTATTTACTTGTAGTGATGTACTAAGTAAATAAATGTATGTATTTTTATTTCAACTGATTAGTTTTAAAAAGAATGTTTGTCAATAGGTTCTTAAAAAAAGTTCTTAAAAATCAATTTAATGATAATAACACTCCTTAAAAAGAACTTAAAAATGACAAAAATTTTAAATTAATTTCGAAAAATTTGAGTTATGCTTTCAATATTTAAAATGATATACAGGAAAGGGAGGGGGGAACTTCAAATCGAAAACGATTCCGATCATATATGGTGTTAATTTTTTATACACTTTTAAATTTATTGTTTGGAAATAGTGGCACCCTTTTTGGTTATCGCTATCTTCTTGGTAGTGTCATTGAAAAAGTGTAAAAATATACAAGGAAGATTATTGTCCTGAAAGAATGGCAGCCACTTCTGAAACTATTGTATTAATAATGGTCATAATTATAGCCGCGTGAAGAAGTTTAACTCTCCGACAGAAAAAAAAAGAAAAAGGAGAAAAAAATTACCTTTCGCGTCCATTCCCAGCTAAAAATGAACTGCAGTGAAACTTTAAAAAAAATGTAGTTGGAAGACTGCGGTGATTTGGCACAAATCCCTGCAGTGTTTTTGAAGTCGACATAACTATAAATTAACCGCAGTAAATGTGTAGTTGATAACTACACACTCACCGCAGTCAATTTATAGTTATGTCGACTTCAAAAGAACTGCAGGGATTTGTGCCAAATCACCGCAGTCTCCCAACTACATTTTTTTTGCAGTTTGACTGTAGCCTTTTAAAAATTTATTAGAAAATATGGGGAGAAATGCCGGATGTGCATAACATAAATAAGTCATATTAGGCCTTTCCAACAAAATGCCACATGATGGGTGACTCCAAAATTTAGAAAAAGTGCCCCGTTGGGGGGGAAGCAAAGTGGGGGTAGGGAAACCGGATGTGCATAACATGAATAAGTGGTATTAGACCTTTCCAACAATATGTTACATGATGGGTGACGGCAAAATTTAGAAAAGTGCCCCCCTTAGGGGGGGCAAAGTGGGGTGAGGGAAGCCGGATGTGCATAACATGAATAAGTGGTATTAGGCCTTTCCAACAATATGTCACATGATGGGTGACTTCAAAATTTAGAAAAGTGCCCCCTTGGGGGGGGGCAAAGTGGGGTGAGGGAAGCCGGATGTGCATAACATGAACAAGTGGTATTAGACCTTTCCAACAATATGTCACATAATGGGTGACTGCAAAATTTAGAAAAGTGCCCCCCTTGAGGGGGGCAAAGTGGGGGGAGGGAAACCGGATATGCATAACATGAATAAGTGGTATTAGGCCTTTCCAACAATATGTCACATGATGGGTGACTGCAAACTTTAGAAAAGTGCCCCCCTTGGGGGGCTGGGCAAAGTGGGGTAAGGGAAGCCGGATGTGCATAACATGAATAAGTGGTATTAGGCCTTTCCAACAATATGTCACATGATGGGTGACTTCAAAATTTAGAAAAGTGCCCCCCTTGGGGGAGGGGGGCAAAGTGGGGTGAGGGAAGCCGGATGTGCATAACATGAATAAGTGGTATTAGACCTTTCCAACAATATGTCACATGATGGGTGACTGCAAAATTTAGAAAAGTGCCCCCTAGGGGGGGGGGAAACCGGATGTGCACAACATGAATAAGTGCTCACAGGGCTTTCCAACAGTATGTCACAAGGCATGATGGCAAAATTTAGAAAAGTTCCCCCTTGGAGGGGGGGGGGCAAAGCGGGTGAGGAAAGCCGGATGTGCATAACATAAATAAGTGGTGATGGGGCCTTTCTAACAAGTTACATGAGGGATGTCGGCAAAATTTTGAAAAGTGGGGGGTTGCACCACCTGGAATACATCCTCACTCCTCTATGAAATTTTTATATATTATAAATGACATTTATCGGAGGGCTCTGTAAAAAAAATCCAATCTAAAAGGATGAAAATATTAAAAAAGTTCAAAAAGTAAGAGAAATAATGAAATTCTTCGATCGGCCGTGGTGAAAATCTGTGAAATTCATCCATCGACAATATGAAAAAAATCGCACAAGTTTTGCAAATCAATCGCAAGGAAGCTCCCGCACATTTCCCCGATCAGTAGAAATAAAATATTGCAAAACTCGAGAATTGGTACCGTGAAAAAAATTGCAAAAATCATTACTCACTCAATGAAAATATTTATGAAATTCCCCAGTCCATTATTGAAAAGCCCCACCAGTGGCCGAGAGGTTCTGCTCTCGAAGCTGGTAGACGGGAGGTGCTGTGTTCGATCCCAATAGCGCCCGTCGGCCTAATCTTTCAGAGTTTTCTTCGGACCTTGGTTTTCCAAGCATAAATACGGGCTAGGTTCCCTTAGAAAGACCACCCACGGAGGGCACCCCCCCCCCCCGTTAGGGCCTATATCCCTCGTGCTGATAACTGGCCATCATAAACGCAACTAACAACCATTATTGAAAAAAAAAACAAAAACAAAAAAAAACAGAACAATTCTTCAGTCGGCTGCTTTAAAATATTGTGAAACTTGTCAACCTGTTGCAGAAATCAATCGTGAAATTCATCAATCGAGACAAAACTCACAAGATTCTTCAGTTCGTGGCATTAAAAAATGTGAAATTTGTCGACCGATTGCAGCTGAAAAACTGCTAAATAAGTCACATTAACTGATAATTGAAAAATAGTTATTGCATAATAACATTAAATGGGGGGAAAATCGCAAAATTCAATCTGTCACAGGAAAACATTGCAAAATTTTATTGATAAAAAATAGAGCTGTACTGAGTACTCGGTAAATACTGAGTATTCGGCATACTCGGCGAAATTTTGGCCGAGTACTTGGCCAATATCGAGTAGTTGTAAGAATTTCAAACTGATCAGTAAAAAGTTATTCGAATATCAATGTATAATATATGTAATAATTCATAAAACTATTTACTCAGTATTTAACAATATGTATACAAAATATAGAAAAAGTTAAGCAAAAACCCCTCATAAAATAATTCAAGATTAAAATTTAGTTTCACACATACAAATAAAAGTAAGTTTTTCTTATTACACAACTACTCGGTATTCGGTCGAGTAGTCAGTGGCCGAGTACTCGGTACTCGGCCAAAGTACTACTCGGTACACCACTAATAAAAAAGGAGTCTAAGAAAACCAATTCAAATTATTTTTTGTGAACAAGGTACACGAATGCAAGAAAAAAATTTAGGTGCCAATGGGCAGTCTCTCACCACTAAATTTTATTTGTTATTTTTTGTCTAATATTTCACCTAAATTTTTTGTAAGAATTTAAGTGAAGAGAACTAATAAAATTTAGTGGTGAGAAACTGTCTGCTGGCGCCTAGATTTTTATACTTCTGTTCTGCGAGTGCCCTTTTTTAAAAATTCGCACACAGCAGTCCTTTTTTCTAGAATCATCACTATCCTAGTGTTGATTCTAGATAAAAAGGGCCACTGAGCGGAAATGTTTAAAAAACAGCACACTTGTACCTTGTCGCTTGCAGGGAAAATCTGAAAAAGTGGTCTGAAAGTCGAAATTCATTCATCGACCATATGATAAAAATCTCACGAGTTTCACAAATCAGTATCAAGAAAAAACTACATTTTACCAGTGGGTAGAAATATAATATTGCAAAATTTGTCAATCAGTTGCATGAAAAAAAAACTGAAAATAGTCATTAAGTCGTCAGAAAATTTGGTGAAATTTGCCAGTTGATTGTTGGACAAAAAAGAGAAATCCTTTAGTTGGGGATTTTGATCAAAAATTTACCTTAACACTTTGGCTGCCCCCATTTTTCAAAATCTGTTCCCAGGCACCGAATGCGTGACTTAGAGATCTGCACGGGCAGTCCCGTGGCCCCAGAGTTGATTTCAGGGGGTGGACGGGGGGACTCTCATTGCTTTGGAAGGAATGTGTGTGTCCCCTCCCCGGACCACTCCCTGAAATCAACTCTGGGGCCACGGGTCTGCCCATGCAGATCTCTTAAGCCACGCATTCGGTGCCTGGGAACAGATTTTGAAAAATGGGCGGCAGCCAAAGTGTTAACGTAAATTTAAGGATACTGTCATTGGTTTAACATTAGCTTGTGAGTATTGTAACATGACAGTGTACTAAGCTCATTGAATATCCTCCTATGCAAAAAAAAAAAAAAAAAAAAAAAAAAAAAACATTTAAAAGAAAAATTAAGGATATTGTCATTGGTTTAACATTAGCTTGTGAGTATTATAACATGACAGTGTACTAAGCTCATTCAATATCCTCCTATGCACAAAAAACATTTAAAATAATTAAGGATATTTTCAGTGGTTTAACATTAGCTTGTGTGTATTGTAACATGACGGTGTACTAAGCTCACACAAATCAGTATCAAGAAAAAACTAAATTTTACCAGTGGGTAGAAATATAATATTGCAAAATTTGTCAATCAGTTGCATGAAAAAAAACTGAAAATAGTCATTAAGTCGTCAGAAAATTTGGTGAAATTTGCCAGTTGATTGTTGGACAAAAAAGAGAAATCCTTTAGTTGGGGATTTTGATCAAAAATTTACCTTAACACTTTGGCTGCCCCCATTTTTCAAAATCTGTTCCCAGGCACCGAATGCACGACTTAGAGATCTGCACGGGCAGTCCCGTGGCCCCAGAGTTGATTTCAGGGGGTGGACGGGGGGGCTCTCATTGCTTTGGAAGGAATGTGTGTGTCCCCTCCCCGGACCACCCCCTGAAATCAACTCTGGGGCCACGGGTCTGCCCATGCAGATCTCTTAAGCCACGCATTCGGTGCCTGGGAACAGATTTTGAAAAATGGGCGGCAGCCAAAGTGTTAACGTAAATTTAAGGATATTGTCATTGGTTTAACATTAGCTTGTGAGTATTGTAACATGACAGTGTACTAAGCTCATTGAATATCCTCCTATGCAAAAAAAAAAAAAAAAACATTTAAAAGAAAAATTAAGGATATTGTCATTGGTTTAACATTAGCTTGTGAGTACTATAACATGACAGTGTACTAAGCTCATTCAATATCCTCCTATGCACAAAAAACATTTAAAATAATTAAGGATATTGTCATTGGTTTAACATTAGCTTGTGAGTATTGTAACATGACAGTGTACTAAGCTCATTGAATATCCTCCTATGAAAAAAAAAAAAAAAAAAAAAAAAAACATTTAAAAGAAAAATTAAGGATATTGTCATTGGTTTAACATTAGCTTGTGAGTACTATAACATGACAGTGTACTAAGCTCATTCAATATCCTCCTATGCACAAAAAACATTTAAAATAATTAAGGATATTTTCAGTGGTTTAACATTAGCTTGTGTGTATTGTAACATGACGGTGTACTAAGCTCACACAAATCAGTATCAAGAAAAAACTAAATTTTACCAGTGGGTAGAAATATAATATTGTAAAATTTGTGAATCAGTTGCATGAAAAAAAACTGAAAATAGTCATTGAGTCATCAGAAAAATTCGTGAAATTTGCCAGTTGATTGTTGGACAAAAAAGAGAAATTCTTTAGTCGGGGATTTTGATCAAAAATTTACCTTAACACTTTGGCTGCCGCCCATTTTTCAAAATCTGTTCCCAGGCACCGAATGCGTGACTTAGAGATCTGCACGGGCAGACCCGTGGCCCCAGAGTTGATTTCAGGGGGTGGCCCGGGGGGGGGGGCTCTCATTGCTCTAGAAGGAATGTCCCCCACACCGGACCACCCCCTGAAATCAACTCTGGGGCCACGGGTCTGCCCGTGCAGATCTCTAAGTCACGCATTCGGTGCCTGGGAACAGATTTTGAAAAAAGGGCAGCAACCAAAGTGTTAACGTAAATTTAAGGATATTGTCATTTGTTTAACATTAGCTTGTGAGTATTGTAACATGACAGTGTACTAAGCTCATTCAATGTCCTCCTATGCACAAAAAAAAAAAAACATTTAAAATAATTAAGGATATTTTCAGTGGTTTAACATTAGCTTGTGTGTAGTGTAACATGACAGTGTACTAAGCTCATTCAATATCCTTCTTAATAAATGAAAAAATCATTTAAAAAATTTAAACGCATATGAAAACTCTGTCATGGCGAAAAAAAAACAATTCTTCGATCGCTTGCAGGGAAAATCTGAAAAAGTGCTCTGAAAGTCTAAATTCATTCATCGACCATATGATAAAAATCCCACGAGTTTCACAAATCAGTATCAAGAAAAAACTAAATTTTACCAGTGGGTAGAAATATAATATTGCAAAAATTGTCAATCAGTTGCATGAAAAAAAACTGAAAATAGTCATTAAGTCATCAGAAAAATTTGTGAAATTTGCCAGTTGATTGTTGGACAAAAAAGAGAAATCCTTTAGTTGGGATTTTGATCAAAATTTTACCTTAACACTTTGGCTGCCGCCCATTTTTGAAAATCTGTTCCCAGGCACCGAATGCGTGACTTAGAGATCTGCACGGGCAGACCCGTGGCCCCAGAGTTGATTTCAGGGGATGGGCAAGGGGGGGGGGGGGGCTCTCATTGCTCTGGAAGGAATGTCCCCCCCCCCGGACCACCCCCTGAAATCAACTCTGGGGCCACGGGTCTGCCCGTGCAGATCTCTAAGTCACGCATTCGGTGCCTGGGAACAGATTTTGAAAAATGGGCGGCAGCCAAAGTGTTAACGTAAATTTAAGGATATTGTCATTTGTTTAACATTAGCTTGTGAGTATTGTAACATGACAGTGTACTAAGCTCATTCAATGTCCTCCTATGCACAAAAAAAACATTTAAAATAATTAAGGATATTTTCAGTGGTTTAACATTAGCTTGTGTGTATTGTAACATGACGGTGTACCAAGCTCATTCAATATCCTTCTTAATAAATGAAAAAATCATTTAAAAAATTTAAACGCATATGAAAACTCTGTCATGTGGAAAAAAAAATAATTCTTCGATCGCTTGCAGGGAAAATCTGAAAAAGTGCTCTGAAAGTCTAAATTCATTCATCGACCATATGATAGAAATCCCACGAGTTTCACTAATCAGTATCAAGAAAAAACTAAATTTTAACAGTGGGTAGAAATATAATATTGCAAAATATTGCCTTTATTATTTGATTCTGAGAAGTGTCATAATTGACGAAAAAAACTAATTTGGCCCTATTACCATTCAGAAGTGTAAATTTTCTTTTTAAAATAACACAATTCATATGATAGTAAAAAAAGATTGCTTCATTTAAAAATTTTAATATTTTACATAATTAGTGAGTATGTACTCATTAAATAAAAATTATTATTAACACTATGTTATGTTATTAACACAATGTGTCTAACCGCTTTGTATTACATAAAACTGTTTCATTCCTAAAAAGAAAATAAGTTACTTACCTGTGAAATGTTATGCACTTATTGTAGGTATCCTAGGCAGCCATCAATTTATAATTTGAAGTTCAGTATTTATTTTTTGTGTAACTGAACATCAAAACATACTTTAATACAAAGCACAGATAAGTATCTGTATAAGATATATAAAAATTCTGAAACTTTTAATCTAAAAGAACATACTGATTGAAGCTAAATCTGAAATAAAACATTGTTAATTACTATAAATAGATAAGTGCACTAAATCAAGTAAAATCGAACTATCTGGATAACTATCTGGATTGTCAGAAACAAAATTTTATCAAATGTTTTGGATGACATTTGAATTTAATTAATCCTGTTAATATGAAATGGACCTTTTTTTTTTTTTTTTTCGCATGCATTAACCGTTAATAGTACAATCTCATCTAGATTTGAAATACTAACGATGATTGTACAAAAATTGCGACGGTTTATAAATCGTTATCACTTTATTCAAATTAACTCAATCGTGTGGATCTGAAATTAATTTCTTTCGATTGTGAATGTAAAAATACCCATACAGCCACTTTATTTCAATAAACAGTGGTGATATTTTTCGCCAAACTGCAAAATAAATGAACTTCTTTTAGCAAATCAACGTGGTACTCCGCGCCGATTTTCATAAACAAGCTGGCGTTTCCGTGAGTTGAGGTGTTTCTTTAATGCTTCTCCTGCAGTTGCAACGAAACCATGGGGTTAGACATTCAGCTGTAAGGGGTTGAAAAATAAATCATATGTCCAAATGAGAAATTTAAATAAAATAAAGAAAGAAAATTATACTATTTTTTTGTTGTTCTTCTTTGTTTTTATGAGGTAAAAGTGGAAAACTGGAAGTTATATGTATGTCCGATATGGAAGAAAGACAATTTATGCAATATGCAATGAGTAAACCCATCTGTGTTTCTAATTTCTAATCATGGGCGACATATAAAAGAATGGTTGGGCCACTGTCCCTCTCGATTTTGAAATTTATCTAATTAAATTTCCTTTTTCTTCGATTTTGAAAAACATAGTAAATTTTTTTCGAGTAATTTAAAATAAAAGAGGAACTAAAAACTAGTTATGAAGATAGTGGGGCAGTGAGCAAGGGAGACCTATTGCCCCTACCTTGATTTTAAAATTTAATTAATAAGAATTTCTTTTCTTCTGTTTTCAAAAACATTATGTAAATATTTTGAGTAACTTAAAATGAAAATAAATAAGAAATTTTCAGTTAAGGGGTGTTGTTGGTGTTGTTGGTGTTGGTGTGAGTGTGTGTGTGTGTGTGTGTGGGGGGGGGGGGGTGAGACTCATTGCCCCTTCCTGGATTTTGAAATTTAATTGGCAATTTTTTTCTCCAATTTACAAAAACATAGTAAAATTTATTCTTTTCGAATAACTTAAAATAAAGGAACTAAGAACTTTCTGTTAGGGGAAGGGGGCATATGTGAGTCATTGCCCCTCCCTCGATTTTAAATTGTAACTTTTTTTTTTCTCTGATTTTTGAAAAACATAGTGAAATTTGATCTTTTCTCTTATCTTAAAATAAAAGAATAACTAAGAATTTTCTCATATGGGAACGAAGTTAGAAGAGAGCTATTGCCCCTCCCTAAATTTAAAAATTTAATTAATTAAATATTCTTTTTCTTTTGTTTTCAAAAACATAGTAAAGTTTATACTTTTCGAGTAACTCTCAATAGAAAAATGAGAAATTTTACATTAAGAGGGAGGGGGGGGGTGAGAGGTTCATTGCCCTCCCCTCCCTGGATTTTAAAATGTAACTAATAAAAATTTTTTTCCACTTTTGAAAAGTAGTAAAATTTATTCTTTTCGACTAACTAAAAATAAAGAAACTAAGAATTTCCTGTTAGGGGAAGGGGCATAGCTGAGCGATTGCCCCTCCCTTGAATTTAAATGTTAACTATTTTCTTCGCTTTTGAAAAACATACTGAATTTTTTTTTAATTATCTTAGAATAAAAGAGGAATTAAGAATTTTCAGTTAGGGATAGGGTAGGGGGTAGGAGAAAACTATTGCCCCATCCTGGATTTCAAAAGTTAATTAAAATTTCCTTTTCTTCTATTTCAAAAACATAGTAAAATGTATACTTTTCGAGTAATTTACAATAAAAAAAATGAAGAAATTTCTCATTTCCCCCCCCCCCCTGGCTTTTGAAATTTAATTAATATTTTTTTTCTCCGATTTTGAAAAAAAAAAAATAGCAAAATTTTTCGTTTAGAGTAAGTTAAAAAAAAAACTAAGAATTTTCCGTTGTGGGCAGGGGCACAGGTGGGTTGATGCCACTGCCCCTCCCTCGATTTTGAAATTTAACTAATTTTTTTTCTCTGATTTTGAAAATCATAGTGAAATTTAATTTTTTTTCTCTGATTTTGAAAATCCTAGTGAAATTTAATTTTTTTTATCTTAGCTTAAAATGAAAGAGGAACTAAAAATTTTGCGTTAGGTAGGAATGTGACTTTCAATTAAGTCCTTAAAAGTCTTGGAAAGAGTATTAATTATCATTAGTATATAAAAAGTGTGTTTCATAACATGCAACTCTCACAAAATCAAAACAATTTTAAACACTTTAGAAAATTCGGGATATATCACACAATCATACAGTAACTGCTGTTATACTGTAGTTACTATTATAATAATCATACTTACAAAATTAAGACCTGTAAAGTTCTTCAGAAACTGCAGTCAGACTGCAGATACATCACCGAAAATTTTTGTGAATTAATTGCTATAAAATCACTTGAAATTCACTGCCGTTTTACTGTAGACATAAAGTCTTACTATTTTTTAAATTTTGGGTTGAAAAAATACTTGTCAATAACTGGAAAATAACTGAAGTTTTTTTACTGTTGATATTGCACTACAAAAAAAACTACAGTTGACCGTAGAAAAACTTGAAAAATACATCATTTCTGTAAAAAAACTACAGTTCATTTTTAGCTGGGTTGTATTCATATGTAAATATACTCAATTATCAAATTACAATAGAACTACTGATTTACAATGAGTATAATAAATAAAAATACATCATAATTTATATAAATAATTAAAAACAGAAAATACATAATGATTAGACCCTTATTTATATTACCTACAATTTTCGCCCCCCCCCCCCCCCCCGTGACAAAAATATCATCTCGGTAGCGAAGTAGTGTTGCCAATTTAGCAGATTTTTATTTTTTTTATTAGAAATATCTAACAGATCTTCCAACCGTAATATCTGTTTTGTTTTTGCTTTTTTATAAATCACTGAATGCCTGACAATAGATAAAAGTTTACTTTTCGTAAGTTTTGGTAAATTTTTGGAATAAAAGAATTCTCTAAAAGCAATACAAGTCAATGGGTTACTGTATTACTTTCGTGCTCCTATAAGTTGCTTTGTGTTGCCATCTTTTGCAATTTGCATGAATATAAAATTCGTAAAGTAACATAAATGAATTATTTAATCTTTGTATTATTTGTTGGTTTTTTGTCTTTAATCTCTCTCAAAATTAACATTGCATGAATGAAACTGCATAAAATTTAATTATTTTAGCCTTTTAAAAAATAAAGTCGTTGATACCCTGATAAAAAGCTATTTAGAAATGTCAGTTCATTAATGACAGACATTCAGAAAAAAAAGGCTATTTATTACTAAAATTAAGAACTTATTTAGAACATGACTTATTCCTACAATATTTTAAATAATAAATAAAGGAGATAGAAGAAAGTCAGTATTAGAAGTTATTCTGTTTACATGATCTTCTAAGTGTATTATTTTCACGGAGTAAAAGAGTGATTCGAAGCGTCGCATGCGAACAGTTTTCAATGTATTTTCATGAAACAAACGCGATAGTGAAGATGTATGTACCACGCGTGCGCAAGCGCAAGCAGATTTGTGATAACTTCATTTGTAAGGACGTGGCATTCAATTAAACATGCCTGGTGTGATGCAACTGCGTCCAAAACGGATCAGCGAGCTGTAATAAAGTTTTTAACACTGGAAGGGTGTAAACCGGTGAATATTGATCACAGAATACTGGCTGTGTACGGTGACACATGTGTGTCAAAGTCCACGGTGAAAAGGTCACAACTTTGTGCGCCTGACCGAGCCAGGGCAAATCCGTTGTCTCCTGTGGACTTTCGCTAAACATTCTCGACCACCTCGTCACCGTGGGCTTTGACACACACGTGTCATCGTACCCATACAGCATTCTGTGATGAATATTCACCGGCTTACACCCTTCCAGTGTTAAAAACTTAATTACAGCTCGCTGATCCGTTTTGGACGCAGTTGCATGTACACCAGCCAGGTTTAACTGAATGGCACGTCCTTACGAATGAAGTTATCACAAATCTGCTTGCATTTGCACACGCATGGTACATACATCTTCACTATCGCGTTTGTTTCACGAAAATACATTGAAAACTGTTCGTATGCGACGCTTCGAATCACTTTCATTTCAACACCCCTAGTATAATTTCTGTATGTTAATTTATAAAAATAGCAGCAAATTTCCAGGTTGTTCATTCATTCCACAGTTCACCACTCTCACAAAATCGCATAAATTTTAGGTTAATTATTTTTTATAAATATTATATTCTATAATTCAACGAAATAAATAATCTTTTAGGCAGTCTGATAGAAAAATGGTTTAAAATTTATTTATAATTAATTCTAAAGTTAGTTAAGACGCTTTCTTGAAATATTTAAGCTATATACTTTATTTACTTATTGAACAATGAAGATATTAAACTCATATTAATCACTTTAATTTAGTTGTTATAAAAAAAATTATTAAGTTTAGAACCCGTAATGCTTTTCTAATATATAACACTTTTCAGACTGAGGTATAAAAATTTTTACAGGAAAACGAAGGCCATTTTAACAACATTAAAAAGATTTAAAAGAACATTTTCCAAATGAATTTAATATGAAAATACCATTATTTGAAGCACATCCTCTGGTGAAATGGCAGCAGTAAGAATGGTGATGTCTACGCTAACAGCAAGCACAACATTTGCACTAATCTTGAAATGAATTACTGTTGATGTGGGAGACTTCCAGTGCTCCAGAACTAGCTGGTTACATTTACAGGCAGAAAATGAAAACAAACTTCCGCCTGAGAATGCACCCTGCTGTTATGAAAAATTCAAAAGAAGACATCATTTCATCGACGTCCTAACAACCAGGGCCGAAACTAGCCTTTTTGGCGCCCGGGCAAACATGGATTTTTGCGCCCCCCCCCCCTCCACCATAAAGTAAATTTACAAAAAAGAATTTTACTAAATATCTAACAGACAACTTATTTTTAAATTTAAATTATATAAAACTGAACTACGTAATCAGCTTTGTCAAACATTGATCCATTAAAATCTTTGAAAAGTTATTGAAAAGAATTGCATTTTAATCTTTTTAAACTTTTTTTTTTTTTGCATACTCTAAATGAGGTCGATATCTAAAAAAGAAAGGTTTTGCTAAGAATTTTACTCTGTGCATTCTCCTTCCCGTTGTCCTGGGCAGTCAGCGCCCATGGCAAGACGAAAAAAAAAACAAAAAAAAAAAAAAAAAGAAAGAAAGAAAGAAAGAAAGCTCAACGCTGTTCAGCGGAAAAAAAACAAACAGCTTTCATGAAATTTTTTTATCTAGAAGAAAAATCAGACTGAGGGGGTCACTTCTCCTTTGGTAGTCATCCGTAGTGGACAGTAGGGTGTCCCACAATAGAGACTGACCTTGAAAAACGGTAATGATTCTCTCTCGGTTTCTCCTCGCAGGAAGTGATTTAAAAGATAGAAAGCAAACGCATAGGCATGATACTTTGAAATTTTGTATTGTAATGAATCTTTTTATCTATTTGTAAAGTTTAATGCATTTGGTTCAGTTTTCCTTTTAAATTTTCCAGCTGCGAGACATTTTTATACAAATTTCATAATATATATATATATATATATATATATATACATTCTTGTGTCAAACGTCAAACAAAATCTTCATTTTGGCGCCCCCTTCACCCTCTGTTAAAGCGGCGCCCGGGGCACGTGCCCCCTCTGCCCCCCCCCCTAGTTTCGGCCCTGCTAATAACGAATAATAATCGAACGCTTTCCTTGGTGATAACCGTGGTGGATTATTCATGGTAGGTTACTATTTTGATATTAAAGCCATTTGAGATTTGGAAAGTTGTGTTAATTGTATATTTTTATGTAACAACTTCGAAAAGTTCTTTATTTTTAGTAAATGTTTTCATTTTATATATAAAAAATGCGTTTATATTAGAAATGCATTAGGAATTTCACAGTTAATAAGAGTGTAACTACTAAAGTAAAATAAAGTGACTAATGTGAGTTTAATGCTTTCATTAATTAAATAATATATAAAAAACAATATTATGGATGCATTAATTTTTGTGGCTTGAACTTTAAAAAAAGTCCTACTTCAGAGTATTTCTGTCACACAGTTATCACTAATATCAAAATATCATTTAAAAAATTAATAATACAATAAAAATATTAACTGCAAGAGAAAGTAAATCGAGATTTTACCTTGGTCTTGGTTGCTTATTGCTTTCAGCCATGCAGCCTTTCGTGATGGTTCCTGAGGAAATTTATGAAACGATATATTCCCCCGTTATCTCCAACATTGCATCTACGATCACTTCTGGATTTACATTTATAAACGCAGCAATTCACCATGATTTTATTTGCGATACTATTTTAATTATCAGAAAATAAAGTCGTTCGAACAATTCTTTTTTTTTTTTTTTAGAAAAGAAAAGAAAAACAGGAGAAAAAAAAAAGATTTTGTTTAGTGTCCGTTGAAATTCAGAGTTCCAGGTAAAATCTGATAGATCACCGATTTAGAAAATATCATTTTTCTTTTTTTAATCGCATTGCACTGTTGAATGTATAGTTATACTTTCGCAGCGCATTTGAATGCCTTGGTCTATCAATGGTGCGATAACTTCAACACTCATGTTAAACTTGATCAAAACATATGCTTAAATAGTATATTTTCGTCACCAATGTTTCCTGTAGTAGTTGAAAGGTTTTTTTTTATCTCTCGGTGATAATGGCTTTGACGTAACTTGGATGTGTGTTCAGAACTTCAGAATATTTTAACCCCTTGGGGACGAGCGTCTTTTTAATCTTTAATCACCGGTTTTTTAAAACAGAAATTTTTTATTTCTGAGCAACCGACTGAACAACTTACGTGACACGAATACCGGTTGCTCGTCCCCAAGGGGTTAAAGAAATATTCTTTGTCTTATCTAATAACAGAACTCTCAGCGATCAAACAGGGCGAAAACTATTTTCCATAGTCAGCGGCATTTGGAGCATTTGATAATGGATCTGTGCCCCATGTGCCCATGTATTAATCTGGTCCTGGAGAGAGAAAAGAAAAACACTTTATCAGTTGCACTAACAAATTTCGAGAGGTGAAAATTAGAGATCGACCGAAAATTCGTTTTCGTTTTCGGCGAGAATGCTGTTTAAAATTCAGCCGGGCCGAAACTATCTCTATTCCAAAAATCTCGGTTCTTCATTCGGAAATGTTCAAAGTTCTCATTGATTTGAGCTGTATCAGCTCAAACGAAACACCCCTTATTTATTGTTTTGAACTTCACTGTTTTTAATTATCAGTCACGGCTGGTTCAAGACATGAGTACAAATTATAAAGCAAGAAATGCATATATTCTAAACTGTGAAGACGCTTTTCAAGTGCTCATTAAAAGCTGCAGACTTAACAGTAATAGAACATTTTTACTTTGAAACCGCAGAAGTGTTTCGAGTACTGTTTGATTAAGTTCTAGTGTAACAGATGATGTTATAACAATCATTATAAAGGATAAATCGAGGTATGTAAACCTAAAACGTTTTTTAATTAAATGACATTCCTATAATTAGAAAATTATTCTGTGTCGTAGATTAATTAATTAAATCTTATTTTATATGAAAATAAAAAGTTTTGGTCAGAGACACAGAGAGCCGACTTGTGCCGCATGTATAATTAATAATTTTGTATATTTATGCATGGATTAATTACTTGAAAAAAATTTTTGGACATTTTTATTTTCGTTTTCGACCGAAAATGGGAAGATTACTGAAATTCGGTTTCGGTCTTAAAAAATCATTTTGGTTGATCTTTAGTGAAAATATTTTTAGCACAATATTTTTAACAGATTTTCCACAATATTTTTAACAGATTGTTTTCAACAGAAAGGACAATATTTTTGACAGATCAACAATTAAATCTACGAAATCTGGGTTTTGAAAACTATTCAAGTCCCGCCTGTTTTTAGAAAACTTTGGAACGTGAATTGCTAGGTGTCTTTTTTAAAGGGCATAGCCGGATAAGCATTGGAAACATGCCTTTCAATCAAATTTCCTGATTTTTTTCCTAGACGTAGCTACGTATCTGACAATATATTTCTCCTATTATCACCCTATAAATATTGATATTTAATGAGAAAATAATGGTTTTTCGATTTTTTAAAAAACAGATTTTTTCAAAAACTACTGCACGGAATTTCATGCTATTAATTGAGGATATATAGATAAGAAAGATGCATAATTGGTAATTTTTTTTATAATTTTCTGTTCGTAAAAACTGTGTGAAATAGCGAAATAAAAATTAAAAAATATAAAAATCGTATCTTATGGTTATCCGAAAATTACAATTTTCTTGTAAAAAATTCCCCATGTGTACCCGTATATTCTATGTAAAAGCCGAAAGTTTGCGATGGGTACTACATATAAATATTTACAAAAATGTATATCAAAATTATAGAAATTCATTTTAAGGCGTTATTTGGGGCGGAGCTACTTCACTTCAACATCCGGAGAATTTTTGGAACAAACTCAGCAAACTATATGTCATCTGGTGTACTTTAGATTCTATTAGCATATAAGCCATGTTTTCAACACCATGTTCATTTTGATATCGACAGTGTTGAGAATGTTGCTCATGTGTTCATTAAAATTTAAAATACAGCAATTCTGTAACTGTTTATTCCAAAAAATTTTTTGGGTGTGGATGTTGAGTAGCTCCGCCCAAAATAACGCCTTAAAATGAATTACAATAATTTTGATATACATTCTTTTAAATATTTATATGTAGTACCCAACGCAAACTTTCGGCATTTATATAGAATATACGGGTACACATGGGGAATTTTTTACAAGAAAATGGTAATTTTCGGATAACCATAAGATATGATTTTAATATTTTGAAAATTTTATTTCGCTATTTCACACAGTTTTTATAAGCAGAAAATTATACAAAAATTACCAGTTATGTAACTTTGGTATCTATATATCCTCAATTAATAGCATGAAATTCCGTGCAGCAGTTTTTGAGAAAATCCGTTTTTTGAAAAATCGAAAAACCATTTTTATCTCATAAAATATCAATATTTATAGGGTGATAATAGGGGAAATATATTGTCAGATATGTAGCTACGTCTAGGAAAAAAATCAGGAAATTTGATTAAAAGGCATGTTTCCAATGCTTATCCGGCTATGCCCTTTACATGTCAGTAAATAGCTGCCACAGCTGACTAGTTTTTAATTGTACCTCGCACCACTTCTCAAAACAAAAATCTTTGACATATAGTTTCACAACAATTTAAAAGAAAAATATATGTATATATAGTATATATACTACAAAATTTATTTATTTTGAATTACTGGTTCGAGTAGAATAGAAAAATAGTCGCCTGTGGCAGGCCTGGTAATATTTTGTTTTAAAACACGGGTAATTCGTGGCTGATAAATAAATGTTACTAGTGAGTTTTTTTTATTTTTAAAAATCTGCCTGTTTTCCAACTAAAATAAGGGCATATTTTAATACTTTTTTGCCGTTAATAATGAGTATTATATTGATTAAATATAATTGTAGAAAGCGGGAGTAAAGTTTCAATTATGTAAATAAGGAAATATTAAAATAAAAACGTCAATATATTAAAAAATATAAATATAATGCATGTACAATGTACATTTTTAGATATTTGTTGTTATTGAATATTATTAAAGATTTTTATATCTTTGCAAGCATAATATGAAACACCTTTATGAATAGTTTTATATTCTTAATATTAGTAATTGATTTTTGAAGAAATTCAAATATTAAATTTAAAATTAAACATTTTATTAAAAGAACAAATTCTTAAAAGTATAATAACTAAATTATTTGATCAGTTTATTCCATGTGACTGATGAATATGATTGAGCTGATCGATTCAGTTCATCGTGTCCTAGCAGTAAATACCTCTAATAGTGTGAAAGGAATATCTTTAACAACCATTATAGATTTTCTCTTGATACTTTTCGTAGAAATCCTGGAGTTATGCTCCTATAGACGTAACTTTTTAACGGGTATTCCTAATCTTAGCGAAATTATTTGAAAACTCACACCGTAAAATATTGTGACAAATATTTGTCTGTAAATGAAGGAGTCTCATGCTATTGAATGAATGCTAAGAAAAGATATCCTCGTGAGAATCGGTTGCGTTGGATCCCGCAAGTGATATTCCTAAACCAAGTCGTTGTTACCCTCTCTGTTTAATGGAAATGACCAATAACACTAGCCCTTACGAGTTAAATAGCAACTCGATTCTTCTGATCTTAAAATAAGCGCATGAGCAGTCGAGAGTCACATATATTTATCTCCGTGCTCACAAAAGGGAAGCAACTCTGCTCCGTCCCGTCAGCTGTCAATCATTCTCTATTTGCTTTGCAGTGTTCAATGACTGTTCGCAGTGGATTTGAATTTGAAGATAAACTAGACGACAAGAAATGCGACTGGATTCTTTAGCAATTTTTTTTAATAGATTTTACATGAAGTAATGGAGAAGCGAAGATTAATTACTTTTCTAGATCGCAACATGTACCTAAAGCGCAAAATAAGTAACAAATGTATCGCTGAATTTAGGAATGTTTTGGTTCAGCTGTTTAAATTAAAAGCCTTCCTTACGGTTTCAATTGCAATAGCCACGTTTCTCATTGTTTTTAAATAAAATATTTCTAGTATTACTAATACGGCATACCTATTAATATTGTAAGTCTGTCTGTCCTGCACTAAGCAATATTTCTTTACATTTAGAACTCTACATACATATTTCTTTATATCCAGAATTTCATGTAAAACACTTAGTCATTAATTGTTATCTTTTCAATGTTAGTCCAAAAATCTATGATCATCTATTTATATTTTGAGTAGATTTGAATATGATATCATTTATAAGTATGTAATTAATCCTCCTGCAACTAGTGAGTGAATGAATACTATAATTTTTGTTTACAATCATTTACCATGCTCAAGAGCAGTAGTAATTAAAATCAAAATTTTACCAAATTCTTATTAAAGTACATTTCCTGTAATTGCACCTGTTCCTGTACTAGTTGTTCCTGTAATTGTTAGCACCTAAAAAAGGATTTTTTTAAATCCTTTATTTTTGTACTTGCATTCATTCAAAAATTCAGGTTTTTCACCAGCTTTGCATTGTTCTAGTGCAAAACTCTAATTAAAATATAAATTAGGGGGGGGGGGGGGATTGCACTTTTAGACCATTGAAAACACAAAATGTCAAATCTTCCGGGGTAGACCCCTGAATTCAACACTGCCAGTCCTGTATTTAGAGGGAGAGTCATGGAACATGTCTCTCCTTTTTTTTCAGGTGACTGGGGAGAGGATCTTTCTTAGTAGCTTTTATATATTTGATCAAAATTGGCTATTTCCGACATATACCCAAATTCAATTTAATTCGTAAATGCATAAAATTTCCATAGTATTCAATTTATTGGTTTTATCTATATACTAAGAAATCGGTTTCTTATAAAAGCAAAGAATTTTACAGAAAATGCTCTCAGGAGGAAAAAAATTAAAAATCATTTAATACATATTTCATATTTAAGAAATGTATCGGTCTACAGAAATGTTCTTCGTTTAAAGGTTGGGGGAGGGGGTGGGTCATGACCCACATCTTCCCTGATAAGGTTCATTGGTTAAATATAAAGAGGAAAAATGGGGGAACTAATCCCCCCTCCCTTAATTTAGCTAGATGGAGCTTTCATCATGTGCCTCTCCGGTCATAAAGGCTGGGCGAGAGTTTTAGCTACTTGGGCATTTCTTTCACCGCCAAGGTGCCTCTGGTAGCCGATCTGGAAAGGCAGCAGCGTCTATTTGCCCTGCGGAATCATTTAAAGGATTTTTTTTTCTATGGACACCATAAGTTAGTCTACCTACAGGATCCAACTGAAAAATTAAAGTACATTTATACTTTCTAACACATTTGAAGAGTATTTATGAATTCAGTTTGTCAGTCTGTACTGCAATTATCGTAAACTCAAATTTCTGTATCATTGATCTATGTTACTCAAATTAACTTTAGCATGTTTCCTATTGAAAATGGATTGTGTAGCATTTATAAGGACAATGGGGAAAAAATCGTTTGAGGTAAATTTGAATAATTTTAAACTATTTCAAAACTGTAATTGATGTGCATTTATGAAATGCACTAAAGCATGCTTTCCATATAGTATGGTATATAATAAAAATGAGAGGGTTTCAACCTCAGCTCAGTTTTTATCTCAGTCATCGGTTGAGTATAAATATCACAAATTTGTTATTTAAAACTATTTCGTCAGGAACATGAAAATCACGAAACATTTTCATGAGAGAGTATTTAGGATTAATACTTATTTCTATGTAAGAAGAAATTTTTTCATGAAATAATTTTTAATTGCTATTAACACTTTTATACAATGCACTTTCAGCATCAGGTTCTGATGACACAAAATTTTTGGTCTTCGATTCCAAATCATCAAACTTAGATGGAAAAAGAAAAAAAAAAAAAGGCCGAATATTAATGTCAAAACATGTATAATCAATTTACGCGGTCTCTAAAAAAGTACAATTAATGCCTATGGGAATGTTACACTATTTCAAACATAATGAAATTGATATACATTACTGAGTTATATTACAAGGTGCTTACTGTAGAATATAATATACATTACTGAGTTATATTACAAGATTATTACTGTAGAGTATGATATGCATAATGGTTATCACTCATTTACAGGGCGACAAAAGATTTTGATTCTAGTACGATGGATGTACTGCCTATGAGCGTCTAAAGCTGGAAGTGTATTTTCGAATGTAGTACGCATTTTTATGTTTAACTAAATGTTTGCACACTTTTGCACATTAATATTGAAAAAATACTTTGGGTCATTCCATGGTAACTTACATTACATTTAGAAAAATTTACTGCAGTAATTTTAGTAATATAACGCAAAAAAATATTCCAATACGTAAAGTTTTTATGATTTCTTAATTAAACCTATCCAAAGGTCAATTTGAATGAAAATTACCTAAACAATTAAAATAAAAATTATATATTTTATGGTAACTTACATTCCTTTTTAAATAATGAAAGTTACCATAATAAATAAATTGAAAAGTATGCATAACAAACCGCTAAGCGAAATTATTAATTATATATTTAAATAATAATATTAATTATTATAAATTATATGTATTTAAATAAAAATATTAATTAATTTTAATGATATATCAAAATAATATTAATTAATACAAATTACATACATTTAAACAAAAATATTAATATTAATTATATATTAAAAAAATATTAATTAATACAAATTATATACATTTAAACAAAAATATTAATATTTATAATATATTTAAATATTGATATTATTTAATTATATATATTTAAAATCAATATTAATTATATATTTAAATAGTAATAATATTATAAGGAAAATAAGAAAATTTTTAATTATACTAATCTTCTACTGCTTTATAATTACATGGTAAATCAGTAATTAGTAACAAGAATAGTAGTAAATTAATAGCGATTTTTATATGTGAAGATAATGCTTGATTTTAAAGGATGAGAACTTAAATATCAAATTAGTAGAATTTGCTAATCTCTTACAACACTAACATAAAAATATTTTTAATGTAAGTGTAGGAGATATTGCATTTTAATAAATGTTCATTTAATTATTAAAAAATATCTTATATGAATTTTAAAAAAAAAATATTTTAATTATTGAAATTTATTTAAAATAAAATTTTATGTAATAAAAATTATTAAATTTCATTTAAGTTTATTTTGTTTACTTAATTGTAAGTGAAATTTAATTTAATTATCTAATTGACAATAAAATAAAATACAAAACAACTGATCTTTATATGTTTCTATATATTCTTTATTAACTAATTCAATAAAGATCAAAACAAAACTGTATAAAAGATAAAACAGCTGCAAGTACACAAGTTAAAACCTAATGATTAAAAGGTTTTGCTTTAACAAACATGCTATGCCGTTCATACACGGATTTACCTTTCCTTTCAACAAAGTCCCTTTGAGAAATCGCACTCTCGATAATGCGCAGAAAGTATGCGCAACGGTTCAAGATCAGAAGAATCGAGTTGCTATTTAATCCGCACGGGCCAGTTAAAAGTCACGTCGGAACCCGCCTCACCTCAATAGGACACTGCGAAATTTAAACAAGAGACACGTCACTTCCCCCTGAATACCAGGCCTGAGCGCTCACAGAAAAATGGCGGATTTTTTTTTTTAGCGTAGGTACGGTCCCTTAAATATAGACACCAATATTTCATAAAAGATTTCTGTACCGCCATTTTTGGTCCAGCGCTCAGGCCTAGTATTCAGAGGGTGGAGGACACGTTTTAAAATCTAACGAGGAGAACTTAGTGCCATATAGGCGCCTCACTCGTTATGTAAACACCTATCAAGTTATAGAGAAATCGCTATAACAGAACACATATTTATTTCATAAAACAATGATTACTTAAATTTACTGGGGTGAGTATAAAAAGTTTATTATTTTTATCTTTATGTCAGTTTGTGCAATACAAAACTTCAGGTTCAGGTTACCGTAACGTTTGTTCTCATTTTTTCAGAGTACTGATATCTTCCACCATGTTCTTCAAAAGCGCTAAACAGACAATATCATCCAAATTAATGAGGAAAATCTGTTAGGAAATTATTTTCATTGGAAAATGTAATGAAATTTCAACTGTTAAATACTTCGTAAATTTTTGAACGAACGTGCTGATAAGAGATGATATATTTCGTCAGGGCCTGAAAATAATCTCCCATTTCCAAATTGACCTGCAGCCTCAAAACAAAAAAATATAAAAATAAGTATAATAAATACTCCCTAAAATAGTTCATATCGTTTTAGTGTTTTATCTGTAGTACTTTCGGCAATTATTAATATTGGTAATAATATTTATTATATTAATTTATTCAAAAAATGTATCGCAATGGTTTGAAATTTTTTGGATACTACTTTTATTTTTCCCAATATTAGAAGTAATTGTGTTATATTTTTTCTCAGGCTATAAACCGAATTATTGTTTCTCTCAAATCTAATAAACAATAATAATAATAATAAAAGTAATAACTGAAAATACAATTTTTTACATCGATAAAAATATTAAAATTTTTTGAACAATAAAAAATCATTGATATTGTATAAGCATATAAACAAGGTGAAAGTTCAATATTGTATGCAAAAATGCAAGGTCGAATTAGAACATTGATAAGATCTTTTTGGATTTTCCGAAAGATCACTTGTTTTTGGGTTTTTTTTATTAACGATGAATCCTTAAATCTGGCAACTTACAAAATAAGTTTCTTTCTTCTTCTTCTTATTATTATTTGAAGAAATTCTGAAAATTTTCAGCTTAATTCTCTGCAAAACATTTAAATTTGAAATACAGATTCTCTTTCTGAAGGTATTGAAACTATTCCGATTTTTCCCAAGATTTAAGGAAGTCTTCTTTAATTCCCCAAGTTATGTTAATACTGTCGAGAAACTCATACAAAAGGCATTTCATTTGTCCCATACATCCAGACAGTTAAAATTTCAAACATGAGTCGTTTCCAAAGTTTTGTCATGCTCATTCTCTGAGGAGATGAGGGCTGTTCAGCATGAATAATTGGGCGTGTGCAGTACGATACCCATCTGGACATGGGTGGAGCTATGGTAGGTGAAGCTGAAAGGAAAGAAAAATATGTAATCCAATATAGACGAAGAAGAATGTGTACTGTTAGAACCACTATTCGAGATTCTTGCACCCTATTTCACTCCAAACAATGAAAAGCTCATGCATCATTTAACCCCAATGTTCCGTGATGAGAAACGCCGACATAAAATATAATGAAAGTCATACAATTATAATACATGGCTAAATGTTAATATTTTTATTTTAATATTTTTAATTTTAGCACTTTTATTGCATTAATTATTTTTTTATAAGTTTTAAAGTTATTAGACATTTTCTGTAGCATTTATATGCAACAAAAGGTATGTTCTTTATTTATCGAAGCGATATGGAACCGAAAAAATTTTCCGTTTTTGAATTTAAAAAAAATATACTTATCGAGTCATAAGCAATTGTGGCCACGTGAGGACAGGTTTTTTTTCATCCTCGCGATTCCACGCCGAGAATTCGGTTCAAAACTCCTACTTTCCTATTTTGAAGAATTTTCTGAAAGATCTTTCACGTTACCAAACAAGCCGAAAATTGTACGCCAAACGCAGTAAATAAGGTACGTAAGTACTATAACTAGTTTTATAAATATTCCTATCTTGGTGGAATAGCTGTTGCATTCTTATTAAAAAATGCATGAATACAAAATTTATGACGATTTTATTTATTAAATTCAGTAATATGGAAATAATAAGACTCTATCAAAAAAGGACGTCATCACCATGGCAACCTAGAATCATTACCTGTTGTGGGATATCATTGAATTCATTACGTATCATAGGATTTAATAGAATGAAGAAAACTTTTATTAATATCTTTTTAAGTTTTCATTCGATTTTCATAAAATTCGAAATGACTCGACAAGATGCTGCAATGATTATATATATTAAATTTCCAACTATTCAGTTTGGTATATTTTGCGCTGTTATATGCGGACAGACGGACTGACGAGATGACGAGTATAGGTGCTGCGTATTTATATAATATATAATATCCCTCGTGCTGATAATTGGCCGTCATAAACACAACCAACCAACCGTGTATTTCTATATTTACAAACGCACCTAAAACTGGAAAAAGTCTTTCGATTACAAGATTACCTGCCAATTTTACTCATTTCGGAACAAAAAGAAATTTAAAAAAATAAGTCAGGCGATAGCTTTATTGGATTTTAGAACAGCCTTAACTTCTACCTGTAACTTAGAATGGAATTTTAAAATGCTTTTATTTCGAAATGGCCTTAAATCTGATTTTTTCGTTACGTAACGAAATTCTCGATAAAATATACACATTTTCTTTTTATTTATGCTTTTTTTTTCTTCCTCCCCTTTCGCACCTGTTTCTCTAATGATTAGGTTGCTGGCTACTGGACAAAGAGTGCAGGATTTGAATCTCGATTTAAGCATAGATGTTTACTTTGAATCGGATTCCACTGTAAATGGAAGTCCCGGTCTATTTAGCCATTGTGGGAAAAATATGACCTCAGGCTTCTAACAGATCAAATCAAAATAACATTAGAAATGTAAAATTCTAAACTCTTAGGTAAATGATCCTCTATCAGGCATATCCATAGAACTGACATTAATCCAGGTGTAATAAGCATTCCTGCTAATATTATGAATCTAATAAATATTTCTTCCATGTAAAAGATTTTGGAAGTTGGAAAAAATGTTCTTCTGGCTTATCATTTCTGCTTATAAAGTCTTTAATTTCTGACAAATTAACTAAACAATAAAAAGAAAGAGAGAGGGGGAGTTAAAGTTTAGAAAAATTTGTAGTGTCACAGAATACATTACATGCAATTTAAAATAATTTGACTTTTAAACATTAATTTAAACATCATAAGCTTTGAATTTACATTAAATTATATCTCATATTAAAATTAATTTATATTATGATCGATAATATTTAAATAAAAAAAGTTAACTGTTTCTTAACATGGATAAGTAAAGTATAATTATTCCATAAAATATAATTTTAATATAAATTATTTTATTTTTTAAAAATAAAATATAAATATAAATAGCAAAAGTAGACTGCTTAAAATTTTATTTAAATTAAAATTTATTTCTATTATTATTTATTTTCAAATAAAATAATATTTTAATATACACGTTTTATAAAATATTATATAAAATAAAAATATATTATGTAAAATATATTGTATAAAATATATTATATAAAATGCAATAGAAATATAACTTAATAAAAATAATTTAAATCAAAATCAGTAATAGAATCAAACAGGGGAAAGCTGAAAATTGTTTCAATTCCTTCAAATTAGGCCTGCAATAGATATTCTATGTTTCCCCCATTATAAAGTAACCTCATTATAATGTAAACATGAGTTAAATGGAAAGTGATTAACTTACAGTAATAAATAAATGACTAAAAAACTATTAAATTTTTGAATTATTAATATGAATTCTGATTATTTGATTAAAAAATAGCAAAAACTGTTAAGATGCATCTCTCTATAATGAAATCCTGCGTGTAAAGGTAAACAGATATAAAATGATTCAATTGAATAATACATAAATAAATGGTTAATTTAATAATAAATGGATATTTTAAACATATTTAATAGAGATAAAAAATTATTTATTAACTTCAGTAAAATGTCAGAGGGCGAAACCTGTGTACAACGGAATCTAAAAAAGAAATTATTTTTGTAAAAGAAAATGAAGAAGAAGAAGAAATGTGCTGTAATTGTGTCACTAAAAGTCTGTAATTTTCTATAAAAACTTATTATTTATTAAATACAGTAAAATACGTGAATACGAAAATGTATACATAATGATAGCGTCACTTAAACGAAAAATAATCAAATATTATAATGAATGAATTATAAATGAAAAGTAATTAAATAACATTTATTAAAGATAGCTGCTTAATATTTACTGAATACAGTGAAACCTGCTAAAATGAAATCTCGCTTTAATGGAAACTAGACAAATTGACACAAAGACACAAATGTTACGCTTTGACTGCGACTATTGTCTTTTATAATTTTTTATGATTGGAATAAGCTCAGGAGACCGTTTTCATACTGAAAATTTTTCAAAATGTTAAAATTCCTGTAAATACCGAAATTAAACTTCTTATATCGATTTTTAGTCTAAAGTTTTAAAATACCAAATTTGATGTTATTAAATGTGAAAGTGCGGTATGCGTGCATTAAAGTTATACATGCCTTTCTTCAATATTTTTATTCAAATTATGTGAGTAGAAATACAGTAAAACTTGTCAATCAACCGGGACCAAGGAAATGTTTTGTCACAAACATTGAAATTACCTGCAAATACTGAAATTGGATTTTTGATTTCGATTCTATTTTTTTTCCTTCAAAAAACAGATTTGAAGTTATTAAACGGTAAATTTTGGTAATTATGCATACATAAAAAACTGTACAATGTTTTCATTCAAATCATATCTGCAGAAATACGGTAAATTCTATTTAAGGCGGAATCAATCTGGGCCGAGGAAATTTTTCGTCGGGCACTATATCTCGCTTTGGACAATTTACTCCATACATATGATTCTCCAGGATCAGTAGTACCATTTTGAGGAGACCAGAAGAGGGGGGAAATGAAAATTTCTAGATTCTATAAGTCTCCAAAGGTCAGACTGAGAAGTAAAAATAATCAGAAATTGCATAGAAGCTATTGATTAAATTAAAATCATTATCCTTAAATAAAAAAATTTAAGCACAGAAATTAATTGTTTAATAGATTAGTCCTGTACGGAGTCCGCCTTATAGAGGTAATACGTAATTATTTTTTCAGATATTTTTGACTGCGGTGTGTCAGTAATTGATATCCCAAAGTTAAGTATGTGGTTTTTATTACTTTCAAGTATAAAATATTGAATGAGAAATTGATATAAAAAAAATAATTGCTTTTCATATTTTTTATTTATTTATTTATTTTTCCACGGAGGCAATACACAGCTTCAGACAAAATTTACTTCTTGCATATGATTCTTCAGGATCAGTAGTGCCATTTTGAGGAGACTAGAAGAGGTGGAAAATGAAAATTTCTAGATTCTATAAGTCTCCAAAGGTCAGACTGAGAAGTAAAAATAATCAGAAATTGCATAGAAGCTATTGATTAAATTAAAATCATTATCCTTAAATAAAAAATTTAAGCACAGAAATTAATTGTTTAATAGATTAGTCCTGTACGGAGTCCGCCTTATAGAGGGAATACGTAATTATTTTTTCAGATATTTTTGACTGCGGTGTGTCAGTAATTGATATCCCAAAGTTAAGTATGTGGTTTTTATTACTTTCAAGTATAAAATATTGAATGAGAAATTGATATAAAAAAAATAATTGCTTTTCATATTTTTTATTTATTTATTTATTTTTCCACGGAGGCAATACACAGCTTCAGACAAAATTTACTTCTTGCATATGATTCTTCAGGATCAGTAGTGCCATTTTGAGGAGACCAGAAGAGGGGGGAAATGAAAATTTCTAGATTCTATAAGTCTCCAAAGGTCAGACTGAGAAGTAAAAATAATCAGAAATTGCATAGAAGCTATTGACTAAATTAAAATCATTATCCTTAAATAAAAAATTTAAGCACAGAAATTAATTGTTTAATAGATTAGTCCTGTACGGAGTCCGCCTTATAGAGGGAATACGTAATTATTTTTTCAGATATTTTTGACTGCGGTGTGTCAGTAATTGATATCCCAAAGTTAAGTATGTGGTTTTTATTACTTTCAAGTATAAAATATTGAATGAGAAATTGATATAAAAAAAATAATTGCTTTTCATATTTTTTATTTATTTATTTATTTTTCAACGGAGGCAATACACAGCTTCAGACAAAATTTACTTCTTGCATATGATTCTTCAGGATCAGTAGTGCCATTTTGAGGAGACTAGAAGAGGTGGAAAATGAAAATTTCTAGATTCTGTAAGTCTCCAAAGGTCAGACTGAGAAGTAAAAATAATCAGAAATTGCATAGAAGCTATTGATTAAATTAAAATCATTATCCTTAAATAAAAAAAGTTAAGCACAGAAATTAATTGTTTGAGATTAGTCCTGTACGCAGTCCGCCTTATAGAGGGAATACGTAATTATTTTTTCAGATATTTTTGACTGCGGTGTGTCAGTAATTGATATCCCAAAGTTAAGTATGTGATTTTTATTATTTTCAAGTATAAAATATTGAATGAGAAATTAATATAAAAAAATAATTGCTTTCATATTTTTTATTTATTTATTTATTTTTCAACGGAGGCAATACACAGCTTCAGACAAAATTTACTTCTTGCTTATGATTCTTCAGGATCAGTAGTGTCATTTTGAGGAGACTAGAAGAGGGGGGAAATGAAAATTTCCAGATTGTATAAGTCGCTAAAGGTCGGGCTGAAAAGAAAATATAATCCAAAATTGCAAAGAAGCTACTATCTAAAATAAAATCCTTATCAGTAAATAAAAATTTTAAGCACATAAATTATTTTTTTGATAGATTAGTCTTATACGCCTTACACACGGTATACTGTAATTATTTTTTAAAGGCGTTTTTGACTGCGTTGTACTAGTAATTGATATCCCAAATTTAAGAATGTGAACCCTGCTCCCTTTGTAACCCAGCGCCCTAATAATCCTCGGAGAAGTAGAAGGGAAAAGGGTGGAAGGAAAAAAACCCTAAATAAATGTGTACATTTCATCGGTAATTTCGTTACTTAGAGAAAAAATGAGATTTAAGGGCATTTCGAAATAAAAGCATTTTAAAACTCCATTCTGAGTTATAAATAGAAATTAAGGCTGTCTCAAATCGAATGGAGTTATTTTCTGACATATTTTAAAATCAATTTTTGTTTGGAAATTGATAAAATTGGCAGGTACTCTTGTAATTCAAAGAAAAATTTCCATTTTTTGGTAAAGGCAAAAGATATACTTCTAAATGGGAGTCTTGAACCCAATTTTCGACGCAAAATTGCGAGGATAAAGAAAAACCTATCATCACGTGACCACAATTGCTTACGACTCTATAAGTAAATTTTTATTAAAATAAAAGAAAAATTCATTTCGGCTCGAAATCGCTTCAATAGTCATATCTGCTAAGTTTAGGCCTTCGTGTTAATCCTTCACATATTATTGAAGTTTATTGTTTGGAAATAGTGGCACACTTTTTATCTAGCGCTATCTTTTTGGTAGCTTCCTATTTCAAAAGTTGTATAAATATACAACGAAGGTTATTATTCTGAACTAATAGCAACAACTTTTGAAATTCTTGTATTAATGCTGGTTATCAGATATCCGAGTGACACTTTAAAAAAGAGTGAAAAGACTTAACATACTCAATCATCAAAATACAAATAAATTACTGATTTATATTGAGTATAATACATAAAAGTACATTATAATTTATACAAATAAAAAAAGAAAGAAAATGCATAATGATTAGACACTTATTTTCATTAACTTAAATTTTTGCCACCATGGCAAAGATGTCAATCCAGTCCAATGGAAAGAAAATTTACCTTGGTAGTGGGAAGTAGTGTTGCCAATTTAGCCTATTTTTAAAAATTAGAAATATCTAACAGAGCTTCCAACCAGTAACATGCGCTTTTTTTATCACTGAATGTCTGTCAATATATAAAATTTTAGACTGTAACAGATCGGGAGCCGGCAGCACAGGCAATCACCTCATCGAGTTCATGGATGAAATTCCAGGATTGGTTAAATCTTGATTGGCATATTAAAACTCAATAGGTCATATCTTGGTGGAAAACACATGAAAACCCGATTTTAGCGGCTGACTCGTAGATTTACCATTGTGTTTTCCTGCACCAAAAGGTATGAAAACATGGAGGACTGGGAGCAGGAAAACACAATGGTAAACCTACCAGTCAGCCGCTAAAATCGATAAAAAAAAACCGCGATTACCGCAGGTGTTTTCCGCGGTGATCGCGGAAAACACCTGAATTTTTCATTTTCAGGTGTTTTCCACCAAGATATGACTTGGCAAACCGATTGCGGTTTTAATATGCGAATCAGGATTTAACTAATCCTAGAATTTCGTCCATGAACTCGATGAGGTGATTGTCTGTGCTGCCGGCTCCCGATCTATATGTTTTGGTAGATATTTATAACAAAAGAATCCTTTTATAGCAATACTTAGATATCCCTGCGTTACTTTCATGCTTGTAATAGATGTTTAGTGTTGCCATCTGTTACAAGTTGAGGAATATAAAAATCATATTATAATATAAATCAGTTATTTAATCTTTGTATTGTTTGTTTCTTTTTTGCCTTTAACTTCCCTCAAAATCAATATTGTATGAATGAGATTGTATAAAAAATAATTATTTTAGCGTTTTAAAAAATAATATTTTTGATGCCTTTATAAAAAAGTTGTTTAGAAAAAACAATTTATAAATGAAAGACAGATATTCAGAAATAAAAGTTATTTATGATTAAAATTAAGAATTAATTTAGAACATGACTTATTCCTACAATATTTCAAATAACAAACAGAGGAGCTGGATCAAATTCAGCGTTAGAAATTATTCTGTTCCATAATCTAACAAATTTTCCGACTATTGCCAGGTCAAACATTCGTCTGTCAACGAAGTGTAGGGCAACCAAATTTATTTGGATGCTCTACGCGCCCTATACTTTTGAGGCGAATTTGTGCCTCAGGTGCTTCCAAACCCCGGAATGAGCCTCAGGGCCCTCCACCAGGGTTTCTAAATTCTTTTATTATTTTGTACGCATTGTTTCTAAATTTAAATTATGTTGCATTTTTCAATTTCGTTGGAGGTTTCGCGTGGCGGTAAAACGATCCACGTCGGTACTCCGTAAGCACCGCGTTGACTTGACTAACAAACGTAATACTTTTCATAAAACAGGCACATTCATTTGGTGCTGCCATCTATGATCGACATGCTTGAATCGAACTGATTATTTTCTCTATGGTACGAATACGAATCTTTAACCGTTTTGTCTGAAATTGTTTGTCACTAAAAGTACCGCTAGCAATTGTCTCCTTATTTAATCGCGAACTTTCTATAATTAAATAAAGTTATTATTTCTACACTAAATGATGGTAGTTGGGTTGTGATTCGCGGGCATTAGCCTAACGAATTCTACTCAATGGAATGTTCTTTTAACGTGCGAAATGATATTCTTCTACAGTTATACTTTTCATTATACAAAAGCAGTAGGTACTAAATGAAAGGGGAAAAAAGGTATTCAAATACGGAATTTTAATAATGCAAATTTCGAATGCTATTTTTCTATATTATATAATTTTTCTAATACTAATCAATTCGAGTGGAAATCCTTTAAAAACTTTTAGAAAAACGAAATTCGAAATAAAATCTGCCTACAAAAATCTAATACAAGATGTGTTACACATTTATTGCATCACAGGTAAAATTTTGTCCCAGGCTTTTTATCTACAAAGATATATTGTAGGAATAGCAACGGGCGGTATTCTTCTTAAAGAGGTCCAACTTAAATACTATTTTTGACACTACACTTTTTCATACGTGAGAAAAGTATTTGAATCTCGTCGGGAATACTTACAAGAGTTGAGATAGGTGCGGGCATCGGGGCAAATATATTTAGAATATATTTTTTCCAAAAATCAAAAGAAAGCATTTTAGTCCTGTTTAGGCCCTTAGCAACGCGGAACTTTAGGATTACCTAAATTCAAATTCATATTTCGATTGTAGCCTCCCCCCCCCCCTGGATTATTTTCTTATTCCTTATTATTTATTATTATTTGCATTAAACATATGAATTTGAAGTTATTTAAATTTTCGTCTCTATAACAACAATACCTTTCCGGTCAAATGGGAAGAAATCTTTTATTTTTATCCAGAAAAATGTGTTAAGAAATCACCGCATATTTTTTTCTCATTATCAATATCTTCAAATATTTCCAATTATTAATTTTGGAATTAATTAATAACGGAACGTCCGTCATTAAATAATCTGAACATTATTATTTCAAAACAAGAAATCACATTAGATATAAAGTCAATGTACAATATTGTCTCTATCATCTACACTAATAAAATAACAAATCGCTCTGTCTGTCTGCGTGTCTGTCTGTGTGCGATGGCTAGCGAAATCTACCGGACGTAGCAGTCTGAAAATTCAGGTGTGGTTAGTCCAAGACAGGTTCTGATGCACCTGAGGCTCAGATTTTTCATTTTTTAAGCGCCAGGGCACCTGGGCCCCTTTAAGTTTTTATGCACTAAATTGTTTACCCCTTCGGGACGGGAGCCTTTTACGAAATTTTTAATCTTTTGTCACCGTTTTTTAAAAACAGAAATTTGTGTCTTCTTGAATCGAGAAAATGCGATGATTAAATAAGGCAAATTTTACAGTAATATTTTACTGGTGAGGAAAAACAAGGATTCTGAGCGCCTCATGTGGCACGTATACATGCCGCTCGTCCCCAAGGGGTTAATAACATGCCTCTTTTCTATCCGATCTTCGTCGTTTTTGTGGTGAATTCTCCTTTTAGTTTTTGTCCCATTTCTACATTTCAGTTAAGACCATGGCCCTCTTGCAAGGGGCCCAGTACAGGGGCCCTTGAAGTTTTAGTGCACTAAATTGTCAATAACATGCCTCTTTTCAATCCGAACTTCTTCGTTTTGGGGGTGAATTCTCCTTTCAGTTTCTACCCCATTTCAACATTTCAGTTAAGACCCTGACACGCTTGCAAGGGGCCCAGTACAGGGCCCCTTGAAGTTTTAGTGCACTAAATTGTTAATAACATGCCTCTTTTCTATTCAATCTTCTTCCTTTTTGGGGTGTATTCTCCTTTCAGTTTCTACCCCATTTCAACATTTCAGTTAAGACCCTGACACCCTTGCAAGGGGCCCAGTACAGGGCCCCTTGAAGTTTTAGTGCACTAAATTGTTAATAACATGATCTGTTCCTCCTTATTTTTGCATTGTGTCTCGTGTTTTTTTTTTTTTAGGCTTTAACTAAAATGAAACTATGATTTTTTATTTATTTTCAGTCGGAAATGGGTCATTGCTGTATTCTATACTACACTTTCGATTCATATAAAAAAAACTGCGGATATTTTTTTATGAATTTCCTTCAAAATTAGACTCAAGGAATAAGTGTCGTAAAGTTATATATATACAGGGTTAATTTCTGGATTTTGTTATCCCAAACAACAATTCGTCAATCTGATTTCCAAAAATTAAGACTTTATGGGGCAGATTTCACCAATCCTAAATTCAAACGGGATCCTTAAAACTATCTATTAATGTATCCGAAAATAATAAAATATTTTTATGGATATGTGACATAAACAAGCAACAAATAAATATATGCTCATTAATATGTGCCACATTCTTGCCCATAATTTAAAAAAATACAGGTAGTATCTAAAGTATTTAAAATTGTTCACAATGTACAGTCGTGGAGAAAAGAAAGTAAAGTCCCCCTACTAGCTATGCAACTAATTATAATAGGCCATTTCCATGAGTACTGGTAGTGTAAGTCACACGCTACGATTTTTGGGCTACCAATAATTTAGAACGGAAAATTAACTTATTTTATGGAAGATATCTCAATTATTGAATAAGGCCAAGTAAAATTTACGAAAATAACGGTGGCCAACAAGCATAGCAGTTAACAGCTATGTGACTTATACTACAAAACCCCATGGAAATAACCAATAGATAAAAGTTACTGGAACTAGATGATTAGAAATAAAGTATACATTTAAATGATGTATATAAAACTTGCATAGGGGTCATCTACAAAACAAAAGCAGACAAAACTTTTTTTGTTCTTTTCAATAGCAACACCCAATCTTGACAATAAATTTTTAATTTTCTGTTCAAAAACGATATTTCAAAACATTTGGATGGTATGTTTTTGAAATATAAACATTCAAAATTTGGATCATCTAATGTTAAATTACATTTTCAAATTTTTATTAATATCCCCAGAAAATATAAGCCTCATGTGATAATTCTTTGTGTGGTTATAATACAAAAAAACTCAAAAATAAATACACTGAATTTGCTATTTAAAAATTTTTATAATATAATTTATGAAATTAATATTCGAAAAAAGAATGAATTACAACCTACAGTTTTTTAGATAGATTTATATTTATTATGTCCTCAACTAGGCAAATTCTCAATTTCAATATTTTCTTCCAAGTAGTTTTCGAATTATGATTAAAAAAGTCAAAGTGATGGTTTAACGGGTCGTCTATGATGTGCAGAAAAGCACAATTTGAAAAAAATATATTTTACTCATTTTATTGAAACGTGTAGTCTGGTAATAGTCTAAACATATTAAGCGAGTGAAACGATCATATTAGACATAAAATATAAAATAGTACTTTAATAGAAGTGACATAATCATTCTGTAGCATTTCAACAATCGAGTACCGAACTTCAATTTGGGTACAGCCCCTTAAATATACTCACTTTAATATAATTAATTTCTCTGAAACTAATCGTACGAATTTCATGCAAAATTGTTTTAGGCTAATAAAAGTGTGTAGAATTTATGTATGGTGTCAAACTTTTGTAATGCTTTTGAAAAAAAAAAAGGTCTAAGTTCGTTTTGATATGTAGATTCCCCCCTAAGTAAATATTATACACTTCATTGAAAAGTAGATTTTATTTCCAACCTACAACTTTCTTCTACAATAATTTATTGAAGAGTTAGTAGGGAATGCTTACATCTTTTTTTTTCCATGACCGTACAAATATTGATATTTTCTTAATAATTAAAAATTATGTAAAAAATAATCCATCTTCTGACAATATTATTTCGATATGAGTTGATTACCGGATACTGGCAAGAAGGCTTGTTGATTCTATTAATATTTTGAGACATGTAAATACCTTTTTATTTTTATCATATACAAGGATCGTAAATTTCAGGGAATTTTTCAGGAAACATCTCAGTACTTTTTTTATATATAAAAAAAAATAAATCTAGATTAAATACGCGAAATTTCGCCTTATTTATGAAGAGATTTTCTATAAGAAAATACTGGTACCGAAGAATCTCCTGGTTTTGAAATTTGAGGACAAGTACGACACTTGCATATATTTTTATTCCATGAATGATAAGAATTCGAACATTTTATTTTACTATTTGCGTTATTTTTTATGTTTTTTAAACCCAATGAAATCTATAATATTGTTATTTTTCAATTTTCTTGTATATTTTAGACTAGAATCTACAATGATTAAACTAATTGAAAATTTCTTGCAAGATACATTTATCTTTATTGACTATATCATAAAGAATTCTGTAAAAATAATCAGTGTTGTGAGAGAATTATTTCTATAGAATTGATTGCCGAATATCGAAGAAAAATGTTTGCTTAGTCTCTTAATATTGATTCTGAAACATGTAAATATTTTTTCATTTTATATGAAAACAAACACTTTAAAATCAGACAGTTTAGTAAAATACACAATAAAATCACATTTAAAAGTCGGACAGACTATTCTTAAGGGGACAGTTTACCTCAAAACTGATCAAAAAATCGATTTTTGTTTTTAAATATTAAGAGACAGCCTGTTTAATTATGAATATTTTGACGCCTCATTTTTATCGATACGGCAATTACATCGCGAGATATTGTAAATTTTGTTTACACCCAGCGCAATTACCCACACATATTAAAACTTTAAATGGCTGTTTCTCCACGTTCATATTTACTAAGGTTTACAGTAGCAGTTAAAATGTTTTCTTTATCTGTTGGGGGTAATGGCAATGGCGGTGACAGTGTGTAGGTCCAGAACCCCGCCGACTACCACCATTTTAGAGAAGTATCTCTAAAATCTTATTCTTATCTAAACACAGAATTTTCCGCGATTAACCATGGAAAAACCATTTTACAATGTTAGTGGACCCTCACCCTTTCTATGCTGGGTAATGAGCCTGTCACTTGTGTACCAATGTGTTAATCTCGTCCTGGAGAGAAAATGATAATGAACTTAATTAGTTTTACTAACAAAGTTGGAGGTGAAAAAATATTTTAATGACACAATTTTTTGACGCATTGTGGACCAACAATTAAGTCTATGAAATCTGAGTTTTAAAACTGTGAACTGTGTCTTTTCTTGAAAATCTTTGGAAAGTTTTTTGCCTAGGTATCTTTCTAAAAATTTGTATACTTGTAGATCAATGTATGATTTAATGATGAATGTATGTATTGTAGATGTATTACAGTATAGAGATTTGATGGGTTTTTTTCTTTATTTTTTAATCTTTTTTTTTTTTTTAATTTAACAAAATATTTTTATATATGTGATTTAAATACATATTCTTTCGGATTTTTTTTTTTTTTTTTTTTTTTCATGCAAGAAACATTACATAGGTATACCAAAAAAATTCATTACCAATATTGAGATTATTCAATGGTGTTTGATTTTTTAAATTGAATGACAAGTCATTAAGGGTTACTAGCGCGTTTTTCTCATTTTAAAAAATCCGCCTGTTTTCCAAATAAAATAAAAGAGCATTTTAATAAATTTTGGACTTTTAAAATGAACATTTTATTGTTTAAATATCATTTCAATTTAGTAAATAAGAAAATCATGCAATAAAAGCCACTAATATGGATACAATTATAAGACAAAACCACCTTGATTCACGCTCAAAATACACAATATGAACTTTAAAAAGTTCGCCGTTTTACTTAAAAGGCGGCGAAAATAATACAATAGATGTTACAAGTTAAAAATATAAAATTTATTTAAAATTTCTGATTATTTTCGACCTGCAATTCCCTCGGCCCTCATCAGAGAATTATTTTATAATTAATTCATTATAATTAATGAATTAATTATAAAAATATTCTGTGATGATGGCTGCTGGAAATGCAGGCCGAAAGTGCTAAGAAATTTTAAATAAATAGTATATTTTTAAATTGTAATATCTATTTTGTTATTTTCGTCGCCTTTTAATTTAAAAGATGGGCTTTTTAAAGTTCATATTTAGGGTTGCCACAGTTCAGGGAATTTTCAGACCTGGAAATTCTTCGGTACCAGTGTTTTCTTATAGAAAATCTCTCCTTAAATAAAGCGAAATTTCGTGCGTTTAACTTAGATTTATTTTTCTATAAACAAATACTGATATTTCACCTGGAAAATTCCCTGAAGGGTAGCAACCCTGATATTTAGTCCAAGAGCTGTTAAACATTTTAGGGAAAGTATCCGAGGCACCCTGAAAATTGGTGCAACACTTCTTTTGTAATGCCTGAATACAAAATCGAATGTCTGGCTGAAGGATCGTGGCCCAAAACCTGTGCCAGACAAAAAATGGCACTTGACACGTGTCTGGCACAGTTTTTGTGCCGACTAAAGTGTCTGTCATTTTCAAAATATTTTTTTCTAAGCATAAATATTATTCTGTTTCAATCTCAGCGTGCCTCAAATACCCTTTTTGGGTAGTCAAAAAATGGCACTTGACACGTGTCTGGCACAGTTTTTGGGCCGACTAAAGTGTCTGTCATTTTCAAAATATTTTTTTCTACGTATAAATATTATTCTGTTTCAATCTCAGCGTGCCTCAAATACCTTTTTTGGGTAGTGTCAAAAAAGTGGCACTTGACACGTGTCTGGCACAGGTTTTGGGCCACGATCCTTCAACCAGACATTCGATTTTGTATTCAGGCATTGCAAAAGAAGTGTTGCACAAATTTTCAGGGTGCCTCAAATACCTACTCAAAAATGTTCAACAGCTCTCCTACTATTGCATATTTAGTACTAATCTGTTTAAAAATATAAACATTAACATGTATTACTCGATAGACTTTTGTTGGTATTAAATATTCTTAAAGACTTTCATATCTTTGCAAGCATAATATGAAACATTTCATTTAATAGTTTTAGATTCTTAATATCAGTAATCAATTTTTAAAGAATTTCAAATATTAAATTGAAAATTAAACATTTTATTGAAAGAACAAATTGTTCCAAATAAAGTAAAAATATTATTTGAAGAATTTACTCCATATGATTGATTAGTTTGATTGATTTAATCAATTTACTTCACCATCCCCTAATAGCAAATACTTCCAATAGTTATGGAAAAAATATACTATAAAACATTATAAATTTCCTCTTGATATTACCCATACTAACACTGGAATATGTTCTTAGAAATTTAAGGGGAGACAAGGCTGGGTGCAATCCTATGGGAAATATGCGAGCTTTAAGACCCATTTACTCGGAAACTACACAACCGAATTTGATGAAATTTAGAATCCATATTCACTGGATTATGCTCAAGACTTATGGCAGAGAGTTTTTTTCTGTGACTAAAACTTTTTATTTTAAAGCAATGGAAATTTTTCAAAAACTTTTTGTTTTCAGAAATGTTTTTTTCTGAAACTAATTAATTTTTTTAAAAACCGCCTGACACAAATGATCTTATATTTATAGTCTGCCACCACATATTATTTTTTTATCGAAATCGCTGGAGTTCTTTAGGATTTAATGGGGTTTTTAGCTGAAAAGTACACTTTTTCCGAGAGCTAAAAACTCGTACACTTCTAACTTGTGTGAACTTCATGCACAATTTTATGAAACACGTGAATGAAAGTATATACAGGGTGCAAAGGAAAGTCCCTTTAACCTGAAAATACTTGCGAACGGAGAAAGCTACAGCTATGCAGGTGAGGTAACGGTTTAGTAAAGCGACTACGCTCGACCTAATGCAAGCGACAGCAGCGCCTCTAGTGGCGAAATTTGGAAGTTAGCCATTGCAAATCGAAAACGAAAAGAGATAGAGCAAAATTTCCGATTAGAAAGTTTTAGAGCATCAATTAATAACTAAGAAACGACATTTGGTTTACATGGATAAGATAAATCTTCGCCTGTATAACGAAAAATGTCCGAAATCGATGCAGTCTATATTGTGTAAACGTTTGAATGGAATAGCCAGAAGTATGAAGAAATTAGCACAATTTATTGTATAAATAAGAATGATAAATAATATAAAGACAATATAAAGAACAATGACAAGCTGTCTCAACGTTATAAAAAGTTGAGACCTAAGTTCCTAAATTCAGTATGTTCGAAAAGTTCGCCATTGCTCACAATACACGTTTGTATTCGTGAGAGAAAATCTGCATGCACATTTCTCATCATGGAACGTCTATTGCGAGCCTCTTCAAAACGACGACATAGATTTATCCTTTTCATGGTTGTTGGCTAGACGATCAAGCCACCTAATTTTAATTCCGAAACTAACAAATGACACCAAGACTATTTTAATAAATTTTTGCTTTTGTGATGAAAGTGCAAATTAGCGGGTTCATATTTTCTAAGACATTTGTTTGAATATTCTGGTGTCAGTCAATTATTTCATCATTTTACGAACAGAATTCTTCTGCCCCTGAAAAGATTAAACTAAAATTTTAAATGCATTGGAAATTAAATTTTTACAGACATTACAGTACAGTACAACGTCACAATTTGCAATCGCGCACTGCTACATTTCTGAAATGTGAATATGCAATGTAGAAACGTCGCTCATCGATTTCGGGCATTTTTGTGAATACAGGTGACAATTTATCTTATCCTTGTGAACCAAATGTCGTTTCGTACTATTTAATTGATGCTCTAAAACTTTCTAATTGGGAATTTTGCTCTATCTCTTTTCGTTTTCGATTTGCAATGGCTATCTTCCAAATTTCGGCCACTAGAGGCGCTGCTGTCGTTTGCATTAGGTCGAGCGTAGTTGCTTTATTATACCTCACTTGCATGCCTCACTTGCATTACCTCACTTTCATGCCTGTAGCTCTCTCTGTTCGCAAGTATTTCCAGGTTAAAAGGACTTTCCTTTGCACCCTGGATAAAATTTAGTCATAATAAATGAGTATAAGATGTGAGAATAAAATTAATGTGAGGGGGCGTGGCGTCTCAGTCCTGTGTTTCCCTAAGTAAAGAAAACTGCAGATAATACCAAATTAAATTTAAAACTCACACCGTAAAGAGTATGAAAAATGTTTTTTATGTAATAATTGAAGAGTCTGTAGCTGCAAATAGAGGTCATAAATGATACATTAATAAAGTTCGTTGCAGCTTTTCACGCAACAGAGAGAGACCCTTAATCCAGGTACTTGTGGCAGCCGTCCTCGACCCAATGCAAATGGGCAATTTTGTGACGTCACTCTAAGATGTCGCACAAGGGGAACCCTAAAATGCGCTTGGCTCCACCTAATACGCATGCGCCTGGCAGAGGGTCACGTGACGACATCTAGTAACCTCTTGGCATCTTGGCAGCATATCTGATTTGGCGTAATCGCTTTTTCTACAATACAAGTAACTCTTTGAACGCGTTACCTCTTGGCGATTTGTCATTCTTCCTATCCCTCCGTATGTAGCGTTGCGTTCCTCTGTGCATTTCATCTCACTCTGCGTCTGCTGATTAGCTTAGAGATTGTAGTAATTTGAATAAAGTAAGTTTTAAAATATTTATTATTTACGATTGTAGTATATAAAACGCAGTTCGAAAAGTGCTTTTCGCAAACTTATACATCGGTCGAAATGATCGTAGCATAAGAAAAAAAATGGCAAACACGACAGAAAATGCGGTATTTATAAATGCTGCTTTTTCTTCTATTAAAAATGTAATTATTATGTTACCCTGATCATTTAGTAGTGTGCAAAGTTTTTTTAAAGCACTTTTCTTACATATAAGAAAATAATTTGTATTATTAATATAATATAATGCTATCGCAACGTCACTTTTTAAATATTCATGGACTGTATTTTTAAGAGACTGTAATTTATGAAATCTATGTTTTTTTTTTTTAAATGTTTTTCTTTTCTCTTTACAGTGACACTTCCTGCCAACCACCATTACCATTATCAGCACCAGTAACTCGCAGCATATTGATTGAATGTGTATTGTCTTTGCTATATGGTTTGATATTTCACATCATATCACTGACAATACTTTCTCGATTACACTTGATTCTATAGATGTTAGCTGTGAAACGGAAAAAGATGGAATTTCGTGCAGAGATTGGAATAGGCGACTTTATTTCTAATCCAACATCCTACTTCAGCATTATCTCAAGGTATAATTTTATTTCATGATATTGTGGTTTTTAGTATATAGGCTATTGTCATGGTATGTTCTATTGCTCTTCTCTTAAAAAAAAAAAAAAAAAAAAATCCTGAGAGAAATGTTTCCTTAAAAAAAACCCACCCTAGCATTTCATTTTTAATACTTCATTAAGTAATTTTTTTTGTTTTGTCCTGTTTATAAACAATATTTATAATAATAAAAATACCTGAAGAGTTATAATACAAAATTCTGGTAGAACACAAGCTTTTTTTTTTCGGAGATTTCATTATAATACATGTAAATTAAGTATTTTTGTGTTAAACCATTTAATATATTAATGAAATGCTTCGTATTTAGCTAATTATGAGTTGCTCTGCTAATAATCTTTACAAAGGTAACATCAGACAAAAAATGCATTTATTATTGATTCTTAATGAATGAATGTGAATAATTAAATAGTTCAAATATAAATACACATTTCAAAAATTCTGAGTGTCCTTTTAAAAAAATATTTTTTTTTTTTTTTTCAAAGTAAAATAATCATCTGCCTTTTTTTTTTTTTTACACATAATAATGCTCTTCTCTTGATTTTATGCATTGTTTCAATGTAGTTTTCAAGCTTTCTTTATTTTATTAAATCTTTTTGACCTTTTATGACAATTTTATAACTTAAGGCAGGAATAACTATTATCTATACTCCTATTATAAAGAGGTAAAAATTGTTTATTTGTAGGAGGTAAGCTCTGGAACTACCGAACCGATTCCAAAAGTATTGGTCTCAAAATGATGGTATTGATCCAACTTAGAACATAGGCTATATCTTATGTCCGTGCCACTGGCCAAAAGGGGGTGTAGGAGTAAAAAACGTTCTAAAAATGCGATTTTTGTGTTACTGATGGGCCTGGAAACATGAAATTTGGAATGGTAGTTACTTATAAGATACTAATGATCTCTAAGGACATTTCTTAAAAAGTTCGAAATTTAAAAGGGGTGAAAATGCGAAAAAAGGCTTTCTAAAAAACGTTCTAAATGGCGATTTTTATGCAATCTCAAGAAGTACCAAACCGATTTCAAAAATAATAGTGCCAAAATGATGGTGACAACCCTTGCTCCAACACAGGCTACATTTTATGTCGGTGCCACTACCCCTAAAGGGAGTGCAGGAGCAAAAAACGTTTGAAATTGCATTTTTGTGTTAATGAAGGATCCAGATACATGGAATTTGGCATGTTGGTTACTTATCTATACTAATAAAAGAACAAATCGCTCTGTGTGTGTGTGTGTCTGTGTGCGATGGCTAGCAAAATCTACAACACGTGCGAGGTTCAAAATTCTTGTGAAAATAGACCAAAGTCTCTCCTGATATACCTGGATCGCAGAATTTTAATATTCGAATTATTAACTGAGTAATTAATTTACAAACGCAACTCACTTTCATCGAAAATACGCTTTTTCTCGGCTTTTTTAATCCGATTGCTTTCGGTTGGTTGGTTGTATAAAATTTTCTCAGAAGAAATTAAATAAACCGGGATAGCAATGACATTGGGTGTGTTCAAGATGCACACGCGCCGCGCGCGTGAGCTTAGGGAGACAGGGACATGGAGTGGGTCTTTATCGTGGATGCAATAAACGTTCAGCGCGTTCACGAACAAACCACGGTTTGATTGATTACGGTACTAATTATAAAGATAATTTGTTGCAAGTGGAAGGTGAGCTAGATGGCTGAATGGATAGCGCTTTGAACTTGAGAATAGGGGCTATGGTTTCGAATCCTTTGCGCCCCAAGTTGTTTTATAAGGTTTTTTTTTTTTGGTTGTTTTATATTTTTCATAATAAATAAGATATTTTTGATAAAGATAAATTTTTATATTTATAATACAGAAGCATATGTATTCCTATTATGATAATAAAATACTTATTTAAATACCAGAAAATAAGGTATTTCGTAGTGAAAGTTTTACATTTGAACGCCTTTTAATATTCAAAGTGATATTAAGCAAATGAAAAAATAAGTATTGCGCGAAAATATACGTTTGCGCTTAGGATAATTTCTTGATGTGTTTTTTTCCTTTTTTTGGGGGGGGGGGGGGGGAGGGGAGTACTTTAAGAGTGAATTTTTCAAGACTGGGATGCAAATCATATTTTACGGTGTTAAAATCAACATGGAAAATATTATAAAAATAAAATGTAATAGATGTACAATATTTTAACTAAAAATAACTGCACATACAGCAGAACCTCGATTATCCGAAGTAATTGGGACCAATCATCTTTCGGAAAATAGAAATTTTTGGATAATCGAGAATGCTTCAATTTTAAGATTAAGGAGAAATATATGCAAAATTTCTTATTATGGTAACAAGTGCTTCAGAAAAGTAAAGCAATAGCAAAATAGAAACCAGAATAAATTACCTGAATTTTAATTTTGAAATTAAGTACCCTTTACATATCACAAGGGTTAAAAAAAATGTTTTACTTGACGCAGTTTCGATTGCTTTTGCTTTGAAACTCTATCACGGAGTTTTTTTAATATTACTTCACCAGTATCGCAGTGCTAGGCCCCTATATCTAGGGCCCTTTTTAAGCATTTACACCATTATTGCGCATTTTTAATAAATATTATTCTAATGATTACTTCATATCCTATGATTAATTTTGACAAATTGAAGATCTAAAACGCTAAGTACTAAAACGGTTTAAGATGTTTTCATGTTAGGGCCCTGTTCTCAACTACCAGTTGGCCCCTTTTGGGCCCCTATTATAACTCCCTTAAATATAGTCAGATTCACTAGCTTTTTTTTTTTTTTTTTTGTCTAACAACATCTTAGGTTCTCCAGCTATTATACGAACGAAAAAAGATTTTGCAGACTGCAGCTACCACCAATTTTGAATATTAATCGCCTTCTTGGGCCCTTGGTGAAGCTTCTTTAAAAATTATCCGAATGCCTTGCAATTTTCTTTACCATTTTTCTAGCATCATCTGATTACTTTAAAAACTACTAAAAAGTATATTTATACTAAACTACATGCCACTTAAGTTTCTGACCGCCTGGGATCCGGTACAGGGCCCCTTGAAGCTTTTGCACCATAAATTGTTAATAGATTACCCCTCTTAAGCCGATCTTCATTTTTGGAACCAATTTTTCAATTTATTTATTCTCCCGTTTCTATATTTCAGTTAAAATCCTGGGGCACCCTTGGGTCCCGTAGGGCTCGATCCGGGACCCTTTGAACTTTTTGTTTGCCATGTATTTTTAACCCCCTAATTTTCTCACCTTCTCATTGCATAATTTTAAAATTGCGTTTTACTCTTCTCCCTGGACCAACACCTTCATATTTTTATTGGGGCCCTAGGGCCCTTTTTAAGCATTTAACCCATTTTGTGCGCATTTCTTTAAAATATTAATCTAATGATTAATTCATACCCTATGCTTAATTTTGACTAATTGAAGATCTAAAACGCTAAGTACTAAAACATTTAAGCATGTTTTCGAGTTAGGGCCCTGTTCGGAACTATCAGTTGGCCCTTTTGAAGCCCCCTATTAGAATTCCCTTAAAAATCGTCAGATTCACTTGCTTTTTTCCCTAACATCTTAAGTGCGCCAGCTGCTACATGAACGAAAAAAAAATTTCAGACTTCAACTACCATCAATTTTGAATATTAATCGCCTTCTTGGGTCCCTTGACTCTTTAATAATGATCCGAATTCCTTGCAAATTTCTTTACCATCGTTCTAGCGTTCTCTAATTACTTTAAAAACTGCTAAAAAGTGTCTTTATACCAAACTACATGCCACTTAAGTCCCTTCCCCCTTGGTGCCCGGTACAAGGCTCTTTGAAGCTTTTGCACCATAAATTATTAATAAATTGCCCCTCTTAATCCGATCTTCATTTTTACGATTTTTGCATTTAGTCATTCTCCTGTTACTATATTCCAGTTAAAATCCTGGGGCACCTTACGGTCCTGTAAGGCCCGATCCGGGGCCCTACAGGTGTGCCATGCATTTTCCACCCCCTAATTTTCTCACCTTTTGATGGCATAATTTTAAATTTGAGTCTTGGATTCTTCTCCTTAGACAAACACCCTCATATTTTTATTGGGGCTCTAGGGCCCCTTTATAAGCATTTACTCCATTTTGCGCATTTGTTTAAAATATTATTCTAATGATTATTTCATACCCTATGATTAATTTTGACTAATTGAAAATCTAAAACGCTAATTACTACAACATTTAAACATGCTTTCATTTTAGGGTCCTACTCTCAACTATCAGTTGGACCCTTTTGGGCCAACTGATAAACATTTAAAAATGGTCCGATTCACGAACCTTTTTTTCTAACAACTTCTTAGGTTCTCCAGCTACTACATGAACAACAAAAAAAAACTTGCAGACTTCAGCTACCACTAATTTTGAATATTAATCGTCTTCTTTGGGTCTTTGTTGCAGCTTCTTTAAAAACTGTCCTATTCTATTGCAATTTTCTTTAACTTAGTTTTAGCGTCTTCAAGCTACTTTAAAACCACTACTAAATTTTCGTATACCCAACTACTTTCTAGATAACACTCTGGCCCCTGGCCCGGTCTTACTTTATACCTCAGCTACCACCTTTTTCGATCATTAATCTCCTTTTCAGCATCAACTTACGTCTACTCACTACAGCCGTAAATAAAAATCGCGTTACTTTAAAGGTATCTTTAGGTAAGAGATTTCATCCATTTATTAAATATGTGTTAATGCTAACTGTAATTCATGAAATTTACAAGGGGATACATGAAATTACAAAGATCTTCCACCGCATGGGGGCGCAATATTTCCTCGGGTTTAAGGGTCCAATTTCAACGGGATTTGCTTCCTTCAACTTAGATTACAATTCAGCTACTTTCTGTATTATGAAATTTTATCTTGGACTTTAGTTACTAACATTTTCTAACATTAATGGTGCATTCTTTTTTTATTATTATTCTATGAGCTTGATTCCTACGAGGTTTGTATCACTCAACTTGGTTTTCGATTGTCTCCAGCATGTGCGGGCACTTCCGGTAAATATTGCCTTAGATAGCGGGGAACTAGATTACAGGTTTCTTCGAAAAAAAGTTTGATGGGAACACACTAGACGCTGCGGAAGGAAATGGGGCCTACGAAATTAGGTTCATTTAAAAGTATTTCCAAAGATATAAAATCATGCAAACTTAAGTTTTGTTTAAGGTTATTATTTGCAAACCCCGGGCAACGCCGGGCGGGTCTGCTAGTAGATGGTAAAGCAATCACTGATAGGATTAGGGTCAAAGACAGTGCAGCATGGCAGTGGGTACTGCAGAGATTAATTTAGCCCTAGCTGAATAATCTTGTATGACAACTTTAAAAAGAAGATAAAATTTTCTTTCTTGACTCTAGATTTTCTTTGAGAATGCAATTTTGCTTTTATTTTGGATAGTAAGCTTTGTTCAGCATTGTTGGGTTGCAGAAATTCCTCCAGTGGGGAATCAAATTAAAAAATTGGATTGTATCAGAGGATGGTGTGGTAAATCTTGCATTTCATATGCGTATATAGGTAAGTAGATTCGTGTATTGTTGGATGAAATAGCTATCTTCAATTCTAAAAAAAAAAAATTATAATAATCCTTGCACTATTATCATAGCATATCTTGCATAATAATCTTTATAATTATTATAATAATAATATCTTGCATATTATCCCAGCACTATTATCATAGTTGGATTTATTGTAGGCGTTTGACTTTCTCACCACATAATTATAGAAATTATTGCATATAAAAATATGAAAACTGGTAGTTTTATAGTGAAATGTTGATAAACATACAGTTCTTAAATCAAAGAACGCTATTTAATATCAAAATTGATCTGTTAAAGAAGTTTTATAGGATCAAAATCTATGCATAACAAATTTAACCATCTTTCACAAGCTTAATACTTGACCACTGTTGAATGAAAGGGAAAAGGACGTTCCTCCCTGGAACATTGAGATGTACCCTCGCCGGTGAGTTTCAAATTTTATGTTTTTTAATAGGCAAAAGTGCAATTTCTCCACCGGATCTATAAAATATCCCTCCTTGAGAAAAGTGTCTGAATTCAACACTGTACTTGACTATTTTACAGTGGACAGTGTGCGATCATTTTTTAATTTATCTAATTTTTTTGTTTTTAAATTTTTTACTCAAAATTGCACTATTTCAATAGATTTCATATTTTGAAAAATCATCTTTTCACCTACTGTTGTCACTTATTAAAAAAGCACAAATAATATTTACAAAAAATTTTCAATTGAAAAATACAGTTACACGTGAATATTAAAATAGAAAAGAAACTTTAAAGTAAGTTATTGCATACAAAAAGCAATAAATGGTGAAAATTATAAACATCACATTTAAAACCATTTTCTTAGTGTTTTTAAACACTATTTTTAATTGAATATGTTTACATGTAAATTTTGAAAAAGAAAACTTAAAACTAAATTTTTTTGTGTAAAATTTATTTAATTGTAAAAATTACATCATATTTTAAAACTTATTTTCTTATGTACAAGATTCATGTGACGTCACAGGTAGGGTGTCAATGACTTTCATCAGATCACTTTAAAAAAAAAAAAACGATTAAAATCATAAAATTTATGCTTGTAAAAAATTAAGTACTATTGTAAGTTTTTAAAAAGCATGTTTTTATCTGGCATAAAGAGCATTTAATTTTAAAATTAAGTTTAAGTCTAATTTGAAATGTCATAATTTCCTTTAAATAATCAAATTATTCATTCTTTTACATAAAATAAACATTCAAATATAATAATTTTCTGCAATTAAAAGAATACTGTTTATTTTGTTATATTTTTGCAATAATAAATTTATCAAATTCGAGCTAAAGAACAATGAAAGAATGACATCTACTTAAGAGGTATTGTAAAAAAAAAATGTGTAAGAGAAAAAGAACTATTGTTTTAAAATAAGCTCAGCAAGAACTTCTGCAGCAGAAGTGGAATAACTGTTTCTTTTACTTTTGAACTTATCAAATTTCAAATAGAGAAATCGTTTAAAGATTGAAAAATGAAAAGGCGGCAATTTTTTTTTTTTAAGTTGAAATTTAAATGCTAAAAATCCCTACCAAGTGATAATAATGCTTCTATTTAAAATTTTGAGGATTTCAGATTTAACTGGCTATTATATTTACTCTGTATAAATGAATGTGTGTAATTTATTCTCATAAGAGGTTTGATTAGCATGCACATACATGTGTGTAAGTTTACATTTAGATGTTTAACAAATTACTTATTTTCAGTTTGTCATTTTTTAAAGGCACAATGTCCTGTCTTTTTAAATTGGCAAAATGCACCTTGCTTGAAAAAAAGAAGACATTTGCATTTAGTTGTACCCAGAAGATTTCTTGAAAAAAAACTTCTCCTTACCACAGTCACCGTCCAAATCAAATATCCAAGATCTTGCAAAAAGTCAACTTTATTACTTTAAATATAAAACAGAAGATTATTAAATCATGTTGTCATTTAATTGTATTTTTACGATTGGCAGTTCATAAAATCATTAAAAATTAATGTGACTATTTATCATATTAAGAAATTTTATGCTTTTTTTCTCCCTTAAATTGTTAAACTTATTACTAATATATTTCCTCATAAAATAATTGCTGAACATGAACAAGTATCCTGCCCCTTTTTTTCATTGGTTGCTTTTAGTATGCCTTTAATTTTTTATACATATTGTGTATGTTCCCTTCTGTTAGAGAGGGAAAATCTCCATATTTAATGAGTAATTGCTTATGTGATGTCAATGATTTATAAAACTTCCATATAAATAACATCCTATATCATGACCAAGTATTTATAAAAAAAAATATAACTTGATTTTTACAAAATAATTTGGTTAGGATTTTTATATATATATATATATATATATATATATATATATATATATATATATATATATATATATATATACATACAAAAAATAAGTACTAATAAGTAAAAGTACTGGAATTGTGAAAATTTGTGACATGAGTTTTTTTTTTTTTTTATGTTTTGGTCTGTCTGAATACGATATGATTAATTTATGATTCATTAATAATTTCTGCACAAAATCTATAGTCTTGTTCAACCATACAAGGTACCATACACTATTTATTTTTAAATGTTACCCTGCATCTGACAATTTTTACCATATCTCTATCTCAATAACTAATGTACAAAATTTAATTACAGTTCAAATTCAGTTAGATTTAACATAAATTAGGTTTGAGTGTAAGGTGGCACTGCTTATGATGCATTCTTCCATGATAACTATATTTTAAGACTTAACCCTCACAGTACTAAGATGGTGCCAATTTGAACTTCTTATAAAACGTTATTGTTTTTTAAACTTTTTTCTGCTTGAGTTTTTGTGCTACTTTAAATATTTGTAATACAGTAGACTTCCTCAAATCTGCACAGCTTGGGACTAGAGGTTGTGTGGATTTTAGAATTTTGCAGATTCTGGTCATTGCTTTGTTTACATTTTTTAAACAGTAATTTTGAATGTAATAATGCAATCAAAATTTTAATGAATGCTTGCAATATAGTAAAATATTAAAATAATTAAGTAAAGTAATAAATTAAAATGATAAAAAGTAAGGGGTCAAGTAAAAAATAATGTATAATTAAATATGCATAATAAAGATGAGATACATTTTCCTTGAATTATTCGATGAAACTTTCCTCGTAAAGGTAACCTGTTATTTCACATCAAAATCATAAAGTAAGGAAGTTTTATTTCAAGTTTAGCCAGTCTTAATAACCAAAAAAGCTTGATTAATACATATATATAATATATATCAGTAAAGAGATTGTGATTACCAGTGATATCTTGACTTTTTTCACAAATAAATTTATACTTCCTCCATGAAAAACACATTCAGTCGTATTATCGAGAATTGCATAGGTATTAAAATACATACAGAATGATATAAAACTAAAAAATTTGTAATTTTGCCCCTACATTTGAATCTGTGGTGATGTGTGGATTTTAGAGTATTGTGGAGATTATATTTTCTCCTTTCTAATAAATCTTGATTGCCAGTTCAGTATTATGTCAATATTTTATCTTTTGATCAGTTTTCTGGCCTAAACATTGAAATTACATATGTGGTCAAAATGACCCCATCATATGCATTTAAATAACGTTTTGATCTTAGTACTGCAAGAGTTAATACATAAAATTTCATCAAACTTCAACTTCAGTTAGATCTTGACATAAATTGGTACTGATTAGGTTTGCATAGCTACCAACTTGTTCAACAATACCCTATACATTTTTTTAATGATAGGCTGCATCTGACAAATTTTATCTAAGCTCTGTCTCAATAACTAATGTTCGAAATTTAATTAAACTTCAGATTCAGTTAGACATTGACATAAATTGTTGCTTATTACAACACTTGAGTGCTATGATGCATTTCTCCACGATAACTACATTTCGAGACTTAGAATTTCATCAAACTTCAAATTCAATTAGACCTTGACATAAATTAGTGCTGATTAAGTTTGCATAACTGCCAACTTGTATAGTTTAGCTGTACAATGTGTGGTTGTACCTTGTACGGGTGAACAATAAAATTTATGGTTTAGTACAAAAATTAGTAATGAATCATAAAATACTGTTATAGATAAGATAAAACTTCAAATCTGATGCATGCAATTTTTTTTTCTTTCCAGAAAGAGTATAATTAATAATATTCCATGATAATATATAATGATACATTTCACCATATCATACTTGCCAACTTTCCCTTAAACTTCCGTAAAATGCGAGTTAAATTGACCCAGGTTAAACTGGTTTCGTACCAGAAATTTACTAAAGAAATTAATTCAAATAGATTTCATAGAGAAATATGATTTTAAATGTGTAATGATACATCAAATAAGTTTTCTGGCGTAGAACCTGGGTCAATTTAACTCACATTGTATGGAAGTTTAGTTGAATGTTGGGAAGTATGCCATATTATCCCTTCCATCCTTAATATAATCTATAAAATGTAAAATAGTTTTCTTAAAATAAAAAAAGAGCATCAATTAAATTTGATTACTTTTTCAGATAATTAACACATACCTAATATCATATCTTGATACATCTAAGCATTCAGTTAACTTGTGCTTAAGCAGCGATGCCGCAGACCAAAGCCTTCTCAAGACTATCAAGCCAGACACGATTTCATTTCCCCACATATGTGACGTAACGACCCGGGGCTGGCGCCAATGCCGAGATTTTGAAACTTGTATCTGGTTGTTTAGAATTAAAATGTAACGTATGCACGTGTTGTTTACTTAACTAATAAAACATATTCTTTTGAAGGTAAGTTTTATTTTCAAATTAACTACTTATATTTTATTAGTACTAGCTCTATTTTTTGTGTTCAGAATATCTTTTATTTTTAACTTCTTTAAAATAAATCAACTATTAAATCCCAGTATCGTATTGTCAACAATCCCGTGTACGTGTTTCAAAACAAAACGATATTATTGTACTTCTGTTTCATTTCAAAAACAGCAGTAATTTAAAGTGGCAAAAATCACTAAATCGTATCAAGACTTATATCATTCCCTGTCTATCGTAATTTGCTAAAAATTGGTGCTTGAATGGTGTGAATCGGTGAATTATCACAAAAGTTATTAATTAATAAAGTTTTCATTGTTTAATTATATTCTTTATAAATATGTAAAAATAGCTTCATTTTAATATGTGCCAGAGCTAGACAGCTCTGTTCGGGCCAACACATTTCTCCTTATAATTTGAAAGCTATACGGCCAATTCAGTTTGAAATTTTAATGTCCTATGCGGCATATTTTTCTACCTCAACTATTATATTTTCAAGTGGAAATTCTAATTAGTTCTTTTAATTTAAACAAATTAATAAAAAAAACTTTAAAATTATTATTACTCAGAAATTTACCACTGAAAACTGATGAAATTTTGTATACAGTAAGTACAGCATAAATATTATTAGTTTAAACTTTACCTTTCTTGCTATTCAATAATTTCGATTAAAACTTCTGACTTTATTTACTCGGAAATACTGGCACCAGATAGCTGAAATTTATGTCAGACTGAGTTTCTGGGATACTAATCATGCTAAAACATTTTCAGCCAAAAGTCTTAATTACAAGCTTAATTATTATGTAATTTATAACTTGTCACACCTTCCTATCTTTTTAATTTGTTCTGTTTTCTCTCATTAGAGTGACTTTTAATGATCGACTTTTATTAGAAAACACTGGTCGTGAGAATAGTATAACTCTGATTATTCTGTAGGCAGAATTGATTGGGCTTTAATTTGATACCAAAATTTATGTATTTTTATAGATATTTTCATACTTAAAAATTTAAATGTACTAGAAACTTTCATCATAATTTCTATGGATGCATAACATTGTTATCTTGTTTATTTCTTTTAAAGCCCGATCAATATACATACTAATTTATTGGTGTTTTTTAATCTTAAACTCTTAATAAAAATTCATTTTATAATATTTGTTACACAGTGCATGCTTATACATGACAATTACGGATATAGGAATGATGTGTCTGAATCTCTTTATTTTTACAATGACTGTAAACAATTTATCCCCCACCCCCCTTCCGAATTCTCAAAAATTTTGTGTGTTTTTATATAACTTTTAACGTTTAATTAAAAATAACAATAAATAAAATTATTGTTACATAATTATAAATTTACTTTTCTGTGTAGTCAGGACCCGACTTTGTTTATCTAGGTCCTCGGAGCAAGCACCATTCTGGGACCGCCTTTTATCTATCGGTAGAAATTATTCGCGAATAATGCATAAGTGGTTAGTGCTAAACTTCATACGTATTGTATGCATGCATAAATTTCGTACCAGGTACTATTTACATTTGTATACAGGGTATCACAAAAAGATGGTCACAACTTTATGAAAAAATATTAGTAGAATAATAGTAGAAAAAAATCATGGATTTGTTGCAAAGGAGTATTTGTTTGCAAACTTTTATTTGTTTTTCTATTTATGTTATAAGGTGTCTAAAAAAAATACCCCCAATTGGTCCATAATAAATGATTTCAACTTGACTCGTTATGAGGAAACGTGTATGAAGAATTTCTTTTGAAAACAATGTAATACTAAGTTGTTATAATAAAATTTAAATCATTAGTTTTCTAATGATATATAGTACAAAGTCCAAAATCTTAATTCTTGAATATCTGAACAAAATAAATATATGTTAGGAATATTTCAATTCCAATTGATGAAAGTGTTTTCTTTCTTTCTTTTGTTCTCACCAGGTTTCAGTACACTTTTTAAAAACTGTATTGCTTGTACCTTGCATAATATCTTAAAATAATACAAAAATTCAGAAAATAATAATTTTCTGTTTCATGACCTTGTTTTGTTTTATTATGAGAGCTTTGTGTTTTTTCAATTTAATCTATTTTATGTGAAAATTACCCACTTCTGCTAAGTAAAGTTTACAGTAAGAAAAATTTATCTGTGTTGTTATCTAATTTCATGCACTCTGTAGTTTTACTATTTATTTATATTAAATTTATTATACTCCTTTGCATGTTTCAAATCACTAAATATTTAATAGGATATTTATTGTATAATTTCAAGCCACAATGAATAATAAAAATAGCATACAACTTGAATTTGTTTTCATTTAACAATCATTTTTCATCCACTTTAATTTAATTTTAAATGTGGGTTTTGATTGACAGAATATTGGTATTTATTTATTTATTTTTGAAAATGAAATAACTGAAAGCAAAGTAATTCTCTCTATGTGTTTAAAACTACATATATATGTTTATATATATATTATATACATATTTGTAGATTTTGCTTATATATATTTATTAATGTCTTGTTTTAGAATATATAGAAAATAGATAATTGATATTTTTGTAAATTTCAAAGTAGAATAAATAATGAAAACTATTCACTAAATTAAATTTAATACTTCGATTTTTTTTTTCATTAACCAATCATTTTTCTTTAATGTAACTTTAATTAAGTGCACATTTTGACTGACACAGGGATATTATTTCATAATTTTTGTTTTTGTGTTATCGTTATTATTATTGTTTCGAGTGATCGAAATTGATTAAAAAGCACTTAATTAGGGTCTTTAAACTATACGTTTTTATTTTTTTCCCATATGTTGTGATAATAAGTTGGTATATAGAGGAAAGAATTAATATGTTTTAAATAACGCATGTGCTCTTCACGGCTGATCTAAGCCCCGCGTCGTGACGTCACGAAACCTCGTGTTTGGCTTGTAGTCTTGAGGCGGCTTTGCGCAGACGCGCTATAGCGCATAAATTACGCGAAAAATCGGAGACGGGACGCAAAAAAATAGCTCTTACATGTCTTGTGGGAGGTGGGACGCGTAATATCGTCAAAAAATCGCGGGAAAAAAACCTATTTTTGTCAAAGGATCGCGCTAAAAAGCGCAAATTTCATTAAAAACGCGATTTTCGTAAAGGGTTGACGAAAAAATGGCGTATTTCGTCAAAGGATCGCGAAAAAGTAGCGAATTTCGTCAAAAAATCGCGATAAAATGCCGATTTTCGTCAACAGATCGCGAAAAAAGCGCAAATTTCATCAAAATATCGCGGAAAAAACGTGATTTTCGTAAAAGGGTAGCGAAAAAATAGCGTATTTCGTCAAAATATCGCGAAAAAGTAGCGAATTTCGTCAAAAAATCGCAAATTTCATCAAAATATCGCAAAAACGCGATTTTCGTAAAAGGGCCACTACAAAATAGTGTATTTCGTCAAAAGATCACGAAAACATAGCGAATTTTGTCAAAAAATTGCGGAATAAAGCCGCTTTTCGCCAAAGGATCTCGGAAAAAAACTCACATTTCGTCGAAGTATCGCGCGATTTTTGTCAAAATATCGCAGAAAAAACGCGAATTTAGTCAAAGCACCAAAAAAGATGTGCAAACCAAACTTGTAGGTAGAAAATTCATAAAATGGGATTTAATTTTTTTTTATGAGATTCTTAAAAACACAGCATGTTTTCAGTGTACTTTGATAATGTATTCAGGGGGTGGAGCAATTAAAAATACCCCTTCCCCTGAATTTCTCTTCCAAGGAAAATGTCTGATTCCAACACAGATCCCGCTGAATGAGAAGTGTAATGAAAACACCCATTCATTCAACAAAAGTACCCCTTTACTTATCATAAGTATTCTTTTTTTCAGCAAAAATATCTTTTTCAATAAACCCGTCTTGCCCCTTTTTAAAATATATGCGAACGTTAGGGATACTTGTTAGTGGAATTTGATATCTTCTACTCTCAGATAAGCATTATTTTACAATTAAAATTGTTCTTTTAAAAAAGTAAAGAAAATTTCTCTTAATATATCTTTTTAAATATCTTATTTGAGTGCAAATAATACTGGTTTAAATTCATTATTTAATTGTTTTTAAAACAATAATTAATGCATTTATTTTATCTTTTCCAAATAATAAATTTTCATTTGTTTCATTAAAATATGAATTATTATTGATTGGGACCCGCTTTTGTAAAAAAGGGACCCAGATTTTTGGAAATCCTGGGTCCCGGGGACCCAGGATTTTTCAAGTACAGCGACATCACTGCTTAAGGCTGATTGTCACTCAGCTTCTGAATTCCCCTCACTAATGCTAAGTCTATGGGGATGGAATGCATTTGTATATTTAAAATATCTCCTCAGGAAATTAATGTTTTTTTAATTGCTTTTTTCTTTGTACTCTTCTTAAAAGATATTTCTTTTTTCCTTAATTTTCAAAAAATTTCTAAAATCTATGCTTAATTTAATATTTTATGAACACTTTATATAAAATTAAGTATATATTTTAGAAATATTTTGAGAACTATGGAAAAAAGAGACAACCTTTAAGAACAATAAAAAAAAGAAGTTAAAAATATTAATTTCAAGTGGAGATATTTCAAATATATGAAGGCATCAAATGCCTAAAACTGCATATTCTTTTGGACCTTGGTATAAATGGATGATATCCAGGGCTTAATATCTAACAAAAAAAAGTACCAGAGCCCTAATATTCTGCGGTACCGGTACTAACAACTGTACCGTCCCTCCCCCTTGTCACTCCAATCTGCATATTTATATTTCGTATATTTAGTTGCAAAATTTAAAGCATTTTATTTTTTTAGCAAAATAAAAATTTTAAATATATCTATCAACATGTACTTAGCTGTCAACTATTCCACTTTTTAGTTATCACTCCTTCCGAATAGTAATCTTTGCCTGACTTTATTGGTAATTAATTTCAGAATTCTGCAATTAAATATGGTAAGGATTATGATTCGGATATAGTGTTAACAAAAAAAAAGGGAGATAGTTCGCAGTTATGCATTTTAATGAAATTTACTGAAATTAACATCTATATGCTGAAGAATGGAACAATGTTTTTCAATTTCCTATAAAAGTTGCATATCTTAAACTATAATCGATTCCTTCCGCTTAACAGTCTTTTGTGGTAAGTCCCCGAAAATCAGATTAAATTAAAAATTTGACACCGTTATCTGAAAGATTCTATGCTTTTTTTTTAAAAGGCGAAACACTGCTTGGTTACTTTCTATCAGAATAACAATACATGGCAATTATATCTAGATACAAATGAAAGTGACTTCGTAAATGTGCGGAGCAAAACCTTAACTTAACATGGGCAGCGTTCATGATACGAAATAAATAGAAAAATCACTAATGTGATTTTTGTACTCGTGCGCAATAGTAGACAAAAATCTCAAATAAACAAAACCTCAAGCCGATTCTCGTTGGCTAAAAACAGAAAATATTCTTTTCAGGTTACATATCTAAATAAAAGCCGCCAATTAAAAATTATCCTACTGTCACAAAAGAAAATCAAACTGAAAGAAATTCATTGTTAGTCTCTTGAGTAGCGCCGTATCAACACATCGCCAACATAAATTTGCAAATATCGCTAAAATGGAAAAACACTATTTCTGTTTTCCCTTTATTTTGATCAAAATAGCATTAAAATTATTTGAAATAGTAGTTTAAATACATAGTTTTGAAGGAGAAAAAGGTTTTTTTTTTTCCTATACATGAATAAATAAAATTTTGAATGTAAGACAGATTGAGCTTGATTGAGTTCAAGCCTAAAAACTGTTATAAAAATTGAGTCTGTTTTATCTCCATTTCCTACGTGTGTTACGTCACATATAAGAGTTTTGGTGAAAAAGAATGCAAAAGTTTGGAGATGGGAATGAAAGGAAAGGGTAATTTTGGCTTTGTTTTTTTGGAAGTGCTTTTGCACTGGGCTCCGGTGAATTCCGACCAATATTTAATAAAGACAGAGAAGTACAGGAGCTGGGCTTCGGCGCAAATTAAGCCCTGATGACAACTTAGTTTTGACTTCGTTCACTCAACAGCATGCACTGCTATTCTGTGGTTGGAAAAAGGTCCATAATGTGGGGTGGGGTACAATCAATTGATGCAAAAGCTTGCAGATTAATCTAACAGCATAAAATAGAAATTGCTATAATTTACTTTGTCTTTAAATTATTGTACATATTGTATTTTCTTTATAAATGCAAAATGTCAACACTATTTATATCAGTGTCAAATGACACCTTCTGAGATTTTGATTTGTGGTTGTATTATTTGTAATTCTTAAACTAAGACAATCATTAGTCAAGCATTCAGAGTATTAAAAAGGATTTGTGATTATTTTAATTTAAAAAGTAACTTATAAAATAACCATAAATCAAAATTTTAAAAGGTGTTATTTGATGCTGGTTGAAATAATGTTAAATAATAGGTTATTATAATAATAAGATTAAGCTGACATTATTAATATCACCAATAATTTTTGTTTACTGTAAATTGCATGGAAAATTGTACTGTTGGGCAAATGCATAGCAATCAGTAATGGACCAAACAAAACTTTTCACACCATGTAAGTTAAAAAGTTGCTGCAATGTGGACAGAACTGCTTTTATCTTTGCTAGAATTACAACTCTGTGTTGTGTCTCATAAAGGGAATTGTTAATTAACTGTTCCTAAAACTAATACTGTGATTTTATTTATTACCTTAAGTACTATATATATTTTAAATTGCCTTCACAAGATTATTTTCCTGTTCCTTGTCTTAAGGTCCAAATAGACATATTCTTCAACTGTCATTGTCTTTTCTGCGATTAGGCAGTGCTGTTCAATTTTTTTTTGCTTTTGAATGATCCGAACTAGTCAGAAATTTTTCCGTCAAACCCACCTCTGCGTCTTTCTATTGTTGAGACTCCCCTTTCTTTTGTCCATAACCACAGAACAGTTGGAAAAGAACGGCCATTTATTGCTTTTAACTCCTTCGGGACGAGCGTCTTTTACAGAATTTTTAATCTTTTATCACTGGTTTTTCAAAACAAATTTTTACCTAATTGAATTTGAAAAATGCTCGGATTAAACAAGGCAAAATTTACAATAAAAATTTACTGGTGAGAATAATCATGGATTCTGGGCACCTTACGGGTCGCTCGTCCTCAAGGAGTTAAAGGAGAGGGAGCACTTTTTCCTTCTGAACAGAGGCTTAGATCAATAATTTTGGTAACAATGCATTTGACTGACAGACTGCTGTCATGACATTGAAAGGATGAAGTGGAGAGCAGGCAAGGATCCACGGGAGGGGGGGGGGGCAAAAAAATGTAACTCCAACTTTTTTATAGCAGTTTTTACGGAAGCCCAAAAGTTTTCGGGTGTCAACAGAAAGCCTCACTGATGCTCCGGTAATTTATGAACAAAAAAGGATTTTGTCCTGTCACCTACGGAGGGGGGAGGATCATCCCCCTCCCCCCAAAGAAAACATCTCGTAAATAAGTGAATTTCTCCAAAGGATCACGAAAAAATGCGAATTTCGTCAAAAGACCGCGAATTTTGTCACAGGATCGCGGAAAAAACGCGAATTTCGTCAAAGGATCGCAAAAAAGGGAATTTCGTTAAATGGTCGCAAGAAAAAACGTGAATTTCGCCAAAGGATACCCCAAAAACGCGAATTTCGTCAAAGGATCGCGAAAAAAACGCGAATTTCTTCACAGGATCGCGGAAAAAATGCAAATTTTGCAACGGGATCGCGGATTAAACACTAATTTCGTTTAAAAATCGTAAAAAAGCGAATTTCGCCAAATGATTAGGAAACAAACGCAAATTTTGTCAAAGGATCGCGAAAAGAACGCGAATTTCGTCAAAGGACCGCGAAAAAACATGAATTTTGTAACAGGATCGTGGGATAAACGCGAATTTCGTCAAAAAATCTCGGAAAATGCGAATTTCGTCAAAGGAGATCGGAAAAGCGGAAATTTTGCCAAAGATCACGAAAAAAATGCGAATTTTGTCAAAGGACCGCGAAAAACCACGAATTTTGTCACAGGTTTAAGGAAAAACGCGAATTCCGTTACATGATTTCGGGATAAAGCGAATTGCGTCAAAGGACCGCGAAAAAGGTAAATTTTGTCACAGGATCGCGGAAGAGACGCGCGTTTTGTCAGGATCGCGAAAAAAACCCAAATTTTGTTAAGGTATTGCGGAGAAAACGCAAATTTCATCAGATAATTGCGGAAAACGCGAATTTCGCCAAAAGATACAATGCAAATTTCGTCAAAGGATCTCGTAAAAAATGCGAATTTCGTCAGATAATTGCGAAAAAGTACGAATTTTCGCACTGGATCGCGGATAAAACACTAAATTCGCTAATGGGTCGTAAAAAAGCGAATTTTGTCAAAGGATCACGAAAAAAACGCGAATTTCGTCAAAGTATCGCGAAAAAACGCGAATCTCGTCAAAGTATCGCGAAAAAACGCGAATCTCGTCAAAGGACAAAAAACGTGAATTTTGTCACAAGATCGCGGAAAAGACACTAACTAATTTTGTCGCAGGATCGCGGAAAAAACGCAAATTTCGTCAAAGAATTGCAGGGAAAACGCGAATTTCGTCAAAGAAGCTCGGAAAAACGCGAATGTCGCAAAAGAATCACTAAAAAAACCCGAATTTCGTCAAAGGACTGCAAAAAAAAATGTGAATTTTGTCGCAGGATCGTGGAAAAACGTGAATTTTGTCGGAGGATCGCGGAAAAAAGCAAATTTTGTCACAGTATCGCGAAAAAAATGCGAATTTCACCAAAGGATACCGAAAAATGCGAATTTCGTCAAAGGATCGCGAAAAAACGCGAATTTCGTCAAATAATTACGAAAAAATGCGAAATTTGTCACAGGATCCCGGAAAAAGCTCGAATTTTGCCACAGGATCGCGGATAAAACACTAATTTCGTCAAAGGATCACGAAATAAACGTGAACTTTGTCAAAGGATTGTGAAAAAACACGAATTGCATCACAGGATCGCGGAATGACGCCTATTTTGTCAAATGACCACGGAAAAACGGGAATTTTGTCAAAGGATTGGTTAAAAACGCAAAATTCGCCAAAGGCCTCGAAAAACGGCATAATTAGAGCTGGTAGAGGATCCCCCGGTCACCCCTCTGTTGTAACCTTTCATAAAATATGCTGTGAGTTTCAGTATTTTTTTTACTCGGATTCATCCTTTCTTTGATTATATGTCACTCGGTCTCTCCCCCCCCCCCCCCAAAAAAAAAACGATTTTCTGGATCCGGCCCTTTTGGAGAGGGTATCGATGCCTTTGAGAATGCAATTGAAATTATACGGAGTATTAGATGGGTCATGAGTCCCCTGCCCTGGATTATCAAATTTAATTACCCAGGTTTTCTTTTTCTCTCATGATTTTGAAAAAAAATACAAAACTTTTTTTTTTTGGGGGGGGGGGATTTAAAATAATTAACCCAAGTCAATGAGGAACTAAGGATTTTTCCTGAATCCCCTGTGGAAGACGATTTTTAGTGTTTCGTGCATCTCACGAAACCCTTATAGTCTCACTTCTCTGTCTGTTCGTCCGTCACAGCCTCGTACTCGGAAAATACCTAAGTTATGACGTGATTTTTTTTTTTTTTTTTTTTTTACATAGCGCTGAATACCCCCTGACATACCCAAATTCATAAAATTTTGAAAAAGTCTTATATATATTTTTAATTAAACGAGTTCATTCTTTTTTTATTTCAAAATATAATCTTAATATCAGCATATATCGCTGAGTGTCCATAGTTTAGATTCGTCTTCTATGCAAAAGATTGTGGGTTCGAATCTCTGTGGCGGAACTTTAATATTTTTATTATTAAACTTTTTTTTTTTCATATGGATTTAATTAAAGGAAAATTCCTTTTTTTTTTGGCCATTTTTAGGCTTATTTTATTTTTTGGCGCAGTGGTAATTTTTAGAGTATATTTTTTTAAGACACAGAAAATGTGGAATTTCAATATAGAACCAATATTTTTTTGTTTATTGCTGACATCTACTGGCCATTTCTTTAAATAATAGGGAACTTTTTTCATCTTATCATTAGAAGAATTACCCCGCCAGTGGCTGAGAGGTTCTGCTCTCGAAGCTGGTACACGGGAGGTGCTGGGTTCGAACCCAATCGCGTCCGTCGGTCTAACCGTTTCGGAGTTTTCGTGGTTTTCTTCGAAACCGTGGATTCCCATGCGTAAATACGGGTTAGGTTCCCTTAAAAAGACCCCCACGAAGGGCACCCCCCCCCCCCCCCCAGGGCCTATATCCCACGTGTTGACAATTGGCCGTCGTAAACACAAACCAAACCATTAGAAGAATTATTCAGGAATTGAAAGGTTTTTTTCTTTTTTATTTCAAATTTTAATAAACGTTTACATCTTCTTTTTGGGTGCCATCTAGTGAGTGTTTGGAAAGGGCAAACAGTTAATATGGATTTTTTCTGAATTATTTGAACGTTTAAAATATGTTTTAAACAATTTTTTGCTTTTAAAATTTTTATATTTTATTTATACCTGTGCTAAATTTTTTAAATTGCTTAATTTAAAAATATTCGGACTTTTTAATTTTATCAGTCATGGAACAGTGGCGCAGCAGTTGTGCGATTGCCACCACTAAATTTTAATAGTATTCATCGGGTTAAAAAAAATTCAGAAATTCTGTCCTGAAATAAGACAAAGAATACAGTTAAAATTTAGCGGTGTCAATAGATTCTCTGCTGCTACACTGTTCCATCACTGTTTTATTTAAATAATTTTTCTTGAATATTTTTAATTTGTTTTAAAAATATTTTTCTTATTATTTTAAAATTAAATACAATGGTGCTGCCATTTATGTAAGGATTTAATAATTATAAATTAACAATTTATTAATTTAAGGATAAAGTGTTTTAAAAGAGATATTAAATGAAACCCTCCGTTCTATCTGCGATCACACTTACCCACTTATTAGTTTTGATTTCCTTTATATGTGTTTGTAAATTATCTTAAATGAAAGTTCAGAGTCCCTAATCTTATGAAAAAAATAATAAACTCTTTCAGTTCTTCATTTTAAATAAAGGCCGTACAAGTTTGTTGGATTTTTAATGTGTTATCTGTTAAGTGCGCCACACACCAGGGAGACATGCTACAAAAAGCCTGAGACAAATTCTGATATTTGAACAAGTTTCTGCTTTGTTAACAGGGTGAAATTGTCTTCTGACACATTCCTTTTTCTGTTGCATGTTCGCTGGTGTGTGGCACGCCTTACTCTTCTGATTATGATCATATGCTAAAAAATTGTTTTGCACATGGAGTTCTGGCAAACAATTCTAGTTAAATTTATTTCACATTTATATTCTTCACTATAAATCAAATTGCTAAGTTGGTAGTGGCTGAAGGTACATATGTTCCAAAATTGTACCTATCCCTGGATTTTGTTTTGCAGGTGTTTGTGCGCGGGGTGCTTCTGAACGAAGATACTGTTTGGTACCTATCTACTATATGGGTCCACAAAGTAGACACAAGCTTTATTCATCTAGACATTCCCGGGTTTCCGAAAAACCCTTATGTTAACTCTCAATCATTCTTTGGTCAAAAGATCGACCTCTAATGTCCTGAGTGATTCTGAGGTATGGTTTTACCTCTCATCCCTTTGAAGTAATATTATTTTGTATATATTCTTTTGGGGAGACATTGAAATTCAAATCTGTTTCTCATTTGTTAGCAGGGGATGACTGCCTCGGGAACTTAGCTTTTGCTTTAAAGTATAAGTGCAATCCTGGATTGGGACTGAAACAGTTCTCTTGTCTCATCCTTTGTGCCACTCCGTTGTGTAGCGTGCGTAACCGTCTTACTCAAAAAATGTGCCATATCAGTTATTTCAAATTGTAAGTGAAAACCATGATTTCTACCCATCATCCTCGGATGGTAATTTACACTAGCACATTCTGTGACGTAACTCTATTCTTTTAAATTAGGTATGAAATTGGAATATGCAACCACCAACATAGCAGCTGCAGGCCTCTGACGTTAATGAGATATAAGCTTAATGTAAATTATTATTAAATTAATTTTATTTTCTTTATGTATTCTATTTATCTGTGCATCATTATCTACGTATTTGAGTTATGGACACATTCTCTTATGGGATTAAAATGAGTGAAGTATATAAAAGAAGATTATTCCAAAAGAGGGGCTATTATTGTCCAGTAGAACAAAAATAGTACAATAGCCAGGTATTTATAGGTGAAAAGGAGAGTTGTGAACAAAAGATAATCTCTTGTGATGACCTTTTGGTAGGCGAGTGAGCCAGTAGAACATGTGGGGGTACTCTTGAAAATACAAATGAAAAATTCCAGCGTGACAGCAGCCTCCGCTTACTGACCACGTCACCGGGCAACCCGCTGATGCCGAAAAACGAGTTCTTTCTACCTCTACTACGTCTGCCATATTAGACTTTGGCCGGCAAGACTCGGCTAAATGTGGCGGATGCAGGAGGGGTTTAGAAACAGCTTCAAATAACGACATTTATGTCTACTCCTCTCTTTCATAGCTCCATGGTATTAAGTTACTTTAATTGAAATGTAGGTACGGATAAAAATATTTTATAACTATGTCAGAGAGCGTCAATTGGTGTATTTTAGTAAGGGTGGATAGGCACAAAAGAGTGCTCTTTTGTGACAAATTTTATTGTTATTCATGTACTTTATATTTTACGTTCTCGGTAATAGAGTGCCTTAATGAATAAGTACTGGCGACATACGCACAGAGCGTATAAGGAAAGGGCGAGGCTAACGAGAAAGACAGGCTACCGTGGTGGGACCGATCTGACTTTTTTTACAGACCGCTAGGGTGACGTGATGCTCTTTTCGCACACCTTCATTGGTGCATTCGACATCACATGACTCCAGCGGTCTGTAAAAAAGACAGATCGGACACACCGCGGTAGCCTATCTTTTTCGTTAGCCTCGAGGAAAGGGCAGCTGACGTCATTGTTGGTCGAATTACTGTGGATTAGCGAGAAAAACCTGGCCGTTCTTTATAACTCCTACTGTACACATGAGCTATCGAAATTTGATTGGTCTACGTTTAACAGATCTCTGATATGATTAGCCTACGGCGCCAAGACTATTCCTGCAATGATCGTTATGACAAAAATGTAGTTGGTAGATTGGTTGACGGAAGTGTTTGTTTGTAAACATGCCCTTTCCTTATACCCAGAATGGATGTTTTTTCTTAAAAATACGACAAATTCCAGAATTGCATAGTACTTGCCTAGACAAGTATGATTAAACAAGAGACTTTACCATGCCAAGACAGCTGAGAGTATGTAGAAATAAATATCAATAGGAGTGAAGGGCATTTGAATTCTGTTTTCCTGATGACCAAGTTCCTCTGACTATTTATTCATGGGTGTTGTACAATGAGCCTAGGATACTTCTAAAAGAGTATGTAATATATGAAATATAAAATTCAATTATTCACGATTAATTTTATTGGATTTCAGCCGTGGTTATGTCTAATGAGATTAATGGTGAATAACATGTGACTGTTTGATCGATATGTTCGCGCTAACCGGTACTTGAGGTTGAGGTCGATAGTGAATACAAGTGCAACTTGATTAGACCGATGGTCTAACTGCAATAAGGAAAGACAAAATTGATAAGATCCCCTCCACTAGGGTTCTTTATGGACTGGTGACATTCGAGAATTAAAACGTGATTGGTCTAGACGATTTTGGACAAAACAAATTGCCAAGCATATTTTTGTTGATAACTCGCTTGTCTATCGAACTCGTACTCCTACTCGAACTCGTACAAAGATTATCTCCACCAACAAGTTCTGGATTGTTGGCTGCCATAATTTGGACAAAATATTCAGTCTGATCATGTGATCAGGGCACCACTATTTTGTAGAGGCATTTTATCTTCACCACTCGCAACTTTTAGCCAATCGTAGTTAGGGTGCCTCTGCAACATGATGGTCATTAAAAAAAAATAAAATTTGATGAGTCAAGATTTTGGACAAAAACAAATTCCCAATGGACTCTATTCAAGTGACGTCAGACGCCAGAGCTGGCGGTATGATGATCTGTTATTCTAGTTACTGCATCGGCAGAATACCAGTATGCGCAGGCGCAAACATCGCTAGCAGACGACTTTAGCCTTGACCCAGGTTGAATGCATACGTTTTAACTGAAAATTTGCAAACTTAGGGAATTTTCTCACATACAGAACAAAATTTTGAATTTAGATGACAATATATTAAGTATATGCTGCTGCATCAAAGAATTCTTTTGCGGTATTTTTAACAAACAAGCATTAACAACTCACACTCCATAGACTGCTATGCTAAACACCGCCAGCAGACGAATTTTAGCCTCAACCTCAGGTCGCGTGCAAAGGTCCATTTCTTAGTGCGCGTGCCAATATCGCCAAGCTAATTTTTATTGGCTTGTCAAACTCGTACTGGCGAGTTTCACCAAGTTCTAAAATACTGTTTACCATAGTTTGGACAAAACATTTAGCGTGAGCATCCGCCTTGTACTTATATCGCCGCTGCTTTATTATAGGTGTTGATGTTGTTTACGATTATCTATACAATGTATATAGACCCAAAGGAAGAGTGCCTTCCGTGGAGTCTTTCTAAGGGAATCTAACCACATTTATGCAAGGTTCGAAGAAAATCACGGAAAACTGAGAGTGATTAGCGAGCGAACCCAGTACTTCATGTCTGTCAGTTTTAAGAGCAGAACCTCTTTTTTATAGAGACATCCCAGCTGTGGTTGGGAAAAAACATTCATATTGGAAACAAGTACCAGGTCCACAAAACATCGTTTCATTCTAAAAGGTTTTTCTTTATTAGGATGTCTTCATGAGAACGGCGATTTACTTAATCACAGGACACATGCTCAGACTGTGCTTAGGCAGGCGTTTTTGTCCAAACTATGAGAAACCTGCATTCCCACTAAGCTCCATATATAACAGAAGATCTTTTTTTTAAATTTCCTAACATGATTTCCAGTGGCCAACGTGGAAGAATACAGTCACGATAATTTTAATTCGTATTCATGGCATAAAACGTTGTTTATCGCATTCCCTCTACATGATTGGAAATTCCGATATTAGGATAATAGCAAATGCGAACACTAATATCTAACATTGACAACGTGAAGTATGAAAAAGCAGAAAAAACAACGTTTAAAATGCACAAATAATATATGAAAAGCAGCAAACAGCTGTTTCGAATCTACTAGCGAGATTCTTCTTCAGTGCAAGATAGGGAATAAGGAACAGCATGCTAGAAAGAGCAAGGCTGAGCCAATTATATTTGCTTGAGCCAAAAATTATATTGATTATTTTATTGAATTATATTGAGCCATGCCAGCTTTATTTGCTATTTTTAACGTGAAGTATGTTTTACCTTTGCCTTGCAAGTTTTTGACCGCCGACTCAGAACTTCTGTTACATGTGGAGCTCAGTGTACATTCCAGAACTTGCTGATACTCAACTGATCGAATAAAACAAGCTCGAACACTAGCTGGTTCCAGGTCGTACATTGGAAGGACGGAAATACAAGGTCGTGTTAAACCCGACCTCTTGTATTAATCTCCAGCCGTTTTTCTTTCCTGACATTGCGAATGTTGCTGCTTTTAGCGATCCAAATGCGGACTTACGGCGTTTTATGCCATGACCCTGGAAGTAAGTCTCAGATTGTTCTGGAGGACTGGTGATTATGAACTTAAATCTTGCACTCGTATTGAAAAAAATGGACGACTCGGCAGTTGGAGACTGAGCGACAAGTTTTTGGCTGACTTCTTCAGTGCTTAAGAATAGACTCTGCAAATTAGAGAAATTGAAGAAACCCTGCGTGGGTGATTCGAATGCCTTGCGATACAGCATACAGCTCTATTGTGAGCGAGGTTTGTAAGACTAGACTTTTTGTTACAGCCGTCCGTCTGCCATTTAACAAGCAAAAATCCTCCCCGTTTCGGATAATTACTAGTCGGGAGAACCGAAAGCCGGGTCGAGACTCAGGGACGGAAGCGATGCCATCTCTCGTCACAGATGTCAACCAAATTTCTAGAGTATAAAAAGACTTTAGGAGGACTTCGACTGCATAAATTCACCCCCTATTGATATGGCAATTTTTGTTAATTTTTTTACAAAAAAGCAAAGTTGCCATTAATTTTGATGGAATCGCATTCGCTAACTGCAAATGATAAAGTTAGTACTGCTAATAAACTAAAAAAAAGCAGAATTCAGTCATTCAAAATTATTCCGGAAGACAAATGGCAATTCCTTAATATCGCAATCAAGAAAAATGCTAGAATTGCCATTTCCCAGAGAAGGGCGGGTAATTTAACATAAAATTTGACACTGTTGGAGATTATCGTTAAGTTCAGAAAATTTTGCTTCGGGAGAATGTCCAATTTCAATCATACGTGTTGGAAGATGCAATTGATTTTTAGAGAACTTCCTTTCAACACTGGCGACCAAGACATGAAGGATGCAATAGAAATTGAATCAGCTTTCTTTGGCGTGTTTTCCAAATGTATAAGAGGCTCATGTCAAACTAAAAATGCATCCCCTTTTTCTTTGTTTCGATACCAAAACAACCAGAATTTGACCGCAGCTTCTAACTTACAGAAATTATGGAAACTGAGGTCAGTTTTGAAGATTACCGGGATAAAAAGGGCGCCTCGCAGTATTACCTTCAGTGTTGAATTCAGACATTTTTCGCCGGGAGAGATTTCTGTAGTTCCAGTGGGGAAAATTGCATTTTTTTACCATTGAAAACACAAAACCTCAAATCTTTCGGGGGGGGGGGGGGATGTCTTCTCCAGGCCACCCCCTGAATTCAACACTGATTACCTTAATTAGGCTTTTGTTCATTCTGACATGACTTGCAATTTACACACCAGATGTGTAAAGTGAACTCAAGACCAACAGATATGTAAAAGACTTTGTGATGATGTCAAGTAAAGACCCTGTCGGTGCCTGGAGCGAGGAAGTGATCAACCGGCGAACTATTTCTTTGCTCAAAGTTTCCACAAAACAAATCCCCTACCTACTAAAGACAGAAATCCTAAAATTAAGGGCAATAACTCTAAAGGAATAATCAATATGAATTCTAACTGGACACTCTCCCCTAGAAAGATTGGCCCATCCTAGACATATAAGCGGACGTAAAGTTCTAGCCCCAACGCCCCCTCTTTGCTCTTAAAATTGCAATAATTCGGTCCCAGTTCAGTATTCTTTTTACGCCACCGAATTCACCAAAAATTTGTTGGAACTTCAATGGACTTTACCCACGAACGGCAACAGTCACGCCTCTGCGGGTATATACCCTCAGACAAAGACTGTTTATTGGACGAAGGGGAAGCAGTTTTAAAATGTTCTTCACGTCTATTGGTGTTTTCTACTATATACCCGCAGCTGACGTGACGTGGGTAAAGTCAGTCCATAAGGAAAGGGCATGTTTACAAAGAAACACTTCCGTCAACCAATCTACCAACTATATTTTTGCCATAAAGATCATTGCAGGAATAGTCTTGGTGACGTAGGCCAATCATATCAGAGACGTGTTAAACGTAGACCAATTAAATTTCCCTAGCTCATGCGTAAAGGTAGGAGTCATAAAGAACGGACAGATTTTCCTGCTTAACCAACAGTAATACGACCAACAGTGACGTAAGCTGCCCTTTCCTTATAAGCTTTAACACAATTTCCCTAAAAAGCTTAACATCTATTTAGAAATTTTTGCGACGACATTGCCCATGCTTCACAAGCATAGACATCAACACAAAGTATTCTCTAAACTCCCGAGGCTAACGAGAAAGACAGGCTACTGCGGTGGGACCGATCTGTCTTTTTTTACAGACCACTAGAGTGACGTGATGCTCTTTTCGCACATCTTCATTGGTGCATTCGAGCATCACGTGACTCCAGCGGTCTGTAAAAAAAAAGACAGATCGGACCCACCGCGGTAGCCTGTCTTTTTCATTAGCCTCGTAGGCTTTCTACGTTGGTCGGGTTCTGCCTTTTTCAAAATTTCATTGGCTGTGGAAACTTGCGCACGGAATTCATAGAAAAATCTATTTAAGGCCTGTTTTCTGCTTTTTTAGCTCGTCTATCGTGTGTGGATCCAACGCCCCCATGATTGGAGATAGCCGTTGGAGACGCTTGCTGTGGCGTCATGAAATATCACACAAAGCAGGCAAAACAAAGAAATAAATTCGATCAACTTGTAAATGGGGTTTGTTAGAGCGCGACCAACGACATACAAGACCAGTGTTATAGTCGTAAAAAAACAGAAGGTATACGCTATAGGAAGAGGGTATACGCTAAATTCATGAACGTCACGCCTAGAATATACGCTATAGATTTATTTGAGAAACAAAGGATATACGGAGCAGTACAAGGCCAGTCTATTACATTTAAAATGTCACACGTAGTGGATCATCTTTAAACGGCGATTTGCGAAAAACTATGGGCGCGCCGCTTTGTACCAATCACTGTGTAAAGATGATCCACTCCATATGACGTTTTAAAATTCATGAGCTGGCCTTGCACCGCCTCCTGAATATTAGGCTTGAGCGCTGACACAAAAATGGCAGCTGCTGAATGCGGATTTTTTTCAGCAGGTGTACGGTCTTTTGAATTTTGGTACTAATATTTTTTGAAAGTGCTTTCCGCCTTAATTTTCTGAGATTTAAGAAATCAAAGAAATCTACTGGTGTGGAAATTTAGGGGACCGTCCATACGTTAGGTGTCTATCTAGTGACATCTAGTGTAGGAGGCAGTGGCCCTACGCTAGACGCTGTACCTACACTGTTAAAAATATCGTGAAAGATGCCTCTGTTTTTAAATACTATCTATTTTCTGACAAAAGATCATATATAGTCTTTATAAACAGAAGTATTTTTTCACGATATTTTTAACAGTGTAATATGTCGCTGGTCGTTGTTAGAGCAGTGCGTTCCGAGCTTACCAGGGGAAACTAGTACGCCTTTATAGACGGCTTGCATTGACGTCCCGTTTCTATTAGCAACGACTGGTACAATTGCATCTGGAGCCCACACGGAACGTTAGAACTCCCCGTTTGCCGTTAAAAGCACGTGTTGCCTTTCTGTTTAATTTAGATTTTTATTATTATAGTGCAAATAAGTCAAATGGAGACACCACATTCACCTTATATTTGGGAGCCATATGAAGCGATGCCAGATTCTTCTGAAATGTGACGTCATGTGCAAGCCGTCTATATGAAAGTGGCGACATGCGATGCTCAGTCTAAATATGAAAGTAGAAACATATTGTGTTCAAACTGTACTTTGACAGACGCGTTTGACCTAACTACACTGTTAAAAATCTGCAGCATTTGCTGCATAGTCACTCCACCGCTTGTATAGAAAACGGTTACTTGACTACATTATGGAGCATTCTCATTGGTCAGAATAGAGATATTCCATAATAGTGGCGGAGTGACTATGCAGCAAATGCTGCAAATTTTTAACAGTGTATGGCAAACCCACTGCGCTCTACAATAATACGGAGAGCTAACTCACAGATCCACTTTCTGCCGCGACTGCATCACACTTTCAATGCGTGCAAGTAATGAGTCCTGCACTTTTCTTACAAGAATTTTTTCAAACTTTTCCGCATACTTTTTATCCATTTTGGTGCTTTCTATATCTTTTTGATATTTTTATGAGTAATGCTTAACAAATTTTTCATTTTTTTTCTCTTTGAGCTTACATAAAATTTTATTTTTAACTAATATCAAACTAAAAAATTGCGTTTAATTTAAATAAAATCTATAGTTTTTTCAATAAAAAATATATATCAGTGAAAATTGTAGTAACTTCGTCAATTTTTTAAAAGAAAATCCAATTTGAAAATATCCACCCCTTATTAACTCTATGGGAGGAATCTATGTATTGCCAAAAATTTTCCTCGGTATATCATGGGCGGACCTCTGGATTCAATTTATCAGAATAGGGAGTTAGCCCTCCGTTCTGTTGTTGAGCTCTCTAAGTAATTTTTATTCCATAACTTGACAATACTCGGACGAATTCGATTATGCTAGTAAGACAAGTTAACAAGCATTAGTTTGGCGATAATGGCGGGCTTGCCGATATGGTTGACGATTCGCTTTTGTCCACAGTTGTTCTAACCAATGAACTTTACCCACGAATGGCAACAACCAATCTTCTGAGGGCAGATACCCTCCGAAAATGACTGTTTATTGAATGAAGGCGAAGGAGTGTTAAAATGTTCTTCACACCTATTGGTGTTTTTCTTCTGTTTACCCGCGGCTGACGTCACGTGGGTACAGTCCATTAAACAGTATACCCAAGGGCGTAATGGAGAGTGTATGGCGTATACATTCTGTTTCTCAAGTAAAGCTATAGTGTATATACCTTTTTAGCGTACACGTCTATAGTGTACCCTCTGGTCTTTTTATGACTACAACTACAACACTGGTTATATCTACAACTACAACCCTGGTATGTCACCTCTCTGCTCGCTAGAGGAAACTACAGTAGACGGAACGCTGCCGGTAATGGCCGGAGACATACTTTAGATCTCTCAGCATTTTTAGGATTTCATTTAATCTACCATTTTAAGCTCTTCGGTCTCTGGGTCCCCATACGGGGACCTCTGTTTTTTACCTATTAAAAACTAAAATGTCCGATTTTTTTACATTTTCACATCACTTCTTAATAGCTGAATGTTTTTTGCGTTCAAAGCAAACGAATAAATGGCAGCATCTAAGCTGATTACCACATAAAATAAATGTTATTTTCATCTGAGTTTGCAAAATGCCTAAAAATTCCCAAAAGACAGTATGACCAAGAAAATGAGAAATTTTCATAAGTGTTTAAGGAACTTAAATCTTTTTCAATACAAAATTTTGAGGATTTGTAGATTATTTACTTGTTTAAGCTCTTAAATTTGTGATTGCGTTAATTTAGGTTAATGGTTATTAAATTGACGTTTTTAAGGGATTTTGTAGTTTTAGATCCATATTTTTTAACCTAAATTACTAAGCCCTTAAAGGACCCATTTCAGAAAAGATATTTTTTCTGTCATTTTGTTTGGAAAAAACCAATGAATAAGCATCTGTGTTATTATTTTAGCTTCGGAACTGAAGAGGTTAAACACCGGTAGGCGACACTTATCTTTTAGCCGTGTGTGGACGGGTACAGCTAGGGCTCCTATAATACAGGCTGAATCGTCAAGCATTTTGTTTCCCACTTAGACCAATGAGCGATTGCTGTGCACGTGGCGTGGCCAATCGTTCTTTTCCTACCGGCAATTAAATGGCGGCGTGGGTCAGCCCAGATTACAGGAGCCTTAAGTACAGTAAAGGGCTTTTTCAAGGCTGTTACTATTCGTTGGTAATGTCCAATGAGTCTAGGGTGCCTCGAAATGAGAATGGCTACATACGAAATATAACATTTGACTGATTGAGATGATTTTGAGTAAAAATGAATCGGCAAGCAACTTCATAATTATAAAACATAGTGTTCTAAGCACAGACTGAGCATGTGCCCTGTACACGCATATGTCGCCAATCTCATTGCTCTACTCTAGGGTGCTTCTATTAGAGAGTGGTGACATACGCACTGAGCCTACAGCACCTATTAGGGCTCCTATAATACAGGCTGAATCGTCAAACAGTTTGTTTCCCACTTTGACCAATGAGCGATTGTTGCCCACGCGGCGTGGCCAATCGTTCTTCTCCTACCGGCAATTAAATGGCGGCGTGAGTCAGCCCGTATTATAGGAGCCTTAGCACCTATAAGGAAAGGGCAGCTGGCGTCACTGTTGGTCGAATTACTGTTGGCCATCAATAAACACCTGTTCATTCATTATTACTCCTACTATACACATAAACTCCGGGAATTTGATTGGTCTTTAACAGATCGATGATATGACTGGCCTACGTCGCCAAGTGCGATTCCTGCAATGATCGTTAAGATAAAAATGTAATAGTAGATTGGTTGACGGAAGTGTTTGTTTGTAAACATGCCCTTTCCTTATAGACAATGACGACGATCTCGATTTCGACTTTTATGTCACAAGAATAGGGTCCAATGAATGATCAGCTAATGGCCGATTTGCCGTGACGTGGTAATCGAGCTCATCGGCATTGTCTGTAGGGCCCGTTGACTGAACGCGTGCTCAGAATAAGTTTTATTCCAATTATGGTAACCAATAAATCAGAACATAATAATAAACTTCTGTGCGAATTCGAGTGAAAGTACGATGGCACCATATGAAACTGGCGACATAAAATAAAATAGACTTTACTCATGGGACGCCAGCCGTGGGTAAACAGAAGAAAAACATCAACAGGCGTGAAGGACATTTTAACACTGCTCTCCATTTGTCCAATAAACAGTCTTTTTCGGAGGGTTTTTTCCCGCAGAGGCGTGGCTGTTGCCATTCATGGGTAAAGTCCATTGGATATAAAATGTGATTGATTGAGACGATTTCCTTGCTAAAATGAAATTTGATCGATTGAGACGATTTCCTTGCTAAAATGAAATTTGATCGATTGAGACGATTTCCTTGCTAAAATGAAATTTGATCGATTGAGACGGTTTTCTCGCCAAACATCTTCGCGAGTCTGCCATTATCGCCAAACTAATGCTTGTGAACATGTCTTACTAGGATGCTCCTATAAGGAAGTTGCAATCAGCTGCTGAGATTTTTATCCGCCAATCACAACAGCTTGGTTGACATTCAACCGCGCCCACAATGCTCTTATCTACCAATCACAACTTCCCTCCAATCCAGGGTTAGAAATTGGGATTTTTAAGTAAGGCGTCAAATGACGCCTACAATTTATTTTCTAGGCGCCAAACTGTATTTCATGGTTGCAATTTTACGTTGTATCGTATTTTCTCATTTCTTTTCACAACCGTGTTAACATTAATATTGTTCCTATTTTTGTGTGTTAAGGGTAAGGGGGTATATATTAAAAACACTATCATTGTTAATCACTAAAACAAAGTAAAAACTGGTTTTCTATAAAACAGTAAAATTTGATTAAACTACAACATATGGATGCTAGAAAAATGTTTAACTAATTATTTTTATATAGCTTATATGAATACAAAAGTTGAAAATACAAAAATCACAAACAAAGAATACAAAAATTAAAATAATATCTTGAATTAAAATCAGGCCTCCTAACTCGTTAAATTTTTAAAATCAGGCCTCCTAACTCGACCGAGTGTTACATCAGAGTACCATAAATTAATGGCTTTTTGTGGATTGAAATTATCTAATGTTGGTCCATACAGTTTTATTAAAAGAATGTCATTGATCAAATTCAGTGACAAACGATTCCTTGTGTTTGTCTTAATAAGATTAAGTTGGCTGAAACCCCTTTCACATTCAGCAATACTCAAGGGAAGAACCATAACCAATTCCAAAATTTTCCTGATGTTATAAAAACTCGTATTAGATTTGGATTCTGCGATTAATCGCTGCCAAGCAGCTTTGCATGGAATATTTAACTTATCTTTAGTCCACATTTTATAGTCAGAGAATTTCTCGATTAATGCATCTTTATTAATGTTTTTTCTTACATTGTGTGGAAGATTATTTATGAGTTCTTCTAATTGATTATTAACTTTGTTCTCATCATCTTCTTTCAATTCATAAAGGGAGCATGGGTCAAATATTTTTAAATTTGCAAAGATGGTTTCATTTGTCATATTATAGAACCGTTTATTTAAAGATTCTATTATTTCAGTTATAAGCTTTCTCCGGTCTTCTTCAAACAAACGTAAATTCGAATCATTCCGAGACAGTGTTATATCTTTATACTTTACTTCAGTACCTTGAAAACTCTGGGCATTTTTAAACTCCTGAAGGCTTTTTGCATCTTCAGAAATCATTTTTGAAAGTCTTTCTTTACTAGATTCAAACTTTACAAAAAAATCGCTCAGAAGCAAGAACTTTTGCTGAAAAGTTTCAGAAAGTTTTGCAAGAATGTGAGAAATATCTTCATATAAATGAAGGAAATTCAAAAATCTTTCACATTTCAAGGTTTTTAAATATCCTCTTAATTTTGCACATTCTGTCTTTTCTTTTTCAGCAGCAACAACCTGTTCCATATGAATTATAACTGCATGCCAGTTCTTAATAAGAACCTGAACAGCTCGATGCCGTGATTGCAACCATCGAATGCCATGCAAACCAACAGGCCGCAAAACTTTTTCATCAAGGATTTCGGAGAGCGATTTAAGTTCCCTTGTACGTTTGGCACTGTTGTGGTAAAAGGAATAAATTCCTTTAATTGTGTCTTCAACATTAGTAACATACCTCACACATTTTAGTGCATCAGCTAAAGCTAGCTCTAATCTGTGTGCTACACAGTGAACTGTTGCTAAATCTCCACAGTCGTCCTCCATTAATTTGACAATACCAGAAACAGGTCCCATGTTTACGCTAGCACCATCAAAACTGACTGCAACCAGTTTTTCCTTCCAATCTGGTATAAATTCTTGTACAGCAGTTTCTATTGTGGATTTTATTCCAGAAGCACATTCATTTTCGCATTCTTTCAAACCAATAAAAGTACATCTTACATCTCCTTCATACAAATAATAAACATATATTATTTCTGATGATATTGTTGCCCTGTCAGTGGATCCATCAGCCATCATAGAAAAAAAATCAATTGAAGAAAACTGTTCTTTAATTTCTGATCTCATGCTTTCTGCAATATATTTAACGAATTGTTTAGCTGCTTTATCATTCACATATGTGTTGCCAAACTTTATTCCATTTTTTTGTTGGAGTGCACATAAACTGGGAAAGTCATCAAAAGCATAATCCTCTTTAGCAATTAGATATGCTGTATTGAAGAGCTTTTCCATATTCGAAAGTAATTGGGAATCCATTTTCTTAACTGCAGACATCAGTGGTGCTTTAGATGGATTATCTTTGACTAATTTTGCTTTGCAAGAATTATAATGCGTAGCAGACATACTATGCTTTTTTACCTGAAAAAAAATAATATTTTAATACAAACTCAAAATAAAATTCATTAATTTTTTAAAAAAGGCCAGAACTTTTTAATTAAATATTTTTTATGTGCTGTAAAAATGATGAAAAATTTAAAAATGACTTAATTTTTCTTATTAATTTTAAGTTATTTATTCACCTACATAGAGATGTTGCAAAACAAAATAAAATTACAGTATGCTACTTATCCCTCTCTCCCCCCTAAAAAAGTAAATCTTTTATTAAATTATACATTAAAATATATATATATATATATATTCCTCTTGGTAGAATTTTAATCCAAAACTAATGAGGATATAAAATTTGTACTATTGATTATTCAATTACTGGAAATATTATCAATTTTTTGGTAGTATATTATTCTAGGCCGAATGTTCTGACACAATAATAATTAGAAATCGACCGACCGAAACTTTCATTTCATTTTCGGCCTAAAATCCAAGTTTTGCCGAAAATGAAATCGGACCAAAACTCGACAGAGATTGTGTATTCCAAATCTTCTTTCGAATATTTTCAACTTTACTCACGGCTGAAATGAGACTATTGCTATGAATTCCATTGTTTATAATTATCAGTCATGACTGACTCAGACGTGAATGCAAATTATAAAGCAAGCAACACATATTTGCCTAAACTGTTTTACGCGCTCATTAAAAGCTGCAGCCTTAAAAAAAAATAGAGAATTTTTAGTTTGAAACTACAGAACTGTTTTGAATATTCTTTGAGAAAGTTCTAGTATAACATATAATCATTTACAAACAGTATTATAAAAAATAAACCTACATTGTATGTATACCTAAAATCAAAATATTTTAAAAGTATAAATAAAATTCTTGTAATTAGAAAATATTTCTGTATTCGTTGATAAATTAATTACGTTTTATTTTATATGGAATTATAATTTTTTTATTTATATCGCAAAATAAAAAATTTTGGGACTAAGGCACTCAGAGCCAGCCAATTTTGGCCACACTTATAATTAATAGTTATAAATATTTAATAAGCATGTATAATTAATAATTATATAAATTTAATAAAAACATATAATTAATAATTATGTATGTATTGATTACTGATTACTTTAAAAAAAGTTCCAATGTTTTTGTTTTCGGCCGAAAAGAGAAAGAACGCCGAAATTCCGTTTCCATCAATTCAATCCTTAATAATTACGGCTATTGCCAATTATCCTGCATGCTTACCAGATAACGGATGTTTTTAAAATAGAATACGAAAAAAAAAAAAAAATCTCCACACAGTTTCTTTCTGCATAACAAAATGTTATCCATCCAAAGCAGATCATCTTATTTTGATAACGTTTCCAACCTCACGGTGTTTAAGTAAACAAAACAAACCGCATTGGTTCTTCTTTAGAATTGTTCTATAGTGAGTGATTTTTGTAGAGGTTCTAATTTTCTAATCACTTATTACATTATAATAAAAATTTGTTTCACTGCGTAATTTACTATGTTTGCAACTTGCTGAAAATTTCAAGAAAATCCCTCCATTAACAACGAAGATATCTTTTTTTTTTTTTTTTTTTTTTTTTTTAATAGTAAGGAAAAGCACAAGCAGAGCTGGCTTTTCATTTATTTTTCTTTTGTATACTCATTCTGTTTGCTTGCAGCGCAATAATTTCTTTTTTCCGCTGAAACATTTGCAGAGTTCTTTTTATATGTGAGGTTGAATATGAATAGAATTTGAATAGTTGCTCTCGCTTTAAAGAGGGAAAAAGAAATTATAATGAGGCTACTTGTGCACGGCTGTTCTAAGATCCAAAGTTACTTTCTAAATTAAATTAGTTTTTGTTTAAGAATGCATGAAATTGGGAGTTGATTTCTTACCAAGAAACTAATGTAATCGAATAGCGTTTTCCATATTTGGTAAATACATCTTTTAGAAATTATTTTCAAATTTAATTATTTTTTTATTTATTTTAAAATATTTAAAATTTTTTTAGGGCATTTTATTTTAAATATTTACGAACATATCGCGTAAAGTAACAATTTATTTCTGATAGGTGGTTCTGATGAGTTTTTCGTTTTTGGGAAATAAATTATTTATCGCGATTCGTGTCACATGACGACACTTTTCGACTTTCCCGAATTGCGACGTCGGAAATTAGGTTCAAAATGCCGCATTTTGATAGTATTTCTGAATAATCAACTTAGGAAAAAAAATATGCAAAGTAGATAATATTGTGAGTGAAATTTGAAATTAATTTCAATTCGCATTATCGGCGATAAAGCTAAGTAATAGGTTCAAGTAATTTATAGTTCCCGATTTTGCAATTTACTCAGTGGAGAGATGGGTGACAGTGAATATTATTTTATAAAAGAAAAATAATAACAGAACAAATTATTCTTAGAATGAAATTACTTACCGTTTCATATCTCAATGCTGGACATCCATTAACAAAGTTGTCTCTTCCGGTTTAGCATATTCTTTACATAGGGTACATAGCATCAAATTTTCTTCTTGAATGAGCCATGGGTGCTCTTTTTTCCATTTTAGGAATGTTGAATTGCTGACTTCTTTGCGAATTAATTTAGAATTCTCATTGTTAGAATCTAGCGGTTCTTTATTTTCGATTTTTAAACGTTTATTTGGAAATGGTAAGGAAAAAAACGAAGTTATATCGCGTTTCGCCATTTTTAAACACTCGTGTCATCTAGAAGCTATACTGAACTCAAATATCAATTTTAAACCATGCTTTCAAACAAGTAGTGCAATAATTTTAAGGGTGTGGTTTTTAAGGTAAGTTTTATTAGTTATTGGTTAAAATCAAGTTAGCTTAGAGGTGATTGACAGGTGCATAGCAGTTTTAAACCAGGCTTTTGAACTAAGTGCGCAAGCTTTTTAGAGACAGGTGCCTCTCTGGTCAGTTTTATCAGTTATTGGTTAAAAAGAAGTCAGCTAGGAGGTGATTGACAAATCCTATTGAAACCCCCCACTGCACGCACGTGAAGAACACCTGTTTTCCATAAAAGAATGGACAGTAGCATGTGTTTGAAAAAGAAGGGAAAAAAAGAATAACAAAGAAAGAAACAGGCTATTTCAGACGTGACAAAACGACTATGTAAAAAAAAAAAAAAAAAAAAAAAAAAAAAAAAAAAAAAAAAAAAAAAAACCTTGCGCTAAAGAATGAGAGCGTTTTTTAAACAAAAATTAAAGTGGGAAAAAGCTAGTCGTCAAATTTGACGACTAGGTATAATTGTCTAGTCGTCAAATGCAATAATTTAGTTGCATTTGGCGACTAACGACCGCTAATTTCTAACCCTGCTCCAATCGTTGTTTGATCTCCAATGGTCAATTTGTGACGTCATCTGAAATTACCCAGTATGAGATTTCCGACATAAGCAGAAGAAACATACCTAGACAGATGTTTTGTCTAAATTATCGTAAAACAAAACTATATTTCACCCACGTCTGGCAACAGCCATGCTCTTGCGGGTATATACTCTCCGAAAAGGATTGCTTATTGGGCAAACGGGGAACAGTGATAAAATGTTTTTCACGCCTATTGGTCTTTTCTTCTGTGTATCCGCAGCTGATGTGACATGGGTAAAATCCACTGGATGAGTTCTCTAGAAAAGTGGGACAACCTGACAAAATTAATTTGACGATTCATCTTTAATTAAGATTGTCCAAACCAATCCAATGGACTTTACCCACGAATGGCCTTTGCGGGAATTTTCCCTCCGGAAAAGACTGTTTATTGGACGAAGAGGAAGCTCTGTTAAAATGTTCTTCACGCCTATTGGTGTTTTTCTTCTGTTTACCCGCGACTGACGTCACATGGGTAAAGTCCATTTTGTGTCCATACGTCGCACCTCTCATATAGAGGTACCCACGTCTTATTCATTCAGGTACGTATCGCCAAATTTTGGAATGCAGGTTAGGCGCGCCACACACCAGGGAGACATGCAACAAAAAAGCGTGAGGCATGCGACAATTTCACTCTGTTAACAAAGAAAAAACCTGTTTGAACAGCAGAATTTGTCTCCTGTCTCACAACTATTGTCGCATGTCTCTCTGGTGTGTGGTGCGCCGTACCGTACTTCTGCGCTGTGCGTGTGTCGCCACTCTCACAATGTCTCCGTCTTGAAATTCCGTTTCTAAACGTTATCATTTCAAATTCAAGCCCTTTTGCTGGCATAGGCAAAAATATTTAATTTAAAAGATCTGTGGGCGAGAAACGAGAAATTAGGTAAGTTTTGTTATGTTCTAGAAACCGAGGCTAGAAAAAAAGGATAGGCTGCCGCGGTACCTGACGCCTTAGACCGCTAGAGTCATGTGATGCTCTTTTCGTGCACCTGCACTGGTGGATTTTTTTTGTTAGCATCGCTAGAAACTTGATTGTCATAGTTTGAACAAAGTTTCAATCTCAGCATGTGATACGTCTTTATGTTTTTATTTATAAAGGCAGTCCTTTGGCAGCAACGTAGATTATATTGAATGTGCATATAATTGTCATAAACTGTGCTTTGCAATATTCCACTTGAAAAGTACGCCAAGTGGCATGCAATAAATAAATTAAGAAAAAGGCATTATCAATAACATGAATGTTTCTGAAGAATTGTAATCATACCACAAACTAAGAGCGCTGAACTGCAGTCACCTTTTTCCTTTTAAAAATTACCTATTCGAAAATAAAATCAACAATATGTAGTCGTCAAAAATACGTGAAAATAAAAACAGTACTTTCAAAACAAATATTTTTTTTCCACCAGACCTCCTACAACGACCGCAGGTAGGTAGAGAAACTTAAAATTTTGATATTAATATTAATATAATTTCCAAACAAAAATTTTTTTCCATACAAGGTTGTGATATTTAACTTTGGGTGGCAAAGATTAGATACCAGATTCTTTAATAAAAGCAGAAACTTCAATTTACTCTAAAGTGATTAAAAAGAAATTGTGCAAAATGGAAAAATCGCTATACGAATTTAGAATAAATTTCATTGAAAAGAAGATCAAAATGTATTATATAGGGCTAAAAGATTTTCTACAGATTGTTTGTACGACTGACTCAAAATCATCTGCGAACTAAGAAAATACCCCACGAAATTTGGGCAAGTGAGATCACAGATCACACATAGGGTTTCGTTTAATATTTCTTTCAACACTTAATCCTGTTGCAAAATCTGCTAGTTCCAGATTCAACAATAGGGGACGCATTCTATTCTAAAAAAACCTCTATTCGAACAAAACTCCGTTTTATAATCCATGCGTAGATGTATTAGTCGAGGAGATCAGGCCTATAGAACCAGAGATTAGAAAGCACCCCTGGTGGTAAAAAGAACTTCACTACTATTAATGTAAACATATAAGCAGGGATGAAAGTACACTAAAGCCATTTTGGAGCACCTTTGGAGCAGAAAATAATCCATTTTTGGAGCAGCAAAAATCTAATTTTGTAGCAATAAAATTAAAATTCTGTTTTTGGTGCAGACTGAAATTCTAATGCTAATAAACTCCTAACTAGTATGTTATGGCCATCACAAAACTTTCTTCTATATAAATCACATAAACAGCACTAATTGATATCAAGGTATACCTGAATCTGAAGTTTCATGAAAATTCGTGCATTAGTTCTTGAGAGCTATAGTGGAAATTCTGAAGAAAGCAGCATAGCAGCGCCAGCTGTTGAGCGTTTTGAACCAAAACATAAACAGCTCTAATTCATATCAAGGTATACCTGAATCTGCAGTTTGATGAAAATCCGTGCATTAGTTCTGGAGATTGGGGTATTGCGGAAATCGTAAAAAATGCTGCATAGCAGCGCCACCTGTTGAGCGATTTACACCAAAAACAAATAAGCACCAATTTATATCAGGGACTAACAATATAAATTTTTATTAAATTCCGTGCATTAGTTCTTGAGATAGAGCGCCCACAAAATTTGTGTCACATACATACACACATACAGACAGACAGACATTTTGTAAAAACATGTTTTTCGGAATCTTTCACCCCTAAAACGTGTAAATCCGTCGAAAACCGAACATTTTCACGAATCCAATACTTTCTTCTTGTAAAGGTAGAAGAAAGTAAAAATTAAAATTATTGCTATCTCGAAAATATTTTGACATTTGAAAGAATAATTAGATAAAATTTCTCCCCACATTTTGCTAACTATGGCCATTCTAAATGACAATTGGGTACAGTTTGCAATAATGAACAAGTGAGTATGTGTGATCACAGATCGCACAGACGGTTTTGTTTAATATTCCTTTCAAAACAGTTTATCCTTTTGAAAATCTGTTAGTTCTAAATTTCGCAACCAGGGGCGCACTCTATTCTAAACAAACCTCTATCAGAACGAAACTCCGTTTTACATACTATCCGTATACATATTAGTCGAAGGGATTGGGCCCATAGCACCCGAGATAAGTAGGCGCCCCTGGCGGTAAAAAGTGGAACTAAAATATGTAAGGCTATGGTGCATAATATAAAAGAATGGTCAAAGGGGTGTCGGCAGAAGTTGGAAAAGTGCTCCCCGGGTGAAAAGGCCGGAGGTTAGAAAAATTGCTTAAAATATACAAGTTAAAGCACGGAGGAGTAAGTAATATAAGATTTTTTGAAAAATTTATGATTTGTCGTGTGGTCTGAGGTATTCAGCTATACGTATGCAAAAATTCATGTCTCCAACTTAATTAGGGGCTCTCTTAGAAATAATTGCTTAAAATATATATGTGGTAGCCCAAAGGGTTAAACGTCAGACTTTTTCAATATTTTATGATTTATCGCCTGACCTCAGGTGTTCTGCTATAAGTATGCAAAATTTCAAATCTCCATATTAATAGTTCAATTAGAATAGCTCAGTTAGAAAGAATTGCTTAAAATACGCATGTGGGATCCCAAAGGGTTAAATGCACGACTTTTTCAAATTTTTATGATTTGTCGCATGATGATATTCAGCTATAAGTATGCAAAATTTCACGCCTCCAACCTAAATAGGGTGTCACTTGGAAAGAATTGTTTAAAATATACATGTAGGAGCCCAAAAGGTTAAATGTACGACTTTTTCAAAATGTTATGATTTGCCCTTTGATGTGAGGTACTGAGCTATATGTATGCAAAATTTCACGCCTCCAACCTAATTAGGGGCTCACTTAGAAAGAATTGTTTAAAATACACATGTGGGAGCCGAAAGGGTTATATGTACGACTTTTTGAAAATTTTGTGATTTGTCGTTTGATGCGAGGTGCTCAGCTATAAGTATGCAAAATTTCCCCCCTCCAACCTAATTAGGGTTCACTTAGAAAGAATTGTTTAAAATACACATGTGGGAGCCCAAAGGGTTAAGTGTACGATTTTTTCAAAATTTTATGATTTGTCGTTTGATGTGAGGTATGCAGCTATAAGTATGCAAAATTTCACGCCTCCAACCTAATTAGGGGCTAACTTAGAAAGAATTGTTTAAAATACATATGTAGGAGCCCAAAAGGTTAAATGTACGACTTTTTGAAAATTTTATGATTTATCGCTTGATGCGAGGAGCTCAGCTATAAGTATGCAAAATTTCACGCCCCCAACCTAATTAGGGGCTCATTTACAAAGAATTGTTTATTTAAAATACACATGTGGGAGTCCAAAGGGTTAAATGTACGACTTTTTTCAAAATTTTATGGTTTGTCATTTGATGTGAGGTGTTCAGCTATAAGTATGCAAAATTTCACGCCTCCAACCTAATTAGGGGCTCGCTTATAAAGAATTGTTTAAAATGCACATTTGGGAGCCCAAAGGGTTAAATGTACGACTTTTTCAAAATTTTGTAGTTTGTCGTTTGATGTGAGGTGTTCAGCTATAAATATGTACAATTTCACGCCTCCAACCTAATTAGAGGCTCATATAGAAAGAATTGTTTAAAATACACATGTGGAGCCCGAAGGGTTAAATGTACGACTTTATCAAAATTTTATGATTTGTCGTTTGATCTGAGGTGTTCGTCTATAAGTACGCGAAATTTCACGCCTGCAACCTAATTAGGGACTCACTTAGAAAGAATTGTTTAAAATACACATGTGGGAGACCAAAGGGTTAAATGTACGATTTTTTCAAAATTTTATGATTTGTCATATGATGTGTGGTGTTCATCTATAAGTATGCAAAATTTCAAGCCTCCAACATCTATAGTTTCTGAGAAAGGGCTCTGTGACGAACAGACAGAGGAGCGAGACGAATAGGGTTTCGTCAGATGAACGAAACCCTAAAAATTAGCAGCAGGAAGAAAAAAAATCAGTTTATTTGGCTTTAAAAAATATTATTTTAGAGCAGTAAATTTAACTAATCGATAAAAAGCCCATGAATACAACAAACAGGACTCCCACTCAACTTTTGTAGTAAAAAATGGTAAAAGGGGACTATTTTTTTCAAAAAAAGGGACCAAAAAAGACCATATATTTCGCATAAAAAGGAACCTTTAGGTACCTAAATTCAGCAAATCACAAAATAAAATAAACACAAAATCTCCGCAACCATTTCACGAAATTAGCGCGTTTTTCGCGATCCTTTGACGAAATTCACGATCCCTTACCAAAATTTGAGTGCTTTTTTTAAGATCTTTAGAAGAAATTCGCATATTTTTGCGATTTTTTGACGAAATTAGCATTTTTTGGCGATCTTTTGACTAAATTCGCATATTTTTCGGGATCTTTTTGCGAAAATCGCAAGTTTTTCGCGACCTTTGTACGATTCTCTTATTTTTCGCAATCTTTCGACGAAATTTGCATTTTTCGTGATATTCTGCGAAAACTTGCGCTTTTTTGCGATCTATAGACAAAACTTGCGCTTTTTTGCGAACTTTTGACAAAACTTCGCGTTTTGTTCCTTTTTTCACGAAACTAGCAATCCTTTGAAAAAATTCACGTTTTTTTTGCGATCTTTTGACGGAATTCGTGTATTTTTTGTGGTCTTTCGACGAAATTTGCGTGTTTCTCCCGGTATTTTGACGAAATTTGCTATTTGTTTCGCGATTTTTTGACCGCGTTTTGTCTGGTTTTTTGACAAAATTCCCATTTTTCGTGATCCTTTGACTATTATGGCGCGTTTTTCGCGATCTTTAGATAAAATTCGCACTTTTTTCGCGATTTTTTGACAAAATTCACGTGTTTTTCACGATCTTTTGACTAAATTTGCATATTTTTCGGGATCTTTTGGCGAAATTCGCAAGTTTTTCGCGACCTTTGGGCGAAATTCGCTTATTTTTCGCGATCTTTTGACGAAATTTCCATTTTTCGCGCTATTCTGCGTACTTCTGGCAAAACTTGCGCTTCTTTGCGATCTTTTGAAGAAATTTACAGGATTTTTTTCTATCTTTTGACCGCGTTTTGTTCTTTTTTTCTAAAAACTAGCGATCCTTTGGCAAAATTCACGTTTTTTTGCGATCTTTTGACGGAATTCGTGTACTTTTCCTGATCTTTCGACGAAATTTGCTATTTGTTTCGCGATCTTTTGACGAAATTCGCGTTTTATCGCGATCTTTTGACGAAATCCGCGTTTTTCGCGATCTTTTGACCGCGTTTTGTCTGTTTTTTGACAAAATTCCCATTTTTCGCGGTCCTTTGACTAATATGGCGCGTTTTCGCGATCTTTTGATAAAATTCGCACGTTTTTCGCAATTTTTTGACAAAATTCACGTGCTTTTCGCGATTTTTTGACGAAATTCGCAATCTTTTGATAGCGATTTTTTCCTTTTTTGACGAAATTGGCGGTCTGAGAAAAGTTAAAAATGGAATTTTTCTTTGTTTCTCGGATCGTTTTGCTAAAACGATCTGCTAAATACGATCTCTGAGCTAAATTTCATTTTGGTACTAAGTACGTTTTGGCGCAAATTTAAGGAAAAACGCTATTTCTGCGCAGCACTTGAAACCCTGTATAAGGCTATGCTGCATAATATGAGAGTGGTCAAATGGCTGTCCAATGATATATAGCGTGCTTAGTAATGTACACACATAATCACATAAGGGGTGTCGGTAAAAGTTAGAAAAGTCGGGGAGGGGGTATTGGAGAGGAACCGGAAGATGCATAGTATGGAAGAGTGGTCACAGGGCTTTCCACTGATATACAATCACATGAGAGGTTCGGAAAAAGTTTAAAATACCCTCCCCCTCTTCGAGCCTTACTATCCCGTCCCCGGAATACACCACCTGTCTTTGAAATTTTTATATTTTATAAATAATATTTATCACAGGGCTTCGTAAAAAAAAAATCTAAAATGATATTTAGTGTAGAAAATGGTACAATTTTAAAACTTTGTTTGTGCGCCCCCCCCCCTTCTCCATGGCCCAAAAAACCAGATTCATATCATGACAAACAAAGGTACTAGCGGTAAAAAAAAAAAAAAAAAAATGAGTTAAGGAGGTGGGTGCTTAGTAATGTATAGGCCAAGAGCCTTAAAACGATACGTTTCATGAAAAAATACATTTCCTGACACCCCCCCCCCCCTCCAATGGGGATTATTTCCCTTAAGGGTGTTCTCAAATCAAAAAGGGCAACTTTCTGACATAAGTTTTAATTTATTTTTGTTCGAAAATGCATGAAACTTGCTGGTGTTGTTGTTCAGAAACTATGTAATTGAGCTGTTTTTTCCATTTTTTTTGCAAACGCAATAGATCTTTCAGAAAATAATGTCAAAGTAGGCGTTTTGAACAGAATTTCCGCGCGAAGGGAGAAAGAGCACTCAAGAGCGGACGAAAAACGGGTTTGTCACGTGATCGAATTTGCTTATAACTCAATGATCAAAAAATGGAAAAAACAGTTCGATTCCAAATCGCTTCTATGGCAGGGCTTTCCAATTTTATATCTTTCTGTTAGGAAATGAATTTTTAAATATGTCAAAACGTTTTTTGCTTGTTGAGCAGAGCAGTTAAGAACAGCCTTAATTGCCTGGTGTTAACATACACTACACCAATCGAAAGGCCTTGATGAGATGACTCTTTGGTCAAGACTTCAAATGAGGACGAATCTTGCTGTAGCTTAATAAGGGGCAGAGTGAGAAAAATCGCTTCAAAATACACAAGTTAGAGTCCAGAGGAGTCAATGATATAAGACTTTTTGAAAATTTTATGATTTGTCAAGTGACTGCAAGTGTTCAGCTATAAGTATGCAAAATTTCAAGTCTCCAACTTAATTAGGGGTTGAACTAAAAAAAAAAACTGGTTAAAATATACATCTTAGAGCATGGAAAGGTCAATAATATGATTGAAAATTTTTATGAGTTGTCGTGGGATCGCAAATGTTCAGCTATAAGTATGCAAAATTTCAAGGCTCCTACTTAATTAGGGGCTGAATAAGAAAACTTGCTTAAAATAGGTTTAATAATAGTAATAGGTTAATGCTTAAAATAATATACAAGTTAGAGCCCAGAAAGGTTAATAATATAAAACTTTATGAAAATTTAATGATTTGTCATGTGATCGCAAGTGTTCAGCTATAAGTATGCAAAATTTCAAGTCTACAACTTAATTTATTGCTACAATTTAAAAAAAATGCTGTCACCACTCCCTCTGGAATTCAAAATCTGGAAAATTTCTGGAATTCCTTTTTTAAAAATTTTAGATGTTATCAAATAATCTGAAATTTTAAAATTGATAAAAAAAAAATCAGACATAAAATAATGATAATTACTGGGTGAAATGATTAAAATTAAATAATGTGACATTACAAATCATTTGAATTTTGTTAATTCATAAAAATGCATGTAGATGGCAGCATCAAACAAAAAAATTAAAAAGATTTATAGCATATGTCAGAATGTTAGTATTTAAAAGGTTAATTCTTTTTTAAGGTTTTTGCTTCTTATTTAATTTCTTTCGGGGTGGGGGGTGGGGAGTCACGATACTTCACAAACTTATGTTTAAAAAGAAATTCTCCTAAAATAATTACATATTTTAGTTTTAAAAAAATTCAATGAAATTCCGTTTTTTAAAATATTTGTTCTTTTTTTTTTTTTTTTTTTTTTTTTTTTTTTTTTTTTTTTTTTTAGGGTGAGGGAGGAGGTGGAACACGCAATACTTCACAAATTTATTTTAAAATAGGAATTTCACAAACAATTTTTACAAATTTAAGTTTTGAAAATGTTCAACTTTAACCGGCGTTATTTGAACTTACAACCTTCTGTGTACGAAATTCTAACCAACTGCGCTGTAACTTCTACGAATGAAAAGCTGAAATTAATATTATGTAATGTTGCAGAAATGGTCGAATTCCTAAAATGCCCTAATAATATAATACTTTTCAACATTTTATGATTTGTCTTGTGATCTCAGGTGTTCAACTATAAGTATGCAAAATTTCAAATCTCTAACTTAGCTCCCATAGGTTTAACATTAGCTTGCAAGTTTCTTTGTATTTCATATACAGTCGAACTTTACCGAAGTCCCTATTTAACGAAGTATTCTACTTAACGAAATTCTCTGCTGAATCTTGACTTTAAACACAATTAACATGTAAATCAATCTCTATATTACAAAAAATATATTTTATATAACGAAGTTTATTCTACTTTTGTGCGTGTACAGCAATCAAACGGGGAGGTTGTTGTTGCGACGGATGTATGAATTTATTTCAGTGGATTGTATGAAAATGAAATTATTTATTTAATCATTCCCATTCAAAAGAAGAAATTTAAAAAGTCTTCGATACAAGAAGAAGGGGATTCCAGTTTTACGAAAATGTTATAGATAAATTGTTCGGATACTTAAAAAAGCGGGAACATTTTAGGAAAAGTGTATTTTATATAAGAAACCTGTAACAAAGAAATATTAAAGACATTTTAAAAGTTAAGGATTTGAAATACTGAGAAAAAGAGAAAAGTTACGCTACGCTTCAGTTTTTATTTACTTCTCTTTATTATGTGATTTTTTAGATATTATTCTAATAAAATTTTTCTCATGTATCTACATTGCACAAAAAAAAAAGAAAAACAAATACTGCTTGAATTAAAATACATTTTCCCAATATTTCCATTTTATGTGTATTTTTCATGTAATGCATATGTATTTTATTATACAAATTTCATGAATTTGAGTTGATTTCTATTTAATGAATTTTCCTCATAAAGAAGTATTTAAGTGTAACTACGAGACTTCATTAAATGGAAGTTTCACTATATGCATTTTTGTATGAAACTACAAACAAAATCTTCATTTGGTGCCTTTTGCTCTGGCGCCCAGGCAACATGTCACCTTTGCCCCTTCCTAGTTTCGACCATGGGCCCATAGTACCCAAAATAAGAATGTGTTCCTCTGGTGGTGAAATGGGGAACTAAAAATTGTAGGACAATCAAAACAATTGCCAGAACAAATGACGAAAGAGGTGTCAAATGAAGATTTTGTTGATCGTTTCATACATATATATATCTATATGAAATACAAAGAAACTTGCAAGCTAATGTTAAACCTATGGGAGCATTTTTTTCAAATTATGAGCCAAACAATGTTGAAATCGCGGCCACAAAACCTGAGATAAGAATGCACCCCTTGGCAGTGGAACTAAAAACTGAAATGAAATGAATCAAATGAAAACCAAGTTTAATGAGCCATATCTTATTGAAATCGGGCCTATAGAACCCGAGATCAGAATGTATCCCTTGGTGGTGGAAGGTGGAACTAAAAGCTATAAGTGAATGTATTCTAAATTGAATGAATCAATTCCAGTTGAAATCTGTCCCATAGAACTCCAGAAAGAAGATGATATTACTGTTCGAAAATGGTGGTAACTGAATTCTAAATTTAGGAAAACACTTTTAAATGTAACTAAAGGTCGAATGAAACAATTTTCATTGAATTCAGGCCCATAAAACCCGAGAAAAGAATGTGTCGTTACTGTTTGAAAACAGTAACTGAAGTGTATATTTAGGAAAGCATACTTTTAAATATATTTCACCTATGTAAGATATTTTTCTACTGATGCTTACCAATTCTATATCTTAATTAGAGTGTAAAAGAATGCGTCGAAATTGTTCAAAAATGTTGATAGTTTATCATTAATGCAATTTTTAATTTATGACTGAAATTGAACCCCCTTTACATTAATGCAATTATTAATAAAGAACTATAGTTTTCTGATAATTAGAAGTTATTAAAAGCACAACACAATAATGGCTGACAGATGTTTTTTCTTCTGAACTTTAAATTCAAATCTGAATCTTAATCAGTTCTCTTAATTATCGGTCATTACCCCCAAAAAATTTATTTCCTTTTATTATTAATTTCACCCATTGTCAATTTGCTTCCCTTCAGAAAGTAAATGAATGGTTGGGCCAGCAAAACAAATTTTATTGAAATTGAAAGATGATCCCTCGTCTGCATAATTCCTTTCATGTCTGATTAAGTTTTCTGCAAAAATTAAGAAAAAATACCAGCCGATTATAAAAAAAAGTTAGATTTTCGGATGCACAAAATTTTTCAACACACATATTATGAATTTCAAATCAATATCTCAAATAGTTATTTTGATATTTGGTGATTAGTGGAAAATAGAAAAATCAGTTGTCTGCAATTTGAAATTAAAGTCGGTGTTATTTGTATTGCTATTCTTCAAATCTAGCCTCGCTGCAAGGATCCAAATCAAAAACAGTTTACGGTTTTCAGAAAAATTGCTCTTTTTTATTGAGCCGTTTGAGGAGTTATTAATTAATACCTCGTAATAACATGAATTTTGGCGCCCCCCACCTCCTAACGCACAATAAAAGTTATCGACGGCAGGTACCCTATGCAAAAAAAGAAAATACCCTTAAAAAAATCCTTTAATAGTAATTAAAATGCTAGCAAGAAATATGTAAACAACGCTCCCATAGGATTAACATTAGCATGAGTGTTAAGAGCCTACACTTATCACGTGAAGAAACTGGATCGCTAATGTTAATCCTATGGCAGCGTTCTTTTTAAAATCTCTTCCTTGCATATTGTATTGATAGTTTTAAATGATTTTTTTTTTTCTTGCTTAGAATAGCAGAGATTGAATTCTAACCAGGTTAGTGTTTACTTTTTCGATTTTGGTTGAAGATATTTATATATATATACAGTTACTTTCACTTTCACAAATTTGAAAAGTATGCTCCCATAGGTTTAACATTAGCTTGCGAGTTTCTTTGTATTTCATATACATTTTTGTATGAAACGACAAACAAAAACTTCATTTGGCTTTCATTTAACTTCATGAAGCCCTTTTGGCTTTCGTTCTGGCACCTGGGGCACATGCTCCCTCTGCACACCCTAGTTTCGGCCCTGCTTCTGAATAAAAATTGTTGCTTAATTTAAATGCAGAATTTCTACCATAAAGAAGGTAAAAATTACTATTGGAAAAGAGTGGTGAATGTTTGTCATTCCAAAAGTCCCCCCCCCCCCTTTTCCACTTCATATTCCTTTCACCATTCTAATTGAAATTCTGGATATCAGAATTGAAATAACAGATAGAGCAAAATGAGTGATATTTCTATATTTGAAATTTCAATATTCAAAATCTCAGCAGCTCCCACCCCCCCCTTCCCGTCACCCCTAGACTTTTAAGTGCGATATCTTGACATTGCTACAGGATCAAATTATAATATTAGGGAGCAAATTAGAGCTAAGTATTGACATACTTCAAATTTTGATACTAAAAATAGAAAGGGGGTGGCGGTGCAGTTAGCATTGACTTAGTCATGTCTCTGTCCTCAAATTTATGCCCCACTCTTCCAGTACAGAAAGTTTAAAATTTTCATTAAAAAAAATCTTCTCCCCTATTTGTGCCTCAGTAGGAAAAAATAAATAAATCTGTCATATATAAGCCTACTAGCTTGATAGATAGCCCTACCCAGTGAAATTTTATACCCCCCCCCCCTCAGCTTAGAGGGTTACATGAGTTTGAAAACTTCAAAAAATCCATTTATTTTTTATTTTCTTTTATCTAATAGTACAATACGTCTAGAATATATTTCCAAAGTTTCAATTCAATTGAAGTAAAACTCTAGGACAGAGAGCTTTTGGAAATTCCCCTCATTAGGAAAGACCGGCTGGAAGCGATGCAGGTGTATTTATCTAAAAACACTACTGTAGAACCACGATTATCCAAAGTAATTGGGATTGACCATCTTTCAGAAAATCGAAATTTTCTGATAATCAAGAATGCTTCAGTTTTAAGATTAAGGAGAAATATATGCAATATTTCATATTAAAAATAAAGCAATACCAAAATAGAAACAAGAATTAATTACCTGAATTTTAACTTTGAAATTAAGTACCTTTTACATATATCACAAGGGTATGAAAAAAATGTTTTGTTTGTCGCAGTTTCGATTGCCTTTGCTTTGAAGCTCTATCACGGAGTTTTTAATATTATTAGTTCACCAATATCACAGTCTTTCTGCTGCTCCAGCCATCCCAAACAGTTTGCAAAACATTCAAAAGTTTCAGAATTGCTAATTCGTTCATTTTCTTCATCCCAATCCACAGCTTACGGGAGCTCAAGTTAAATTCAAAGGAACTCTAGGAAAGGGGATCGAAAATATTTATATGTAGGGGAGAGTGGGGTGGAATGGGACAGTGGGAGGAATAGGACAGCAGGTTTTTCTCTTTATGTATCATTATAAACATTTCACAAATCACACATTAGGTGAAGAAATGGTACACCAATCTTCAGTTGAAAAAAGCAGCTGATCTGCATAAGCTTGCGATTGCATAAGGAAAAATATTATTTCAAGAACTAAAAGTAAATTTGCTTCATATACTTTCTGTATATTAATGACTTATTTATGCGTCAATGTAACAGTTTCCCTATTTATGGAACATTATACTGTATATTATCTATGATTTAAACTATGCCTAAAAGCAGCATTTTTGTTTATACAAGAAGTGTAACATAAAAGAAGGTAGAAGGAGGAATGGGATATGCCAGCAAAAGTAGGAATGGGACATGTCAAATTCCTTCTTTTTAATAAGATGAATGTAAATTGCTAGTATGCAAATATTTTTAAAGGGTAGTATGTTAATTACAACATTATAAATATATTAATTTACTTCAAAATGTAAATAAATTACGAACGGATGATTTTTTAATGTCATCTCTCACTGACAATCCTGAATTTTCCTTCCAGTGATGAAGGTACTGTAATTTGATATTGTAGCACAGACATTATCAACCTACAATCTTTGTTAGACTGTATACATAGACAACACTAGACTATTTGTGCCTTACATTGTTTTATAGTTGTCCCGTACCTCCCTGTTAGTGGGGAGGTATGGGACACATTTTGAAATTTACATTTTCTTTATTTATAAAATTTTTCTGCAAATTATGTTTCCATATTGTTCAAGGACATTAGAAAGGGTTTCATTTTGTATTCTATAAGTTGATTTTCTTATTTTTCTAAAAAGTACCCATTCCTCCCCATTCTCCCCTACTCGTAGTTCAGAAAGGACTGCTTGCAAAGCTTTAAAAATGGATTTTGCATACAAGGAATGCAATAGTTAAAAACAAAAAGCTTTAAAAATGGATTTCGGTTAACCGAGAGTTTTGGTTAAAAGTGTTTCGGATAAAAGAGGTTCTACTGTACTTTTGAAATTGGTGGACACGATTTCTCAAAAAGTACCAATCTTATTGAAATTTTGTGCACTTCTTCAAAATAGGATTGGCTAGTGATTGAATGAAGGTGTTTCTCTTTTTTTCAAATTAGAACCAATTTTACAAGGCTATACATAGTGTAAATTGCACTGTTTTGCATACAACACTGCCAAAAATTCAAATTTCAATTTTTATTTAAATTCTTCGTTCAATCATGAGCTATACTTATCTACTAACAGAAAAAATTTGTATTTTTAATTTCAGATAAAGCTATCATGAGTTATCCTGACCACCACAAGGACATTTTTTTAGGGGTCTCTGGAAACCAGGTCCCACCAGCTGAATTTTCCAAATTTTTTAATGAAAATTTTAGAAAATATTGTTCAAATGTTGCTCTTTTATATGCTTAAAATTTTGAATAAAATTATTTATTATATATAGAAAAAATCAGAGAAAATATGCTTTTTCTTAACCTTCGAAACCCATTAAGATCTTTAAAACTCTTTATTTAAAAAAAAAATAAATAAATAAATAAATCGGTACTCACTATTGTCTTCCTAAAAATTTAATTTTTTATCAACAAAGTTAATTTTTCATTGTGTTTTACCTTTGCTTTAAGACAGAACCAAAAAAAAAATTTTTTTTTCAGAACTTCTTTGTTAACTGGAAGCAAATATTGAAAAGAAAATGTCGCCAATAGCATATCCCCCCCCCCTCCCTTTTCAATAGCAGTTTTTGTGTATTGTGTGTGTAAATTAGAAACAATACTTACTTTGATGTTGAAATATCCTTATTTCTAATAAAATGAAAATCAGATTTGAACTTAAATTGTTTTTTTAGTCCCTAAACTAGTAAAAACAGTTTCATTTTTAAAAAATAAGATGAATTAAAATATAAATCACTGACATTAATTACACTGGTCAACAAATTTGAACTTATGCTCTGTCCTATAACAGAAATTAGTTGTTTTTTATGCATTTTTTTGTGCTGATTCTGGATCTAGTTTTATATTTACTCCAGCACGTCAAGTTTGAGAGATTTTTGCATAGTTCAATTTATGCAAATTTAGTAAATTTTATACAATTATTTGCAAATTTAAGGTATAAAGCAATATCAGACAGGGTATTTTGTTTTATGTTATGATTACTACCTAATTTACTTCACAAAAACGTTGTTTCTGAGATTATACTGACATGTGATTGTGAAATATTGTACCTAATTTGCATATTTTTCAAATAATGTTTCTTGACGTTCAAATATTTCTGCCGCACGAGTACGCTAGTATGTTTCTAAACCAGTTTTTTGAGCTGATTTCAAATCTTGTGTCTGTTTTCTTATATCACGTCTAGTTTTTGAAAAAAGTGAAATTTTAGTTTTTGGTCAAAAAAGCCAAAAATAGCTTTTTATGATACTTTGTATGATAAACTTCAACTAGTCAGGATAGATTCTGCTACTTATATTTTTTTTTTCGATTATATAAATTTTTGTTTATGTCTTTGATATGAATCTGACCCTGTTCACCTTCTTTTTAATGAATTGCACACCCCTAAAAAGCATCTTATATCAAACCTGTGTTAATGCCGTTCAAAAGCAGAAATTCATCTTACTCAAAAACTAGACATGACATAAGAAAACAGACTGCAGATTTGAAATCAGCATAAAAATCTAATCTAGAAAAACATTATGTCAATTTTGTGGCAACTATTTTAAAGTTGATAGTGCAACAAACATTAACACCAAACAACAAACATTACACTATTGAAAAATAAGCAAATTAGGCTTAATAACTGATAAATAAATGTTAAGAATATGCAAATCGTGACATTTATCTGAAGCAAATAGTCAAGTAGTCTTTATCTAGAAAATGTAATTAGATGTGAGATATATTGTATCTAAAATTTGCATAAAATAGCACAAAAAAGCTTAAATTTGCATAAATTTAAATATGCAAATTTCTCAAAACCTAGACCACCTAGAGATAAACGGAAAGCATATTCGGAATCAGCGCCAAAAACTGATCTAGAATCAACTAATTTTAGTTCTAGGACAAAACCATTGTTGTACAGTGTTACTATTGGTAACAAGATATTATATATATTTTTTTAAACAGAATAATGTATTTTATTTAGATTCTTTTGCAAAAGCATGTTTTCATTATTTAAAAATATAAGAAACAAAAAAAAAAAAGAAACTCACTTGTATTTAAACAGTATTAATTTTTTTAAAAAAAAAAGAAATAAAAGTACTTCAGCTAAAAATTACATAGCTCCAAGCTGATAATTAAAAATTTTAAAGCAAAACATTAATTTTATTGATTTGTCTAATCTCATTTTGCTTCTCAATTTAGTTTAAACAAGACAAAATGATTATTACTTTTTTTCACTGTTAATGTTACTACATATTTTAGCTACAAAAAAAAAAAAAAAAAAAAAAAAAAAAACTGAATTTTTCTAATTACATTAAAATATGATGATTAAATTATGTTTGTTTCCAAGCATTTTGAAACTTTTTTTAACAGTTTAATATATTTTTCTAATTTTTCAAAAAAAAAAAAAAAAAAAAAAATGAATAACTTTAAATTACAGGGATATCCCTGTTTAGGAAGAAATTGGGTCTTTTAAAGGACATTTCACATTACAGCACCCTTCACAAAACTTTTTACTTAAAATAAGACCCTTCATAAAATTATTTGTGTTAAAATAGGCCTTTCGCAAAACTTTTCCATCTCCAAACTGAACCTTTCTCAAATTTAATCATTTAAAGGTAAAATCTGACCTGCTACTTTTACATATATAAAGAAAATATATGTATTTTATATACATGTCTTCTTAAAGATATATAATCAAGAATCTGAATATAACGATAATTTTAAATTCACAAATGTAAAAAGCTGTTTACAATTTCAGAAAAACAGGAAGGAAAGGCTGGACAAACGCCTGAATTGTCAATGCTATACATTACATAATTAAAATAGGGTAGATGCTCCAGTTTTGGCCGCATTGGATCAATTTGTCCAATATTTAGGCTGTGAATTGATGCTAACAAGTAATATGCATTCTTAAACCTTATGCAAACACTCTTTTATCATTTACAATATCATTTTTTTATTTTTTGATAAAATGTGACTTGCAAAAAAAAAAAAATAAATAAATAAGTGTGTGAAACTGTAGTGTGTAGGGGAGAGTGGGGTTGAATGGGACAGTATGTTTTTCTCTTTATGTATCATCTTAATCATTTTATCAATCACCCATTAGATGAAGCAATGGTACCCTAAGCTTCAGATGAAAAAAGTAGCTGATCTACATAAGCTTTCGATTGTATAAAGAAAAAGATTATTTCAAGAATCAAAAGTAAATTTGCTTCATATACTTTTTATGTTTTTTTGTATTTTAATGACTTGCTTATGCATAGATGTAATAGTTTCCCCATTTATGGAACATTATACTGTATATTATCCCTAATTTAAACTATGCTTAAAAGCAGCATTTTTGTTTATACAAGAAGTTTAACATAAAAGAAGGTAGAGGGAGGAATGGGACCTGTCTAATTTCTTCTTTTTATAAGATGAATGTAAATTGCTAATATGCAAATATTTTTCGAGGGTAGCATATTAATTATAACATTATAAATATATTCATTTACTTCAAAATGTAAATAAATTAAACTGATGACTTTTTAATGTCATCTCTGACTGACAATCCTGAATTTTCCTTCCAGTGATGAAGGTAATGGAATTTGATATTGTAGAACAGACATTATCAACCTACAATCTTTGTTAGACTGTATATATAGCCAACACTGGACTATTTGTGCCTTATCATACATTATTTTATAGCTGTCCCATACCTCCCTGTTAGTGGGGAGGTATGGGACACATTTTGAAATATTAATTTCTTTATTTATGAAATTGTCCCTGCAAATTATGTTTCTATATTGTTCAAGGACATTAGAAAGTATTTCATTTTGTATTCTATGTATTGAAATTTTTGTTTTTGTGTCAAACAAAGTTGATTTTCTTATTTTTGTAAAAAGTGTCCCATTCCTCCCCACTCTCCCCTACTCACATGTATTAAGATTTTTTGCTTAGCTGACAAGTTTTCAGAATCGTTCAATACTAGGCACTTATTGGGTTCTATTTGTTCTGAAACAAATTACTACATATTAGGTTTTAAGAGGTAAGCTTTCTCTCTATTGCAATTTCACATTTAAATTAATTATTTTAACACTTTAAATAGGGAGTGGCCAAAACTGGTGCTTTAAATTTGCTATATGTACCAGTTATGGACATGGAAGTGGCCATAAAGGGTACAACATATGTTCCACTTTTGGTCACATATTTCATTAAAGTGGGAATTTTAGCCATTAAATAAATTTATGAACATCTGGATAAAACAATCAATTTAGTTTTGTTTTATATAGTATGGCTTCAATAATAATAATAAAAAAAAAGCAAGGCTAATGGCAGTTCTATCAAAGAGGTTTTCTTTTCTCTGCTCAATAGATAATTCACTTTAGAAAGAAGGACACTGTGCTAGTTACTAAAGAATGATATTGCTACAGAAAATATAGTATTGTGTTTAGTATTGATAAAACCAAAGGGGGGGGGGGGGGGAGGGTGATATGTGATAAATAAACTAAAACAAATTTTGAAAGATTTTATAAATTATAAATTAAAAAGTTCAATAAAATTACAGCATGATTTCTTGTATTTTTCCTAAAGAAATGAAGAAGTTCCATAATTTTTGCAAGATTTTGGGACAATGTTTCTCTACTAATAATGGTGAATCTCAAGTAGTAGATCTAGGTACTAGGAATTGAAATTAAAAATCAATTAGACAAATAGATTTTAGATATTGTCAGAATACCACTATTTCCTATAAAAATGGAACAACTGTAAGATTCTGTCCAGAAAATTGGGAAATCCCTAAAATAACTTGCAAAGAAGCAGAATACATAAATAAGGCACAAGGTAATATAAATCAAAACAAAATCAGAAAATGGTTTCAAGAAGCATAAGTCTTTGGTGAAGATTCAAGTGTTTTAAAGAATCCACAATCCATAGATAATTATCAAACTGATTAAATATTTAATCTTTATGTCCTATAGGCACTGTTGTCCCTTTTATGAATCAAATTAAATATATTTTTTGTTTTTTAATTGAAATTTTCAGTTAAAATCAACCTAAGTATATTTTATTTGATGTTTTTATCAATTCATAAAGAAATTTGCAAAATTATCTTAATACAGCAAACAAATATAGGGTAGATGTGCCAGTAATGGACACCCTTCCAGTAATGGACGCCCCTTGATATTTGATTCATAAAAAAAAACTAATAAATATTTAGCTTTAATTATTTTTTAATAATAACCCCCTCGTATGTTTTATAAAAATGGGTTATTACTAACACTTTTAATCAAGCCAGTCAGGAAGCAGAAAATAATGTTTCAAAGTTTCCCTGTGAAATCTTAATGAAGAGGCTAAGAGCTGGCTTCGTTTAATTAATTTATATTATTTATTTTCTTGCAAAATTTGAATGTTTTTGTTTGAGTAGCAATAGAAAACTTAGAATTTTATATACTAACGGCCATTTACAAAATTTCATTTATTTTTAAGGTTCTAAGAGGGAGTGTCCATTACTGAGATGATTAATTAGTCATTTTCCAGTAATGGACCCCATGTAGATAGTACTAAAAATGCAATTTCAGTAATGTTTATAGTGCATAAAATATTTTGACTTAACTGCAAACCTAAATAATCAAATTTAATTTTTAAATTATACTTACCAAAATGTAATAACACTATAAACTTTTATAAATAGCTGCTTTTAAGTTATTTTATGTGATTAATAAAATTTCAATATTTATTTTATTTATTTATAATTTAGTATATGTACCTTGCATATTTTATAATCTGGCAATCAAACCAGCCAGGAAGCAGAAAATATTGTTTAAGAGCATAGTCAAAGAGGGGCTCATAGGGCTTAATCCCTCTCCGTTTAAATAAAAACAATTAAGTTACAGAAGCTATTAAAAATCTACTTTCTGTCTTAAATGTTTCATTATTCACCTCTGACCAAAAAATAAAAATGTAATATTAATGAAAGCTATAGGTAATATTCATGAAACTAGTAAATCTGCAGATCAGTGGCCTCAAGCATCAGTTCTACAGTTTTATTTTGAAATTATTTTATTTAGGATTTAAAATATTTAACTTACAATATCATTTCTTTCATATTTGTAACATTAATTATTATAAATAATATATCAAGTAGTCTCTGGAAGATTAATTGTTAAAAATAGTGAGACAAAACTAAACACTAATATTCCAAAACTTTTTTTTTTTAATTATCTTTTAAATCACCCACCATTTCAATACTTTGATAGCTGTAATTGCCTGATATTTAGTATTTTAAACTATCCATCTAAAATAATTAAAACATCGATCTTCTGATAATTACAATAATTGATGCAAACAGTAAATGATTATGACAAATGTTTTATTAATTACTGGTATCCTAATTGTTAAATTTATTTGAATATAACTATTTTGTTTCATTAGTATGTATTCATTAAATTCTGGCTCTAAATACAGTCATAAAAACAATTATATTTATTACTTTTTATGGGGTGTCCATTACTGGAACATAGGGTGTCCATTACTAGGCTTTTGGGTGTTTTGATATATTTCTATTATTTAAAATTAAATTTCCATTCATATTGGGAAATGAGACTATAAGAATGGTTAAATATTGTTGATAGGTTAATATAACATTGAAAAAACTGGAATATAATAATTATAACTATTAATAAAAAAATAATCTTTAAAGAAATTCCTGAAGGGTGTCCATTACTGGCACATCTACCCTATATGTGATAAAATAAATATGGCATGAAAATGCTTTATTTTGACTTATTATCAATTAAAATATTTGTTAAATCTCATGATATTGGAGTGGCCAAAACTGGTGTAGGGGGGGGGGGCAAAACTGGTACAAATTGAAATAAATTACTTAATGAATAATTACTCATAATCTAAAATCTTCTGTAGAAAGTTACTATAATCAACAGAAATACAATTAAATTTACTAAAGAATGATGTTATTATGATTTAATATGCTTCAATCAGCCAATAACTATAAAATTTCTATTTCAATTTTTCTCTAAATGTGGCCAAAACTGGGGCATTTACCCTATAAATTGAAACATGAAAATTAAAAAAAAATATATATCTAAATTTTGCTCTAAATTCTCTTTTAACTTTGCTCTAAAGTTGATGTTTTTAAACATCACATCAACAGTTATTTGTTTGTTTGTTTTAAATTAAAATAGTTTTTATGCCTCAACAGATGAGCTGCCTATTCATAACTTGATTATCAGACTTTATTAATCATCTTCTGTTATTAAAATTATCTCCATTTTCTAAAAAGGAATTGGAATGCTATATAAATGATTTGCATGCTCATTTTTACTATGCATAAAATGAGAATAGAAAGCATTAAAAATAAAAGCGTTATCTTGGTGTTACATTGATTTTAAAAATTGTAGCTTTTTTTTTAAAAATTCACCATTATTACCTTAAATCAATAAATAAGAATTAATAAATGCCAAGTAGGGTAGATGTGCCAGTAATGGACACCCTTCCAGTAATGGACACCCCTTGATGTTTTTGGTTCATAAAAAAATAACTAATAAATATTTAGCTTTAATTATTTTTTTTATAATTCCCCCTTGTATGTTTTATAAAACTATGTTATTGTTGACACTTTTAATCAAACCAATCAGGAAGAAGAAAATAATGTCTCAAAGTTTTGCTGTTTTTCTGTGAAAATCTTAATGAAGAGGTTAAGAGCTGGCTTTGTTTAATTAATTTATATATTATTTATTTTCTTACAAAATTTGAATGTTTTTGTTTGAGTAGCAATAGAAAACTTTGAATTTTATATACTAATGGCTATTTACAAAATTTCATTTCTTTTTAAGGTTTTAAGAGGGGGTGTCCATTACTGGGATGGTTAATTTGTCACTTTCCAGTAATGGACACCCCATGTAGACATTGCTAAAAATGCAATTTTAGTAATGTTTATAGTGCATAAAATACTTTGGCTTAACTTCAAACCTAAATAATCAAATTTAATTTTTAAATTATACTTACCAAAATGTAATAACACCAAAACTTTTATAAATAGCTGCTTTTAAGTTATTTTATGCGATTAATAAAATTTTGATATTTTATTTTATTTATTATTATTTTTTTGTGTAGTACATATATATACCTCACATATTTTATAATCTGGCAATCAAACCAGCCAGGAAGCAGAAAATACTGTTTAAGAGAGGCGTCAAAGAGGGGCTCATAGGGCTTAATCCCTCTCCGTTTAAATAAAAACAATTAAGTTGCAGAAGTTATTAAAAATCCATTTTCTGTCTTAAATGTTTCCTTATTAAAAAAAAAAGTAATACTATTAATGAAAGTCATAGGTAATATTCATGAAACTAGTAAATCTGCAGATCAGTGGCCTCAAAAAAAGTTCTACAGTTTTATTTTGAAATTATTTTATTTACTATTTAAAATATTCAACTCACAATATCATTTCTTTCATATTTGTAATATTACAAATGATATATCAAGTAATCTCTAGAAGATTGTTAAAAATAGTGACACAAAACTAAACATTAATATTCCAAAACTTTTTTTTATTACCTTTTAAATCCACCACTGTTTCAATAATTTGATAGCTGTAATTGTCTGATATTTAGTATTTTAAACTATCCATCTAAAATAATTAAATCATCGATCTTCTGATAATTACAATAATTGATGCAAACAGTAAATGATTATCACAAATATTTTATTAATTACTGGTATCCTAATTGTAAATTTATTTAAAAATAACTATTTTGTTTCATTAGTATGTATTCATTAAATTCTGGTTCTAAATACAGTTATAAAAACAATTATATTCATTACTTTTTATGGGGTGTCCATTACTGGAACAGAGGGTGTCCACTACTGGACCAAAGGGTGTCCATTACTGGGCTTTTGGGTGTTTTGGTATATTTCTGTTACTTAAAATTAAATTGCTATTCATATGAGGAAATGAGGCTATAAGAATGGTTAAATATTGTTAATAGAGTAACATAATATTGAAAAAACTGGAATATAATAACTATTAATGAAAAAATAATTTTTACAGAAATTCCTTAAGGGTGTCCATTACTGGCACATCTACCCTATGTAAAAATAAAATCCAGTAACATATATAAAAAAATTAATTACTATGAAAACAAAACCTATTGCAAATACAGAATTCCCAATAAACAACACAAAACTCAATAAATACTATGGGAATTTAATCATTAAATATAAAATTTCTTCAGAATTGCAAGCAAATAATTTCAAATGTATAACCGAAAAGCTTGCATTTTATGTCATATTGTTTGCTTAAATTTAAATCGAAATATTCTGTGAATTCATACCCGTTTTGTAAACAGGACTGAATATTTACGGAAAAGTTCTATGAATATAGTGCTAAGTATACATTGTATCGCTCAGTCTTAATGAAACAATTTATAGACATAAACATAGCAATTCAATTTTCTTTTAAACAGATTTTAGTGCTTTTCTGATCACTTTTCAACAGTGGTGTAGTCGAGGGGGGACGCGGGGGGACGGCGTCCCCTCACTTTTTTATTTTTTCTCGAGCGTCCCCTTACTTTATATTTTCAAGGGGGACGCTAGAGACGCGGGAGGACGCAGACTTTCCTTACTCATTATTATTATTTTTATATTTTAATGAACACACCAATAAATTAACAATTTTAGAAATAAAGTATTGATTTTTAATACTTTTCAACAAAGTTGAAAGTGTCTACTGTGAGGTTTCGCTATTCACATTTTAACTTCCATAAGTTTATTTGAATTGCGGCAAAATTTTGTGTATAATTTTGAGGTTCAGTGTAGTATATCACTATTGTAAAGAATGTGTATAGCATCAGTATTTCGTTTACGCGAAAACAAAACGAGAGTTCTTTCATATTACGCTTTACTGACAGAAATTGTTTGAAATAGACATTAATGAAGTTATAATATTTTAACTATAACGAAAATGACATTTGAAATTCGTTACATGTTCCGTATCGCAAATAGCATTTATCGTTCGTTTACAAGGACATAAAAAAATATTTCCAAACACCATGATTCTTTAATGATAATTATTTGCAATGCATATGGAAAACTATGGAAAAAATATTGCACAAAACATTTATAGTACATTTACAAGACCAGACAAAAAAATCCATCACATTGACATCTATAGGTTCAGTCTGAAACGTGTTTTCGATTATATTATCAGGGCTCCCAACATATTTTAGCCCCCAAAAGTATGAAAGGGGTCATTTTTATTTAAAAGGGGGACTTCAAGGAACCATCTATGTTTAAATAAGGGGGATAAAAGGGGCTATTCTTCAAAAAATACTGCACCGAGTTTTTCTAAATATGCAAGCAATTTTTTTAAAAATACCCCCGAAAATATGTTAATACGTTATCTTTATAAATATAGTCACTAAGCAATGTGCACAGTTTTATTTAAACGTATTTAATTATTCTACTGCAAGAAGATATTGTTCAATATTGAGCACTCACCTTCATAATTGTCCTTAAAGAAGTACGAACTTTTAGATCAAATTGTTGAGTGGTAAAATTTTAAATTAGTTTAACATATATATTGTTAATTACTAACCTTAAACATTAAAAATTTTAATTGAAATTTTAGTTCCTTTCTACAGAAAAACTGAGATACGCTGAGATGTTCATCTGCAAAAGCCTAGTATGGCAACGCCCCCTGGGGAGTGATCAAAACGAATATTGAGTCAACAGTTATTCATAATCATCTTACATTTTAAATTTGATGAAATTGCATCCCAAACACCCATTACTAACCTTAAACATTAAAAATTTTAATTGAAATTTTAGATCCATTCTACAGAAAAACTGAGATAAGCTGAGATGTTCATCAGCAAAAGCATAGTATGGCAACGCCCCTGGGGAGTGATCAAAACGATTATTGAATCAACAGTTATTCATAATCATCTTACATTTTAAATATGATGAAATTCCATCCCCAACATGCGGAGATCTGTCTATCACGGAAATCGTTAAAAATGCGACACAGTATAGCATCACCTGTTGGGCGAAATACACCAAAATCTAATCAGTATAATTTTATGTCAAGGGATAAGGGAATGTGAAATTTGATGAAATTTCATTCCAGAGATGCTGAAATATAGATATGTAAATTGTGAAAAATGCAGCATAGTTATGCCACCTGTTGGGCCATATACACCAAAACCTGGTTAACATTTGTATGTGTTAAGGTCTAATTAAATATTATATTTGATTCAAATCTATGCTTTAGTTTTTGGAATAGAGTGGCTACGAGAGAAATTTTCAAAATATTGTCAAATCATATTCAGATCAACCTAAAACGTGTAAAAGATTCCAATAATTTCTTCTGATAAAAATATATTTAAGAAGTATAACAAAAACAAGACAAAATTTAATTAAGATTTTCTTTACTAGAGGGATATGCTTCTACATCAAAATCGAAAACAAAACTAAGTCTGTAATAATAAAGGTAGCGGTTGGCTTGTGTGATCTATGTTCTTAAGACTGCTGCACATACAGCTTACAAGATGGAGGTGATGTATATCTATGTCTAAAATTATGCACTTCGAAGCCAGTTTTTGGATTTTAGGTAGATTTCGTAAGAAATACTACCTATTGCAGTCGTTACCATGGTGCGACTTTTGGAAAATTCCTTTATAACTTTTCATTATAGGACCCCAGGAACCCAAAACCACCCCCACCTAAAAAGTTTATATATATATATATATATATATATATATATATGTATGTATGTATGTATGTAATAAATTTTGTCCGCACGATAAAAGTCGCAATTATGCACAGATTGTCCTCAAACTCGCCAACAACTTTGATATGGCTAATATCTCGGCGGGGATTGAAAATGGGCGAAATTGGTCCAAGAGGGTGGAAATGGGGAGGGTCCAAAGTTTTGAATACCGTCTTAACATGAATCTGATAAAACCAGCTCTTACACAACAATGGCAGGAAAAAAATAAAAGTTTTTCGTTATAGCAGTTGCCAACAATTAAAAAAAAAAAAAACAATAAAATTCTCACCACAACAATTACTTTTCTTTTGCAAATTTTCACGTGTAAAATTAAATAGTTTGACAAATTGAAAACAAATTGAATATTACGTCATAAGTTTTCTAGAGCAAGATTTCAGCATGAAAACTCAAAATAAAATAAATAGTTTGACGAATTAAAAAATCCCTGCCGGCTCGGGCCTACAGGCGGAGGTAGATTTCGAAGTTAAGTACTAAATTCACCAACAAAACTTAAATCAAGATTAAAGATAAACCCAGTTCCTTCGCTAAGAATGAGCTCTAGGGAGCTAAACATTTTGTGAAAATTCTAATATACACACACGCATGTATATGGAACAGGTTTAAAAATGGCTAAATCAAATTCAGAGAACCTCAAAGTGTTAAAATATGTTAATATTTCTATACTCGAGTTTTTATCATGTTTTAATACGTTTCTTCAAACTCAATGACGTTACATATTCACCTGCTGTGGTCCATTACATTTTCAATATGACGCAATATTTTGTTGTTTTTTTAATTCGTCGAACTATTTATTTCATTTTGAATTTTCATGCAGAAATCCTGCTCTAGAAAACTTATGACGTAACATTCAATTTGTTTTCAATTCGTCAAACTGTTTATCTAATTTAATTTTTCACGTGAAAACATTGCATTAGAAAAACAATTGTTGTGGTGAGAATTTTATTGCTTTTTTTTAATTGTTGGCAACAGCTATAACGAAAAATATTTATTTTTTCCTGCCATTGTTGTGTAAAAGATGGTTTTATCAGAATCATGTTAAGACGGTATTCAAAATTTTAAACCTTCCCCATTCCCATTCCCTTGGACCGATTTTGCTCATTTTCAATCCCCGCCGAGAAATTAGCCATCTTAAAGTTGTTGGCGAGTTTGAAGACGTTCCGTGCATAATTGCGACTTTTATCGTGCGGACAAAATTTAGTACATACATATATATATATATATATATATAGCCTACATTAAAATTACACAACTTTAGCAGCAAAAAACAAAAATACAACAATAGTTAAAGAATTGGGATTTATGGTATTTTTCGGAGACTTTAACTTGAAATATAAATTTATGGCAGGAGAAATCATACATTAAAATTACACAATTTCAGTAGTAAATGATTAAAGTTCTCTTTAACAATAAATATGCTTTAATTTTAAATTATAAATATCAGAATTGTTATTATATAAACTCGTAAATAAAAATTAATTTTTTAAAACATTTAAAGCAAAAATTCTATTTATCAATTAACATTTCAAATTTCACTTAAAGTACACATTCTGTTGATGAGTACTACAACTAAAAAATCCCTGCCGGCTCGGGCCTACAGGTGGAGGTAGATTTCGAAGCTAAGTAATAAATTCACCAACAAAACTTAAATCAAGATTAAAGATAAACCCAGTTCCTTCACTAAAAAGAGCTCTAGGGAGATAAACATTTTGTGAAAATTCTAATACACACGAATACACACACGCATGTATATGAAATAGGTTTAAAAAATAGCTAAAGCGAATTCAGAGAACCTCAAAGTGTTAAAATAAGTTAATATTTCCATAGTCGGGTTTTTATCATGTTTTAATACGTTTCTTCAAACTCACATGACGTTACATATTCACCTGCTGTGGTCCATGTTATTTCCAATAAGACGCAATATTTTGTTTTGTTTTTTTAATTCGTCAAACTATTTATTTCATTTTGAGTTTTCAAGCGAAATCTTGCTCTATAAAACTTATGACGTAATATTCAATTTGTTTTCAATTCGTCAAACTATTTATTTAATTCAATTTTCCACGTGAAAATATTGCAATAGCAAAGCAATTGTTGTGGTGAGAATTTTATTGCTTTTTTTTAATTGTTGGCAACTGCTATAACGAAAAATATTTGTTTTTTCCTATCATTGTTGTGTAATAGCTGGTTTTATCAGAATCATGTTAAGACGGTATTCAAAAATTTGAACTCTCCCCATTTCCATTCCCTTGGGCCGATTTTGCCCATTTTCAATCCCCGCCGAGATATTAGCCATCTCAAAGTTGTTGACGAGTTTGAAGACGATCCGTGCATAATTGCGACTTTTATCGTGCGGACAAAATTTAGTACATACATACATACATATATATATATATATAAACTTTTTAGGTGGGGGTGGTTTTGGGTTCCTGGGGTCATGTAATGAAAAGTTATGAAGGAATTTTTCAAAAGTCGCACCATGGTAACGACTGCAATAGGTAGTATTTCTTACGAAATCTACCTAAAAAATATGTAATTGCGTCATATTGGAAATATAATGGACCTCAGCAGGTGAATATGTAACGGCATGTAAGTTTGAAGAAACGTATTAAAACATGATAAAAATCCGACTATGGAAATATTAACATATTTTAACACTTTAAGGTTCTCTGAATTTTTTGTAGCCATTTTTTAAACCTATTCCATATACATGTGTGTGTGTGTATTCGTGTATATTATAATTTTCACAAAAAGTTTAGCTCCCTACAGCTCACTCTTTGTGAAGAAACTGGGTTTTATCTCTAATCTTGATTTAAGTTTTGTTGGAGAATTTAGTACTTAACATCGAAATCTACCTCCGCCTGTAGGCCCGAGCCCGCAGGGATTTTTTTTTATTTAATTTTTTTGCGAGTTTTAGCATTTTTTTTCTTTACTGTTCACGTTGATTTTTTCTTTTTAATTTATGAACTCCAATGTCAATTTTTTAGTCTAATAGTAGCCAATTTTGTCCTCTTTTCAAATTTTTCAATAAAATTTATTCAGAATTTGTACAGCGATTTATTTTTGGAGAATTTTTTATGTGAATTTCAGATTTTTTTTCGAGTTTCTTTTCAATTTTATGACATTCGAAAAAAGAATTTGCTTTCTAACTCTTTTCCCTAATGTAATACACTGGTGAAAACAATTAAAGGGACAAATGGATTTTTTGCAATTAAAAAAAACTAACAAAGCAAATAAAACCAAACTTGGCCAAAATATCATTCTATATAAGACCAATGTATGGGAAAACAAAAATGGGCACAACCTGCACCCTAAATAAGGTAACTGGTCACGTGTCCTGCACAGCAGCTGACCGGCACCCTGTCAATTACAGAAAAACATGCCTAATAGAGTGTATGATCGTCTGTAACAACTACACAACTCTCGCATCGGCGTTTCATACTGCTTACCAGGGCTCAATCTCTGTGGCAACTGCACCGACTCTTGCACCAAGATACCCTTGAGCTCATCGATGGTCGTTGGAGCCGCTCATCGAGCTGCAATTGATCGTCCAAGGGCGTCCCATATGTGTTCGATGGAATTATGGTCAGGGGACATCGCAGGCCACTCCATTCGTTGAATATCCTACGATTCGAGGTATTCGTCCACCAACTGAGCCCTATGTGGACGGGCGTTATCGTCCATAAAGACGAAATTTGGTCAATATGCTCCGCGGAAAAGTCTCAAAGAGGATGCAAGGATCTAGTCTCTGTACCACTGGCCTGTCAGAATACCTCTATCGAACACATGAAGGTCGGTACGCGCGTCTGCCTTAGTACCTGCCAGACCATCAGACCACCTCCAGCATAATGATCATTTTCGACAATGTTAGAGGGACGATATCGATTCTCGGGTTCTCTTCAGATGAGAGCACATCTCGAGTCGTTGTCCAGACTGAATCACGACTCATCACTGCAGAGAACCCGCCCCAAACTATCCTCTGTCCAAGAAAGGTGTTCTCGGTTCCATGGTAGATGGGACTTTTTGCGGTTCACAGTCAAAGGGATGCAGACTACAGGGCGCCTGTCATACAGGTCACCTGCATTAAGTCTCTTGGTGATTGTTTTTCATGAAATTGATGCTTCTGTAGCATTATACAGCTGACGAGACAGTTGTGTCGCTGTCGCGGACCTATCCCTTTTGGCTAGAAGTCTCAAATAATGGTCTTTAGCCGGCGTTCTTGCCCTTTTTCGGCTTTTACCAGGTCGGGGGATCACTGTTTTGGTCTCTATGAACTGTTTCCACAGAGTAGACACCACATTTTACGAAATACCGAGGCCCTTACAACATGTAGCCTGTGATTGGACGACCTTGAGTCTTCCAACAATCTGCTATCTTGTGGCATCATCTAGACGATGTTGACTAGCCATACTAACATTAGGTAAACAAAGAAATTCAAAAAACAAGGATTGGGTTGTGCTACGATGTTTCAAAACGTCCTTCCACTACAAGCTTCGGCGGTCAAAGGAGGCACCTCTGCACAAACGCGATCACAGCGCCACTGCCTTATGACCACACAGACCACTGAGTGTGCATGTGCAGGTGTGTCCGCGACGAGCTTAACTATCATCTGATACCTTATTTGCATATAGGGATAACTTATTTTTTTTTTTTTTTTTTTTTTAAACCGTTTGTCTCCCTTCAATTGTTTTCCCCAGTGTAGATTTTGTTTTTTCGCGATTGTGTCCTCAGACTGTAAATTTTGCCAATTTTTACCTTTTTTTTTTTAATTCCGTGACGATTTTTTCCAATTTGTGAAAGAATTCCGGTAACAATATATTAAATTTTGACTTTTATTAATTTGTAGCGATTTTTATACATTTCGTGGTGATTTTTCTACATTAGTAAAATGAATCCTGTTTAATTATTTTTAGTCCCATTAATAGTAAATGTTGTCCTCTTTTCCATAATGTTTATTCGGAATTCGCACAGCGATTTTTTAATCTTTCATAATTTTGTATGCGATTTTTAGAGGTTTTTTGCCTGTTCTAATCTTTTACCGCAGTTTAATATATTTTATCCTCTTTTCAATAAATTTGTTTCGGAATTCGTACCGTGATTTTTGATTTTTTTTGCTAATTTTGTATACAATTTTTGAGTTTTTTGTGCTTTGAGGCGATTTTTTGTTATTCGGTTTGAATCTTTTGGTAGTTTAATACACTGTAAAAAAAAATCTGTAAAGTTACTAAAGTTTTTCTAGGAAACTGGGATTCCGAGAACTTTTTATGTAACGGCAACAGCAAAAATTCATGTAACAGACACACTTTTGCGCCGAAAATCAAGAAATCTGTAAGGTTACTAAGAATATTTTAGGAAACTGGGATGCCTAGAACTTTTCATGTAAATGCAACCAGGGTTACAGATAAAATTTTTGTAAGATTACTGTAATTTTAGCAGATTCATTTGTAAAGTTACAGCTTTCTGTAGCTTTACAAAAACTAGTTTTGTAGATTTGCAGCTTTTTTTGTAGAGTTACAGATGAAAGGTTAGTAAGCATGTAACTTTACATCTGTAGAACTACAGATTTTTTTTTTTTACAGTGTACGAGTATAATACATTTTGTCCTCTGCGATTTCTGAATTTTTAGTGATTTTTAATGCGATTTTAATTGAGTTTAACATTTTTCGGCATTCTGTGGCGATTTTCTGACATTCACAAAAGAATTTCTTTTACAATGCTATTCTATGCAAGCCCACTATAGTAAATTTTGTCCTCTAACGATTTTTAAATTTTTTTTACTTTTTGCGGCAATTTTTCTACATTAGTATATATTTTGATTTTTTTTTTCAGTCACCGAAAAAGGACGAAGTGGACCAAAGGGGACCTTTTTCTAATAAGGGTACCTTAGGGGCAAAAGGGTACCATTTGGAAGCTCTGCATTATACATTATATATATATATATATATATACATATATTATATTATGCTGAACAAAACATTAATTAGGTATGTAAATGATATTTGTATACAGAGTCACACACACAAAAAAATTCAAATACACTGCCATATATGGCTGGATATTTATTGAAATCCGTTTTATAGCTGCTTTAAATTTTAGTGTGTTATGCACATATAATTATTAATTTCTATATATGGCCACTCAAAATAATTTCAATGAATACATTACCTATGATAAACAATTATTGCTTGATGTTTGTTTAAACTAAACGAAATTTTATTTTTGCTTAAAAATGCTACACATGCTTAAAATTCATTTTACAAAAATTTGTGAATAATTAAAATATTGGCAGTATACAGTGTATACAGTATGTACTATAAAGATTGACACGTGCTTTAATTTTTTACCTTTTGGAGATAAGTCGGTAATGTAGATTATAAAAATGCTTAAAATAAGATAATAAAATAATATTGAAATATTATGACAGTGAAATAATATTCGCGTTAATTAAAAAATTAATAGAATTTTTTTTAAACTGCTATGCGACTCTTCTATTCAAAATTTGTCACTTAGAAAATTTTATTTTTGTTGCAACAAAATCATTAAAAAACTACTTACTCCAAGGTAAAACAATAGACTTACTAAAAATTGTGAAAATAGAAAACCATAGAATAACTACTGACACGAAATTCAGAAAAGTATAAAGAGTTGAGAACTTTTATGTGAACAAGTATTTCTGAAAAGTTTTGTGAGAGAGGAAAAGTAATGCATATTATTAAACTGTGAAAAAATTAAATATATTGCTGTTGTTGTAAAACAATTTTTCACTTTTATTTAAATATTTAATTCAAATTAATTTTAAACACTTGTTTTTTAACTTCAAAACTAATTTATTGGGAAAAAGCTTCTTAAATAACTCATCTGCTACAAATATAAGTGATATTTGGTATCGAAACTCTACTTCAAAATGCTAGCTTTTAAAAATTTCTGCTCGACTCTTTAGTCACTTTATAGAATGCCATCAATTCAAATAAATTTATAATTAGAGTAGATTTTATTCTTATTAATAATGTGGATTCACACATTCAAATTTCAACCCTATTTCATTCTTTCAATCAGAATAACTACGCATTAAAAATAACTTCTATGTCAAATTTAAAGTTTCTAGCCCTGATAGTTTCAGAAGAATAGCAACTTTAGAAGGTTTTCAGCTAATTTCATCACTTAAAATTTCTAAAATTTAAAAAGCCGTTCTTCGTGATGTCTACATGTTAATAGCTACTACTGTATTTATTTTCCAGTTTCTTGTAGAAAACAGCTTCAGATAAATCGTGATGAGACGATTTTAGAGGACTTTCCCATCAATTCATCGTATTAAAATTTTAATTAAAAAAAAGTTTCAAGCGAGCAATGTAAGTCCTGGAAATACATAAGTGCCATGTTTTAAGTTTCTTGAGAAATCGTAATAAAACTGAAATTTTAGAATCTACTTTCAGCATTTCACACCATTACAATTCTAAATTAAAAAAAAAAATAAATAAAGTATTGCATTTACACATTCGAGCTAATACTATATAGTTACTAATTCAAAGTTTCTATTTCAAGTTTTTTTTAAAGAAACCTTGATGAAACGTAATTTTTGGAATAAAAGTATATTCATCAATTTCCCCTCTTTAAAATTCATATTTAAAAAAAAATTCGATTTGGGTCAGCATTTGAGTATTAAACGCATTCTTCGGGACAATAAAAAGCGTTATTTATCGATTACCTTCGGCCTTGATCGCATTCTTTGATATTTTTTTCTCACGCAAACAGTACTTATTTGTTACTTCTGGTAAAAAACTAGTTTAAAAATTGTCTAGATGCGAAAGACGTGTCGAATTTCGCCCAAATTAGAGTTTGGACGGTGGCATATAGTAGTCTAAAAATATTAAATAGCCTATTCATCATGTATAACATACTTGCAAAATTTGAGCCCAGTCGAAAACATCGTTTGAACGCAATCATGTTCAACTACACATGGAAAACAAAAAGACTAAGGAAATACCAACGTACACACATGTATACGCACATACATAGAGAATTGTTGCAAAAATAGGCAAAAAGGATTCATTGAGCTTCAAAAAGTAAAGATATACCAAAATTTCAGAGTCTTATTTTTCTTTTCCATGATTACAATAAATTTCTTACACTGACCATAAAGTGAAAATGCAATAATTTTCAATGCTCTCAGTGGAAAACAGTTATTTTATAACTATTTCCAAAATAAATACAACACAATATAATACAACACAAATTCTAATAAAAATTTCGTTGACTGAATTAGTGTTACTGAATTATGAATTCTATTCCAAAAATTTTCAGTCATGAAATAAGGTTTTCAATTTTTGAATTCTGTAGCAAGCTATTTAGTGTTTAAAAGAAACTAATTAAATTAATTTAAATTTAATTTTTAAATTAAAATTTAATTTTTCAGTTACTTTTCTCTGCAATTGAAAATGAAAAGAAAGATTCAAAATAAAGTTTGTCTTGTATGTGATACAGACTCCAATGTTCGAAACTATGAGCGTCCCCCCACTTTTTTTTCCAGGACTACACCACTGCTTTTCAAATATACGCTAGATGCTTTAAAAAAAAGAAAAATAAATATTTGCTAAATACACTCAAACACTAACTTAATTTCATTAAAATATTTTGAACTCTGCGAAAGTAAACATTAACATTCATTTCAAAATAAAAACAATATACGTAAAAAGCAAAATTGGAACTGAAAGCGATTAACTGCCAAATACTGCAATCCTCATCTTTTCTTACGAACCACAAGTATTTCCTAAATTGAGAGCGAGTTATCGCCAACAAAGGTAAATCCCTCACTGGATCCTACCCTGAATTCCAAGAAAAGGTAACTTCCGACGCATGCGCATTAGGTGGAGCCACGCTCATTTTAGGCTCTCCTGTCGCACAATCTTTTCCCCCTGGTGCATTTCTTGTGCGTTCAAAAAATATTATCGGTTACTTATCTTATTAATTTTCCCACTACAAGATCTCTTTTTAAGGCAATTAAATTAAACATTTTTTTTTTCATTTTCTTCCTATTTTGTGAGCCAAAAAATTATACGTTCTTTTTATTTATTATTATTTTTAAATAAAGCAATCTGTTTAAACATTTCTAATAGAATAATTTTACCAAATACACATTAGTAATTAATAAACGTTTAAAGAGAAAAATAATAAAACATTAATGTATTAAAGAATTTAGCCCAGATATATCTCATACCAATCATCTTTTTAAAATAATCTTTTTGTGAAAATGATCCCCCCCCCCCCCCCACCCTTCTTTTTCTTGTTAGAAGCACAATTTATTTATTTATTTTTCCAAGATGTTTTGCTGATGTTTGAATATAATTCTTTATTCTTTTATGAAAAGTAAAAATTCAACTTATCTTGGAAAATAATCTGCTTCATTTTTATAAAAATAATTTATATATTCAACTTTTCTTCATTTATAAAACGTATTGAAAAGCGTTGTTCATATTATGTAGAAGGACATTTTTTGTTTTATTTTGATAATTCCCAAATCTTCGTGCGTCTTTATTTGCATATTTTTTTTCATATAAGTTTACTTGCTTTTGATATTATTGAACAAAGAAAGATATTAATGCTTCTATCTGTGTAAAGTTTTTTTAAATAGATAAATTCCAGTTTTACCAATTACACATTAGTAAATAAAAATTTTAATATTTTACTAGAGATTTTATTTACACTAGGTAAATCACATGAATTAATGCTTAATAAGAAAATTAATAAAATGTTAATGCAATAAAGAATTTTTCAAAAAGAGTAATTAAGGTAACTTGTAAATGTATTAATAATAATAATTCTAGCTCAGATACATCTGATAAAAAATATCTTGCAAAAATAATTTTTGGCGTAAATAATTTGTATTTTCTACATTTTTTTTTTTGTAGTGGAGGGCGGGGGGGGGGGGGGGGGTGTTGCAAAATTATTAAAAGTACAATACATTTATTAATTTTTTAAGATTTTTTGCTCATGTTTAAATAATTTATTCATTTTATTTTTTTATGAAATATTACTTTATTCATTTATGAAAATTATTATTTTATTCATTTATGAAAAGTTAAAAGCAAAAATGCTAAAGTGCGGTTTATTTATTAATTTTCTAAGATTTTTTGCTCATGTGACCTCTCTCTTATACGACTCTCAGTTATACGACTCTCTCGGTTATACGCCGAATTCTCTTAGTCCCGTTCACGGTTTATGGGAAATAATGCTAAACTTCTCTCAGTTATACGACTGCTTCTCTCACTTATACGACGCTTTAAGCGGTTCAGGCGATTTTACATTTCTCATTCTAGAGTTAATTTTTATAACCTTTAAAGTACAAATCATTCCCGTTTTCTTACATTTATCCTTTCATTATTGTTAAAGTGTTTATCAATAATGAATAACATTTCTTATCTACATTCGCTTGTTATTAACGATGAAATCTATGGCGGGAAGGTGATTGTATGGAATTGAAAAAGACCTATGCGCGTACAGCCCGCATCATCTCTATTTTCATCTCATTCATCATCTCTATTTTCACAAAAATAGACTTTTATTTCAAACTTAACAAATCGAAAATGGCAGTTCTTGAACATCACTAAGAAAAAATACTAAAGCGAGAACATATCGGAAACACACCCCAAGCTAGAATTGTGTCAAAAGACATATGCGCGTAGAGCCCGCAGAGCGAGCGAAGAGAGAAAAACGCATACGTCACAGCAAATAGCTACAAGCTTCCGTACTAGACGCATGAAAGAAGCGTCTTTCAATAATAAATTTCGCTGTAAGTCTTTCAGTTTGCTGCATGTCGATACCTAAACTGAAAATTCCAAAATGTAAAGCATTAAGCATACAATTCAAAGTTGAAATCATTAAGGAATATGATAAAAATGTACTACAATCAAAGAAAGCATTAGCTGTTCTCTTCAATCTGCCAGAATCGACACTAAAAGGAATTCTGAAATATAAAAATGTCATTATTAATGCATCAAAAAATGTCAATTCAAAGAGATCCAGGATACAATGTGGCAGATTAAAAAAACTGAAATCAACATTAATCGCGTTGTTTAACCAAATGCCAGCTTCAAATTTACCGATAGATGGCGTGATCTTAAAAACAAAAGCTCGTACTCTTGCTGAGACGTATGGAATCGAGAATTTTTGAGCGTCTTGGAGTGGCTCGAGAAGCTGAAAAAAAGACATCGACTTTTGCGTCGCCGCATCACAGGAGAAAGCGCATGTGTTTGAAAATGATGTTAGACAATGGTTGCAAAATCTATCTATGTTAATTAAGAATTAAGGGACCTAAAGACATTTTTAACTGTGATGAAACGGACTGTTTTTCAAGCTGATGCCATATAAGACATTATTATACAAACAATCATGTCACGGGGGCAGAAAAATTAAAGAAAGATTAACTATCCTTTTTTGAACAAATAGTGATGGTTCAGAAAAAATAGAACCTTTAGTAATAGGAAAATCAAGAAAATCTCGATACTTTAAGAATAAAAAATAATTGCCATGTGGCTACAGAAATTTTAAAAAAGCATTGATGACATCAGAGATTTTCATTGATTTTTTTTAAAAGAGATGGATGATAAATTTAAAAAACAACAAAGAAAGATTTTACTTCTAATGGATCAATGTCCATCACATTCCGATGTAAAAGATCTATCGTTTCTGCAGCAAATTAAAGTTTAAAATTTTGCCAGCAAATTCTACAAGCATATTACAGTGATTAGATTTAGGGATTAAAAAGAATTTCAAAGTAAACCACAGAAGGAGTTTGATTCGTCGTTTTAGTTTTGATCGGGAAAACGAAAAGGAAGTTAAATCAATTTACATTTTAGATGCTATGCATTTTACAGCATCTGCATGGAAAAATGTGACATCGCAGACAATTAAGAATTGTTTTAGGAAATGCAGTTTTCCACAAGACCAAACTGCTAGTTCAACGAATGAACCTGATATTGAGAGCGTATGGAATCCTTTAATAAGAAGACTCGAATGAAATGTTTATAGACGAAGGTATTAATTTCAAAGATTATGCAGAATGTAATGATAAACGTCATTTGTCAGAACTGAGAAATGCTGAAGAAATCTTTGAGGATATTAATAATGAGGACCTGAGCAAGGAGGGTGACGAAGATGAGAGCAATGTTCCTGCTGTTGTAAATTTTTCAAAAGCAAGTACCGCTTTAAATAAATTAAAGTCCATCAAAATGATTATTCCCAAACTTTAAAAAAAAAATTATTAGACTTAGAAAAATACATTTTCTCTTTCCATCTACGACATAGACAAACTAATATCGCTTCATTTTTTGAGAAAATCTTATCTGTAAATCTTTAAAATAAACCATTTTGTGAACTCTTTTAATGTATTTTATGTTTAATTTTTTAATACATTTTACAAATTTTGTTAAAATATGTTCTTAGTACTCAAAACTTATCGTTTTTAGTATAGGTAAAATAATTAATGTCTATAAAGTTTGCAACTTGTATAATAAGACGGTCTCTCACTTTTACGACTCTCTCAGTTATACGACTTTTTTCTACGGTCCCTTGAAAGTCGTATAAGTGAGAGGCCACTGTAATTTTAAAACTCACACCATAAAGAGTATGAAAAATGTTTTTTATGTAATAATTGAAGAGTCTGTAGCTGCAAATAAAAGGTAATGGATGATACATTAATAAAGTTCGTTACAGCTTTTCGCGCAACAGACAGAGACCCTTAATCCAGGTACTTGTAGCAGCCCTCCTCGACCCAATGCCAGTGGGCGATTTTGTGACGTCACTCTAAGATGTCGCACAATCTTTTTCCCCTGGTGCATTTCTTGTGCGTTCAAAAAATATTATCCGTTACTTATCTTATTAATTTTCCCACTACAAGATCTCTTTTTAAGGCAATTAAATTAAACATTTTTTTTTCATTTTCTTCGTATTTTGTGAGCCAAAAAATTATACGTTCTTTTTATTTATTATTATTTTTAAATAAAGCAATCTGTTTAAACATTTCTAATAGAATAATTTTACCAAATACACATTAGTAATTAATAAACGTTTAAAGAGAAAAATAATAAAACATTAATGTATTAAAGAATTTAGCCCAGATATATCTCATACCAATCATCTTTTTAAAATAATCTTTTTGTGAAAATGATCCCCCCCCCCCCCCACCCTTCTTTTTCTTGTTAGAAGCACAATTTATTTATTTATTTTTCCAAGATGTTTTGCTGATGTTTGAATATAATTCTTTATTCTTTTATGAAAAGTAAAAATTCAACTTATCTTGGAAAATAATCTGCTTCATTTTTATAAAAATAATTTATATATTCAACTTTTCTTCATTTATAAAACGTATTGAAAAGCGTTGTTCATATTATGTAGAAGGACATTTTTTGTTTTATTTTGATAATTCCCAAATCTTCGTGCGTCTTTATTTGCATATTTTTTTTCATATAAGTTTACTTGCTTTTGATATTATTGAACAAAGAAAGATATTAATGCTTCTATCTGTGTAAAGTTTTTTTAAATAGATAAATTCCAGTTTTACCAATTACACATTAGTAAATAAAAATTTTAATATTTTACTAGAGATTTTATTTACACTAGGTAAATCACATGAATTAATGTTTAATAAGAAAATTAATAAAATATTAATGCAATAAAGAATTTTTCAAAAAGAGTAATTAAGGTAACTTGTAAATGTATTATTAATAATAATTCTAGCTCAGATACATCTGTTAAAAAATATCTTACAAAAGTAATTTTTGGCGTAAATAATTTGTATTTTAAACTTTTTTTTTTTTTTTTTGTAGTGGAGGGCGGAGGGGGGGGGGGCAAAATTATTAAAAGTACAATACATTTATTAATTTTTTAAGATTTTTTGCTCATGTTTAAATAATTTATTCATTTTAGTTTTTTATGAAATATTACTTTATTCATTTATGAAAATTATTATTTTATTCATTTATGAAAAGTTAAAAGCAAAAATGCTGCAAAAATGCAGTTTATTTATTAATTTTCTAAGATTTTTTGCTCATGTTTAAATAAAATTCTTTATTCATTTATAAAAAGTAATAATTCAACCGAAATTCAACCAAACCTATTTTCGAAAATAATACTTCTAATTTATTATGAAAATAATTTATATTTCCGATTTTTCTTCATTTATAAAAGTACTAGCACACTTATAAAAGTACTAGCGGCTTTGCTCGAGTAATAGTTGAAATATGCCAAGTGATATTTACATGAATATTTTTTATTAGAAGAACGCTTTTTGAAATAATTCAAAAATTACAAATTAAGCCACAGTTTGACTAAACTTCATTATAAAAGTGCAATAGACAGAAGTGAGATTTTAATTAATAAGAAGAACTAAAACTAATTCCAATTAAATGGTAATTTAGAAAGTATTTTGAGACTTTTATGCTCATTTCATACGCTCATTTTAGTATTCATTTGAAGTTTTGAATTTTTTAGAGACCATCTTAACACATTTAAATCTTAAAATTAACCATCATGTCAAATTTTAAGCTTCTTGCTAACAGTCTACCACCTCTCTTGTGTAAGTGCCATCAACATAAAATGCCGAAACAGAGTTGAAATAGAATGTTTCGAAAAATGTTGAAACAGAGACTGTCACCATTAATTTGGCAACATTAACCTTGAAATCGGTTGGTGTTTCCTAATATTTTATAGAAAACGGAATTTAGATGTTTTTAAAGGCTTTCTTGATGTTCCTGACAACCAGGTGGTAGTGACACCGGCATAAAATATACCCTGTATAGGATCAGGGACTATTACTCTTGATTCGCAACTAATAACTTCTGCAATCGGTTTATTATTTCCTGAGATTCCACAGATATCGTAATTTAGGAGTCTTTCCGTATGCTTTTCACCCCTTTTTTAATTTCGAATTTTTTGTAGACTGTTCTTAGAGGACATTTATATTTTATAAGTAACTACCGTGCTATATTTAAAGTTTCTAGCCTCTTCAATGCCACAGAAATCGCAATTTAGGAAGCTTTTTGCTCCTGCAACCCTCGACATAAAATATAACTTATGTTTGAGCATGTTCTATCACCATCAATTTGAAATCATTATGTTTGAAAGTGGTTTCGTATTTCATACGATTGCATAAAAATCGTAATTTAGAACGTTTATAGAAGGCTTTTCGCTCACTTCATCCTTTTAAATTTGGAATTTTCTTTCGACAATTCTTAGAAAGCATTTGCATCTTTGAAGTATTTACCATTCCAAATTAAAAATGTTAGGACGCCCTCAGTAACACAAAAAACGCAATTTAGAACATTTTATGCTCCTGTAACCCCCAGCTGGTAGTGACAACAACGAAAAATATAAGCTATGTTGGAGCGGGGACTGTCACCATCAATTTGAAACCATTACTTCTGAAATCGGTTTATATTTCCTGAGATTGCGTAGAAATCGCTATTTAGAACGTTTTTAGAACGGTTTTCGCTCATTTTCACCTCTTTTAAATTTCAAATTTTTAAGGAACTCTTCTCAGAGAGTATTTACATCTTATAAGTAATTATCATGCCAAATTTCAAGTTGCTAGCCCCTTCAGTATCACAAAAATCACAATTTAGAATGTTTTTTAAAATGCAACAGCAAGGTTTTAGTGATGCCGACATGAAAAAGATCCTATATTGAATCAAGGGCTGCCATCATAAATTTCCAACCATTACTTTTGAAATCGGTTGGGTACTTTCTGAGATTGCGTAGAAATCGCAATTTAGAACTTTTTTAGAAATTTTTCGTCCATTTTCACCCCTTTTAAATTTCGAATGATTTAGGAAATGTTCTTAGAGACCATTTATAACTTATAAGTAACTACCGTGCCTAGTTTCAAGTTGCTAGCCCCTGCAGTAATACAAAAAACGCAATTTAGATCGTTTTTTGCTCCTTCACCACCTTTGGCGTAGTGGCACCGACATGAAATACAGCCTATGTTGGAGAGAGGGCTGTCACCATCGTTTTCGCACCATTATTTTTTAAATCGGTTCGGTACTTCCTGAGATTGCGTAGAAATCGCAAGAAAAGTTTTTTGGAACGCTTTTTGCTCCTTTTCACATGTTTTAAATTTCGATTTTTTAGGAAATGCTCTTAGAAATCATTTGTATGTTATAAATAACTGCCCTACCTAATTTCAGGATTCTAGGCCCTTCAGTAACACAAAAATCGCAATTTAGAACGTTTTTTGCTTCTACAACACCTAGGTGGCAGTGATACCGACATGAAATAGAGCCTATTTTGTAGCAATGGCTGTCATCATCAATTTCTAACCATTATTTTTGAAATAGGTTGGGTACTTTCTGAGATTGCGTAGAAATCGCCATTTAGAACGTTTATTAGAACTTTATCTTTTGACGCATTTTCACCCCTTTTAAATTTCGAATTTTTTAAGAGATGTTCTTAGAGATAATTTATATCTTATAAGTAACTACCATTCCAAATTCCATGTATCTGGGCCTTTCAGTAACACAAAAATCGCAATTTCGAATGTTTTTTTTGCTCCTGCACCCCCTTTAGGAGTAGTGGCAACGACAAAAAATGTGCCTATATTGGAGCAACGGTTGTCACCATCATTTTGACACCATTATTTTTTAAATCGGTTTGGTACTTCGTGAGATTGCGTAAAAATCGCCATTTAGAACGTTTTTTAGAACACTATTTGCACATTTTCACCCCTTTTAAATTTCGATTTTTTTAAGAAATGTTCTTAGAGATCAGTTACATCTAATAAGTAACTACCATGCCAAATTCTATGCATCTGGATCCTCCAGTAACACAAAAATTGCAATTTCGAACATTTTTTGCTCCTGCACCTCCTTTAATGGTAGTGGCATCAACATAAAATGTAACCTATGTTGGAGCAAGGGTTGTCACCATCATTTTGACACCATTATTTTTGAAATCGGTTTGGTACTTCCTGAAATTGAATAACATCCATTTAGAACGTGTTTTAGAACGCTTTTCGCGCATTTTCACCCCTTTTTAATTTTGATTTTTTTAAGAAGTGTCCTTAGAAAACATTAGTATCTTATAAATAACTGCCATTCCAAATTTCATGTTTCTAGACCCTTCAATAACACAAAAATCGCATTTTTAGAAAGTTTTTAGCTTCTGCACCCCCTTTTGGCATGTGGTACGGACATAAGATATAGCCTATGTTCTAAGTTGGACTCTCTTCTCATTATGTAGAAATAAATTTATTGTTTTAAGACTAACGTTTTATTAATTTTCCACTTTGTAAATAAAAACGGATTTTTCAAATCTGATAAATTCAAATTTTACTAAATAGGTATTAGTAAAAAGAAGATAACTATTTTACAATACATTTTCATTTACAGGAGTTAAACCACATTAATTAACGTTTAACCCCTTAATTCTCGCTCCCGTCATATTCTCGGGCTGTGTCTTTTACTCAAATTGTTTGATTCCCACCAGTTTTATAAAATAGTGAAATTGGCTATATTTTAGTGTCGTTTTTCCTGCCATTAAACAAGGTGAATATTTCTTTTTCATTAAAGTGGTGCCAATAAGCAATTTGAATTTTTGAACCGTAATTTAATTCGAGCGTTAAGGGGTTAAAGAGAAAAATAACGAAACATTATTGTATTAACAAATAATTAAAAAGATCAAATGACGCCAATTTCTAAATTTATTAATACATTTCCTAGAGCAAACATATCACAACCCAAGAGTTTATTTTATATTGGTATGACATATCGAAAATTTAAGGAAAGATTAAAAGACACATTTCTGATATCAAGTTCAACAAACCAAATACACCTTTATCCAGACTGCATCAAACAGAAAATATTAAAATAAACTTCGAAAAAGCTAAAATTATCATTTCAACATCTAACCACTAATCAATAATCCGTGAATCCATTGAAATTTTACTTAGAAGTGATAATGTTTGTAACGATGTCCTTTCCTATAATATTCCCGCAATTTGGTACAATATCTTAAATAATTCACGACCTTCTGATAATATGAACTGATCTTTTCACCCCTCTGCAGAGAAATGGACTGAACTCCGCTTGCGCATGCGTACTATTTTTGTTTTTGTTTTAAAACGTATTTCTATTCAGTCAATCATATTTTCCCCTTTGAAAATGAACGCGTGTGTGTTCGAAAGATCTCGGGTTACATTAAATAATATTTTTATATGTTTTTATATGTTTTTGTCACCTTTTAAGTAGTTATAAGTACATTATAAAGTTTATTAATAACAAGGTGAAAATTTCCTTCACGACACTAGTGTTTAAAACTTTGTGTGTGTTTTGACTCTATTGAATATTCATCGATTCTGGATGCTAATATGGAAAGTGTTTTGTTAAAACGAAGATATAAGTGTGAACGCTTACGACTGGATAGAGAACTTGCTAATTTACGTTTCCTAAAGAAGTGCAAGCAATATGGTGTTATTCCTAAGTTTCTGGAATCTCGTAACGGACTTGTTAACAGTCTGTTTCCATCATTGAAAATGCATATTGAGAAGAAGAGCTTACAGGCATACATCAGAATTAAATATAAGACTATCGACCATATTTCATCGAAATGTTCAGACATTTATGGCAAGCTATCAAATTCAATGAGTAGCTGTGACTTTGATAATTTTCAGCGGGTTTTAGATCTCTTTAGAGGTATTCAAAGACATACCAAAGAAAGAGCTCGTAACCGTAAACTTATTAGATTAATATCGCCAACTCCTTGTATATCAGTCAAGAAACGGGTTTCCTACATTAACTTATCCGATATAGTTTTTAATAAAGATGAAGATAATATTTTACAGCTGGGCCCGAAATATATGTTTAGAAATAAAATAGATTTGAAGTCTATAATCACGAATTGAGAAAGGATCACACAGGCAACGCCATCCGCTATGAAACATGATGTTAGAAATTTACTACACAATAATGTTAAAACATATTTAAAGAAGCCTTTGAATCAACAAAATCACAACTTCAGAATTATTAAAAGGTTAAAATCTAACAAGGACATTACAATCATACAGACTGTTAAAACAAATAAATTAGCAGTTTTGAATACTAAAGATTATTTGAGCAAAATGGAGGCTTGTATTGATAATATGGATTGCATTGAACTAAAGAAGGATCCAAATGTTAATATATCTAGGAAAGCCAAGAGTCTCATTAATAATGGAAGTTGGCCTAGTGAAATTAAAGTTAAATTATATGTTAATAAAACTGCCTTTACTCCAAAATTAATTGGTCGTCTTAAAGACCATAAAGAAAACATCCCCCTCCGCCCCATTGTAACTAAACATTCTGCTCCTACCTACTATATTGAAAAATGCCTTTGTTCCATACTTAAAAACTATTCTCCCACCATCTGAATATGTTATTGACTCCACTTCTGATTTTGCCAAAAGGATAAAAGACATCTCAATTAACCATAATAGCATTCTTGCCAGCCTGGACATTGTCTCTCTTTATCCTTCTGTAAATAGTAATGAAATTGTTAAGATTATTGAAACATCTATTGACAATAACCCAAATTTTAATCAAGATATTCGTACCACGTTAAAATTTGCAATTAACCTGATTACTCAAAAATACGTTTTTGTTTTTGACAGTAAATATTACAGACAACGAAATGGTGCTCCTATGGGATCCCCCATCTCAGGATATTTAGCCAAATTAAAACTTAGACCCTTAGAAACAAAGATTATGGAAGATTTTGAAATCAAGCCATCAATTTGAGTAACATATGTAGATGACATTTTCATAATTTGGGATCATGATTTGCGGTCTTTAAATAATTTCCTGTTAAAACTTAATGAGTTGGATACAAAGATAAAGTTTACGTTAGAGGTTGAGAAAGAAGATATTTTCCCCTTCCTTGATATTAAATTAATAAAGAATAGTTATGGAAATAAATTGGAGCGTACTATTTATAGAAAACAATGCAGATCTAACAACACTATTCCTTTTGATTGTAACTCACCATTTTCATATAAAATTGCTGCCTACAGGTTTTACGTTAAACGTGCCTTCGAAGTTTGTACAGATAAATACCTTGAAAACGAAATTAGTATAATAAAGCAAATTGCTATTGAGAATGGTTTCCCTCCTCAACACGTTAATAAATTAGTTAATCTAGCAAAACAACCAAGACAGAAGAAGGAATTAAGTTTGAGCAAGTCTATTTATTGAACATTTGATTTTATCCCACAGCTTTATGAAAGATTAAGATATGCATTACTAAAATATAATATTAATTTAATAGCTAAACCTCCAACAAAATTCCAAGAATTGATTCACAGCAAAATAGATCCTATTCCCGATTATGAAAAAGCAGAAATCTACATCATCCCATTCAGCACAGAACAGCATAAGAGTTTATTTTATATTGGTATGACATGTCGAAAATTTAAGGAAAGGTTAAAAGAGCACATTTCTGATATCAAGTTCAACAAACTAAATACAGCTTTATGCAGATTGCATGAAACAGAAAATATTAAAATAAACTTCGAAAAAGCTAAAATTATCATTTCAACGTCTAACCACTACTCGTCAATAATCCTTGAATCCATTGAAAATTTACTTAGAAGTGATAATGTTTGTAACGATGTCCTTTCCTATAATATTCCCGCAATTTTGTACAATATCCTAAATATTTCACGACCTCCTGATAATATGAACTGATCTTTTCACCCCTCTGCAGAGAAATGGACTGAACTCCGCTTGCGCATGCGTACTATTTTTGTTTTTGTTTTAAAACGTATTTCTATTCAGTCAATCATCTTTTTCCCTTTGAAAATGAACGCGTGTGTTTTCGAAAGATCTCGGGTTACATTAAATAATATTTTTATATGTTTTTGTCACGTTTTAAGTAGTTATAAGTATATTATAAAGTTTATTAGATTTATTTACCATCAGTTGAAAAAACTTTGAATTCTGTAGATGATCAATGTCCATGGACAAATAATATATATGAATCCGGAGCCCCAAATGTGACTTTTAGATGTAATCGAGAGGCAATAAATAGTATGTTATATATTAAAAAAGGAAATGATGAATGCAGTGTCATTCCTTGGCCTCAGATAGATACTAAGCCTGTAAATGAATTTTCATGTGATGAATATATTTATAGATCTTTTCCTACGTTATTTCCAATAGGAAGAGGTGATCTTAGAGATGCTAGATTTCGTAAAATTACACCAAATGAATACTTTAAATTTCTCATGACATATGACGATGGAAGATCTGCACGGCATCCAAGATTTAGATTTTTTGCTTTCAATAGCATAATGCGTTGGACAACATTACAAAATGGAATTATTTTTATTAAAACAAATTCTCGCCTACATGATGTTGAAACAGTTGAAAAACTCCAGGAACGATTGCAGAAAGATCCTACATTGTACAAGTCGATTTTATCTTTCAATGCTAATTTAAGATCATCGAGCTCTTATTGGTTTATCAGATCACGAGAGTTGTTAGACATGGTTGAGGAATTGGGAACTCATACTGTTTTCATTACACTTATAGTCCGCGAGCCAGCAACAGATTTTGATGACCAAGTTCCTCTTGGTCAATAATTTGTAAGATGCTACCGATAGTTGTATCATAAAGCTCCGTGAACTTCAGCTGCGGTTTCGTGGGTGGGTTGAGCAGCGGTAGCTTCCAAAACACGTAAATATATATATATATATATATATATATATATATATATATATATTAGTCATTTCTTCCCGATTGAAAATTTATCAAATTATAGCTAATCCGCTATCTTAAAGAAAAAAAAATTTCAGCTGGTTATAAAGTGGTGGTTAATACGTCAGCTGGTCACACGAACATGAAAAAAATATACAGGGTGCAAAGGAAAGTCCCTTTAACCTGAAAGTACTTGCGAACGGAGAGAGCTACAGTTATGCAGATGAGGTAACGGTATAGTAAAGCGACTACGCCCGATTTAATGCAAACGACGGCAGCGCCCCTCGTGGCGAAATTTGGAAGACAGCCTTTGCAAATCGAAAACGAAAAGAGATAGAGTAAAATTTCCAGTTAGAAAATTTTAGAGCGTCAACTAATTAGAACGAAGCGATATTTGGTTTACATGGATAAGAAAAATCTTCGCCTGTTTACCCAAAAATGTCCGAAATCGATGCACTCTATTTTTTGTAAACGTTTGAATGGAATAGTCAGAAGTATGAAGAAATACGCACAATTTATGGTATAAATATTTGCTTATCTCAATACATTTTGATAACATCACACAAAAAACAAAAATGACAAACTGTCTCACAGTGATAAGAAGTTAATATTCAGTATGTTCAAAAGTTCACCATTGCTCACGATACACGTTTGTATTCGTGAGAATAATTCAACATGCCACATTTCTCAGCATGGAACGTTTATTTGTAGCCTCTTCAATACGACAACATAGATTTAACCCTTTCAAGGGCGGTGGCTAAACGGTCTAGCCACCTATTTTTAATTCCAAAACTGAAAAATGGCCGCAAGAATATTTTAATAAAATTTTTCTTTTGTAATGAAAGTGATATTAGCGGGTTTTTATTTTCTAAGAAATTCGTTTGAATATTCTGATGTTAGTAAATTATTTCATCAGTTTACGAACAGAATTCTTCTGCTCCTGAAAGGGTTAATCTATAATTGTAAATGCATTGGAAATTAAATTTTTGCAGACATTACAGCACAGTACAACGTCACAATCTGAAATTGTGCACTGCTACATTTACGGAATGTGAATCGTCGCTTTTCGATTTCGTACATTTTTGGGCATAGAGGCGACGATTTATTTTATCTGTGTGAACTAAATGTCGTTTCGTACTAATTAATTGATGCTCTAAAACTTTTTAATTGATAATTTTGCTCTATTTCTTTTCGTTTTCGATTTTCAATAGCTATCTTCCAAATTTCGCCACTAGGGGGCGCTGCCGTCGTTTGCATTTAATCGGGCGTAGTCAATTTACTATACCGTTATCTCACTTCCATAGCTGTAGCTCTCTCCGTTCGCAAATATTTTCAGTTAAAGGGACTTTCCTTTGCACCCTGTATATTTTTTTCATGTTCGTGTGACCAGCTGACGTATTAACCACCAATTTATAATCAGCTATCTTTTTTTTCTTCAAGATATTGGGTTAGCTATAATTTGACAAATTTTCAACCGGGAGGAAATGACTATTTTTATTTATTTATTTTATTTATTTATTTTTTTTTTTTTTTTACGTGTTTGATAGGCTACTGCTGCTCAACCCACCCACGGAACCGCAGCTGAAGTTCACGGAACTTCATGATACACCTCTCTGAAGCATTTTACAAATTATCGGCCGGGAGGAAGTAACTGACGAAATTTGCACCTGGCTCGGGAACTATTAGTGCAGCTGATTTATACTGGCCTGAAATTTGGCGCATTATTGATGCAGACTATGTTTACACTAATTGTAACCAAAATTCTGAATTGATCAGAAAATCAAAATTGTTGAATTGTAAACCTTTAATCGTTGCTTACTTTTTTCATAAGCGGTTGGATTTTTTTATGGAACATTTTTTCAAGAAATATTTCAAAGTCAAGGACTTTTGGTTTCGTATTGAGTTTCAACATAGAGGTAGTCCTCACATGCATGGTATTTTCTGGTTTGAAGATGCTCCTGATGTAAGCAATCTTAGTTCAAATGATGATGAAAAGATACGTAAAATTGTAAAATACTTTGACGAATTCATATCGACTTGGCAACCAGATCCTAATCAAGTTTATGATATACATCCATCTAAATTTCATTTTACGAATGTGCCTGATGAAGCTGCTGACTATAATTACTTAATACGTGTAGTACAAATGCATAAATGTTCTAAAACTTACTGTAAGTGAAAGAAAAAAGATTCTTCTGAAGTCACATGCCGTTTCAAATTTCCCAAAGAATGTTCTCACAAAAGTAAAATTCAGTTCCTTACTAATGAACCCGGATACATTTCAAAAAGAAATAGTCCTTATTTAAACAGTCATAGTCCACAAATTTTAAAAATTTGGCGAGCAAACGTGGATTCCCAAGCAGTCATTTCCATTCATGCAGTTCTAAAATATATTGCTAAATATGCTAGCAAAGGTGAACCTAGATCAGAAGGGATGAATGATTTCATCAGACAAACTGTTCAAGAATCACGCGATAATATCAATGTTCAGCAGATAATTCAGAAGATTTTAATAAAAATGCGTGCTGAACGTGATTATTCTGCCCAGGAAATATTATGGGTGTTAATGGGATGGCCTTTGTATAAGTCATCTCGTCAGTTTGTCACCATTAATTTAGCAAAGAACGCATCGGAACAATTAGATATGAATAAGGAGGACGGAAGCATATCCGTTCAGTGGCGCACCCAGGATTTTATCTTGGAGGGGGCCGAACATTGGCAGCGAAACAAAATAAAATTAGTGGGGGAAAAATTTCTCAAGTTTCGATTACAGTAAGAAATTACAAGGAGACACTAATTAATCATAAAATTACCGTAATTAATTCAGTATCAATTAATTGGTTATTTATTTTAATTAAAATTATTATACTTAAAGTTTAATTTTATTAATAATTTTAAAAAGTACTAATTTTTGAATGTGCAGAAGTTAAACATTTAAAGGCCTCATAAATAAACATTTATAGAATTTCCTATTTATATCTATCTGATTGTGAGACATATTGTAGTTTATGAAAAATATCCAAAATAGCTTTGACGAGATGAATTATTGGATGCAAATTTTTAGGCTAGTTCATTTAAATTGAACTCGTCACTCAGAATTGTATGGGAATTAATAAACTAATAGAGAATTTAATTTCTTGTGGGGTATGGCAGTAAATTCTTGTAGAAGCATTGTCATCTCTAGTCGTGGAAAGGGTAGATGTCCCTACAGTGGCCATAACTTAACTGACAATGGGGTCGAGTTAAATGGATAAAAAATTACTTAAAAAATTCAATTAAATTCAATTAAAAATATTGTTACACATAATTTTTTTTTCTTTTACAAAGCTCTTGAATTACTTCAGTCTCAGTTACATTAATCTCTCTGTGTATATATAACAAAGCCAGCCCATTTAACACTAGAATGCCCGGAAATTATACTCAAGTTTCATAAAAATATTTTACACCACAATTTTCATTTAAAATTATTTGAATGATTTATTTAACGTAAATCTACGTTTTTAAAATTTAACTTATTTTGTGAAAGGATTTCTGGTTCCAATTGGCATTTGATCATATGGTCGGAGTCGATTCGACTCCTTCCGGGCGTTCTAGTGTTAATCTTGATTCTGTCATTATGGATCTTAAGTAAATTTTTAAAATGTGTAATGTCAAAAATTACCTTTCGCTGAGGCAAGTTGTAACGGGAAGTGTTACAAATATCTTTAGTTATTTGTAGGTGTTGGGGTACAACATTTTGTCCCATTTCAAAACTGTTTCAATGGCATTCTTGCATCGAGTTATAGAAGCTATTTCTCAAATTTTCTGTAGCTGAACTTGAATTCGGCATTCAAAATTTCTAAATTTGTAGTATGTAAATCATGCATATAAAATTCACACAATTGGCGAAAATCCTTAATTTCACTAGTTGTTGGAGCACTTTTTTCATTATGTCGAAAAAAATCAAAATGTTGCTGTGCCGAGTAAAACGTCCATTAATTTGAGTGAATGTTTAATCAACGAATGGGATAAAAATATTTTTCCTGAAATGCTCTTCTGTAGAATCGGCTGGAACATTGGATCTTTGTGTTTGTTTTGATACAGTTTTTGGCATTTTAATGTCAATATGAAAGTTATTGTCTTTCATACAAGTTTATGATAAATTTCCTTGACAGAAATATCTGGGGCTTTACGAATAGTGTTTAAGTGTTAACGAAATTTCAGGCAATTAAGAGGTCACTGGCAGATTTTTGCATTAATTTAGACAATGGTAAAGTGTATGCAAATATATTCTCTAAGCTAAGTAAAGAAATTAGGAAATAAAATTTACATAACGAATTTTAAAAAAAGTTTTGCCTCAGAAGACGAATCTCTGTCTTTCCAAGATGCGATTGTTTGAAAGCGATCAATCTCTGCATCATATAATTCTACCATGGTCATGATGGTTTTATGGCGTACCACCCACCAAGTTGGACAAACTTTTTGTAGTTTTTGTTTATTAATTTCCGGTGTACGTTTGTATATATTGTTGAGGAGGACATCTTGTCTATTTAGGAGTATCGAAAAATTGTGTGTCATTTCAATTATGCCAATGCAGTTTCTTATTTCTATCACAGATACAACATTTCACGTGCTAAATTTAAACTATGTGAGACACAATGAACATATAAAGCTTGCGAATATGTACATATACGTGAGACAGAGACCTAAATCCGTTAAACTTTCCGCTGATTGATGGGACACCATCATAACCTTGGCCTACGTAACCTACGTAAATAGGACAAATCGATATCATATGTCTTTAATCCTTCTAATATTTTGCCTGGCAAGTTTTTTCTCCAGTGCTTGCTACAGGAATAAATTGTAAGAATTCTTCACAAATTTTGTTGTCATTCTCTTCATCAATATATCAGACACACAAGGAAAGATGTTCAGTAGTAGGAATGTCACAAGTTTCACCATCAAGAAATGAGTAGCATTTTGCCGAATTAATTTTTTCTTACCAAACGATTCAAGATGATATCTTTACTGGTATTTTTAGTTTGTTTTTGTAATTTCCAGCTAATAAAAGTAGCGTTTTTGGCAGAATGTTTAAAATGTTCAGTGAGATTTTCATTCCCCGCATCGACTCTTGTTCTTAGTAAAGTTCGAAATTTGGCTTCATTGGCGATTCCCACCTGCTCAATTGCATAAAATTACAATTTTTATAATAGGTTCTAATCGGTTCCGATTTACTGCAACTTGTGATGCCTGACCCACATGAATTTTTCTATGGACTGAAATGTATTTCCTTCTCGAATATTCTGTAGTTTTTCGTAAGTTGCAATAGCCCTGAAATGATATTGTTTTTTGTTATTAAATTTCTCAATGGCTTTCTTCCAATTATTATAACTTTGCTTGACCAACTACCCAGATACTTCCGATTTAGATTTTCCAACGTTAGGAGGTTCAAAAAATAATCAGTATTTAAAACGTGCACTATTTTCAACTTGAGAATACACAAGCCAAGTATATTTTTTAAACCACGTATATTGAAAACTTTGTTTGTGATTTGTAGCTGTAGCACAGGTTGCGGGAAAATTAAAATTTGTTTCTGGTTTCCACAACTTTTTCATAATATTTAAATTATCGTCAGTATTGAATATTTGTTCTTTCAACAATACGATGTCTTGCTCATTGCTATCATCTAAGGAAATATTATTCTTCATGTTTATTCGATGACTTAGGCTGATTTGCGACTAGGGAAACGGAATCCAAATCGGCATTTATAGTGTTAATAACGTCATTACTATTAGCATTTAAATCATCCTTTTTTATAATTTTAAATAATTCAATTTCAAAAGAATATTTTACAAATTTAATTTGCAAATGTCATTGAAGAGTTTCCATGCAGGTTACTTTTAAAAGCTGACACTGATTAAGAAACATCTGGCCTTCTCAAAAAAGGTTAATATTCCTCTGCCTAAAGTAAAAAATTTATCATTTCCTTTTCTTTTCGTAACACCTACATCCCATAAGATACCAATTAAGTACAGATTTATTTGTAGTAATGTAAACAGCATTGGAAATGGATTTAATCGCAAATTTGAGGAAATGTTAAAAAAGATTTTGAATATCCTAAAATTTAAGTATAAAGATAGTAATATGTATTGGATCATTTTGAACAGTTATGAGATCTGGAATGAATTAATTAAAGATGATATACAAAGTGTCCAGACATATGATTTTGGGAATCTTTTCACAAATATTCCTATTGCAGGGTTAAATGATGTCCTTTTAAAAGTTGTCGATTTAATTGTATCTGACACTGATTTAGATTTTAATTTATTTAAATTATTATGCAATTTTTGTTTATATAACAACTATGCTTATACAGGTTCAAATATTTATTTACAGAATAGTGGAATAGGAATGGGAAAGGGTTATTCTTTAGCGACAGCTAAATTGTTTTTATTTTTTTATGAATTTCAATTTTGTAGTGTCAATAACGATGTTAATTTTCTGGCTTTCAGATATATCGATGATTTGATAATTTTGAACTGTGATCGTGATTTTTTTAGGATACCATGTAACATTTATCCTGATATGCTGGTTTTGAAAAAAACAAATGAAAATAATAGTGCTGCAGATTATCTTGATTTGAAAATAAACATTTCAAACGGTATACACATATCAATCTATAATAAACGGGATAACTTTAATTTTGAAGTTAACCATTTAGTTAATTGGAGTTCAAATATCCATAAACGCATTTACGTCTATCATAATAGGTCAGATTTTTCGCTACTATAAACTCTGTTCGAATAAAAATTTATTTTTTAAAGAACTTTTTAATTTAACCAGCATTTTATATTATAAAAATAATATACCTTTGAATTTCATTAATAAATATACTAGTTTTACAGACAGTCTTCATTTTTGAGGAGTTGCTATGCGATTGACAGTTAATGATTTGTATAACTTAAAGCCTTTTTTTGGACGGTTTTACAAGGATGTCTGCAATTGTGTGCAACAGACATGGAACGTGCATGGACAGATTATGGATCACTGGAATTTGATTGTTTTTTGTGGCTGTGTGGCTCGGATTTGGGTAAAATAATTTTATTGTTTCAGTATACATTACATATACGTTCTGAATCAGTTGTATCTTCGAGATGCACTGTTTATTGTGGCGTCGGGCCCGGTGGGGGAGTGTTCGCGATATGCTTTCAATTGTTTTTATGCATTTGATTTATGCTTTGCGACACTCTGGCCGAAACCCACTGCCACTACTGAATAATAATATTTTGTTGTAAATTGTAATTAGTCTGAAACATTACTGTGCTTTTCAAAATGCCCACCGCTGAAGAGGTCTTTGTTGTTTTTTCTTGTTCAGGTTATATGTTTAAATTTCTTGGATGTTTTATGGTTATACTTAATTTATTTATGGTGCAAGATTCTGGGTCTGATAAATGCATTTAATACATAATGTACTATATATAATCTGTGTGGTTATTTGCAGGTGTAGCGCTTATCGCATGGATTTTGTTTTTATTTTTATATTTTATTTTTATTTTTACCTTTACCTTTAACCTTTTTTAGCTTATATATATATATATATATATATATATATATATATATGCCGATACTTCTAAAATATCATCCTGGAATAAATTGATAAAAGCTTTCGGAAAACTTTTTTGATCTTTTTTTCAAAACTTTAACTGCTAGGTGGGGAGAATATCGTAAATTTAATATCGGAATATATCAACGTGTTAATATTGGTGACATATCGCGATAACTACCGTAAAGTGTATGCGAATAGAAAAATTGCTTATTTTAAAGGATAAATGGCATGTTAACAAAAATTTTTTAGAAACAGATGTAGAAAGGAGCTAATAAATGTTTCATGCTATTTTCTTCTACAGCATCCTTTAAATATATATATAGAGAAGGTGGGGCAAAATCGGGTACCATAAAAGTTTGTCAGTCTCAAATGCTGTGAAATGGGAAAACAAACTTTGAACACTGTTTTTAATGTAAAATGAATCCTTGGCTATAATAAAACATTCTTTTCAAACAATATATATATATATAATTGTTTATAAAAAAATAGCTTTTTTCAAACGTATGCAAAAATCCGGTTTTACCTCGCTGGTTGGGTAAAACTGGGTATTCATTTAAAACTACTGGAAAACTCATTTTGGTCAAAAAGATCTTGCTTAATATAATAAAAAAATACATTTTAATTATTTTTAACAAAACGAAATTTCACATGTGTTCTTCCATGTGTAAAAGAATAATTCGTTGGCAAATTTTCTACGTTGTATAGGCCTGCTTACTTCACACTGTACGTTTTTGAGTTCTTTTAGCTTCAAACATCACAGATGAATTAGTCATCATATTCTTCTGCATTACTACATGCTTCGTGTGCCTAATCGTGGCATTTCAAACATCGTATCTGGATTTAGAATTTGAGTAAAGTTCATAGCAAAACATACAGGTTTCATTATCCTCTTCTTCTGAAGATGTGTCCGCAATCTTTTTTGGTTTCTTTTTTTCTTTTAAAGAAACTTCTTTTTTCGTCTTGCAGTTTGTTTGGGTTATTTCGCCTTAATATCTGCTTCGATCTGTAATTTATAGGGAGAAGAAATCAAAATAAGTTTTTCCCTTTCTTTTCTCAATTCTAAAGCCTTTCTTAGAAGGGGATAATAACATTTTAGGCGAAATTGGAAATACAGATTGCTGGGCTACATAGTCTGAAGATGTTGAATGGATAATTTTAATAATGTATTCTGTTGATGTAACATTTTGAATGAGTGATGACGTCTGTGATTGTGATGTTAACTGCTGCATCTGGAAGCAGCTCGACGTGAAAGCCGCTGGATGTTGTCAACTCGTTTATGTTCGGAAGGTTGAGCTCCATTATCCTGTGATGTTTCAGAAATATTTATTTCTGCAGCTATGCAAACCTGTGGCTGCATAGACCTAGGTGTGTTATCATGACATTCATGGGTTTCTCTGTCACTTCCGAAGGAGCAAAAAGATGATCTGGAAAAACATTGTTGTAGGTGAAAATCCCTGTTTTCTCGAACCTTCTGATTGCAGTATTTACAATTGCTGCTCTCGAAAATGCAGTTTTAAATAATTTTCCAATTTGGTGAATTGTTACAGATCGCGCAGATTTGGAAAATTACTACTTTTTCACCTCTTCTTCTTAGTATGAGCTTAGAGATGCATGAAAGACACATCAAGGGGTTGAAATCGATGCGTTGCGTAAGGAAAGAAGCATATATAAATACATTGCTTTCTCTTACTAGATTAACTGGATTCTTTTATATGAATTGAACACCTATTAATGATTTAAAGAACGGGCTTTTCAGGACAAGGATTTGAAAAAATCTGTACCTTTTTTAACCAAATAAAATGAAGACCTCTTTCGTAATCCATCCACTCCTATTAGATACAGCAAATGAGTCTGGGAAAGTTTCATTCATCAAGAGGGGTTTTTTTTGCCTGTTTAATATTTGATAAAAAAAAAAATCCTGTTATAGACTATATAGCTTAGTTATATAGGATTGGGATTTTATGGATTATTTGTCAATTTGGGCAGATTATTTTATTTAGAGAAACAAGTCACGAAATATATTTGCATTTTAAGTGGACCCATAACGCAAGTTATTACACCTCAGATTAGAAAGTTATTTATTAAAATGTAATAAGCATAATATAAAATTATGCCTTAATTAGTACCATTATTTTGTTAATTAATAATTGCAAATTATTTAATTTCATAAATGTAAGTTAAAAATTAGACCCACTTTTTAATATAAAACAAAATCAAAATTAAAGTTTTTTCATTATAACTAGATAGATTTAGAATTATATTATAACTTAACAGCATTAAGAATGCAATTTAAAATTCCATGCTAATTTATTAACTATACTAAAAAAAACATTCTATGAGTGTCTGACAAAATCGGGTATACCCAGTTTTGACCCACTCTTAAGTACCCGGTTTTACTCCAACCTAATAGAGTTTAAACATAGCGTCACTACTCTTAATCCTATAAGCAAAAGATCAGTAAAAATTTTAAAATATTATCAGGAAAGGAAAGAATTAGATATAGTACTGAATAATATTTAATATGCTGAAAAAAAAGTGGTTATACGCGTAAAATCTAGAATCAAATAAAACAATTTTTTAAGAGTAATTGAAACCAATTCCTTCACACTAAAAAAAACGCACACAGTAACGTTTCAATCAGCTATAAATGCCATAATGGTTACCGATAAGTAATTTCTCGTGTTGGCTGATAGACAGAAGTACAACTGAAGGAGGGATCTGCGCTACCCGGTTTAACCCACCTACCCTGTTTTTTACAACTCGCCCATATGTATATATATACACACATACAAAATAAAAATATTTTTTTAAACAAGAACGTAAAATAATCAAGCTTCAACGACAGATTTTAATTTTCCAACACATTCAGAATTATGTAAAAAGAAAAAAAAATCAACGTTTAATAAAGTTAAATATGATGGCTAAGTAAGCAAATTACAAAACACGTAACACATTTGAAAATTAAAGTGCAGCAATTATTATCAGTCATCGGAAAAATATCCGAATTCCTTTCTGCAACGCTATAAATGATCTATACATTTGAATATATACCAAACAGTATGCTAAACATTAGTTCATTTAAGAAACGCATTTTCACAGTTGAAAATTCCCCTTCAACATATTTCATCAATAAACGGAAATATATACATCTTTTTTGCAGCCCGGTATATGATTTACAGATTTTATACATACGAAGTAAATAAATTAGTTAAAAAAACTCTTACCACAACAAATAACGAGCTTCCAGCAATTATTGTTTATTTATACAGTACTATAAGCGAATCCTTTTGTTTCCCCCCATAAATAAACGATTAATGCTATGCTCATCATGTTCCATAGTAAGCATCTTTTTGTACATTTCAGTGATGTGTACCAATTTCTATATGCTTGAAATAGTGTAATATCATTCCAATATACTACAAATGATTTTTCCCTACAGACCATTGAAATAGACCATAAAAAATCATTGATTAAAATCACAAATTTTCCAAAAAAAATCAGTTGATTAAAATCATGATTTAATCGTTGATTAAAATCGTTAACACCCTATTGAAGCCAAACGGCAAGGATTAGTTTTTGTTGATCACGATTGATTGACGATTTTTTTCCCTCAACCAACTGATGCTTTTTGCAATATTTTTCTACATTTGATTTAAGAATTTCACAATATTTTCCTTTTGCCTAACAAATGGAGAATTTTGCAGCTTTTTCTTACAAACTTTCTTTGCAGTTATCCAAAATTTTTAGCCTAATAAAATATAAAATTATAACTAAAAATTAAATAAACAGCATATAAAGAAAAACTATAAAATTATTAATTTAGATATTTTAATTCCAATATTTCAATTGACTAAGGTTTAATGCAGTATTATTTATTTTTAAAAATAAATTTAAATTAATTTAAATTAAATGATTAATTTAAATTAAATAAAATACTGTTTCTGCTGACCACTAAAATTTTCAAATTAGTGGTCCAAATGAAATTTGGTGTTCTCGGACCAGCGGACCATCAATGATTTCGAACACTGATTGATTTTTTAAATGCTGAAGATTTCCTTGTAAAAGAGATTTGAATTGATATACTGTTTAATTTTTTGATTAATTCCCCTGTGTGAAATTTGATTATTGTTATGTTTGCACAAGAAATATTTTATGTCTTAAAATATTTACTCTTTCATTTAAAACAGGTGGAGAAATTAACCTGATGCTTGGATCTATTCCATTTTACCAGACTTGAAATCCTGATTTAGAACATACTAAGCTTCAAGAATTCTTTATATTTGATGACCTGAATGTTCAGAGAGGGTGCAGCACCCTCTTAAAACTCTCTGAGAGAAACTCTACGTAAAATGATATTATATTACAGTAAATATTATTCTGACATACTATACATATAATTTAATGATTATATAATTTGTATTTTCAATAAATGGAGCGGCATACCGCAAACCAACTTAAATGTGTTGCTATTTAATAGTGTCTATAACCATTCCTTTTTCAGCTACTGCAAGGCTGCTGCTGGTGAAAATTTTCTTTTTTACGAGTATAGTTAAAAAATAAATAAATCTTCGTCATAGATTACCATTTAGGAATACTGAAAAAATACTTATATATGTAAGAATAATTAGTCGCTTGGTGGCGACACTGCTGTTATTAACTAAACCCTTCAAAGTAAGTATTTAATATACTGTAGAAATACATTGTGTATTTTAAAAAAAGCTTTAAAGTTTAAAGTAATACTTTTGTATTAGCTGATATTAGAGGTTAAATGGATTCTGCTACTTATAGCTGCCTTTTTAATTAAAACAATAATAAAAACACGGTATGTATTTAAATCTAAAGAAAATTATTTTTTTTTATATTTTTGTGAATAAGCAAACACTAAATGGACTATAAGTGTAACTGAGTGCGAAGCAATTTTTTAAAATGTAAAAGGACAGAATGGTAATATTTGTGGGGAAAAAATGTAATTATTTTGTGAAATTAGATCAAAATGGTTTATATTTGTTTTTTAAATATATTTCAAAGACAATAGAATCAATAATTAAAACTTAAATAATTTTCGGTTTAATGAAAATAAAAAATAAGCTTTCCTACTGCAAGATAATCTCGCATAATCTGAAATTTTGTTTATTATTACACCATAAAATGATAAATTGAAAACCAAAGTGAGGAGAAAAAAGAAAGCTACAATCCGGTGTAACCATTCCCCATAAAGATGAGAGAAAATCCTGAATCGTGATTCAAACTTTTAGCTAAAAATTGGAATAGAGAAAACCTTGAATTATGATTTAACCTTTCACCAGAAAATTGGATTTAAAAACAATCCTGATTCGTGGTACAACCTTTTACCAGAAAATTTGATTAAAACAAACTAAATTATGGTTCAAACTGTTACCAGAAAATTGGATTTAAAAAAAAACCTGATTTATAGTTAAACCTTTTATCAGAAAATTGGATTAAAAAAAAATCTTGATTTATGGTTCAACCTTTCACCAGAAAATTGGATTTATAAAAAACCTGAATCATTGTTTAACATTTCGCTAATATAATGGTATTTGAGAAAGCACCAATAAACTGGTAAAACTTATCGCCAATATCTTGGTTGCAGCTAAATTTTAGCGGCTTTTCACCATTTTCTTGGTGAAACATCACACTTTATTTTTAACAGTGTAACGATAACATTTTTTAAAAATTTAGGCATACTTTATAAACTCAGTAATGATACCTTACTTTCATTATTGTTTCTATTCGCTTTTAATTTAACTAAAAACCATAAGATCTGCTTATCTGCTTATTTACTGCTGTTGTTATAATGCTCATTTAATATGGAAATGATTTTGTACCTATCTGAATATCTACAGTGAAGCTTCAGTCAGTTTTTTAATGCATAACATACAAATATTTCTGGCAATTGCTGTGGTATTACTGAAAAGCACGCCAGGCCATATTATTCATTTTGATCGAAGGATTTTGACTTTACTGCAATATCTCTTGCACGGTTACAAAAAATTTTCTGGCGAGTATACAAAAACTGTTTTAGATACAATACTAAAAAATCATTGGTAATTTTTCTAACGGTACTTTAATAAAGTTACCAACAATTTTTTTCTAAAGTATGTGTAAAGTTTTGGGTGCAATACTAAACAAATTCACAGTACATGTACTATGAAATCCTTCGCAAATTTACAAAAAAAGTTCTAGGCATCCCAGTTTCCTACAAAATTCTTAGTAACCTTACAAAAATTTTTTTACAGTGTACGATGGTCATACTACCTATGAGCAATAAAAGCTGGAAGTGTATTTTTGAATGTGGTAATGCATTTTTAAGTTTAGCTAAATTTTTGCATACTTTTGCACAGAGTTGGGCAGTATCGAAAATACATGCATTTCAAATACATTTGTAATTTGTATTTTAAACCTTTAAAACAAATGTATTTTGGTAATGTATTTTGAAATGATTTTTCAAAGTATTTTGTATTTTCAAAATACTCAAAATACATTCCTCCCGATTTCAGGCTGTCGTGTCTAAACCGCAGATCCTAGATTTGAAGCAGGGAAACACATACCTGTCTGTTTTGAATAATTTTCGAATTCGTTTCTGGAAGTTTATATGTACATATTGTTTAACATTTGATACGATGTACGATAAGCATATTAATGAATCGGATTTTAACTTCTGCAGAAGTATTTTTGCTCATTAGTCACAAACATAGTTTTTATAATTCATAACATTCAATGAGAATTACAAAAAATTCTTGTGTGAAAATTGTTGTATAGGCAGGTGTTATCTATTTAAAATACATTAGAAGTGTAATGCTGTTAGTTTCCGCACAGGCTCATGGAAATAACTGCTAAATCTCACAATCACAATTTATCAAAAGAATTCATTATAATAACACACAATATGTGCTATTACACATGAAATATTTTTAATGTTCTCTTGATGATAATAATAATAATAATAATAATAATAATAATAATAAAAGGAAATACTAGCAGTATAAAACAAGATGTTCGATCGTAGGTTAGTTTTTTGAATGACAAAACAAACTTCAAAACTTTTTTAAAGGTAAGGTATTAGTCTTAAAACCATCATATATTGATTTTAAGATTATTTTCTAGTTTCTTAGTACTCATTCCATCGAGGTTCTAATATGATTTACCATACCTTTGATATACATTTAATTGGGATTGAACTTTAGTATATAAAAGTAGTTCAATTTATTTACAAAGTATGCAAATGTGCATTAAACTGTATTGTGTATTTATACAGAGTATATTAGATATTAGATGTTTAAATGCGGATTTTTCTTTATTATAGTTAAGCATTTACACGGTGATTTGGCATTCCAAAACTTTTTGACGCTTCATTTTTTATTTGACATGTGCGAAGCTAACCCAGGCTTCCTGGTTTACAGAACATACTAATTGATATACAAAACATAAATGAAAATCATTTAAACTGAAAACTCTAATACAATTTTTATGCTTATTTTTTTTTCTCTAACAACACACACACACACACAAAAAAAAAATTATATGAAAAATATAAATTATGCATTTAAACAAAGTTGTGATATTTATTAAAAACAGTACTTTCGCATTAGCTACATGTCAAAGATTAATAGCCAAAGAAATAGTCAAAGAATTCACTAATTATGGCTGCGTTTTTTATTCTACTTATTTGAGTGGTAGTTCGATTATATGTTGGTTACATCTGTATTTATGTATTTATTTTGATGAACTTATAATATCGTTATCAAATATTACCCAGGGACAAATGATAAACTTATTTACACCATTTTAAGTGCATACAGGTAAATCTTCCGCAATCGGGCTGCACTCGATATAGATTATTTTTTTAATTAATGCTCGTTTTGTATTAAACTATGGCAAATCCATAAATTAAGATAGTTTTCAAACAAATTGCATTTAAAAGTAGATTTTTTATACATTCGATGGTGTAAAACTTCAAATTGTGCAATGATTAGACGTTAATAGATTTGCTATAAAGAGAGAATTATTACTCAAGTCGTTGCCATCGTCAATATGGCATCAGCGTTACTCATGGAAAAGTTTTTGTTTTATAATACAGACCAGCGATCTCAGTAAGATTAAAGATGCCCGATATACTGCGCAGTGTATAGCACATAGGCGAAAATCATTTTTTAATTGAAAACTAATAAATATTTTTAATTTAGTATATTTCCTTGGATTTCTAACCAACTGTACCGAAAAAGCATTTATGAAACTTTTTTATTAGCCACATACCAGATTGGAAATTTCGTTATGGAATATTACACATAAACAAACAAATGCTCAATTGCATCGTTATTTTAAGTGCAAAGGTTAATCTTCCGTAATTAAGCCGCACGTATATTTGCGAGATGGGTTTAAAAAAATTCAAGCTTGAAAATTGTTATAAAAATCCTTAAAAGCTGGGTAAATTGCGATACAATTTTTAAAGAAATCGCATTCGAAAGTATTTTCTTTTTTCTATTCCATTAGTTGTGACTATTAATATGAAATTAGAGTCTTCACGGACATCTTTTTTGCTTTATAATATAGATTCACGGACATCTTTTTCGCTTTCTAATGTAGATTCACGGGCACCTTTTTTTTCTTTAAAATACAGATTGTTTGCAAAATAATTAACACAGTTAAGATATAAATTAGCTGAGCAAATTTTTTATCGCAAAACTGTATCTTGATTCTTTTTAGAGTTTCAATAGAAAACGAAAATGGAAATTTTAACCAATTAATATATAGTATCCATATGTATATACAAATATGTTATTAATTTAATTAATCACAAGCACATACATCTTACAAAGACACATCATTATGTATATGTGAGTATGTGCTGTGCATGTGTTTGTTAAAATAAAATCGCAAATATTATTAAAACATTATTTTGTATGGTTTTATAACTAATAATAGTCATAGGCGTTTATTCATTATTAACTGATGTTGTTATTTACGTATTAAAAGTTTGAAAACCGAGATTATTGTTCTTGTACAGAGAGTTTCAAATTGTTTAATATTTGTTTTTTAAATTAATTGAAAATGTATCAAGGAAATATTTTTTACGATAATAAATGTAATACAGTTTTATAATATAAATGATGAAGATATTCAATGTGTTATGAACGTATAAGTTATTTTAATTCAGTGACTTATTCACAACCAGTTATGTATCGAGAAAATATTTTTTCGTATAATAAAAGTAATATAGTTTTATAATAAAAATGATCAAGATATTCAATGTGTTGTGAACGTTTAAGTTATTTTAATTCAGTGACTTATTCAAAACCAGTTAGGTAGCCCGTTGCGGCACCCTCTTATAGGACCATGATAATGCTCCCTCCCCCCCCCCCCCCCCATCCTTAAACTGTAAAATTACCTCCCCAAAAAACACTTTGCATCAATGAATTTTTGAAATTTCGAAATGTATTTTGAAAATACATGTATTTTGTATTTGGAACTTTTTAATTTTGAAAAGTATTTTGTAATTCGTATTTTAGGTTCTAAAACCAATGTATTTTGTATCGAAAATGGTTTTTCGGTGTATTTTGCCCAACTCTGCTTTTGCACATTAATATTGAAAAAATACTTTAAGTTCAATGAGGCAAATCCTCTTCACCCCCTTCTCTAAAAAAGAGAAATAATAAAGAGATGGGCTAAAGCCGCTATAAGAGCAGTGTCCTGGCACCTGGCACTTATCACTGACATCGACTAGCAATCACTAGAAAAATAAACAGAATTTTTTGAACTAGGTGTAAAATAGTATTGTTGGGTGCTGGACTGAATTAATTTCTGCTTGGAAAGAAATATGTTCATGCATTTAAAAATATTAATTATATATTTAAATAATAATATTAATTAATACAAATTATTTACATTTAAACAAAAATATTAATTTATTATTTAAATAACATTAATATAAATTATATATATTTAAATAATAATATTATTTAATATAAATTATACATATTTAAATAATAAAATTAATGGTAATATAAATTATATACTACATTTAAACAAAAATATTAATTTATTATTAATTATCATATTATTAATAATAAATTATATAATATATATTATTATTATTAATATAAGTTATATATATTTAAATAGTAATATTATTTAATATAAATTATACATATTTAAATATTGATATTAATTAATTATAAAAGTTTAAAATCAATATTAATTATATATTTAAATAGTAATAATAATATAAGGAAAAGAAGAAAATTTTTAATTATACTAATCTTCAACTACTTTATAATTACAGGTGAATCAGTAATTAGTAAAATGAATAATAGTAAATTAATAGCGATTTTTATATATGAAGATAATGCTTGATTTTAAAAGATGAGAACTTAAATATCAAATTAGTAGAATTTACTAATCTCTTACAAAATATCTCTTAAATCTCTTTAAAATATTTTTAATATGTAAGTGTCGCAGATATTGCATTTTAATAAATGTTCATTTAATTATTAAAAAATAGCTTATATGAATTCAAAAAAAATTTTTTAATTATTGAAATTTATTTAAAATGAAATTTTATGTAATAAAAATTATTAAATTTCATTTAAGCTAATTTTAATTTAATTTTGTTTACTTAATTGTAAGTAAAATTTAATTTAATTACCTAATTGACAATAAAAAAATACAAAGCAACTGATCTTTATATGTTTATAATTATTCTTTATTAACTAATTCAATAAAGATCAAAACAAAACTCTATAAAAGATAAAACAGCAGCAAGTACGCAACTTAAAACCTAACGATTGAAAGGTTTTGCTTTAAACCAAAATGCTAGGCCAATCATACACGGTTTATCTTTCAACAAGAAAATTCCCCGGGGGAAAAGGGGGGGGGGGGTGCGAATGCTCCTGCGCGGAAGGGCGGAGGGATCTGATGCTGTCGAAGACGCTAGTCTAATACAGCGCCAGCAAGCGTTAGCCATCAGATATTTCATTTTAGTGTATCGGCCGTTTACACAGCCGATTTGTTTAAAGTAGACATCTACGAAATGCTATTAAAATGTTCAAAAACGGCTTCATTTAACAAACATATTTGTTATGATTATTTTACGGTGTAAGTTTTATATTAAAATATATATAATTTGTATGTATTTAAAAGTTGTCTGTATGAACACACGTTTCCAATAGGATAAGAAAAGCATCATAAATATTTGTATGAAATATGTGAAGAGAAGATTTAATAATTCTATTGAAGCTAGGTTTTTCATACGACTGCAAGCATTTACTATTAGCAAATGACGAAATAAATTGATTTCACCGGATCAAAGCAACAAAGTTCATCAATAATATGGAACAAATAAATAAATAAATTAAGTTATTTTATTTTTGTAATAATTTGGTCTTTTATTATTTGGCCTTTTATCGTCTCAGGGAACTAATTTTTATTCTATTCGAATCAAATTTTGACAAATAATCGGATATTATTAAGAAAAATCCACCCCAAGGGAAATTTTCTGATAACCAGAGTTCTATTGAATTTAAACATAGTCTCAAGTCTTGACCCGAAGGATATAGCTAATAGTCAAAAATAACTAAATAAAATGTTTTTTATTATGCCTAGAAAGATATAAAGGTCATTAATAATATTCAATAATAACAATTATCTATACAGAAGTACATGTTAATTTACATATTTTTTTAACCCTTTCGCTACGAAGCCGCCCGAAACGGCCGAACAATCAAACTACGGCGAAACCGCCCGAACGCCTGAGAAACAGGTATTCCGTTTCCACCCCCTCGCGAACTATTGTCCCTGAGTAAGTGCGAGGGGAGTGATTGATGCGGGGATTATTGCAATGAACGGATGGGGAATTTCAGAAGGAAAACACTTTTAAAATTTTCTTTCTATTGGTGATACATGATACGTTTGCTAAACTTTATGCGTTATTGAAATTTGTATTTTACAATAATATTATTTTTAAAATTTAACTTAGTTATCTGCATTTTACTCAGTTATTTGTATACTGTACATAAAAAGTATCGTAGAGGAAAAAGTTTAATGCATGAAGAAGCGTTAGCAATAATTTTTACGAGGATACGGATTGAGTCTGAGAAATCAGAAGATGAATATGTTTCTAATGAAAATATGCAATTACCCTATGACGAATCAGTAGATGCTGATAATCTATGGGACTATTGTTTACATATTCTTAGCTTGCATTTTAATTATTATTTTTAAGTGTTTTATTTTTTATTTATTTATTATTATTATTATTATTTTGCATAGGGTAGCTGAAGTCGACAACTTTTATTGTGCGTCAGTATGGGAGTGGGACGCCAAAATACATGTTTGCCCCGGGCGCAAAAAGCTAGTTTCGGTCCTGATATTGAATATTAGAACCATTTATTACAAATTTATAAAAGTTGACAATGTCCATTTTCCAGAATAAAAATTAAAAATATATATTCCGCTAACTCCATGATTATTAACAACATGAATCCATTTATCACAAATTTGTAAAAATTTTAAATGTTGTCCATTTAAATGTCCATTTTTGTCCCATTTTTGTCCCATGGGGTGGGGGGGGGGGGCAAAATCCATGGTTTCCCTGGGCGCAAAAAAAAAAAATCGGCATCGATAATGAATATTACCGTATTTTCCGGTGTATAGCCCGCGGATCAAACAATCGTGTTTTGACCCAGAAAATTTTAAAAATAAAATGTAACTTTTTAGATCACGGTAAATATTGGTCTTCAAATACTGAATAAAATTTCTGGTCTAAACTGAATTGTTTGAGCTGCGGGCTATACACCGGAAATTACGGTAGATCCATTTATTACAAATTTATATAAAATTGACAATGACCATTTTCGATAATAATAATAATAATAATAATAATAATAATAATAATAATAATAATAAAATATAGTCTGGTAACTTCATGAATATTAACAACATGAATCCATTTATCACAAATTTGTAAAAATTGAAAATAATGTCCGTTTACCAGAATTAAAAAAATAATCATAATTTTCCCCTTGATACCTTTATTTTCTATATGCTTTTCCTTTTTTAGTTACTGTATTTTCTATATGTTTGGATCTTAGAAAATCAATTACATCCATTAGAATCTATAATAATGAATCTTAGATCCATTTGTTACAAATTTATAAAAATTGACTACGTCCATTTTCCAGAATAAAAAAAAAAAAAAAAAAAAGAAAGAAAGAAAATTTTAATTTTCTCTAGATAACTTTGTTTTCTATATGCTTTTCCTTTTTTTAGTTACTGTATTTTCTATACGTTAGGAAACTTTAAAAAAATCGATTAACAATATAAGAATTTAATGTTTATTTTACTTTTATTACAAGTTTGCTAGATTAAAAAATATGTACAGTAATATATACAGGGTTCGCACAGTAGTACCACTAAATTTTTACAGTATTTTCAAAGTATTTCACTGCAGAAAAATACTGCAAAATCTGTGATTAAGGGCGGTGTTTGCGAATTCAGTGTTTTAAAAATTAAATGTAAATTTTCTTATCATTAATATTGGTGCCAGAGTCCTTGGAAATTCCAAGGAGTGTGCGAACCTTCATATTATATATATATATTTTCTGTATTGCATAAAGTTTAAATAAATTTTGGGTCGAATAGTTATTAAGTTATTATTATTTATTAATTCAAATCATCATTATTTATTTTAACGTTAAACATTTTTTAAAAACATTTTTAAAGCTTTAACTTCTAGGAAAAAGTTGAAATTATGTTCAGAAAAAATAAATTTGAATTCTTGAGATATTAGTTTCTAGATACAGCTTTTTTAGTTACTATGTTTTCATAAATAGTATGTGTAATTAATAGAAAATTAATATGAACTCTTTTAAAATGCTAAAAATAAAAAATAAATCGTTTGCTGTCATTCTTTTAATGGCATCAATCAATATTTTTTTTTAATCACAATGATGTTATTCATTGAATAATTTTAAAATTCGATATTAAAAATTTGGTAATTTCTAAGGATTCACAAATATATTAAAAAAGTAGAATTTTTATTTTTGATGTGATTTGTAAAATAATTTTCGAACAGAATATGTATTAGTTATTATCTTTTAGTTCGCATCTGATGTTTCTCTTTTAACGATTTGTCTTATGACATAAAAAAAATTCTCTGTTAAATACTGTTAGGCGATTTAGAAATACCCGTACAATGGAAATATTGTTATATTTTTTCATAAATTTCTTTGAAAACAGAAGTAGATTTTTTTAAAATGTTATTTGTAGAAGAGATTTTTTTAGTTCACTGCAAATATTTATCGTGGAAAAATATTCAGTAAAACGAAAAGCAAGAAATTGTATTCACCCTGAGACAAATTTCATTATTGGACAAAGGTTACTCTAATTCTAACACATAAGAAGCTAATTTCGGGAAACTCTCAGAAATAACATGCCAGGAATAAATCCTGAAAGATAAAACATGCAGAAATATTTCGGGCTTTAGTACAATAAAAACATTCCCTTGAACAGGATTAGCCTTTTGTATGAGTGACCTCACGAGGGATAGTAGGGGAAAATAAGTTCTACTTTCGAAGATAGCTGCCTTCTTATTGTAACTAGCTGACCCGCCCGGCGTTGCCCGGGCCTTAATAATATTCTTAAATGAATCTGAAATTTTTATCGCAGGTGCGTACAGAGGGGAGTAGGGGTGGAGACAGTGCAAATTACCAGGGCCCGACTCTTGTTCAGTTCCAAAGTTGTGTAAATTCACAGGTTAAGTTTTTTCATTTTTATATGTCTCATGCTCTTTTTATTCCAAATTAATTGATGAATTCAATGAAAATTTAATTATATTTTCAATAATTTTTATCTTTTTATATTTAAAATCTTTGGATGAAAAAGCAATTACAAATACAACATAAACTGTAATAATTGAAAAAGAAATAATAAAATTGTAAGCAAATATTACTATATAGAATATTTTAAAAAGTACCATCCAGCAAATTTATTTTCTAATAGAGTAAAACCTGTTTCTAATGGAATCCTGCAATGAACAAAAAAAATAAAGTTTCAGCTTCCCTCTCTCCCTAAAAATATTATTATGCTTTGCTCAATTTAAATAACCTGCATAAAACGGAATTTATCACTGGTCGTTTCCGTCTAAGCAGGTTTTATTGTATCTTACTTCTGGTGCACTCGTAATAATATTCTTAAATGAACCTGAAATTCGTATAACAGATTCGCACAGAGGGGGGTAAACAAAATTACTTAACGTCATGACAACATTTTTAAATTTTTTGCTGCTGATTAATTCGCATTTCCAATATAATGCTTTGCAGAAATTGCACGTTTTACTCAAAGTTCCACAGTTATGCCCCCGGAACGTTTAAATCAATAATTTGGATTTCAGAAGCAACGCGTGCACTCTGCGGTTATTAAGCCTATTTTAGCGATCGCTTATGCTCTGTGTTTAACTTTATTCCCGATTCAATCTATTTCGATTTTCTGTTCTTAATTCGGTTACTTCTTCACTTTCAAGCATTCGCCGAGATCTTTTACGGGCATTTCAAATGATATTTTGAAGCTCTATAATTGCAGCGAAAGAGGGAAACATCATGGAACTCTTTCCTCTACGGCGAAATGTAAATAAACCCGATCGCCCTAAATCCTGCCAAAGGACTTTTCACAATAACCAATGAGATGCGTTTCTCGGGCGTTGCCATTAGACAATAACAAATAATCGCGATTTCTGTGCCACGTACGTTAGCGTAATATATATATAGATTCTGACAGGTAAGAAGGCAGAAGCGCAGAAGAAAGGGGGTGAAAAAATCTCGCAGCAATATTTCAGCATTCGGGCGTTCTCCGTATTTTGAATGCCAGTGCGTATTTAGACTTCGGTAGTCAAATGGTTAATAATTATGCTTTTATTGTAGCATCGAATTATTCAAGAAATTTAAATTTTATTTCGGCTTTCTGAAATGATATTTCAACAATATAATGTTCATTATTAAAGGCAAAAAAGAAAAAAAAAGCTTCATTATTTTATTTATTTTTATTTTTTGAAAAATAAAAAAATGTGCCGACTAACCGTCACGCGCTTGGTCATGAGTTTAAAACCAAACTTTGTTGATTAATCTGAACATTGGTTTGGTTATGAATCATTAGTGAATTCTGTTTAATATTTCTTGCATATTTTTTCAGTCTAAAGAATCTGTGTTTATTGTTTTTAAAATCTCCCTATTTTCGTCTTACTTTCGTTCTTTTGGTTATTATTGGTATCCTTATTTAAATCTATTTGATAATTCTTGCATATTTTTTCATTCTAAAGAAATTGTGCAGGCATGAGATATCCGCTTTTTTGCACACCAATATTTTGTTAGAGAAAATGTTATTTTATTTATTTGGAACATTTTTGCAAATTAAGAAAACAGCATTTTCTCTAAGCAAATACTTCTATGCAAAAAAGCGGGAATATCATCCCTAAATCTGCGTTTATTAAATTTAAACAATCTCTATTTTTGGCATAGTGGGTAGTAAAGTATACCGTATACACAGGAATATTTTGTTAAATTGTAAAGAAACCTGTTACATTAAATCCAGGCAATGTAAAACATTTACTAACATTAAAATTTTAAAAAGATATACAATGAAACCAACGTTTCACAGCCTCTCAGAAAAAAGGGGAAGGACGCCGTTTAAAAAACACAGGTTTCAAATTGATGGTGTTGTTTATGACGGCCAGTTATCTACACGAGGGATATGGGGCCGCGGGGGGGGGGGGGGGGTATTAGTTTATATATGATATGTGCGCATTTATTAAAAAGGTCTAGAAGTAATTTTAATAATTCTAGAAGCATTTAAATAAATTTAAAGTAGTGTCTGCTAAAGGGGACACCAGGACTGAGGAGATTAAAGAAAGTAAATTTACACGTTACTTTAATCAGTGATTGATACGAGTATCGCTTACACTTTATAAATATCAATAAATCCTTTTATTTAATATTTATATTTTAATGGTGTTGAATACTAAAACACTTATAACTGAAAACGTATATTTTACGAACGCTTAAAAATAATATAATACATATGAGTATTTCTATTTCGTACATTATTATGTTTATGCGCCTCAATAATGTACTACAATTCTAATTGAATTTGTATAATGCCATGAAAATGTTTTCCAAAAACTTTGTAATCGCTAATTATAATCAAGGAAAATGGTACTTCATGAGTTTCTTCAAAGGCCAAAAGGGCATTGCCAGATAAGCATTAGAAACATACCTTTGAATCAAATTTCCTGATTTTGTTCCCAGGTGTGGCTACATGTTTGAAAATATATTTCCCCTATTATCACCTTATAAATATTGATATTTTATGAGATAAAAATGTTTTATCGATTTTTTAAATAACGGATTTTCTCAAAAACTGCTGCACGGAATTTCATGCCATTAACTGACTATATGTAGATACAAAAGATGCATAACTGGCAATTTTTGTATAATTTTCTGTTTATAAAATTTGTGTGAAATAGCGGAACAAAAATTTACAAAAATAAATATCACATCTTATAGTTATACGAAAATTACCATTTTCTTGTGAAAAATTACTCATCTGTGCACCTATATTATATATAAATGCCGAAAGTGTGCGTTGGATATAACATATAAATATTTACAAAAATATGTGTAAAAATACATAAAATTCACTTAAAGGCGTTATTTGGGGCGTAGCTACTCAAATTCGACATATGAAGGATTTTTGGAAAAAACACTTACAGAATTGCTGTATTTCAAATTTAAATAAACACGCAGACATCATTCCCAACGCTATCGTTGCTGCTTCGATATCAAAAATTGACGTTAGTGTCGCAGACAACAATAGGGAAGACTATTTTTGGTATGGAAACATATTACATTCTTCGATATAGAAATGTAACGATAGTGATCTTAATCAATTTAAATGAAAATGTTTTTTCATCAGTTTTGTGGAAAAGTAATTAAATTAGAATTAATTTCTTTTTTCTTTCTTTTTTTTTGTATATTTACTGGCTCATATTATTAGAATTTTTATTTTTATGTGTACAGTAATGTGATACGTTAACACATTGTCAGCTGTTTTTTTTTTTTTTTTTTTTTTTTTTTTTTTTTTTTTTTTTTACTTTCTGATGAAAGTTACTTTTCTTGAAAGTGAGGCCTGAAGCACTGCATCCGACTATGCATTCGTATATACTATGTTTATAAAAATATTTTCAAAAAAATAATAACTGTGTCTTTACAGTATATTTTAATCACCTGATATTTGTTCCACCGTTTTTAGACTAATATTTATTTATTTTAAAAAACATTTTAATCTCATCAAAAATTAAAGGGCTCAAAATTAAAGAAATATATTTTTAAATACTAAAGCATCATCCAGTGTCAGTGTTGCCAGATTGGGGGCTTTTGTATCCACAGATTGTTGATTGTCACCACTTTTTTGAAATAGAAATATTCGGCCTATTTAGAAATATATTAAAAATTCTGAAAAACAAGGCGAATTATACTATTTAATAAAAAATTGTGACAGTCAAATAATCTGAATTAAAAAAGTCCCCAATCTGGCAACACTGTCCAGTGTTGTCGGCTTTGGAGTTCTTTATTTTGCTCAAATTATGCACCAATTTTGCCTAATATTTATCTTCGAATTAAATAGCTACCGAAACCTGCCATTAAATATAGCAAAAATTTCGAGGAGTACATATCTTGAATAAAAAATTACCTATTACTGCCACAATCTTGCACCATCTCAAAAATAAATTAGCGCAATTAGCTCAAACTCTAATTATGTAACATCCTTATTTTATTACGGCGACTCGCGCTTATAAATGACGAAACTACTTAACTTTACAACTTCGTTAAAAGTGTGAGAAAAATGATTAAATAAAAGTCATTATAAAACTGCAGTTACATTTCGATATCGAAGAATGTTGTTGTTTTCCAAGAAAAAATATTTTTCTCTTTCATCTCCTGTAGAAAACGCTAGTTTTTGGTTTTTGATATCGAATCAGTATCGACAGTGTTGAAAAAGATGGCCTATAGGCTTATTGAAATCAAAAATACAGCAGTTCACTTTATCCAGTCTGCTGATTTTATTCCAAAAAATTGCGGATGTTGAATTTCCGTAGCTCCGCCGAAATAACGCCTTTAAATGAATTTTATCTATTTTCACACTTATTTTTGTAAATATTTATATGTTATACCCAACACACACTTTCGGCATTCATATGTAATATAGGTACACAGATGAAGAATTTTTTTTACAAGAAAATGCTAATTTTCGTATAACTATAAGATATAATTTTTATTTCGCTATCTCACACAGTTTCTATAAACAGAAAATTATACTAAAATTACCAGTTATGCATCTTTGGAATCTATATATCATCAGATAATGGCATGAAATTCCGTGCAGCAGTTTTTGAGAAAATCCGTTTTTTTATAAAATCGAAAAAACATTTTTATCTCATAAAATATCAATATTTATAAGGTGATAATAGGGGAAATATATTGTCAGACAAGTAGCGGAGGTGCCAAGTTGTCACTAATCCTCCGTAATATGTGGGTTTATTTAACCCTGGTTTAATACATTTCCCACCAGATTTTTTTTTTTTCAGAGATGAAATTAAATAAGTTTCACGTAGAAAACTGGAATTAAATAAATAAGATTCATCAAATAATTTTTCTGGTTCGAAACGTTGTTAAACTGGGTTAAATTAATCCCCGCATTACGGAAGATTAGTGCGATCTTGGAACCTTTTGAAGTAGCCACACCTAGGAGAAAAAATCAGGAAATTGGATTCAAAGGCATGTTTCCAATGCTTCTCCGGCTATGTCCTTTATGAACTTAAGTGCGTCCGCTTCGAAATTTGCTTTGTTTCATATTTATATCGTTAGTACAATATCTCACAATCTGTTGATTAATATTGGATTTTTCAGAGGGGAAAAAGGGGGATTTCTCTGAATTAAAATATGTTTTATTTTTTGACTTATACCGTTGAAAAAAAAAAGGAAGGAAGAAAGAAAGGAAAAAGGAAAGAAAAAAAAAAGAAAGAAAGAAATCGGAATTCCGTATGTTTAATAGTTCAACAATATATTATGATTTTGGCTTAGATGCGGTATATTCCCCGATGGCCACTATCTTGGATGTTTTGAGATTTCTTGGCAATTTTATGTTGGCGATCGTTATCGATATGTGGAACCCCGTGTGACGTATGTGTTCTGGCATGTCGTGTTCTGGCAACCCCTGAGAAGCTCATTTTCGCTTAGGATTTTGTGGATGTGTTTTGATATCGTGCTGTATCGTTCTATCTTTTTATTTTTATGTTAAATTTATTGGATGTATTTGATTGACTATGGTTTCTGTAGTCCGTTTAAACTCTCTTGCTGAAGTAATTAAGAAATATGAGGAAATTTAATTTAAAAAAGGAGGTTTGTTTATAGTGCGTCAGTGCGTATTCATAAGCCTATTTTGGAAAATGGTGGTGATGTTATGACAGGTATTTCGTGTTGGAGCTTTCAAGAAAGGAAATGTCTGTTAAGGTATGTTGATAATTTTATGTATAGTTTGCTGCCTTACGAGTTTTTTACATTTTGAGATTGCTACAAAGCGAGAACTCCTGAATTTTGAGAAAGCTACACAGCGAGAACTGCTGAATCCAGTGATGTTTTTTTCGGTTAATGAGCGCGGCGCGCTCATACGATTACTGATTGCCACTTTAGCGAGTTTCGTCTTTTATGTTTATTTTGTTGCCTTACGAGTTTTGTACATTTTGAGATTGCTACAAAGCGAGAACTGCTGAATTTTGAGAATGCTACACAGCGAGAACTGCGGGATCCAGTGATTTTTTTTTCTGTTAATGATTACTGATTGCCACTTTAGCGAATTTTGTTTATTATTTACATTTTATTTTCGTTAAGCCAAACATGCGTATAAACCGGTGCTTGGCGAGATTTACTACTTTGCGGAAAAGGGGTTTTCACGCCAAGAAAAATTCCAAGACGGCGGCCCGGGAATTTATGACATCTGTTCCATTATTTTTATGGATTTCGGTGGCATGTTTAAGAAAGTTGATTTTTTAAATACTCAAAAAATATTTGTTTCTTAAATATTATTAATCTTAAAAGACTGTTTTGAAGAGGAAACTGTTAGCGAAACTTTTCATTTCAGAAAAAAAAAAATGCAAAATTGTATCAGTGCCATTTTTCCGGTGTTGTTTGCATCTGCGAGGATTCGCATCGCATTTCTGGTATTCATTCCATTCTACTATGTGACGGGGATGTTGGGCAAAGGTCCCAGGCTCCTCGTAAACAACGTTCAGATGGTGCCCTTACACGTTCATTTACACGACTATATCGAACAGACTGTTATCAACAATGTGAAAGTTTAATCTTGTATGTATGCATTAGCAAAATGGGAATTGTAAGATTTTTTTTTTATGTTTGTTTTCGGATTGACTATAAATTTAGGAACTATGCAGGATAAGCGTAATTTTGATTGGTTCATAAGACTATAAGTTCTTCTGCGCATTTCTTTGGAAATACTAAAATGTGGATTGAAAATGCTTTTTTTCTTTTTCGACACTTTCACAGGTTTAAGGAAATCTAAAATTAACTGAACTTATCTAGATGTAGGAAATTACTTTTTGAGCTGAGAAAGTTGAAAGAAATCAATCATAAGAATGAATGTCATCTGTACTTTTGAAGTCATTAAAATAAAAACAACAACAATAATATCGGATGTTTAAATGGATTTATCAACATCGATAGGTGGTTAACAAAAGCAAGGCGACTTTTGCAGGAACATCAATATACTTCATTGATTCAATACCGGTTACATGAGCAGTCGATTTAAATAAATTGTTCAGAGCTAGGTTATTATCATTGCCCGTAAGGTAAGACATGTATATCATGATTGCATTACATGGAAACTCTAAGCAAGTATGTATTTAAAAGAATTTTTTGCAAAATTATTGTTTTCAGTATTATACATTTTAAAAATTGGATATAATTTTCATTAAATTCTTCATAAAGCCTTTTTAAAAATTAAACTCTCATAATTCTCAATCAATAATAATATATGTGTTTTCAAAATTATAAACTTCAGAAATCCATAGCTTGAGACCTTATTCTAATTCCTGATTTTTTATAAAATCTTTGATTTGAAATATTTGTTATTTTATTTTCATCTTAATTTCGAATAATTTAATTGTTATATTTTTAATGATAAATATCTGTATTAACACATTGCCGACGGGCAATTTTTATCAAATCTGAATTTTAAAATAGTAGAAGCTCCTTCCTGTTCTGAAAGTCTTTTGTAAATTGGTGTTCTAGATAGGTTCCCAAGTTTATGCATCGGTAAATATATTTCAATGTACGAATTTAATATAAAATGTCTCACAGTTTAAAAAAATACATGATATAAATGCATTTTCTGTAAGGTAGAAGCCACGCCTTTAATCAATGTTGTTTTTTGAATGAAAACCAGGATTTTCGTTTCCCATGGTGAATGTGTTAACCGGCAGATTATGGCGATTTAAAAATGCAAAATTTGCTATAAAATTTTTCTGGTACAAAAAAGCGTAAGATGTTGGCCACTATGTAAAACGTGTGATTTATGTACCTTTATAAAACAAAAACCTTATACATTTGCAGTAAGGAATTTAATTTTTGAAACTTAATCCTTGAAATTTTCGGTTATTTCGCGGCAGTATAACAGTAACGGCAATCAGAAGTTTTCAATTCTGTCATGAAACAAACTCATGAAAAGCTTTAATTATTGATTAAACTAATCGGATTATCTATTTCTTTCAATTTTTAATTTACTTTATTTTTTTTTGTTTACTTTTTATAGCTTATAGTCCAGGCAATAGAGACCGTGTAGGGGCTCTACCTAGCAAAATTCATGGTAGTTCTGGAAAAAGGCTTACTATATGTTTTTTGGATCGCTGAATCCGAATTTGTAACTTCCCACCAAAATTTCCCCCAGCAACACCCCCCAAATTTTGGTAAAAAGCCCCCAAAAAAGGTTTTTATTAAAAAATTCCATTTTTTTATTATTTTAGGGAAAAAGTATCAACAAATTCAGAGAGTAGACAAAATTTGCAACAAATTAGATATATGGCATTATGACTTGGGATGAAGGGGAAGGGGAGATCTGCCTCTGAACATGCGCGCGGTGCTGCGTGAACTAAGATGCGCAATTCCACTTAACCACTGACACGTTTACATTCGCCCTCCCATCTCCCCTCCGAACTTTCTCTATAAGGTTTACTTTAAGTTTTTTGGGTCGTTGAATCCGAATTTTTAACTTCCCCCCAAAATTACCCCCCCCCGAACCCCCTCCCAAATAGTTGTTTGTAACTTAAATTTCTTATTGTTTTAGGGGAAAAGCATTACGAAATTCAGAAACTAGACAAAATTTGCAACAAATAGGATATATGACATTATGACGTAGGATGAACGGGGAGGGGGAGGGCTGCCTCTGAACATGCACTGCGGCGCTACGTGCACTAAGTTATGAAGTCCAGGCAACAGGGGATTTTACCTGGAAAAATTAATACTAGTTGTGGATTTCGACTCACTTTATGTTTTTTGGGTCGCTGAATCCGAATTTGTAACTTCCCACCAAAATTTCAACCGGCAACCCCCCAAAAAATTGATTTTTTAAAAAAATTTGGTTTTTGAGAAAAGCGCGCGGGGAATGTTCCGAGGCAACCCCCTCTCTCCCCGTTTATCCGACATCATAATGTCATCTATCCTATTTGTTGCAAATTTTGACTAGTTTCTGAATTTCGTAATGCTTTTTCCCTAAAACAATAAGAAATTTAAGTTAATAACAACTATTTTGGGGGGGTTTCGGGGGGAGGACGAATTTTGGGGGTAAGTTAAAAATTCGGATTCAGCGACCCAAAAAACTTAAAGTAAACCTTATAAGGAAAGTTCGGAGGGGAGGTGGGAGGGCAAATGTAAACGTATGAGTGGCTAAGTGGAATTGCGCAACTTAGCCCACGCAGCACCACGCGCATGTTCCGAGGCAGATCCCCCCTTCCCCTTCATCCTAAGTCATAATGTCATATATCTAATTTGTTCCAAATTTTGTCTACTTTCTGAATTTCTAGGTACTTTTCCTCTAAAAGAATAAAAAATTTTTTGATTGATTATTTATTGAATTAATGATTTTTTTAATAAAAACCTTTTTTTGGGGGGGCTTTTTACCAAAATTTGGGGGGTTGTCGGGGGAAATTTTGGTGGCAAGTTACAAATTCGGATTCAGCGACCCAAAAAACATAAAGTAAGCCGATTTCAAGAATTACCATTAATTTTGCTCTGTAAAATTCCCTATTGCCTGGACTATTATAAGGACGTGAAAAATACGAATGTTTTTGTAAGAAAATATATGTTGTAAATATTAACCCCCTATGGTAAATGTTCCATTAAAATAAATTGTTGCACACATTAAATTGTAAATTTAAATATCAAGGCAAAGATATGGAAATTCCCCATTAGACACAGTGGATAAAAGCGCCGCCACATATACTTCTCCGGAGCGAAAAAATGATTTCCCCGATTTCGACTGTTTGTTACGGCCGTATAAGGGGAATCGAGTTTGGCCTTGGTTTGTTTAATGACAGGATTGAAAAATTATGATTGTCATTACGGTTATACCGCGGCGAAATAAACGAAAATTTCAATCGGTGCAAGAAGCACCAAAAGCGAATCATGGAACGCCCCGCCCATTACCCAACAATTTAGTTCTCATCATGGCCACTAAAACTCAACTTGTGGTACTTTGCGACATCTTTTAACACGCGAGGTCCTGTGCTTTCTTATATACCCAGCTTTGACACAGAACCAGTTCTGCTTCCGCGTCACATTGAAAATCTGATTTTTATAAAATTTTCGGCCTTGGGTGGAAATAAAACTTCGTTTCCGATCTCTCTGGAGATCGGAAACACTAACAGATATACAGTGCATGTAAAAACTTTAAGGACAGCAAAATATTGTAAAAATTTTGATGAATTGAAAATGCGACAAGTGAAATTGTAATACAGTGCTCAGCAAAAGTTTAGACAATGATCGATTATGCTTCTGTGCTGAGAAGTATGTAACGAATTGTTGTAATTCAAATGTCATATATTACTGGGGACTTATTTTTCATACACAAACAATAAATTTTAATTTATACACTTTACATAATATATAATGACAGAAAAACAAATTTAACATTGTTGCAAAAGTATAGACAATCTGTCTGTTAACAGAAAAATATCCATAAATTAAAATCGAACTGCACCTACATTGTCTGCTATTAATGCAAAAATGTGACTTTCTATCGAAGAAACTAAATCCTGCATCACTTGGGGGTCTATTTCGTGCCAAACACATTCAACATCTGATCGAAGTTCATTTACAGAGGAGTATTGTTATAAAATTGCATAAACCGTATGAGATATGATGCCACAAAAGTTTTCGATTGGGTTCAGATCAGGATCATTCTACACGTGGGCCAGTCGAAAACAGTAATATTTTGAGAGTTAAACCAATTTTTTGATTTGTATGCAACATGAATAGACGCATTATCTTGCTCAAATACATACTTTGGAAGAGATAAAAGTTCACCAAATGGCTGTAAATTGTTTTCCAATGTATGTATGTAGTCTTACGCAGCTTGGCGACCACTGAGAATCTCCGGAGATACTTGAGAATTAAAACAAAGTGAGGCCCAAGTGATCAACCCTTTCGAGGGCAAAGGACACATAATTTTAATTCCGGAAATGGCAAGAATATTTAATTAAAATTTTCCTTTTACAATATACGTGAAAATAAGCAATTTCATATTTTCTAATAATTTCGTTTATAAATTCTTGTCCGTTTATAAAAAGAATTACTCCGCACAGGAAAGGGTTCAATTTGTTGTGAGATTTCAAGGTTGGTGGTTTTATCATTTTCATGTAAACTAACGTACATCTTTCTTTAATGCATCTACGAAATTATCCGTTGGCACAGAAAGCTCTAACTCAATTTTAATGCGATTAGCAGTCATCATTTGTCTAGATGCCAGTTTATGGATCCTTCTATAATCTCGTTTTCTGGCCACACGAGTCCTTCCAGATCTATGTTTTGCTTTGAAAGAGTCACTCTTAGACAGTACTTAATAGACAGACTTCTTTGGCCGATTGAAAGTAGCTGAAATTTCCGCAACAGTCTTCCCTTTCGATTTCAGCTTCCATGCTTTAATTATTTCATCTGACTGAAAATTTCTTGCTCGCGCATCTTTACTAACCGATGCTATCGCGAGGTGCACTTAAATACTTCATGCATGTGACGTCATAAGTTTGAAATATGCGGTTTTCGGTGAACAATATCCAAAAAATCACAAAAGTGTCTAAACTTTTGCAATATGCAAATTTCACTTTTTTCAGTTAAATGAAATAATATCCTACATTAAAACCGTTATTTCTGTCCTAAAACGTTTAAAATATGTTTAAAAATAAGTACAGTCATTTGTATAACCCAAGTGTTCGTATTTTTTATTTAAAGGTTAAAAATTACCAGTGTCTAAACTTTTGCTGAGAAGTGTATTATAAATATGCGTATATTATATTTCTTTATAGTAACGATAAAAAAAAAAAAAAAAAAAAAAAAAAAAAAAAAAAAAAAAACCTTTTCCACACTTCTCTTGTTCAGAGATAATATTTATCAGCACTTGTTTCTGAACTAAATAATTTTATTTCATTATTTACACACTAGTTAACCAACTACAATTATATATTCTATAAGATTCTCTGGGACACAGAACTTTCTTCCTTTATTTATAAACATTTATGTATATATATATATATATATACGCACATACATTAGTTTTCAAATGAAACTTACACACATTAATTTTAGCCATATAAAATTGATGCATCTTCTGGAAACAAGCGTGTTTCTTTGTCTACCAATTATATATTTTTAAATATTTATACAGATCCGTTTCACACATATGCCATGATATATAAGAGCTGTTCTTAATTTGTGCACTCCTAGTAACTGGAAGTATGCTTGTACAAGCTATGGTTTTAACGAAAATTTATTTTGAATCATCTGGTGGGCATAAAAAATAATGTGATGTTGTATAAAAAACTAAAGATGTTTTTAATACAACCTCTATAATAAATTGCATCTTATTAATACGTTTTAAAAGAATTTTCTACAAAAAAGGTTTTCTATAGCCTCATTTAAATATTGGGTTTAAAGATTAATCCTGAATACATAATTGTTTCCATTTCAAGCAATAATATAAAGCTTATGTATACTCTATAAGAGATGTATAAAATGTAAAGTAGCCAGATGAACAAAAAAATACGGATTTGTAGAGTTCAGTATGGCGTAAGTGTAGCACATTATTCCAAATACAAAGTTTTCGCTCACGACCGTTATGAGTAGTTTCGTAATTAAAACTTTTCACTTTTGGAATTTATAACAGGCTGCACAAAATTCAATGGCATACATGCATGAAAAGTTATTTAAACAGATAAATGTCAAGAAGAAACAATTTAAATCTTTTGTTATACATAGAACATTACTTTAAAACATATGTGGGAGAGTTTTATATTTAAAATCTTGCGATTTTGGTTTGGGGAGGTTTAAAGTAGGGATGAGATTTCTGCTTTTTTTGCACACCAGTATTTTGTTAGAAAAAATTTTATGTTATTTAATCGGAACGTTTTTGCGATTTCAGAGAATAGCATTTTGTCTACGAATATACTGGTGTGCAAAAAAGCGGAAATCTCATCCCTAGTTTAAAGCTCAATCCTAATTTCGAGTATCCAAATGCATACATTATTCAAGTAAAAGCTGTCCATATTGAACATATAAACAAAATGTTTGAATGTAGGTAATATTTACATTTTTCGCATTAACACTTTGAGCGCCATGTCAGTTACCGGTGACTAACACTTAACTTTCCGTTTAGGCCGCGTCTGACAGTATAAAATACAAAATAAAATTCAAAAGGTTAAATTCTAAATAAATTTTAAGTAATTACAGGATTGTATCATGAATGTATTAAATATTTCTTACCAAAAAATTTTAATAGGTTTTACTAAAACAAAGTAAACATAAAAACGGTTGTCTTTCGCAAGTATTACAAAATGTGGCAACTTCCTTATAGCCGGCAGCACAGACAATCACCTCATCATTGGCGCCAACTTATATGGGCCCATGGGGCGCGAGTCCACCCGATAATTTAATTTGTTAGCCTGCCCAATTTCAATTGATTTACTTCGTTAATTATTTATTAACGATTTGGAAAAATGGTTATTGTCCTCTGTCAGGGTAGGAAATCAAAAACATATCTGAAGCGTTTTATTGGCTGAATCCGCATTTTATTCATTTTCTGATTGGTCTATACTGTAATCTGTATTTCCCTTTACTTTCAACAGAGATGGATACTTCTGTTGCCACTATGAAAAAAAAAGTAATAAAAAACTACAAAAAAAAATTAATAACTCAGAAACAAAATTGAGATACAGCTTTCAAACAAATTGCATTTAAAAGTATATTTTATTTCTCTATATGACGGTGTAAAAAGTAATATGTGGGATATTTAGAAGTTTAAGAATGAAATTTTATTTAAAATTGGTCGTCAGATTTTTACGATGGAAAAGCCTTTTCCCGAACAGCCAATGAAATGCTTGGATAATACATAAGTTTCAGGTGGATAATACGTAAGTTTCAGGAAATCTGACGAGTCGCAGGCGATTTTTTTGTGTAATAACACTATTAATGTTTAATTCATGGCTTACGTAATGTATGATCAACTCCGTGCGATTTTTTGTCTTAAAAAAAATCTTTGAAAAAATCATTTTCCAAATGATCGTTGTAATTTGTTAAATTGCTTTTTTTATTTAACCCTAGATCTACCGGGAATTTTATTCAAGTTTTAATAAAACGTTCTACACCAGAACTTTTTTTTAAAAATATTTAACTTATTTATTTACCTTATTTTTGTCTGGTTTATATACTTAGTTTATTTTAAAGAAATTTCTGGTTTGAATGAATATTTTGTATGTACCTGTCGGGTCCAATGGACCCGTCTGGTAGACGGAGGGTTAATAGCTGAAATGAAGTTTGGTTTTATTGAAGTTCTCAAAATAATTTTGTTTGAAAAATAGTAAGGACATCCATTAGACTTGCAGGATGGTTTTATTGAAGTTCTCAAAATAATTTTGTTTGAAAAATAGTAAGGACATCCATTAGACTTGCAGGAGCACTGAAAGCCCCTTCAGCGGATGTATAATTACATTTCTCTCAAAAACAAATTTCCTGCTTTTTTTTTTCATCTGTTTTAATGTCTTGAATTGGTAAAGCAATGGATGACTAAAGTATATGTTTTTCTTGACATTTAGAATTTTCCACTTTCAATAGTTCGCTATTTTTGCTACTTATAATAAATATTAATGTATTTATAAAGAACACTTGAAAATATAATTTAATAAATTAATTATTAAATTATAATTTATGTTTTGCTTAGAAAAAAAAACATTATTCAACTTTGAATTATCATTTTAGTCATTTAATCCTGTCCGCCTCTGTCTCCATACTCTGTCTACGCGCTAAGGTGAAAAAATTGTATGTATTATTTTACTCAAATTTTTGAGCCCACGCAATATATTTCAAAAGTTGGTGCTACTGAACCTCATCGAGTTCACGGATGAAATTCTAGTATTAATTAAATCTTGATTCGCATATTAAAACGCACACGGTCTGCTAAGTCATATCTTGGAGGAAAACACCTGAAAACCCGATTTTAGCGGCTGACTCATAGATTTACCATTGTGTTTTCCTGCTCCCTGTCCTCCATGTTTTCATACCTTTTGGTGCAGGAAAACATAATGGTAAACGTACGAGTCAGTCGCTATAATCGGGTTTTCAAGTGTTTTTTACCAAGATATGATTTGGCAGACCGGTTGTGTTTTAATATGCGAATCAAGATTTAATTAATCCTAGAATTTCATCCGTGAACTCGATGAGGTGATTTGATTGTCTGTGCTGCCGGGTTCCCGGTCTATTATTTAATTTCCTGACCATTTTTCAATCAAATTGCCCCGCAATTTTTTCGCAGCATAGCTTACAAAACCGTCGCACGTTTGAGACTTTTAGATTTTTTTCTTCTTCTTCTTTTTTTTTTTTTTTTTTTTTTTTTTTTTTAATAGATTGTGTAACAGGTTTCTTATTTCGCGACCCAAATGGAAAGACAGACAAAATAGACTTGGCATGGCACCCAACGTATTAATATAAGTAGAAGATGCTCTCTAAGAAGTTCAATTACATTATAAGGTTTCTCTTACTGTAATATTATAGTAAAGGAAAAGAAAATGTTTATCTCAGGAAATATTTATTTTTTATGCCTGTTTATTGAGTTTATAAAACATTATATCAAGAATTAATTCTTCTTGATTATGCGATAAATATAAGTACATGAAATATAATGAAAAACATACAATAGAAAAACATATATAAGTGTTGATGTTTTTATTTTCAAAATTTTTGGTGAACGTTGAACTATTTCATTTTCTGATAAATAAAAAAGTTATTAAATGTCTTCTGAGGTAACTCTGTCACAAAAAAAAAAGAAGAAGAAGAAACAAAATACTGTTGAAGATGAAAGTTTATTCACAGGTATTCTTTATTTTCTTCTGAATAAATCGTAAAAAAAGTTAATCTATTTTTTCATGTAGTTTGTAATAGTAATGAGCAGTTTTACACATTCCGAACAAAAATTATATTAACTGCCTGTTTACACAAACTAACAACAAAACCATTACATAATCAAATCCCCGCCGGCTCGGCCTACAGTTATAGGTAGATTTAGTAGTTAAATTTTTATTTTAAATAACGAAAGAACAAATAAATTAGTATAACATTAATAAAAATACAAATAAAATGTCGAAATAAAAATCCCATGTCGACGTAAACACGTGTAATTTGCTTACAGCCAAGTGAATGTGACATTTTCCATCAACCATTATTGGCATTTAATCTTATAGTTTGGCGATAAATTTTTGGTCGACGGGATAACCAAGTAGTACCAATATTAGATTTTGTTGCATTAAAATATCTCAATTACAGTGTACTCTCGATAACTCGAAGTTGAAGGGACGCTAAAAAAATTTCGAGATAGCGAGTTTTCGAGATAACTAGGCCATAACTAAAACATAAAAATTCACGTAAAAACATAAGCACAAGATACGGAATAATATTATAAAAATTAGAGTAAGGATAAATGAAATTAAGTATAAATATGTAATGATTGTTGACAATAAGTCTAAATGCAGGATGATAATTTTGATTTTTTAAACAGAAGAAAACAATTACTTTAAATTGAAAAGAATTAGTAAATACATAAATGGTTTTACATTGCTAGAATTTCTTAAAGTCCAGTGCCGTGGTCTGGCGTCTTCTCTTTTGATATTGTTCTTCAACCAATTTTTTCTGTTCGAAAAATAGCGGTAAAGTCATCGTTTTCCACGTTTTCCGAGCATTACATACAAAAAAGCCATCCATATGAAAAGGAAACACTTGTTTTCCTCCTTTGTTTGGCGTTCAAATGGCCAGATGGAAATATGCGGAATCGTCCCTGACTCCTCAGAGAGATAATGAGGGGTGCGAGAGATTCTTGGAAACCCCTCTATTTTTTTTTCGAAACAATTGGACAGCGATTTTTCCGGAAAGATTCATTTTTTACTTTTAAAAATATTCGAAATAACAAGGTTTTGAGTGAAAACTCTTCGAGATAAGAATTAAAATTAACGTTAGATGAATATGTAAAATCAAGGGGAAAAATAATTTTTCGACATACCAAGGTTTTCGAGGTATGGAAGTTCGAGATACCGAGAGTATACTGTAGTTGATTTTCTGTACGCAAGTAAAACTTATTGGTTTACAATGGAAGTCTATAGGAATCTGGCGAAATATTAGAGATATCGACAAGTTGGCGTCACTTTTGGCGTCTAATTTTGACCGCCAAATTTGGCGATATATCGCCCTGTTGGCGACAAACTTGTCGGCATTTGGCGACAGAATAGAGTCCATCCTACGGTAACCCACCTTATATGTATGGAGATACGATAGCGTAATATATATATCTATAGATTTTTATTTTTCACGAGGAAATCTGGCAATAGAAAAGTAATTCTTGTGGTAAGAATTTTATTATGGTTTTTTTTAAATTGTTGGCAACTGCTATAACGCATTTTTTTTTAATTTTCCCGTCATTTTTCTGTAAGAGCTGGTTTTATCAGAATCATATTAAGGCGCTATTCAAAATTTTTAACCCTCCCCCATTTCTACTACCATGGGCCGATTTTTCTCATTTCCAATCCCCATTGAGATATTGGCGAGTTTGAAGACGATCCATGCAGAATTGTGACTTTTATCGTGCAGACAAAATTTAGTCCATATATATATATATATATATATATATACATATAAACTTTTTAAATGGGGGGTGGTTTTGGGTTCCTGGGGTCATATAATGAAAAGTTACGAAGGAATTTTTCAAAAGTTTCACCATGGTAATGACTGCAACAGTGTTGCCAGATTGGGGACTTTTTAAATTAGATTATTTGCCTCCACCACTTTTTTTAAAATAGTATAATTCACCTTATTTTTCAGTATTTTTAATTTATTTGTAAATAGGGGGAATATTTCTATTTTAAAAAAGCGGTGACAATCAACAATCTGGGGACAAAAAAGTCCCCAATCTGGCAACACTGGACTGTAATAGGTAATATTTCTTACGAAATCTACCTAAAAGCGACATTAATATGCTGAATAAGAATACAGTAATTAAAATCTTGATTATCCTGCAGTTGGTTTAGAAAATACACATATTAAACTTTAGATGTGAATGCGATGACGGTGGATTAGTCTGTTTTACTGTTATAAAAATGAAAGTCGTAGTAAGTACATTCTATATTAGTACTTTTTGGGGTGCTGAAATATTCTCCTGTAATATGTAGTCCCCGCCGGCTGAGAGGTTCTGCTATCAAAGCTGTTAGACGAAAGGTGCTGGGCTCGAACTCAATTGCGTCCGTCGGCCTAATCGTTCTGAGTCTTTCGTGGTTTTCTTCGAAACTTATGTGTTATTATGGGTTAGATTCCCTTAGAAAGACCCCCACGGAAGAAATTCCCTCTTTGGCCTATATTCCATTCGTAAATATGTGTAGGCCGTTATAAATAATACCCAACAAAAGCCTGTGACATCTAGACGTTAATCATACAATAACCGATTTAAAAAAGTACTCATTTTTTTATTGGACGATTAAATGTGGAATTCTTCGTCTTGGTTGTTACGATTCGGAAAGATGCATTTTTTTCTTTTTAGGATGTACCTGCAGTATACGGAAAAGAAACCAAGAACCTGGAATTTTGTTGTCCTCCAACAGTAGAAAACATTGTCATTCTGATTATTAGCAGGGTTGCCAGTATAGCATCTATTTTTATTCAAGTTCATACCAGAATTAAAGAATAGTATTGTATGCTTTATTTAATGAGAGACTTTTAGCGAACACTTAAATTTCCTGACTAGCATTTATTATTTGTACTTGAGTTTACTACTCATTTGTTATAAAATTATAAAAAATCTACAAAAAACTTTAAAAATTATTTGAAAAAACTTATAAAAAATTCAAAAAATTTTATAAAATCCAAAAATATATCTAGTTTTTGTAATGCTATACTTAAACTTCCGCCTAGTAAATTCTCTCTGCTTTTTCTATTTTTTTTTTATCATACTCCTTATTATCATACATTATCACTTATCACTACATTACTACATACATTATCACTACTACTTATCATTGTTTTTACTTCAAGTAGCTCATTTTTTCCACCTGTTCAGGTCATTTTGATCCCTTTTTTATTGTTTCCCCCCCCCCTTTAATTTAATTGCTACCATCCAGGTCTTAGATTGCTCTCCTGCCATTTCTCACCAGTTCTGATCCCGGGGATGTGTGGAGTTGTTTACAAGGGCCTCTGTTAAAAAGGTGTTCGAAGTCGAAGTAGCGAACACTTAAATTAACAATTCTTCTTTAAAAATTTCCTGTGTGAATTTTGAAAATTCGGATTACAATTGAAGGCCGAGCTGCAACCCTGGTTGTTAGACGTTCCAGATTTCTGCTTTTTTTCTCTTTACTGTAAAAATGTAAGATTTGTCTCTTTTTCACAGACAAACAAACAGTTTCATATTTTGCAGGAATCATTTTATCAGGCACTAAGAACAGGAAATCTCTTATAAGAAAATGTGCCGGGGAAAGAAATTTAATTCAATTTTTATCATCATCATTTGCATTTGCATGGGAAGGCGAATTTAACGATGACTACAACTTCAACTATCACGATCTCTGCAAGTATCGTTGATAATATCTAGAAAGTTAACAGAGTCTTTCTAATGATTTTTTGAAAATGATGTTTAGCTGAACTTAGCAAAAAAAAGCCCTTCGCATCGTGGTATGAACGTCGAAACATGAGTACGGGGCTTATATTTTCTTGTCATTAGTTGTTTTCAAAATCTATAGTTGTCGTCTGGAAGAGAAACCTCTGAATATGATAGAATGATACTATAACAGGGTTCATACGGGTGCTTGAATTTCCAGACTAAGAATTCTTCGGTACCAGTATTTTCTTATGGAAAATCTCTCCTTAAATAAGGCGAAATTTCGTTTATTTAAACTAGATTTATTTTTCTGTAAAAAAAAAATACTGATATTTTGCCTTGAAAATAATGGCACCCGTACGAACCCTGCATAAAATCTTTAGTAAAATGTGGTTCTGGAGAAAGTAACTACTAAAGTAAATATAGTGAAATTTCGCAATAAATCTACGGAGTGGTGGTGTGCTTCATACTGTATTCTACTCAATGAGCTAAATAAAAATGTTTCCATAAAGACAGACTGTTATCTTATAATTGGGGAAAACACCAATGTTCTTTGATCTCATGCCAAAAGGGATAACGGATACTGCAGATGAGCTGTTTACTAATAACGACTGCAGATAATATCTCCTAAATAATTGGTCGAATGGTGCTGATTATATTTCCTAAATATGGAATGTTGCAAATGGTTTACTAAATACTAAGTGGTTACTATCTTATAATGGATTTACAAAGAGCAATGGCTACTTTTATTATGCCAGTTTTTGTTGCACGTTACAAATCATCGTAACATTACTATTGCAATTTTATAAAAATTAACAAGCACCTTCAGTATAGATGTTTGCTATTATTGAATATTCTTCAAGATTTTTATATCTTTGCAGGCATTACATAAAACACTTTACTTATTAATTTTGCATTCTTAATATTAGTAATCATTTCTTCAAGAATTCCAAATATCCAATTATAAATGATTTTTTTTTCAAAGAACAAATTATCGCCACCCCCAACCCCCTCGAAAAAAACCCCTCAGTTATTAATCAATTCATTCTATATGATTCATCAAATTGATTGATTTTTAGGTGCGTTCGTAATTATATAAATACGTAGCACCTATAGTCGTCGTTCAGTCCGTCTGTCTGTCCGCATATAACAGAGCAAAAACTACCTAACCGAATGGCCTGAAATTTTAAATATATGACTGTTGCAAAATTTTGTCGAGCCATTTAAATTTTTATGAAAATCGGATGTATAGTTTAATTACAGGGACAGTCAAAAGTTTTTCTTTACATTACGGCCAATGGGAAAAATTATTGCAAGTGCATTTTAAGGGTGTTACAGCCTTCCGAATGTTCTAAAGTTTTAAATACATAATTGTTGTAATATTTTGTCGAGCCATTTAAATTTTTATGAAAATCGGATGTATAGTTTAATTACAGGGACAGTCAAAAGTTTTTCTTTACATTACGGCCAATGGGAAAAATTATTGCAAGTGCATTTTAAGGGTGTTACAGCCTTCCGAATGTTCTGAAATTTTAAATACATAATTGTTGTAATATTTTGTCGAGCCATTTAAATTTTTATGAAAATCGGATGTATAGTTTAATTACAGGGACAGTCAAAAGTTTTTCTTTACATTACGGCCAATGGGAAAAATTATTGCAAGTGCATTTTAATGTTGTTAAAGCCTTCCGAATGTTTTGAAATTTTAAATACGTAATTGTTGTAATATTTTGTTGAGCCATTTTAAATTTTATGAAAATCGGATGTATAGTTTAGTTGCAGGGATAGACAAAAGTTTTCCGTTACATTACGGCCAATGGGGGAAAATTATTGCAAGTGCATTTTAATGATGTTAAAGCCTTCCGAATGGTCTGAAATTTTAAATATATAATTGTTGCAAAATTTTGTTGAACCATTTCAAATTTTATGAAAATCGGATGTATAGGTTAATTACAGGGACAGTCAAAAGTGTTCTGTTACATTACGGGGAATAGGAAAAAAAATATTGCAAGTGCATTTTAATGATGTTACAGATTATGCACTTATGAAGTGCAAAAAATATACATTCAGTACAATATGGGGTGCAAAAAATAATTATAAAACTAGTTATAGTACGAACGCACCTCATTTGCCACGTTTGACGAGCAATTTCCAACTTGTTATCCTTATGAGCAGTTTAATTCATCGTTTCCTAACAGTAAGTATTTGAACTAATGTGAATTACTTTCCGATAAACAGTACTATTGAATCCGGCCTTGATACTTTCCATATAAACATCTGTCGTTTTTGCTTGTTCTATTTAAATATGCTATATTCTTACAGACATAATTTGATTTGATTGTATACTGCAAACATGGAATTTTAATACACCGTAAAGTAATAGTAATAAAATATAAACTGGAAAAATGAAGCTGAATGTACGAAAACGGGAAAAGCCGCCAATCATGCTTGAAGCCGTTACTATTAATTATGGCGCTCGGCATAATCGAATTATTCTTATATTCGAATTATATGAAAAGCATAAGCGATATTATACTCTTATGAATAGTTTTTAGCCAACTTTCTCAGATCCAAGGATCTGCGGATTATCATCATTCCATACTGCAACATTCCATAGGCCTAAATCTGCGGAAATTCAAGTATTTTTACAATTCCTTTAATCTGGAAAAGTGGGGGAAAATACGCTTAAATTGGTGAAACAGCATTTTTTATCCACTTCTAAATATTTCTAGAGAATGACGTGGAAGAACTCTATAATCTTATCAACTAATCTTAATTACGCTTATTTTGTGCAGTTTCTGTATTTATCGTCAATCAGAAAAGCAAAAGGTCGCTTATCTGATTTGAGTTTCCATTTATTTATTTAAATCTTACAATCTGCCTTTCGCTCGTGCGTACATACAGGCTTTTGCGTCGTTGATAAGTGGGTTTGATGGCAAGGTCTAAATAGCTCTGAAATTCTTTCTTTTTTTCTTTTGCTAATAACTATATTTAAAAAACAATTTTAAACTATTAATAATATGTAAGAAAAAAACATTTTTTGAATATTTAAAAAAATCATTTTTCTTAAAAATGCTGTACCGAAACCTATAAAAATCATGAACTAGTCTAGAACTATTAAAAACGTAAAAATGCAATTTCTGCATAAGTTTTTCAACGAATTAGGGAAGGGGGTAAATAATAAAATTAATTACGATAAATCACATTCCCCCCCCCCCCCTCTGAAATGTCCATTGTAGTATTTATACAGGTGGAGAATGCATAATAGTTTCAGTAAATACTAATTAAGAAAAGCATAATTTGTTTAATAAAAATCAACGTGGTTCAGCGTCTGCAGCGACATGCTGCTCAGGATGATACAGACTGATCTTGCCAATTGGCATAGACAAAAGTTAAAGGGAGTTGGCTGTTGCCATCTTATATTGTACATTACAATTCTCCCACACTAATTTAGGAGCACTTACAATAATTAAGACTTACCTTATATATCTGGATACAATAATGAAAATTTAAAATTACTGAGTTTGGCAATAAAAATGTAATACAATAATAAAGTTTGTTATTGGGGAATAGTTAAAGGAAGGAGGGGGGGAATGTCCCATAATTAATTTACAATGTACACAAGTTTATAAGTCCAATCGCTGTACTGGTTTTCTTGTTCGTGTGGATCGCCTCAGTCCTTGGGAAGCAGTACTCACTAGGTCTGATGATCCATCCCTGGTCCTCGATTCAACTGGAACACTCACTTTAGGGCTACTGGCAGCAGGGGTATTTGCAGTTTGTATTGCAACACTGGTAGTTGATCTGGACGTTTCTTTGTGTTTTGCATCGTCACTAAATGTGACAGACAACTTCCTCCGTGGAGTAACATGCATGGCAGGAAACTGTCGGTCAACTTGGCACTGGCGGAGTTGGTCGAAATGTCTTTTAATTATATATCCATCATCTAATTCTATTAAGTAATGGACACGTCCAAGACGTTCGACGACTGTTCCATACTTCCACAGTATTGAGTTAGAATAATTTCTTGATTGTACTCGAGTACCTAATTTGAATGATTTGTCAAAATTGGGTTGAGGTGCAGTGTTTCTCAAGACTTCAGATGTTTCAGGTCTCAAGAGGTCTAATTTAGTTTTGAGGTTCCTGCCATAGAGTAGTTCTGCAGGTGTCTTTCCACAAGAAAGTGGTGTTGCTCTGAAACGGAATAGTAGTTCACACAGCTTCTCTTGAAGGGTGCCTGGCTGAAACCGCATGCATTTTAGTTTGGCTTTGAGGATTTGGCAATATCGTTCAGCTTGACCATTCGTTTCAGGGTGTCCAGGCGCACTATGTCTTTGCCTTATGCCATTTCGTTTGCAGAAACTTACAAATTCTGTTGATTTGAAGATTTTTGCATTAACAAGTATGTCTGGCAATCCATGACGGCTGAATATTTTTCTCAGGAAACATATAGTCGAATTAGAATCTGGATCTCTCCTCATAGAATAGATTTCAGGCCACTTGGATTTAGCATCAATAGCAAGGAAGAAGAAATGTCCCGTGAATGGTCCAGCATAGTCTATGTGGACACGTTGAAAATTTCTAGCTGGTATGTCCCAATTGTGTATTGGAGCTTTCTGAGGATTTTTCTTTATATCGCAACATTCCTTGCAGCTTTTTACTAAGGCTTCAATATCTGTGTCAATGTTTTTCCAATAACAGTAATTTCTGGCAAGGGCTTTCATCTTGACAATGCCTACATGAGTGGAATGGAGTTCTTGTAAAATAGCTGGTTGAAGTCTTTTAGGGATGATGACACGATGACCTCTTAATAAAATACCTTCTTGAAGTGTGATTTCTGGATCCATGATCTTACCATTTAGGACGTTTTCTTTTAGATTTGAAAGTTCTTCATCGCATGATGTTTCCTGTTGTATAGTTGTTGCTGTAATGGTATCTGTTGAAATTTGATGTATCACAGATTCTTGAAAAGCAAATTCATCATCAACTATATTTACTTCATAATCACTTAAAGGAAGAGGGCTTCGAGACAGATAATCCACATTTGTATGGTCTGATGACTTCCGATACACAATTTTGTAATCAAAGTTTGAAAGGAAATGTGCATATCGAAGCATTCTTGTTGCAGCCAGAACAGGAAGTTTTTTCTCTGGATGAAGAATTGTCATAACAGGTTTATTATCTACAATCAATGTAAATTTTCTTCCAAAAATATAACCATAAAACTTCTTACATGCCCAAAAGACTGCTGTGGCTTCTCTGTCAAGTTGACTGTAGTTCCTCTCTGCTGCGGTGAGTGATCTGGAGGCAAAGCCTATAGGTCGTTCACTTCCATCAGGCATGGTATGTGAAAGTATACCTGATAGTCCAAATGGGCTGGTATCTGTAGCTAATGTTACCGGTAATTCAGGAGTAAAGGGTATCAGAACTTGTTCACTGGCTATTTCTGCTTTAGCCTTTATCCATGCGGCTTCGCAATCAGCTGTCCACCTATACAGAACATTTTTTCTGAGGAGTTCATTCAATGGATATAATAAAGTAGATACATCTTTGATAAATTTGGAATAGTACATCACTAATCCTAAGAACTGTCTAAGTTCATCCACATTCTTTGGTCTGGGGGCATCTTGAATTGCCTTAATTTTTTCAGGGGATTTACTTAATCCTTCAGAACTGATTACATGTCCAAGATATTCCACCTTTTTCTGAAAAAATTTACATTTGTTGACATTTATGTGTAAATCATATTTCCTAAGTTTCTGTAACACTTGAAGTAAACGCCGTTTGCATTCTTCAAGGGTTTTTCCTTGAGTAATTAGGTCGTCAAAATATGCTGTGGTACCATCTAGATCTTGAACAAATTGGTCAATAAAGGAATGGAATTCATTCGGTGCTGACTTGATACCGAAAAATAAACGTTTAGCCCAATATGTGCCTTTATGTGATGAAATTGTTTGGATTTTGGCACTCTCTTCATCAACAGGTAAGTGTAAATATGCTTTGTGTATGTCTAAAGTACAAAAATATGTTCCACCGCTAAGTTCATTAAAAATTTCTTCAATCTTTGGGATTGGATGCCTGGCATCATGTAATTGTTCATTTACGGTTACTTTGTAATCAGCACATAGTCTGACAGACCCATCAGATTTTGGAACAACAACAAGCGGTGTACCCCACTCGGAATGATCAACTTTTTCAATAATGTTCTGAGATATTAATTTATCAAGTTCTGTCTCCACCTTTTCTCTCGGGGCATATGGAACTGGGCGTGGTTTTATAAATACAGGCTTGGCACCTTCACGTAACTTGAGTGAGCAGGTATAATTTGGAATTTTTCCAACTTTTTGTTCAAATACATCGGAATATTCTTTTAGAATAGAATCGACAGAGTCTTTGATATTCACCAAGGGTATCTGGTTGACTGTTGTAATATTTATGTCATTTAAATTAATTTTTAAATTTCTAATCCAGTTTCTACCTAAAATGGCTTCTTTTTTCAGATCAATTAAATATAAATCCTCTAAGCTGGAATATCCATTGTACGTGGCATTAATTTTAACATATCCAACTGGCTTGAAAATATTTCCAGTATAACTGCGAAAACCTACGTTTGTGTTTAAAATTGGAGTATTTGTTGAAATTGATCTATGTCCATGATACTGACGCGGCTTCCAGAGTCACATTCAAAGCAGTTTGGTTTCCCATTTAACTGGACGATTGCAAAAATTCTGTCATCATTTTCTAAGGAATTTAAACATATATCTATAATCTGGCCAATTTGAAAATCACTAGTTTCTGCATTCTCAACATAGCGTACACTGTTATCTTCATGATTAATTTTTTTTTCTTTTTAATAAGTTCTGTAATGCAAACTTTGCTAATGTGCCCATTTTTTGAGCAATAATTACATTTGAGTCTGTTTTTGACGCGGCATTGGTCTGTAGGGTGGTTATTTTAAACACAATGTAAACAAACATCCCCTAATCCTAAATCTGAAAATATGAATCGAAGGCGCGGCGCGGCCCGGTGAGCGTGTGTGGTGTTGTTGCGGCAGCTATTAGTCCACGTGTGCGTCGAGGGTTCTGCTTTTCAGTGTGGTGAGAGTAAATTTATTCGAGTATTGTAATATATTAGTGTTTGTATTTCTTATTTGTAATTAGTGTTGAGTGTTGTTCCTTTTAAGTGCACGTGTACAGTCTGAGTACGTTGGACTGGTCTCCAGGCACGGTTTTGAGTAATGTCGGGAACTGAGGTAAAGATTAAAGAAAGTACAGGATTCAATAATGAAGAATTCAAAAAATATAACTGGAATGACGGCAGGACGGCTAAGCAGCAAATCAACTTTTTACCAAATTTAAAAGACTGCGTTATTATTGTAGAGAGTCAAGAGGGCGGGCTACATAAGCTAAACCCAATCCGGCTAAAAAATGAAATGAAACAGAACTTTGAACACTACAAAGAAATAGAGACAGTCAGATACACCAGAAACAACAAGATGTTAATCACCACGAAAAGTTACGAATGTGCCAACGAGATTGTAAATAAAGAGCAAATATTTAATACTAAAGTCAAGCATATACTAATGAATGAAAACATAACAACAAGATTTTTAATTTTCAGAATAGACACGGACATAACCCTCAAGGAAATCCAGGAAGAGATAGAAGAAGAAAATCAAATAACTATCCAAAATATCAGAAGATTTACTACTAGACACGAAGGTCGGATAATACCCACAGGAACTGTGCTATTAACCATTTATGGACATGAGTTACCTGAATACGTGAAAATGTTCTACATGAGGCAAAAAATTAGTTTATTTGTTGATAGGCCCAGAAGATGCAATGTGTGTCAAAGCTTTAATCATGGAACAAATAAATGCTCAAATGAAAAGAGATGCAAAAGATGCGGAAAAGAACATCCTGAATTGATATGTAAAGAAGAAGAAATTAGATGCGCAAACTGTGGGAAAAGTCATGAAGCAGACGACGATGAATGTGAAGTAAAAAAACAAGAGGTTGAAATTCAAAGATATAAGAGCGAAAATCATATTACTTTGGCTGAAGCCAGGCGACAGTTCAAATTGAAAACAACTGAAAGTTACGCAGCCAAAACAAAAACAAACATTGAAAAAGTTAATGATGAAAGCAATTACCACAAGCTTGCGGTACTGATGGAAGAAAAATTCAACAAGATTATGGACATTGTAGTCTACATGTGTGCAGTTATGGTGAGTTTACAGCAAAAACCAGAAAATGTAGTTGAAAAGGGGTCGGAAGGAAACGAAGACGAAACTACAAAAAAAAGCAAAATGGGAAAAAGAGATGTCATGGCTGAGTTTTATAACCAGCTAAAAGAAAAGAAATTGAAGCTAACAAATGAAGCCCAGGAAGGAGAACTATTGTTGTTTCAGGCAAGCCTAACTCCAGAGAACGACAAAATGCTGGTAGATCCGGAAAATGGATAAGGTCTACGGACTCTGTTGTGCTTGTTTACTTGGTGCTAGTGAATGGTGTATTGTCGGTTGGTGGATCGGTATTTATTCTGGGATGAACAGGACTTTAAATTGTGGGGTAAGTGTTGAAAGTTTTTGTGTCTGTTTATTGTTCTGTGTTATTAGTGTTTTTGTCAGTTTTTGTTTATGGACACTTTTTTATGTCAGTGGAATATAAGGGGATTAAGGTCAAACTTGCCCTGGCTTCGCACTGGTATGTTTCGTAATAGTATCGTCTGGGCGTTTCAGGAAACTCTTCTCAGCAATAATTTCAATTTATCCTTGAGTAATAGGTACGTTTTTCGTGCTGACAGGCCTGGTTGTTCATTGAGGGCGGGAGGCGGCTTGCTGCTTGCGGTGTCGAAGCGGATCCCTGTTAGGATGCTTCAGCTTCCTAGGATTGGCCGAGACCATGAGGCTCTTGGAATTAAAATTTGGCACAAAAAAAGGTGGATTGCTATCATCAATATTTACGCGCCGAAGGGGTTTGCGGATATTAGGTGGTTGGAGAGTATCAAAGAGGTGATCGGGCATGACTATATCATTGTTGGCGACTTCAACATTAACTTTCTGAATTGGCAAAATAACCCTAAAGCTAATAAAATGATAAATTTGATGAATTGGATCACGCACACGGATGCTATCTTAATGAATTTAGATCAGGCTACGAGATGTAGGGACGGGGGCACGGGTTCTTTATTGGACTTGACAATTGTGTCGGATAATTTAGCTCGGATCTTCCAGGTGGATGTTCTTCCTGACCCGTTGGGTTCGGATCACTACCCTATCAGGATTCTTGAAAGGTCCAACGGAGGTAGCGGTAAGAAACGGTTCTGGACTCAGGTCAGTTGGCAGCGTGTTTGCTCGGTGGTGGATGGTTTGGAAGATGATGTTTATGCTGAGGGGTTGGACAGGTGGTCAACGGATATCTCCCAGGCGTTGATTCAGTGTACGGAGAGGTTTCCAGTGAGTGGGGGCAATCTTCCGCCCGGGTGGGGGATTGTCACTCGTAGACTATTGGCTCTTAAAAGGTTTTACCACAGGAAGGCAGTTCGTTTAGGTCAGTTAGATTTATGGTGCAAATACAAGTTCTATAACGCTAAACTGAAGAAGCAGATTAAGAAAGACAATCAGAAGTTTTGGGATTCTGTTGCCAGGGTGGCTGGAAGGGGACCTCACATTTACAAGATTATTCGGGGAATTAACAATTTGAAGGAGGAGGAGGCGAATATGGACTTTGATTTCCCAAACTGTCCACCTGATGCGGTTTCCCAAGCAAACTTGTTTGCTACTATATTCCAAAATTCTCCGATCCTTCATGACATACCTATTGACTTCTCGGGAGATGATGAGGTGGACACAAGGTTTAAGATGGACCATATGGAGAGGATAATCAGGAAAAGTAAATCTACTTCACCTGGTATAGACGGGATCAAAATGAATTTCTATAAAAACCTAAAAACCAAGGTGTTATCTCAGGTGCTGGAGATGTATAATAAGATTCTCGAGACAAAAAAAATCCCTGAAATCTGGAAAGAAGTCATCATGCTGCCCATTAGAAAACCAGGGAAGAAAAGGAACGACATAAGGGGATATAGGCCAATCGCTTTGACTGTGACCAGTAAAAAAATATTTGAAAAGATGATATTAGATATTCTGCTCAATTGGAGCATGAAAAACAAAATATTTCATAGGAACCACTATGGTTTTATTCCGTTCAGGGACTGCGAGGCTGCCGTGTACAGGATTTACAGAGATATTCGAAGAGGACGTCAAGCCAAACAGAAGGGATTTTTAGTGGCTTTGGACATTAAGGGTGCTTATGATAATGTATGGTGGGATGGTCTTCTGCTTAAATTAAAAAAATTGGGGCTAGGTGCAGATCTGTGTATTCTGATCCGGAATCTCATGCAGGAGCTGAGGATTCGAGTTAAATGGAGGGGCTTGTTCTCGGAGCCATTCATGTATCTGAGGGGCTTATTACAGGGCAGTCCTCTTTCTCCTTTTCTTTTTGCCATTTACTTAGCTGATATTTTTGAGATTTTTGACTCTTGTATTCATTGCGTGATCTATGCTGACGATATTTTTCTTTATGGTTTTCATGACAATGTGGAGTGGCTGAGGGACATTTTACAGGAGAATCTGATTAGGACAATCCATTGGTTACGTGCATGGAATCTTGAGGTGAATCCTAATAAGTGCCAAATCATGAAGATAGGGCGGTGGAATGAGGATGTGGAGAAGTTTAAGATTAGAGGTCAGGAGGTTGATTTTTCAGAGAAGTTAAGAGTTTTAGGAGTGTTCTTAAACAGTCAGGGGAATCTTAAGAACCATATTGCCATGCTGAAAGAGAAATCAAGCAAGAGAATGAACATGCTTAAAGTTATTGCTGGCAGGAGTTGGGGCACTGAAACCAAATATCTTTTAAAAATTACAAATAGCATGATGGGATCTCTTCTAGATGGTAACCCAAGGATTCTAGCGCACTCAAACAAAACTGAAAGTCGCCAACTTCAAGTGATTCAAAATGCGGGCCTTAGATGGGCGAGCGGCATGCCAAGGTGGTGCCCAATCCCAGTGCTATTACAAGAGTGCGGGGTCTGGAGCAGCCACTCAAGAAGAGAATTTTTGGCTGTAAAGAGGACTATTTCAGAAATCAAACATAAAGAGTATACCGATGTCCTGTCAGAGGATTTACTTTACAGGGAACTGAACATCCTTAGTCGGCATAACACGAATGTTAACGAAATGATTACTTACAAGTGGGGCACCAAGGTGAATGAAAATTGCAAAATTTATGTTAATGCCTGGCCTTTCCAGAATAAAGATTTCCCTGAGGAGGTAATTAGGAATTCGTTTAGCTGTTTTTATCAGATGCACAGAGACAAGGCGATCATCATTGCTACAGATGCTTCAAAAGAGGCGAACAAGACTGCGATTGGAATGGTCAACCAACATACGGGCAACCGGATGGCGTTGAAAATTCCCAACATCAATTCGATTTTTACTGCGGAAGCAATTGCATTGTTGGTTGCTATTAAGTACTATATGGTGGAGGGTGGGAAATATATGTTTTTCACGGATGCCAAAAGTGTTTTGATGGCCCTTGAGAAGATCAATCGTAAGCCGGTGGCGGTAATCACCATGCTAAGGGATGAGATTAATAGGAAAAGGATGGATCAGTTTCAGATGGAATTTATCTGGGTGCCTGGACATAAAGGAATTGAAATCAACGAGTGCGCAGATGAGCTGGCCAGGAAGGGCCCGTATAGCAATATTTGTATTCCATGGTTTTCTCCCGAGGACTGGATGATGGTTGTGAGAAATAATAAACAGAGGGAGGCTATTTGGGATTGGAACCAATATAGGATTGATCATTCAGGTCGTGGTTGGGATTACGCCAACATAGGGCATCCGCATCAGTGTCTTAGGAGGGAGAGTGGTGTAATATTTGCTCGGTTTCTGACCAAGACTGTTCTCACTCTGGTTCGTCATAAGAAGTTTCTGGGTAGTGGGGATGCTAAGTGTGATTTGTGTGGTGGCGAGGAGCAAACCGAGGATCATTTGGTTGTGAGGTGTAAGAAATTTTGTAGGGTTCGGGATAAGATTTTTAGCAAGATATCGATATCGAAGAGTATGTCGTACGAAGAGATTTTTTCAGCAATGGGGAGAAAGGGTAATGAAGAGTTGGCTTTGTTCTCTCAGTTCGTGAATGAGATTTATCGACACTGTCGGAGTTGGATTGACGCTGCTGTATAGGACTTAATGTTGACAGTGGTGGTACTTCGTTGTGCGGGTTTATTTGGTTTCTGTCGTATCTGTCTCTGGTAGTTTATCTAGGTAGTGGATTATGACAGCTATACAGAAATAGTAAGCTGCTCACCGGGCCCAAAAGGGTCAATAAACAAACAAACAAACAAACAATAATCCTAAATCTTTCAAATTAACTGAACGATGATTTCGGCTGTGTGATCGATCCCTGCTGGATACTTTTGATTTGGATCGAAAACTATTTCTTTTATTTGAAGTTGAGACTTTAAATACGTTTGTAGCAGTACTTTTGTATATTTCTTTATTTTCTATTTTTGACGCTTCAATAGCTAAAGCTATTTCTAAAGCCTGATCGAAAGACAGTTCCGATTGTTGAAGTATTTTTTCACGAATCTCAGCATCATAGAGACCACGAATAAACTGTGCACGTAATAATAAATTAATAACAGATTTTGAACACTCTGCTGTGTCGCAGGTCGATTTAAAATCAGCAGTTTTTATCAGTTCTTTTAACGCAGTAATGTAGTTAGAAATGGACTCACCTGAATGTTGAGTTCTGCACAAAAACTTGTGTTGTTCAGTCAAAATATTTATTTGTTTGCACAGATGATCTTTAAGAAGTTGCAGGAGTTCATCATAAGTTTTTTTCGATGGCAAATCAGGTGCCGTTAAGTTTGAAAGCAATCTGTAATACTTGGCTCCGAGGCAGTTGATTAGCACTAACTTTTTTGCTTCTGTAGTCTCCGGAGTTGTGTCCGTTAATCCTTTAAGTTGATAATAATTTTCCAGTCTCTGTATGTAGTCGTCAAATGATTCGACGTTTTCGTCAAAACATTCAAAGTTGATAGTTTGATTTTGAAGCAGGCCCCGAGCCCTGGCTGGTTCACTTGAAGCGGTTGGTGTCACGCTAAGCCTACCCACGAGTGTATTTAAGGCGGTTATTAGCTCGTTTATTTCAGTCATGTCGACCTTTTTTTTCTCTCGTCGCCACTGTAGTATTTATGGAGGTGGAGAATGCATAATAGTTTCAGTAAATACTAATTAAGAAAAGCATAATTTGTTTAATAAAAATCAACGTGGTTCAGCGTCTGCAGCGACATGTTGCTCAGGATGATACAGACTGATCTTACCAATTGGCATAGACAAAAGTTAAAGGGAGTTGGCTGTTGCCATCTTATATTATACATTACATCCATTATGAATCAAAAGATTTTGAAATACATATCTTAAAATTGTACTATTGCATCAATATAAATTTATAAAAAATGTTATTAAAATGCATAAAAGATAAAAAATGCAAGATTTGACATGGAACTGTTTAGTTTTACAAATTTGGAGCTTGAAAACACTCCGCCCTAAAATAAAGTTTCTTTGCTTATTGTTTTGTAGAAAGTTTTTAAATAATTTTTTATGGCGTTATACAATTTCAGTAATATTACAGCACATTATTGAGGCGTATAGACCTTGTGATGTACCCAATAGAAATACTCATTCATATTATATTACATTATATTACTTTTATGCTTTTTCTTTTCTTTACTTTTCTTTTTCTCTTATTTGAAATTGAAGAAGCCACTAAAAGTAATACCAATCAAAAGGTTCCTGTGTTACTTTCATGCTTGTATAAGATGTTTGGTGCTGCCATCTATTGCAATTTGCATGAATATCAAAATCGTATTGTAACATAAATGAATTATTTAATCTTTGTATTGTTTGTTCCTTTTTTGTCTTACACCTCCTCAAAATTAACATTGCATGAATTAAATTTTATAAAACAAAGCTATCTTAACCTTTTAAAAAATAATTTCGTTCATAATCTTATAAAAAGCCATTTAGAAACGTCAATTTATTAACGAGAACATTCAGAAAAAAAATGAGAATTATTAGAAGAAAAATTAAGAATTAATTTTAGAACATGAATTATTCCTGAAATATTTAAAATAATAAACGAGGTAGAACAAAATCGACATTAGAAATTTGTCTGTTAAGTAATCTTCTTAGCGTATTATTTTTGATAATATAGTAACATTAATTTGCTGCTGCCATCTATTATCAGCTTACTTGAATAGAACTATTTTCTCTATGTTACGGATCTTCAACTTTTTTGTCTGAAATCGTTTGCCACTAAAAATTTCGAAAGTAATTGCCGCCTTATTTAATCGCAAACTTTCTATAATTAATTAAAGGTATTTTTTCTACAGTAGAATGGCGGTAGATTGGTGGTCCGCTTGCAATATCTTAAATAATCCTGCTCTATGAAGTTTTCGTTTAGCAGGTGGACTGGTGTTCTCCTACCGCCACACTTTTGATCAGAAAACAGCTGTAGGTACTAAATAAAAGAAAAATAAAAAGATATGCAAATACAAAATTTTGTTAATACAAAATTCAATGCAGAAATTTTCGTAATACATACTAAATTTGAATTCAAATCGAATAGAAATCGATTAAAAATTTTTACCAACACAAAATTCTAAATGAAATTTGTTGTAGTGTACAAATTGTGTTAAACATTTATCACAGATAGAATTTTACTCGTGGCTTTTTAGACAGAAAAGATATATCCTAGGAAGATTAACAGCTGATATTCTTCTTAAAGGGGTCCAAGTTGAGTACCATTTTTGACCCAACACTTTTTGAAATGTGAGATAGACAATTGAATCTCGTCGGGAATACCTGCAAGAATAGGGACGGTTGCGGGCATCGGTGCAAATACTTTTTCGATATATATATTAAAAAAAAAAAAAGCATTTTAGCCTCGTTAGGGTTCTTAGCAACGCGTGCTTTAGGATTACCTAAATTCGAATTCATATTTCGATTATAGCCTTTTTCCCCCTGGATTTTTTCCCCTAGATATTACTATTATTATTACAATTTATTATTATTATTATTATTATTATTATTATTATTATTTTGCATTAAACATATGAATTTGAAGTTGTTTGATGAGAAAGTCCAGAAATTATGCAGATACAAAGTTTTCTCTTCCTAATTTTAAAATAAATTTATAATATTTTATTTCATATCTATTTTAATAATTTGTTTTTTATAGCTAATTTGCTTTTGTAGTGTTAGTATTCAGTATCTTAGTAATAGTTTTGTGATTTTAATACACTTTTACATTTTTAGTTCGAAAAATTAATAATAAGAAAATTTATTGATTGCAAGCATATATTACCAGAAATCTATTTCCAAATCGTCCTGTGTGCCAATGTATTCATTTGGTCTTGAAAAGAGAAACAGAATACACTTTATCGGTTGTACAAACAAACCTGGAGGGATGAAAATAGTTTTAGGACAGTATTTTTTGACGCAGTGTTGATCAACAAATAAATCTATGAAATGTGGCTTTAAAAACTGTGCCTCTGTTTTACCCGAAAGTCTTTGATACGTTGATTGGCAAGGTACCTTTTTTAATTCTTTGTATCAAACCCGTATTAATTACCCGTATGTATTGTAACCCGTTGCATATCTGGAACATACCCAAAAGTCAGTGGTCAATGTTACTTATATAGTGGGCATTAAAAGACTTTTCCTTTTCTTTCTTTTTTTCTTTTCTTTTCTTTTCTTTCTTTCTTTCTTTTTTTTTTTTTTTTTTGCTACTATATTACAAGATATAATATAAATTGCTCATAGAATGCTCAATAGAAAGAGATAGTGAGTTGGTTTTTTGTACCATTTTTTTTCATTTGAACAGTTTCACATCGTTATTGCTAAAATGATCTACATAAATTTTGTGCATAAAAAAAACTGAGGACATCTAAAAATGGATTTTTTACAAAGGTAAGTTCGTGTATGTTATAAATTTGAATTAGAAATTTACAATATTTATGAGAAGTATATAATTTTCTGCTTATTACAAATATGAAAAAAGTATAGTTTTGCCAATATATTTCGTATTTTTTATGTTCTGATTTTTTTTAAGATTATTTTTTGCATGCTTAAACGATGTATTCTAACTTCTGAGTAAATATTTTACAAATCTGGGTTGTTGAGTCACAAAAGGTTAAAACTTTTATATTAGTAAATATCTTGCAAAGCATGGATTATACACTATTTTTCTCTTTTTAGACTTTAACAAAATACATCCATATATATTATATAAATACACATTGATCGGGAAAAAAGTTTTATAAAAGAAACATTATATAGGTGTAAATAAAGAGTCAAAAACAATTTTCAGACTATTCAATGATGTTTGGTTTTAAAAAACTCATAGCAAGTCATTAAGGGGAGTCTTCACTCACTTGAAAACGCCCGCTCCGTAATGTTAAACCAATGGGCAGGTTGTTTTCGAATTTCTCGTTTAAACTTGGTTTTGGTTGTGTTTATGACGGCCAATTATTAACACGAGGGATATAAGCCCTAGGAGGAGGGTGCCCTCTGTGGGGGTCTTTCTAAGGGAACCTAACCCGTATTTACGCAAGGAAATCCAAGGTTCGATGAAAACCACGAAAACTCCGAACGTTTAGACCAACGGGCGTGATTGGGTTTGAACCCAGCACCTCCCAATCCTTTTTTTTTTTTTTTTTTTTTTTTTTGCATAGGATAGCTAAGCTTGATTTTTTTAATATGGCTGTTTTTTACCTCTTCGTTTTTTTTTTTTTTTTTTTTTTTTAAGGTACTTTCAGTTTTAAAACCGGTTCCGAAAGTGAAAGTACCTTTATAAAAAAAATCTGCAACCGCAATCGAAAAAGTAAAAAACAATCATATTAAAGATTGAGCTCAGCTATCCTATGCAAAAAAAAAAAAAAATCATTTAAAATATTCAAATTTGAATGAGAAATCCGAAAGCAACCTGCCCATTGGTTTAACATTACGGAGTGGGCGTTTTCAAGTGAGTGAAGACTCCCGGACAAGGGTAAGTAGCGCGTTTTTTTATTTTTAAAAATCCGTATTTTCCAAATACACTTTTGCCTTTTGTAATGAACATTATATTATTTGAAGCGTAAATAGCATTTCAATTAAATAAATAAGGAAATGATACAATTAAAGCACTAATACATTAAAAAATATTAACATTAACATGTATTTCTGTATAGATATTTGTTGCTATTGAATATTGTTAAAGAGTTTCGTATCTGTGAAAGCATAATATAAAACAATTTATTCAATAATTTTAAAAGATGCTTAATATTAATACTTTTTTTTTTTTTTTTTTTTTTTTTTTTTTTTAAGAAATGCTAATAATAAATTAAAAATTAAACATTTTATTGAAAGAATAAATTGTTACAAATAAAATAACTAAATTATTTTATCAATTTATTCAATATGATTGATTTGATGCATTTATTTAATCATCTGCTAAAAGCTAATACCTGCAATGGTATGAGAAAAGTATCCTCAATACCCTCAATAATTATAACTTTTCTTTTGTTATTTCACGTAAAAAGAATAGAATGTGTTCTAATAGACCAGCGGTTCCCAACCTTTATTGGTACGCGACCCACCTTTAACCCTCCCTCTACCAGACGGGTCCATTGGACCCGACAGGTACATACAAAATATTCATTCAAACCAGAAATTTCTTTAAAATAAACTAAGTATATAAACCAGACAAAAATAAGGTAAATAAATAAGTTAAATAGTTTTAAATAAAAATTCTGGTGTAGAACGTTTTATTAAAACTTGAATAAAATTCCCGGTAGATCTAGGGTTAACAAAAACAAAAACAAAAAAAAAAAAAAAAAAAAAAAAAAATCGACCCATCTAGTATCAGTATGGAAATTATTGTATGACCTGTATAAGCTGGCTATCCTATTCAACGAAAAAGGAAAACTTTCGTATGAAGTATACACTGTCAACAAAATCAAAAATTGGTAATCCCAATGTGTGGAAGTGGAATAATAATTAAAACGACGCGCATATTACAAAGATAATGAAAAATACGTTTAATATTATCAAAACACAACTTTACAATCAGTGAGACTTCTGGCACTGGTGTCTATCGATGAGAGCATATATATCAGTGTTAAAACTGGTTAATTTTAAACTTAAATTTTTCAGGGGCGGTGGTATATTTATGAATTTAATCACTTAATTCTAATTTCCAAACGCTACAATGGCACCAGAATTGTGGCAAAATATTTCCCATGTAATAAGTAAAATATGGCCTTTTTTCATATTAATTTTTTTTTCTTTTGGCAAATTCCGGTGACAATTATTTATTTCAACACTTTAGCATTGAAAATGCTTTGAACCTGAAAGTAACTTTCTACATGCAGTTTGTTTCGGTACTTGTTTTGTAAAAAACAGAAAATTAGAAGTTTATGGTGTTGAACAACATCAAGGACCTCAAAGCTGATTTATATATTTCTGGTTAGTGTGCTCGTATAATCATCCAGAAGGAAATTAAGGATTTTTCCTTGAAAACTGCATTCAAAGAGAAATCGCAAGAAAGGTCAATTAAGGAGTATTTTCCAGGTTTTGAGAGTTTTGGGCTTTTCAAATGTTCTTCTTCAAAAGGATTTCTAATCCACAAGCTCAAGAGCGGGAATCCAGGATTGCCATAACGACTACGCGACTGCTGCCATATTTCACAACGGGGTCATAACATAATACAACTAACTGTGCAAGAAAACGCTGTTTTCTCACGAAGTTTTAGTTTAAGCTAAGAGCTTTTTTGATTATATAGCTCAGTCAAATTAGGCAGATTTTGGGCCATTTTGAGACATAATTGCGAAAGTTTTGAAACTTGGTAATATTGTTTGGAAGGCTCAATTAATAAACATACTAAAAGTCCTGATGGATGGGGGGTGAGCGCGAGAGGGGGGAGGCAAAAGAAGATACCTTTTTTCGGTTTTTTGTTAATATCTCGAAACACAATATCGAGATATTAACAAAAATCTAATAATTTTTGTTATTAGATTTTACAGGACTTATAGATTTAATCTATAAGTCCTATTGAAAAATTGCTAAAACAAAAAATAAAGACAACTAAATTCTCTATAAAAAAGGTTGCAAACATTTTTCTCTAGAGGCCATAGTTAACGAGATAATCGCATTCAAAAATGAAGAAATTTGCCAAAAGTCACACCAGTACCAGAGAGCATGTAAATGGCACTCACATTTCACCTACTTATTCTAAGCTTCCTTAAACGGATGTTAATAAATGTTGTGGTAAGGAGAATGGAACCCTGAATAATAACTTAAAAAAATAACATTTTTTGTCAACATAAAACATGCAAAAATGAAAAATGCGTAAAATACAATGATATAGGAATAAACAATATTCTCAAGTCCGTGATCATTTTGATTAACCAGGGATGAGATTTCCGACTTTTTGCAGACCAGTATAATCTTACGGAAAATGTTATTTTATTTAATCGGAACATTGTTGTGATTTAAGAGTGCAACGTTTTCTCTAAGATTTTACTGGTATGCAAAAAGTCGGAAATATCATCCCTGATTAACCTAGATTAAATGGGAAATTTCAAAAGCTGTTGATTTGTGTTCCATTTTCATTAGGACATCCTCCTCAATAGGTGGCGGACTGTTTGAGTTGTCTCCTTGGCTGTAGTGGCAAAGGGTAGTGTATGTGATTCCTGTTTTTCTACATCCACATTTTTGCCTACAACCAGTTGTACATTGGCTGAGGTTTAGTACTGCCTCAGGGGCAACATGATCGGAGGTTGTGACAGGCACTAACATATGAACGAGCTTATGTTTCCAAAGCCAAATATCAGGAGACAATTTATTTCCTTGCCACAGCTGTATCTGTACGCATATATTTTTATATGAAGGGGTTAAGGCTGTGAGAAGAACAAGTATATCCACATCCTGTCCAACAACAGTAACGTTGTCACTTTCACTCAGTGCATCTATAGCAGTCTGAACAGTCAGAATGTCGGCATAATTAGGACTCTGCTGACATGAGACTACTTTGTCATTTAAATTAGAGGATAGAATGGGAATCAACGTTGTCTTATTGTTCTTTTCGAGATAAACTGATTTTGGGCTACATTGTTGACAGTATGTTCTTTTCACTGAGCACCTTCTATTTTATTCAGCTACTTTGGTACTGTTTACATGGTCAGTATATTCATCGAAACTATTCTGCGTTTCTTTCCACAATAGTGTTTCTTAACGTACTTTATTTAGGTGTTTAATATCCTGTATTGTTGATCGCTTCTTCCAAACCACCTCATGTAACAGGAAGACCCCATCCACAACTATTGTTTCTTGTTGGTCTATTATCTCATCTGATTGTTCAAATATTTGACCACCGCCCCCTGAATACTAGGCCTGAGCGCTCACACAAAAATGACACAGAAATGGCGGCTGCCGAAAGCGGATTTTTTTTAGCGTACGTACGGTCCCTTAAATGTAGACACCAGTATTTTATAAAAGATTTCTCTACCTTGTTTATTCTCAGAAAAATGAAGCGGAAAAATCTTCAAAAAATTATTGGTAGGAATATTTAAGGGACCGTACACACGCTGAAAAAAATCCGCCTTCGGCAGCCGCCATTTTTGGTCCACCGCTCAGGCCTAGTATTCAGGGGGCGGTGATTTGACACAAAGCACTTTTCTTTGTCTTGCGCATTCCGCAATCATTGAAAAGAGAGAGAGGGGATAAGGAGCCAATTCATATTGAAGGTCATTTATAAATCATCATTACTACGTTTTCACAAGGAAATCCGTTGAACTATAACTAAAGGATATACAGTTTCAGTAGTATTATGAAATTTTATTGAATTGTGCATACGGTTGAGTGATTGTGCTATACCTTTCCGAGTTAGTTTCAGATCTGAGTAATATTTGCTAGACACCCGAATCATCTTTTTACTCTCGATTTCCACAGTTTTGAACCAGGTGTTAGTTTCATCCCCAATAACCCAAGAAGATATTGATATAATTATATCTATCTGAGGAAAGGGCTGGTGAGTTTCAAACAATGCTGAAAATTTGGAGATATCCGCAGCATCTCTATTCATCCGAGCTTCACGAAAATCCTTATGTTGTTCACCAGAAGAAAGAGTTAAAACGCAGAATTCTTCCAGGGCGGTACAAATATGAAAGGTAGCTGTAGCACCCAGAACCCACTTATTCCTCGTCCCTGTATGACTCCTACAGTGTATTTCATAGATAGCATTAGTGTTTGCTCAATGGTTATGTCAGACCAAACTCCTGTCCAAAACTTGTCGCTGCGTCGGATCGTGAAATAGATCTATCGAGCAAACTTGTCGTATTCCTCTTTGGTCCTGGCGAATTGAAGGCTCAAAATGTCTATAATCTATGTAAAAAAAGTATACCAAACAATAGTTATAGAAGGAAATTAAATTGGCGTTAAGCCACGCTTTTTAAAATGACTTCAAACCCGATTACGGAACATATAATCGATATAACATAATCTATAGTTAAGAAAAATGTCATTTGTAGAAGTTATTGTTCAGGCTTCCATTCACCTGACCACAACATTTATTAACGCTCGTTTAAATTAAAGTTAAATAGATGCAATGTAAGTGTCATTGATCTGCTCTCTGGCACTGGTGTAACTTTTGGCAAATTTCTTCATTTTTGAATGTGATTATCTCGTTAACTATGGCCTCTAGAGAAAAATGTTTATAACCTTTTTTGTAGAGAATTTAATTGTCTTTATTTTTTGTATTAGCAATTTTTCAATAGGACTTATAGATTACGAGATATTAACAAAAAAACAAAAAAAGGTACCTTCTTTTGCCTCCCTCTTCTCGCGCTCACACCCCATTCATCAGGACTTTTAGTATGTTTATTAGTACAGCCTTAAAAACAATATTACCAATTCTCAAAACTTTCGTAATTATGTACAGAAAGATACCTAATTTGACTGGACTATTATTGCAGTTATAAAATATTGTATTTGTTATATTTTTTAAACAGATGAAATTAAAGATATATTTTTGTGGCAGACCTCGATTATTCCGCGACCCAGCAAAACACACGTCGGTTTTTCGCGACCCATAGGTTGGAAACTGCTGTAACAGACATTTCATTTTCTTTAAACTAGTCTACAAACTATATCCAACTTATTTTAAAACCCACACCGGAAAATATTAATGAAAAAATTATATATAATTCAATAAACAAAGAGCTAAAATGCAAGTACTCTCAAAATTCAAATTTCAACAAGTCTTCAATATTATTTATTACAAAGAAGTGGTGAGGGCAGGTCTATTATGTATATTGTTGTGGGCTGATGTGTTCTCTCCGTAAAACATAGAAAACCAGGTATCCTACTCTTATGTAGGATCTCTAACATAAACAAACTGTCCGCTCCACCTGTTGCAAAAGAGCATCTTCCTTGATATGGAACCTAATGACAACTGCAGGGGGTGTACTCTTAAAGAATTTTTTCACGACAAATATCACTACTTGTTTATAGAAAAATAAATCTAGGTTAAACGAGCGAAATTTCGCCTTATTTCAGAACAGAATTTTCCATTCGTTTTAATGTAGGCTCCAAAACATATTCATTTTATTTTAAAACTCACACCGGAAAATATTACTGAAAAATTATATAAATTTTATAAACAGAAATAATGTAGTAACATTTTCAAACTGTACTGTTTGACAAATCGGGTATTCACATATCCGATATTATTTATTACAAAGAATTGGTGGGTACGGAAGAATTTCTCGCTCGTAAAATTTTAGGACAAGCACGACCCCTGCAATTGTCGTTTCGCTACAAACGCGACTGACCGTAAAAACAGGCTTAGATTGCTCCTTTCCAGATATGAAAGTGATATCTTGATAATACTTCATTTCTTATAATGAATACTTTTAAAAGGTTTAAGCTGTTCGATGTAAAGAAAAAAATCGAATGGATCATTTATTTCTCTTTTCTTTTAATGCATTCGAAATGCTGTCTCAGGAGGAGATTTTTAATATTCGAATTTTTTCTATACACATACAAAAAGGAAAAGAAAATATGTTAGAAAATACATTTTCCATAAAAGGTCAGCAGTATAACAATGATTGATTCGAGCCAATGGTCTATATTCAAAACTGGGTGTGTTATGTGTGTTTGCCTGCCACTGAGATAAAATAAATGCGGAAATCTAATTAAAAAAAAGTAACTAGTAATGTAAAAAATGAAACTCAAGTCAGCAGTCAGCAAGTAGTTAACAAGTTATTGCCATGTGTATTTTTTTAATATTACTACAATTTCTAAAATTAAACAAAAATGTTTCAATTGTGTCATAAAATTATTTCTGGGTGTATCCAAAGGGAGAACAATTGATCCACCCTCGATTTTCAAATAAATATAACAATTTTATTTTATCTCAATTATGAAAAAAAATTCATAAATAATTTAAAGTAATTAATCACAAATAAAACAATTAGGATTTCTTTGTAGAATAAAACATTACCTCCCCCTCCAATATATGTGAACTTGGGAAATTTGAGCTTCGAGTTGGGAAATTCCAGATTTTTGAAACACCTTTTATTTTTTTTAAATAATAGTAAAAAAAAAAAAAAGACTTTTTTATAGTTTTGCTGACTACTTTTCTGAATTCTGTAACAGTAAACTAGTTAAATTATCAAAAGAAATACAAAAAGGAGCCAGTGTCAATTTCTCATTATGTTTCTCTGTGCTACGAAAACATCATACATCTGATCTACCAGACCTGAATTTCTCTACTGTTGTCCATCAACAGTGTCTCTAATACATTTCCTCCAAAACTTTGTTCCTTTCTCAAAAATCTCAAAATATCATGAAGTTATTTTAATATGAAGTACGATTATGACTCATACACAACAGAAGACAAAATCTTTCAATAAATGATCCATTAATTATAACTTTTATGTTTTTAGTTTCAGTATTTTTCCTTGGAGAGATTTTTTTTTTTTTTTTTTTTTTTGCATATAAGTATCGTTATCATTAAACACACATTGCACATATCATTTCAGTTGGAAAATAGAGCAATTAGTTTCAAGTTGGGAAATTTTTTAATTATAAGTTAGAGAATTTTTTAATTCTCCCCTCTCCCCCCCCCCCCGCCCCCGAAAAAATATCTGTAGCTACGCCTCTGCCTGAAATTTACACAACTTCCCCATTCTTTGCTCCGCCCGCAAACAAACAAAAAAAATTATATGTATTTTTTTTTCTTTTGTCCTATATGTTACTCTATAGTAATAGTAAAAAAATCCCCATACACCCACATCCTCACCACAACTTAGAGTATTAAAAAAAAAAAAAAAAAAAAAAAAAAAAAAAAAAAAAAAAAACAGCAGAAGCCATCGAAATGCCGCATATCCACGCCTACCTCTGCCAAATAACTAAGATTATCTCTCTTTCCGTTCGGAAGAGGAGGGGCATGTTTGCACATTAAAATATCAAAAAACGTAGGTTAATTGATTAGAATGGATTGAATGGATAAAATAAAAACACAAATAGAAATCTGTTTCAATATATTTCGGTTAATTTTCATGGTAAAAGCATATAAAGCACTTTTGTCATCGAAACAACCTCCATTAATAGTTTTCGATAAACACAACTCCAGCTAAGACGACCACTTTGGTGACGAAAGCTTTGACCCATCACATTTCGTGATTGCAAAACATGGTTGAGAAAACAAAATATGTATCTGACACATTTTGCTGAATTACACCGTCATCTGCAAAGATCCGAAAAAACTGTTAAAAGCAAAAGTTACGCCTTTTTCCCCGTAGAATCCGAATATGAAATAAAAAAAATGGGGATTGTCATTCAAGATTTCAAAGTTGGATCGCCTCTGACCACCAGGTGGTCGGGGTGGGGTGTCAACTTTGGTATCACGGAATAGCTTTTTAAAAATATTTAACACATATTTTTTCGTTTTTCAATCTTATATGAATTTCTTGAGTTATTCGACCGTTTTCAGACTTTTCGGACGCCCTGTATTTTGTCACATCTGATATTTTATTGTAATAATAAATAATTAATTAAACAGTTTTCTACATCATCCTTCCCCTATGAAAATTAAAGCGTCGTCTCCCCCAAGAAATAATCAAGAGAGCTTAAAGGGTTTAATTATTTTTTAAATAAAAAAGTTTAAAAAATCAAAACTTTTCATTTTTTTAAAATTATTAATTTTAAAATTATTAAAAAAAATGTTAAATTGAAAATATTTTAAATTGCAATAAATTATTACGTTTATAAGAATTATTGAAAAAAATTCTGCCCGACTTGATATTTTATAGTTACAGTAACTAATCAATCATCAAAACATATAACTCCACCCCCCACTGAAATTTACGCTACTTCATCATCCTTTGGTCAGCCAGCATAAAAAAAGTTTTTATATGTTTATTTATATATATATATGTATTGTCCTAACGCAGAATGTCTGCACACCCCGCCCCCAAATAATGAAGATTATAATTTTTCTGTTCGGGAGGGAAGGTATATATTTACACGTTAAAAAATCAAAATACGCAGGTTATTATTTAGAAATGATTGACTGGATAAAAAATATGCAAATAGAGTAATAATTTAATATATTTCTATTAATTTTTAAAAAGCGTATAAAGCTTGATCGAAACAACCACCACTGCAACTTTTGTAGTTTATGTTTAGCGAAAGCCAAAAGTAAAAGGAAAATTGTGCGCCAACCCACCCCATCACGGGGCAAATTGCCTATACCTATGGGGTAAGTTGGCACACATTATAAAAGTTTAAGTGAAACTCAAATAAGACACGCAGTGAAGAGAAATCAATTCATTATTACCAGTAAGTTTAAACAAAGTTGTTATCGCCGTACAACGTAAATTCTAAATTATACAGAAATAAAAATAATGAATAAAACATTAACATTGTGTAACTTCTATCCGACTCGATATCATCACCAGAGTTACAGTTGTCAAAAATAAAAAATTGAGTGTCTCCGCGCAAAATACGGCTACTTTGACGACGAAAGTTCAGGCCAATAAGATTTCGAGATGGCAAAACAAGGTTGGGAAAACCAAAATATGTATCTGTTGAATATGCTCGATTACAACGTGATTAAAAAGAATCCGAAAAAAATGCTAAATACAAAAGTTACGTATTTTTGTCCGTAGAATCCGAATCTACAATTAAAAAGTGGGGGGGGGGGGGGTATCGTTCAAGATTTCAAAGTTTGCGGGGGTCAAATTTGGTATCACTGAGTATAGCTTTTTAAAAAATATTTAACACGTATATTTTCGTTTTTCAATCTGCTTTGTATTTATCGAGTTATTCGACCGTTTCCAGACTTTTCGGACACCCTGTGTATGGGATTTTTTATTTGATAAATATTACAAGCTGCTTTGGCATGTAACTGACAGAACATAAAAAAAAAAAAAAAATTAAATTGCTTTAAAAATTATCCAATATGTATAAAAAATTAAGGTGATGATATATTTGCAAATTTTACTTACAACACCAACGATAATCACCCATATCTATCAATACTGTAATGTGCCAAATGTTTACATAAAAAGATAACAGCATATGTTGCTTATATGAAATACAATAAAACCTCTGAATACCCTTTTACTACTGGAATCGTGAAAAACCTGACAGTACTTGAAAGGAAGCTATTATTCAGAACTTCGATATTTAAAAAAAAAAAACTTAAATTATATCACATAACATAAAAATAACTATCAGTTTTTATTTTTGTCAGTCTTAAATTTCATGTTAATCAAAGACAGAATGCTTAACCACTTCACCGGCGACAGGTATAGGGAAACAGTGCTTTTACCCCCGACTTACCTGAGGGCAAACATTGAAGTGGCGTGCTCAGGGCTGTAGCTAGAAGTGAATAATAGAGGGGGCTCAAGAAAACGCAGGGGAGGCTCGTATTTTTTCTCTCTCTCTGACACATACACGCACACATATATGATCAAAGTATTATATAGAAAGATAAATTAGTGCATATTCACATTGTAGGCACTATGTTTCTTATTAAACTGTTTATAATAACTTTATTTTGTGCTAAGAAAAGGAAAGGCTGCATAATGAAAATTTCCAGTGTACTGGAATATATAGTGTATAATTATACTGGTGAAATAATAGGTGATGTTAACAAGTAAATAAAAAACTTACAGTTCACCCGTTTCAAAAGAGTTGCAACCTTTAATTTTTCTCTTAATATTCCCTGCCCTTAAAGATTCTAAAGTTGTGTTTTTATATGATAAAAACATTAACAAAATCAAGGATGTATTTTGCATTTTAAAATTATTATTGTGTCCATTCGATTGCTAAATATATTTGCATTTAAACTGTCTATTAGCATTTTTCATTAGTATCACTTATAAATCAAGGATCCTAAATATATACATACATATATATATATATTTATTAAAACTACAGTGACTCAAATACGCAAGCATCACATTTACTATCAAACTCATTACAATAACTTTGTTTTATTCTAGTAATAGGAAACACTGCAGAATGAAAATTTTTAATATATATAACTAACGCTGATAAGTAATAAATTATGTCAAAAACTGCAGTTTTTATACACATTCAACAATTTAGTATTTGTGCAAAATTGCAAAAGGACCCCAAAACTAAGTTCAATTTTTGAGCAGAGTTTCATTTGGTGACCTTGGAATCTTTCTCAGGGGGGGCTCAAAAATGTTTAGGGGGCTGAGCCTCCCCTGGCACCCCCCTATCTACGGCCCTGCTAGTTTAATAAAACCTGTGTTAAGGATTGGGGCCAGTTGTATGTCCAATTACATCAGAATCATTATTTTATTCACATGAATTTATTTCATTTGTAGCGTAAAAAGTATTTTGGAGCTCCACTCAGGAGTGCGAACGTAAGTACTTTTTAAAAGAATAATTGAATGTTTTAAATACTAAATAAAACAGTTTCAATATAAAACTGCAGAACCAACGTTTGAGGCTCCTGATTTTCAGATTTACTAATATTATTTCCACTATAAATTTAATTCATATTTACAGTATTTTGTGTACAGAGTTGTTTTGTCAGACATGAATGATAAAACATTTAAGACTGAAAATAATAAATTTTAAACGATTTGTATTGTTTCAAAAATTGTCTTTTTGAATGGGGGGGATTTGAGCTCCGTAATCCCCTGCTTTTCCTATGTCCATTAATTATTCCCTGCTTCTTTATCTGTTGATTGATTGCCAGATTATAAAATATGAGACAATTTAAAAAAAAACGAAAATCTGGCTAATATTAAAAAAGCTTTTCAACCGCATGAATTTATTATAACACGATTTTTTGAAAAAAAATTGTTCTTATTAGATTCATGTAAGTGTAATTTAAAAATTTAATTTGATTGCTTAGCTTTTCAGTGAAATAAAAACAAAATTATACGCGCAAAACAAAAAATTTTATGTTACACAGATAAAGTGACAATTAGAACAACAACAACAAAAAAATATAAACCTATTATATAAAATTGAATGTTATTAGAAAAAAAAAGGGAGAGGTTATAAAAATTTCATGATTTTCTGCTTCCACTTAAGTGTAATTTAAAAATTTGATTTGATTACCTAGTTTTCAGTTTAATGAAAAGGTTTTACGTGCTTTGATTATTACTGAAGTCGCACTTTTAGTAATGTCCGGATGGAGAGGGGGGAGGGGGGTTGGAGTTATAAGCAGAAATTCCTGAATGAGCTAAGAATAATTTTGATTAATAGATTTATTTTTACTATACACTCACAAATAAAAGATGGATCCAAAGCATTTTTTTAAAGTAAAGTTTAAATTTCTTTAAACGTGTATTCTGGAAGGGGGGGGGGGGGGGTGTAGGACTTTATTTATTTACTGAACACATAGATCTGACTTGTGTGCTTGACATCAGGGGCTCGCTTATAAGTCATCGTCAATATAGGACGAGATAGCACAAGGCGATTTACAACACCGGGGAATTACATCTGGGAGCTTCACAAAGAGTGTGCAACGGAGTTAGCGGGAGTTGAACCCGCAGCCCATCTATGCTCTCAAGCGATTAGCGGTTTAGCGCCTTAACCACTCAGTCGCAGTGGGCCTGGTTATGACTTAGATGATTTAATATTATCAAAAAGCAACAAAAGGGATTTTCCTTTTTTAATATTTTAAATAGTTAATTAAAGTATTAATACCTCTTAAGCTATAAAAATAATAGAAAAAAGAACTCATTTAACCCTTTGAGAGGCAAATAACTGCAATACTGTCGAATACACACCGGAATCTTTAAAAAAAGTTAAAAAAAGTTAAAAAAAAAAAATAAGGAAAAACAAATTTACGACTTTTCCCACCTAAGTTAGAACAGTAAGATTTAGTAAAATTTTTCTGAAGCAAAACTTCCTTAATCGTAGGTGGTATATCCGCCCCTCAAGGGGTTAAATAAGGAATGCATTCCAAAAAAGTTTTCTTATATATGTTTTTAGAAACTATATATTTTTCAAATAGTCAGGCAAGCTTCTGATCCTTTTTATCTGCAGCAGTGTGTATGAAGGGGAATCATATATGTACGGAAAATAGTTTTTAGACTCCTCCTATAACTAAGATTATATTAACCCTAGAACTACCGGAAATTTTACTCAAGTTTTATAAAAACATTCTACACCAGAATTTTTACTTAAAACTATTTAATTTGTTTATTTAACTTATTATTGTCTGATTTATACATTTAGTTTGTTTTGAAGAAATTTCTGGTTTGAATAAATATTTTGAATGTACATGTCGGGTCCAATGGACCCGTCTGGTAGACGGAAGGTTAAAATCATACCTTACGACTTTTGCAAAAATTAGTTCCTGGACACTGACTTATAATTTACACAAGTTTCTTTCCCAAATAATTAAGATAAAAATTTGTTTTAATTTCACATTTATTAATTTCATAGATATCAAAAGTTATGAATTATTAAATTAATCAAAGGTTATAAAATATACGCGAGATTAAAATTTGCTCCAGAAAATATTGAATAATACTTTTAATTTCTAAAAGTCGATTATTTCTTCGCGGTAGAATAATCCGCCATATTCAATATTTTCAAATGGCCTGCCTTTTAGTTTTTGTCAGAATGATCTCTTATTTTAAGAGTCTTAAGAAGCAATCGAAACACCAACTACCTTAAAAAAATGTATCTTATGAAGAAAACTGTAATCAATGAGATTTCTACTTGTACGACTTTCTTAAAATTTAGATTTCTCATAATTTTTTTAAATAAAAAAATCAATGCTTTTCATATTGAAAAGTATTATAGAAGCATCGATAGATAGCCTGTGATCTACGGTATCGCCACCTATCGGGGGAAAATCCGCCATCGCAAAATTTTAACAATACTTTCTTCTAAATCTCTTTTTAGTCAGCGAGCCAGCAACAGATTTTGATGACAAAGTTCCTCTTGGCCGATAATTTGTAAAATGCTTCAGACAGTTGTATCATGAAGCTCCTTGAACGTCAGCTGCGGATCCGTGGGTGGGTTGAGCAGCGATAGCCTCTCAAACACGTAAATAAAAAAAAAATCAGTCATTTCCTCCCGGTTGAAAATTTGTCAAATTATAGCTAACTCAATTTCTTGAAGGGAAAAAAAAAATCAGCTGATTATAAAGTGGTGGTTAATACGTCAGCTGGTCCCACGAACATGAAAAAAATATACAGGGTGCAAAAGAAATTTCCTTTAACCTGAAAATACTTGCGAACGGAAAGAGCTACAGCTATGTTAGTGAGGTTACGGTATAGCAAAGTGATTACGACCGATTTAATGCAAACGACGGCAGCGCCCCATAGTGGCGAAATTTGGAAGAGAGCTATTGAAAATCGTAAACGAAAAGAAGTAGAGCAAAATTTCCAATCAGAAAGTTTTAGAGCATCAAATAATTAGTACGAAACGACATTTGGTATATATGGATAAGATAAATCTTCGCCCGTATACCCAAAAATGTCCGAAATCGATTCACTCTATTTTGTGTAAACGTTTGAATGGAATAGCCAGAAGTATGAAGAAATGCGCACAATTTAAAGTATAAATACGTGCTTATCTCAATACATTTTGATAACATCACACACATACAAAAAAAAAAAAAAGGCAAACTGTCTCACAGCGATAAAAAGTTAATATTCAGTATGTTCGAAAAGTTTGCTATTGGTCACGATACACGTTTGTATTCGTGAGAGTAATTCTACATTCCACATTTCTCAGCATGGAACGTCTATTACTAGCCTTTTCAATACGACGACATAGATTTAATCCTTTCGAGGGCGGTTGCTAGGCGGTCTAGCCACCTAATTTTAATTCCAAAACTGACAAATGGCAGCAAGAATATTTTAATAAAATTTTGCTTTTGTAATGAAAGTTTGAAGTGATTTGAAGTGAAAATTGAAGTGAAAATAGGCGGGTTTTTTTTCTAAGAAGTTCGTTTGAATATTCTGGTGTCAGTAAATTACTTCATCAGTTTACAAACAGAATTCTACTGTCCCTGAAAGGGTTAATCTAAAACTTTAAAGGCATTGGAAATTAAATTTTTACACACAGTATAACGTCACAATCTGAAATTGTGCATTGCTACATTTACTTAATGTGAATATGCAAAGTAGAATCGTCACTCATCGATTTCGGACATTTTTGTGTACACGGGTGACGATTTATCTTATCCGTGTGAACCAAATGTCGTTTCGTACTAATTAATTGATGCTCTAAAACTTTCTAATTGGAAATTTTGCTCTATTTCTTTTCGTTTACGATTTTCAATAACTATCTACCAAATTTCGCCACTAGGGGGAGCTGCCGTCGTTTGCATTAAATCGGGCGTAGTCACTTTACTATACCGTTACCTCACTACCATAGCTGTAGCTAATTCCGTTCGCAAGTACTTTCAGGTTAAAGGGACTTTCCTTTGCACCCTGTATATTTTTTTCATGTTCGTGTGACCAGCTGTGTATTAACCACCACTTTATAATCAGCTGACATTTTTTTTCTTCAGGATATTGGGTTAGCTATAATTTGACAAATTTTCAACGGGGAGGAAATGACTATTTTTTTTTTTTTTTTTTTTTTTTTTACGTGTTTCAGAGGCTACCGCTGCTCAACCCACCCATGGAACCGCAGCTGACGTTCACGGAGCTTCATGATACAACTCTCTGAAGCATTTTACAAATTATCCGCCGAGAGGAAATAACTGACGAAATTTGCACCTGGCTCGGTGACTATTTAGCCCGTGGCCAATACCTATTCATGAAAATCGGTTGTTTCAAGCATCCGTTACTAGTATAAAAGCCATAGAGAAGAAATAGGGGTGGAGTGTGCTTTCTGTAGAGAATTCCCTTGAAAATCGGCATCAACATTACCGGCCCTACTCATGTAAAGGTTTACAGATTTCGCTCGTTATCGCTTGCTTGGCAATTTGAAAATTATTGCCGGTCGTGAAAAAAAAAAAAAATGAAAATACTGAGCATCCACATTATGCATGTGAAGTAGTGCAAAAATATAAACGAAGTAAAACAAAGCAACTTAAAATCTGTTTTAATTTAGTAAAAGAAGATTCTCACTTTAATTTAACGATACGGTAATTTGTTTATTTTCCTTTCGCAAACATATGCTATCCATTGGCGGTAAAAGTCACGTGACTATTATGTTGGTTCCACTTTAGGATTACCAAAGCACTCTGCACCCCTATCACTTCTCTATGATAAAATCATAATCACTTCCGCTCACATTTCTTTAGGTTGTACACAGCCACTGAATGAAATTTCGGTCATGCGTTTGTTTGAGGAGATACGTTCCTTCTTGAAATTCACCGAGGAGAACTTAGTACCATTAAGGTGCTCACTCGTATTTTAATGTAATTAGATCAGATCTGAAACTTGTAATACAAGAAAAGCTTCTTTTATTGAATTTATCAATAAATTATTTAAATTTACCGGGTTAAGTGGAATACTTTTTATACTTTTGTGATATTCTGTTATTTCGAACAATAAGAAGCATAAACTTTCAGAATCAGATTGTTTTGTTGCATTGGAAATAGAGAGGGATCAATTATTTTCTTACTTTTTTTAAAATGATAAACGGACCATAACCTTAAGTCCAATAAAGAAAATCGGTTTTGAAACATTTTAATTAAAATAATGACGTATCAGTTTTTAAATCTTTTATGAATTTTGAGCAAACATGTTAATATTAGATGTAAATTTCCAACTGGGCGAAAAATGTCCGGACCAGGATTCGAACCCAGGACCTCCTGGGTGAAGCCGCCAGTGCACTGCCATCTGAGCTATTCCGGACGATTCTAGTCGAACTTTTTCACCCAGCTAACCTTGATGATTACAGCATCTGTCTGAAACCTGGTTCAGCTCAACAGAATAAATCTCAGGTAATGGAACTCCAGAAATCGCTGGATACGAAATTACACTAGATTAATATTAACACAATTGTTCTAATTGGTAAACAAATCATATTAGATGTAAATTTCCAACTGGGCGAAAAATGTCCGGACCAGGATGGCCCAGTTGGATTTTCCCAGTGTGGCCCAGATTTTCGCCCAGTTGGAAATTTACATCTAATATGATTTGTTTTCCAATTAGAATAATTGTGTTAATGTTAATCTAGTGTAATTTCGTATCCAGCGATTTCTGGAGTTCCATTACCTGAGATTTATTCTATTGAGCTGAACCAGGTTTCAGACCAGATGCTGTAATCATCAAGGTTAGTTGGGTGAAAAAGTTCGACCAGAATCGTCCGGGATAGCCCAGATGGCAGAGCACTGGCGGCTTCAGCCAGGAGGTCCCGGGTTCGAATCCTGGTCCGGACATTTTTCGCCCAGTTGGAAATTTACATCTAATATGATTTGTTTACCAATTAGAATAATTGTGTTAATATTAATCTAGTGAAACATGTTAATGACTACTGAGGAACTTCCGGAGGCAACAAAAATCAATCTCCCATTTTCATATGAATTATACCTCGAAAAAAAAAATTATATGGATAAAAGTAGATAAATTTTCTTTGTTTTTTCAGTGTAAAGAAATTCATATCGTCTTATTATTTTATTTATCATGATTTCGGGAACTTTTACTGTCGATAACAGTATTTATCATAATTATTTTTAATCAAAAATTATGTCCTATAGTTGATTTTTCATTAAACTGCATTTTATTTTTTAAATATTCAGCAGAACGGATATTAGTATCATCATCTTTCTTATACTGAAATAGTATGGATATTACTCATATTATATGGAAATTATAATTGTTAGTATGGTATTTCCATGGCAGCGACTCAAACCGCTTATGTATTTGTACATATGTTTATAAATACATTTTCAAAAAATTAACAATGTCTTTAAAGTACTTTTTAACCTCCTGATATTTGTTTCACTATTTTTTTAGACGAATATTTATTAAAAAAAAATATCTGATCAAAAATTAAACGGCTCAAAATTAAAAAAAATATTTTTTTTAAGTACAAAGCATCATCCAGTGCTGTCGGCTTTGATTTTTTTTTTTTAATTTAAATTATGTACCACTTTTTCTTAATATTTATCAACGAACTAGCAGACTATGCCCGCTGCGCTGGTCAGTATTTTCCAAATAAACCTTGAATTAAGCGAAATGTTGAATTTGAACTTGTATTTTTTTTTAATGGACCTTTAGCTAATGTCCTTCCGCGTTGCTGAAAATATGCGAACGCCATTACGATATTATATTACCTTATGCGTTGGACAAAATTTAGCTATTAAGAAGCAGTTCTTTTAGTTGATTATTCGCTTTGCACTTTTGGTAGGGAAATGAGGCCGTTCTGACAACAGGAATTAAAATGTTCTCATATCTGACAATATTAAATTAGAGATGCATTACAATGATTGCAGAGATTTGCCATTGAATTTGAATAATGCACGGGTGGTACATTTTCGTTTGTTTGTCCTTGATCTCCTGGCCTCTCAGCTCGCGCAATATGTGCTTCTGGTAGCTTAAATACATTCTCACTGGATGTTAGCTATATTTCTTAATAAACATCCTCTTGTGCTACTACTGTTTTCCCTCTTTGGATTCTAGCAGAGTAAATAAAGTAATAAATTATTTGCAGACAAAGAAGATTGTTTAACTTTCATATTTAAAAGAAAAGTGAAACATAAAAATGTGTGTTTTTAAAGATGAATTGCCTGAATAAATCTAAATTGACGTCATTTTCACTGTCATTTTGTAGACCAGCTGAAATCATGTAACCGTTAACCCGGGAAAAAACTCGATGACTTAATCTTGTAGAATAATAAACCTCACGTATCCAATAAAATCTTTATAATCATCCGTAATCGATGTCATTGTGAGGGTTCACGTCAAACATTAAAAATGATGCAACAATATTTTGTCATGTGTACCAGGGTTAAGATCTGACAATGATAAATAAGGCTAGTTATATAAAAAATTTAGCAATATGCATTTTGGGGAATACCTGAACCGAAGATTTATTTTGAATTTTTCTAAAGAGCATAATAACACGGACAAACAAAAAAGCCTGCTATTTTCTTTATATTTAAGAGCAAATTAATCTTCCGTCTGTTGTGTAAATAACCCAGATTATGAAAATATATCTTAATTTGTTGCTGTGTTTAGCTGCTAGAGTGTGCGTCAGGACAATTCGCTTTATACTGATCGAAATTCCAGGTAATTTAACCTATCTAGTCTGAAATGATAAGTCCACGGCATTATTCCATTTGCCACCATTGAATAATCGCTAATTTCAAAATCTGTCTAATCTTTTGAATTTTCATACGCCATCCAACATGCTAATTGACGGGTGACAAGATTCCGTAAGAGTAGTCCAATATGTTCAATAAAACATTTTTTAAAGAATAGTTAAGCAAAAGAAAGTTATGCAGAAAAAGCTAAAAAGAAATGATAAATTAGCAAGCAGTATTTATTGCAAAATGTTTATTTATTTATTTTTATTTTTTATAGTAACTAGGGGATCGAACCCGAGCTCCTCGGGTTACAGAATATAAGTGAAAACCATTTTTTTTTTTTTAATCTAATTATTTTTTTACATGTAATATATATTTTAGATTGCCCACTAACATCAAAAAGAATTTTTATATGAAAAATATCAATTATGCAATCAAATAAAGTTTTGAAATTTATTAAAAGCGATACTTTCACATGTCACCGCATGCCAGGAGTTATTAACCCAAGATTTTGCTACTTACGTCAGTCTTTCCGATCATTTCGGTGCATAAGCGCGTGGTTCAATCACATGTCTGTTAAATTTGTTTGTTATTTACATTACATTATTTATTTTTCTATAGAGGAAGTTTTAACTTTGTTATGGAACATTAGACGAAAACATATGCTGAACTTTTTACATTGTTTTAAGGGCAAGCGGATTAACCTTCCGTAATCGAGCTACATGTGATAGAGATAAATTAAAAAATAATTTATGCTTGGAAGTCTATATATATATTACGCTATCGTACGTGGCACAGAAATCGCGATTAATTGTTGGTTAATTGTTCAATTGGTTAATTGTAGACAATTGGCGGTTAATTGTTTAATGGCAACGCCCGAATTAAACGCATCTCATTGGTTATTGTGTAATATTTAAAAAAAGTGAAAAACAATAAATAAATAAAAAGTTTAATTAATAACTATAGAACAAAACAATTTATATAATTTTAAAAAATAAAATAAAAATAAATAAACAATTTATTAATAAATAAACAACTACATCCGGGTTACCATATCAAGCAAAATAACGACACTTTGGCGTCAGTTATGTACCCCGGTGCGTATATGACATTGGCGTCAGAAAAAACTCGTGCCAACGTAGTGCGTATATGACACCTGTGTCGTCTTTTATTCATCTCATTTAAACTACAATAAATAAAAAAATAAATGAAGGTGCTTTTCCAGTATAGGTACTTGGCGAAAAAGAGAAAAGGTCTATGGCGAGAAAAGAAATTTTTTTCTGGCAACCGATTTAATCCAAATATTTTTTTTTTTTCAAATAAAACTACATAAAAGTGTCTATGACCGCAAAGAGTTCGTACTTTTATGTTAGCTGGGTGCAATTCTCGCCAATAGCATTTTTTAACTCGCCATCAGCATTTTTTATTTCTCGATGGGTAAATTAAAACAATCTTTGATGTTGAAATTAAATGGTTTATGGTATTATTTATTCTTTTTCTTTTCTTTCTCTTTTTGTAAAGATTTTTTTTTTTTTTTTAAGTGGAAGTCATGAATTTTAAAAGTTCTATTTTTAAATTAAAGTAATCCATTCTAAATAAAATGAGTGAAAGGATTATATTTTAATCTGAATTAACGAAATATGAAAAAAAAATGCGACGGGTACAATGTTTGGCGATTTATCACCTGTGCCCGACTAACATAACTGTAGCGAGTTCTCGATTTCTCTATCAAAATCTTCAAATTTGGCGAAGGATTGAGCAAGTAAATTAAATTATGAATAAAAGTAACATGATACAATGCCTAGCATACATTTAAGGGAGACCAAATTGGTCGCCACGGGCGGCTAGTTATTTAAAAAATACAATAACTCAGTCAATTAAGATACAATTTTCAAACAAATTGCATTTGAAAGTAGATTTTTTTCTTTATTTGACGGTTTAAAAATTGAAAATGTGCGATATTTAGAAATTAAAAAAATCGCTGACATAGCACGTATTTTAATTTCAATTTATTTTTTCAGTTTTTATGAGAAAATGTCAATAAAAAGCTACAGTAATAAATTATTTTTTTTCTTCCGTGATTATTTTCCCTTTACTTTCAACCTTCCACGACTTTCAACAGAAATGGAGTTTTTCAGTTGCCACAATTACAAAAAATGTATTAAAAACTACAAAAAAATTAATATCTCAAAATTAAATTGAGATACAGCTTTCAAACAAATTGAATTTAAAAGAGCATTTTTTTCCTCATACGACGGTGTAAAAATTTAAAATGTGCGATGTTTAGAAGTTTAAAAATTTGCAGTAGAGAAAATTGCAAAACCAAAATTTCATTTCAAATTTCAAAGTGTTGCCATTCGCAGAATGACGTATGCGTTACGCACAGATATGTTTGTCCTTTATAATATAGATAGCGTATAATTGCAGAAATCTTCTTAACAATATTCTTCTATCCTAACTTTTAAAGCAGTGAATATTCCTATAAGTGAAATCGACAATATTTTCGGCATGTTAAAAAAATAACATAATACACAATATTCAATTAATAAGAAATGATCCGAGTTCGAGGATATAAAAATCACATGCTTGAGGAAAACAAAACGAATGTTTCCATAGTAATGGTATTCCATAGTATGGTGAAAAATATTTTAAATCTTTGAAAGTAAATTATTTTAGAATATGTGTGTATATGGAAGACATTTACACTAAAATTTAAATGATTGACTACATAACTAGTAAATCTGCAGATCAGGAGCCTCAACGTCATCTTTGCAAGTCATTGTTTTTTAACACTCATTGCATAATATTCAACTTCCTACAAATCGCTTTTTAAAGTTTTCAAATTACATAAATATTTATGAGCATACAAGATACTTCGTAAAGTTTCAGAAATTAAAAGTGTTAAACAAGTGGTTGTACATTGATGTTCTGAAATTCTGATGAGCTACTTATTCTGGTAACTTTTTAAATCAAAAATTGCATTTCTTGAGGGGGGCTCTGCCCCCCTGAACCCTCCGTAGTCTATTTAAATTTACATTCGTAATTTTTTATTGATTGTGCGGATGGTTATAGTATATCTTAGATTTATTTTTTTTACGCTGTGATTTATAAGGATAAGCATAAGTTTTTTTATAAATTAAGAAAATTTAAATTTAAAATAAAATATTCATGTTAACCGTACACAGACAATAAATCTTGAAGTAACGCCAAAAATGTAACCTTAAAATCCGCTACATTCGGCACAACACAAAGACGTGCTTAAAAAAAAAAAAAAAAAACGGATGAAGTCAAAGAATTTGGTCCCTGTTCCACGTGCTTGTTTTGTTTGGGCCGAATGAGGGCATTTAAATCTGAGCGATAACGCACATCGTATTGCAAACTGTTTTTACGGCTTACTGCATCTCCATCTATCTCTTTCCTCCGTGAATAATAGTTAATTTTATTTTACCCAAGATCTTTTTATTCCAGCATCTTTGTTTTCGATAAATGACGTCTAATTCACCTGCTATGCGTACTTACTCAAAACTTTTCATCTTGTTATATTAAGAAATACTCGACAGTTTCCTTTTTATTTTTAATATGCAGCCATATTAATTTTTCTATTCTTAATTTTATTTTTATTTTTCCTGTTTCACGACAAAACATTTCAATTGAAAATTGTTTAAAAGAAAATATTATTCCGGGTTTTGATTTTCTTGGCAACAATTAAAGAAATATTGGTAAATGTTATGGGAAAATGTTACGTTATTCTCTATGAAAATAATGAACTTTTGTATTTTTAAGCAAAATATTTCAATAAAATAAATAAAATAAATGAAATATTGCCTATTTTTATTTCTGGGCTAAAATCCTTCTATATGCAAAGATACAAATTTATTAATTCATCTGTTTTGACGTTGGCTTTACTCAAGCATTATACACGCAATTATACTAATATTATTAGGACCTAATACGTTGCTAGGCAACAGAGAATGAAAAGAAAAAAAAATGAAATATGCATTATGTCAATTTGATAAAACAAAATCCTTTATATTATTGGAAAACATGCATAAAATTCCCCCCAATATTATAAACCTAATTAAAAAAATCTCGCAAATATATTGACATAATTTATTGGAATAATTTAATAATGTTATTTAAAAATTTCAGCATCAAAAATTTACCATTTAAATCCATTTTTCATATGAGCCATTTCTTTCAACAAATGAAAATCTGAAAATCGTCTGACTTGCCATTGAAAAGCATTATAGAGCAGAATAAAATGTTCCATATTTCCCGAACGAATGAACCAAATTTAACCAAAAACTATACAGCTAAGTCCGGGGACCTCATCAACATGCCCAGTGAATTTCAAGCCGATCGGATGCTTTTTGTGGCAGTTATCGCGGAACAGACAGACAGACTAACGGAAACCAAAACTTTTCGTGTCTCCACAGTAAGCCTTCACTGACGTTTCGGCAATTATAATTTTAACTGCTTTTTGTATAATTTACGCTTGAATATAAAAATGTACTCCGAAATGCTCTTCTCTCGACTTATTTCACACTTTTGTCTTATTTGGCTTAAAATTGCGTTGTTTGGCGACGAATGTAATAAATAAATAGCATGTACCTCACTAATACAGCCATTTTTACAAATACTTCTAGTTTTTCCTGTAAATCATATGATGGGAGAATTATATAAAAATAATAATTAAATTATTGAAAAAAAAAAAAGACTAAATAATGTAACCTAGATTTTATTTTATCAAGTTTTCACCACATTTTTATTAACCTGGCGCAAGCGATAGAAGAGCTAAAAAGAAAAAAAATTGCCATTCAAAATTGTCAAATCAAATTTTCAGATTAATTTTTTTAACCTATCGCAAGCGATAATTCGCCAAATATTGTACCAATTGTAAAATTTCACAATAATTTATACTTTAAGCATTACAAATATTTATTCCATGTTTAAATTAAATATTTTCGTTTTATAATATTATGTCTTATTAAAACTTTTTTTGTTTTTGTTTTTTAAATTAAATATCAGTATTTTTTTCATTTATTCGCGAGGTGTTTGTATTATTTTCTAACAGATATAGCCATCTTAATTCTTTAATCAACAAACCTTTCGCCAAAAGATAATCACTGGCAACCTTTTCGTTCAAAATAGCAGTAAAATACGAAATTTATTGTCAAAAATCATAGCTATCCCTGTATATTTTCTCATAAACCACCCCCGGAATATTTCCTATCGAATGACACAATTTGGAAAAAATTCCACCGGGTAGTTTCTGAAAACATTCGAGCGGAACTTTTAGAGCTTACTGCTTTATAATATATATCTTATACTACAATGCGAGCAAAAATTGTGTGTGTATGTATGTGTGTGTGTATGTGTGTGTGTGTATGTAAATTTTATCTTAAAAACGGCTCTAACGATTTTGACGAAATTTTGTATTTTACCATTTTCGGGCATGATAAGACCATTGGGCTAGGTCACGTGTTCGAAAAAATTCGATTAGTGGGTCATTTTGGGTCGTAATGGGTCAAGGTCAAGCTAATTATATCTAAAAAACGGCTCAATCGATTTTAACCAAATTTCACATCCTACCGTTTTTCGACACGAAGAAACTTTTGGGCTAGGTCACATGTTCGAGAAACTTCGATTAGTGGGTCATTTTTGGGTCACTATGGGTCAAGCCAATTTTATCTAAAAAACGGCTCTAACGATTTTCACGAAACTCTATATTCTACAGTTTTGGATTACGAAAAAACTATTGGGCTAAGTTACATGTTCCAGAAAATTTGATTAGTGGGTCATTTTTGGGTCACCGTGGGTCAAGCTAAATTTATCTAGATAACTTCTTTAACGATTTTGACGAAATTTTGCACCCTACTGTTTTCGGGCGCGAAAAGACCATTGGGATGGGTCTCGTGTTCGAGAAAATTCGATCAGTGGGTCATTTTGGGTCACCGTGGGTCAAGCTAAATTTATCTAGATAACTTCTTTAACGATTTTGACGAAATTTTGCACCCTACTGTTTTCGGGCGCGAAAAGACCATTGGGATGGGTCTCGTGTTCGAGAAAATTCCATTAGTGGGTCATTTAGGGCCATAATGGGTCAGGGTTAAGTTAATTATATCTAGAGAACGGCTCAATCGATTTTGACTAAATTTTGTATCTAACCATTTTCGGGCACGAAAAGATCATTGGGTGGGTCTCGTGTTCAAGAAAATTCGATTAGTGGGTCATTTTGGGTCATAATGGGTCAGGGTCAAGGTAATTATATCTAAAGAACGGCTCAATCGATTTTAACTAAATTTTGCATCTAACCATTTTCGGGCACGAAAAGACCATTGGGATGGCTCACGTGTTCGAGAAAATTAGATTAGTGGGTCATTTTTGGGTCACTGTGGGTCAAGCTTTTTTTTATCTAAAAAACGGCTCTAACGATTTTCACTAAACTCTATATTCTACAGTTTTGGATTACGAGAAGACCATTGAGCTATGTCACATGTTCGAGGAAATTCGATTAGTGGGTCATTTTTGGATTACAGTGGGTCAAGCTAAGTTTATCTAGATAACGGCTCTAACGATTTCGCACCCTACGGTTTTCGGGCACGAAAAGACCATTGGGATGGATCTCGTGTTCGAGAAAATTCGATTAGTGGGTCATTTTGGGTCATAATGGTTCAGGGTCAAGCTAACTATATCTAAATAACGGCTCAATCGATTTTGACTAAATTTTGTATCTAACCATTTTCAGGCATGAAAAAACCATTGGGATGGGTAACGTGTCCAAGAAAATTCGAATAGTGGGTCATTTTTGAGTCACCGTAAGTCCAGCTTAGTTTATCTAGATAACGGCACTACGATTTTACGAAATTCTGTAATCTATCGTTTTCGGGCACGAAAAGACCATTGGGATGGGTCCCGTGTTCGAGAAAATTCGATTACTGGGTCATTATGGGTCAAGGTAAAGCTAATTATCTCTAAAAACGGCTCAAGACATTTTCACAATTTTTTTTAATATACGGCCGTTTTTGGTCATGAGAGGACCATTGGGCTAATTCACATGTTCTAGAAAATTCAATTAGTGGGTCATTTTGGGTCACAATGGGCCATGGTCAAGCTAATTGAATCTAAAGACATGCTCAAAACATTTTGTCCGAATTTTATATTACGTATACCGTTTCTGGGCATGAAAAGAGAATTGTGTTAAGTCACATGTTCGAGAAAATTCCATTAGTGGGTCATTTGGGGTCATAATAGGTCAGGGTCCAGCTAATTGTATCTAAAAAGCGGCTTAAACGATTTCGACTAAATTTTGTATTCTATCATTTTCGGGCTCGAGAAGACCATTGGGCTGGGTTGCATGCTCAAGAAAATTCGATTAGTGGGTCATTTTGGATCACAATGGATGAGGATCAAGCTAATTATATTTAAAAAGCGCTTCAAAACAATTTGACATAATTTTGTATAATACCGTTTCCGGGCATGATAAGAACATTGTGCAGAGTCGCATGTTCAAGGAAATTCAATCAATGGGTCATTTTGGGTCCTAATGGATCAGGATCAAGCTAACTGTATCTAAAAAACCGCTCAAAAGATTTTGACAAAACTTTGTACTACACCGTTTCTGGACAAGTTAAAAACATTGGGCTGGGTCGCATGCTCAAGAAAATGCTATTAGTCGGTCATTTTGGATCACAATGGATCAGGGTCAAGCTAATTGTATTTAAAAAGCGCTTCAAAACAATTTGACATAATTTTGCATAATACCGTTTCCGGGCATGATAAGAGCATTGTGCAGGGTCGCATGTTCAAGGAAATTCAATCAATGGGTCATTTTGGGTCCTAATGGATCAGGATCAAGCTAACTGTATCTAAAAAACGCTCAAAATATTTTGACAAAACTTTGTACTACACCGTTTCTGGACAAGATAAAACCATTGGGCTATGTCGCATGCTCAAGAAAACTCTATTAGTGGGTCATTTTGGTGATGGGTCGGGGTCAAGCTAACGGCATCTCAAAAAGGTTCAAATTTTTTTTTGTTATACCGTTTCACAGTACAAAATGACCATTGAAATAGCTCACGTCTGTCGATGAATTTCGGTTAGTGTTTTTTGAATCAACGTGGAACAAGCTTATTTGACCTAGAAAACGGCTAACGATTTTCACTAAATTTTGTATTCCATCGTTTTCAGGCACGAGAAGAGCATTGTGATAGGTCGGATGTTCGAAAAAACTCGATTAGTGGGTCATTTTGGGTCACTATGTTTCATGGTCAAGCTAATTGCATCGAAAACAGCAAGAATGATTCAGTGGGAAAAATATATCGAGATAAACAGAAAGCTAATTTTGACCGAGCTTAGCTCGGTCATTCCTGCTAGTGATATGATTAAAGAGCCCCAGAAATCTGCCATTAAATAAAGCAAAAGTTAGGAGGTGTATATACCTTGAATAAAAAAATGTCTATAACTTATGACTTCCCAAACCTGGCAACATCTCAGAAATAAATGAGCGCAATTGGCTCAAACTCTAGTTATATGACACACTTATTTTATTACGGTGACTCACGCTTAACAATGACGAAACTACTTACTCTCATTACTGTTCGTTAAAAGGGTAGAGAAAAATGTTTAAATAACAACCGTTATAATAACTATCGTTACATTGCGATATCGAAGAATGTTGTTGTTTTCCAAGCAAAAATGTTTTTTTCTTTTATCCCCGATACAAAACGCTAGTTATCGATATCGAATAAGTATCGACAGTGTTAAAAAAAGTTGGCCTATATGCTTATTGAAATCGAAAATACAGCAGTTGACACATTGTCTGCTGATTTGATTCCAAAAATTCTTCTAATGTTGAATTTAAGTAGCTCCGCCTAAAATAACGCCTTTAAATGAATTTTGTTTATTTTTACACAGATTTTTATAAATATTTATATGTGATATCCAATGAACACTTTCAGCATTTGTATACAAGGTGGTCATAAAAAAACTTTGCCGATTAATCGACATCTAGCGGCATGTCCGTTCAACCGATCGGGATGAGATTTCAGATATAGTTATTCAGAGGTATGAGCTCGAGATTCTGTGAATGGTAACAATGTGGCGATCACGGTTGCGCTTATAGGTACAGAAATTCAAAATTTTCGAATGGCAGAGCTCATTTTTTTCCCGTCGCAAAAGGTTCAGCGCATGCGCGATCCCTAAAGAACGTTGGAATGGTACGTGTATCACAAAAAACGGACGCGTTATGCACGCACAAAAACAGCTCTGCGAACGAGTAAAAAAAAACCACGATTGGGGCGCGCGGAGGAAATTTGCATATGACAGAGGGAAGACACTAATCACTGATTGCTGCACTGATCGGAGAAAGGAAAACTCTTATTTTGATTCCCCAACTTCACATGCGTGTCATCACAAGTAATTACGTATTGCAAGCGGGAGACTGTAGACAATGCAGCAGAACGTAACATAACATGAGGGATGCTTGTGATATCACATTTGATAGAGTCTTTCAAATCCGGCGAAGTTTTCAGACTGCACATGTACACTCTAGTTTGAGGTATCCCCAGAACCAGAAATCCATAGGGGTGAGGTTTGGGGATCGCGGAGGCCGCGGAAATGGAAAATGGCGTGAGATGACGAGGTCGCCAAAATGCTGGTTCAGGACTCTGCGAACAGTCTTTTCTATATGTGGATATGCGTCACCATGCATCCAAAGAATGTTATTAAGTGCATTTCTCTGCAGCTATTCTGGTTTAAGGTAATTTTGCAGCATAGCTGTATAGCGAGAGCCCGTCACAGAGCACGTTACAAAACCCCTTGGTGTCGCTTCCTCAAAGAAGTAAGGGTCAAAAACAATTGTGCCTGCAATGCCGCATCACATAGTAACTTTGGCGTCTTATGAAGATAATGGTGCCACATCCGCGTGCGGATTCGTTTCTGCTCAGTGCACTCAATTTTTGGTATTGAAAATGCCAGTTAAGGTGAAATGTTCGTCGTCCGTCTATAACATGCGAAAAAGCCAGTCGTTATCGCCATCATATCGGATAAGAAATTCATTTGCAAAGTCCGTACTTTATTGATGGTCTCTCGCGTCCAACATCTGGACGCACTGGTACCGATATGGAAACATGCGGATTACAGAGCGCAGTAGGCTTTAGAACCGTGGTTTTCGGTATATCCAATACACGAGCTGCACCTCTTGAAGTTTGCATGCATCCTGAAGTCACTATGTGTCCCACTTCCATAACAGTGTCCTCAGGAACAGTTGGTCATCCGGATCGCGGTCTATCACTGGTGCAGCCAGTTTCTTTGAATTTCTTTACTAAATCGCGCAGAGCTTGCGGGGTACATAGGCCACGTATTTGGTGATAGTTTCGATACTAATCACGCAAGACTTCCGCGGCATTCATCCAATTTTGATAATAGAGTTTACCAATTCACCACGAACTTTCGCTGGCAGAGTCATTTCATCGGCATGGGTGAGCGGGAACTGGACGTTACGGCGCGCCATTGTTTTTTGACAAGCATTGTTATATCCCCTAATCCCTTCTTAAACTGATGTAAAACGTACGGGTTGCTGGACTCTCGCTACGACTGAGAGAAACTATAACTTGACGACCGTTAGTGGCGATCTTCAACCTTTTTTTTTTGGCAAAGAAATTTGGAGCATACATTAGGCATTATAATATTACACAGACTTTCGGTAATCCTGAATATGTGTTAGGTAAATATTTTTAAAAAATAATTAGATATAGATCAAAATTCTATTCCAATGAATCTTACTTATTTATGCATTATAAACCGCCTAAATAAAATCATATGAAAAACTTTATCATCAAAAATGTAAAATTGCAGGTTCAAAACTAATAACTAGCCTTCATTGTCGCGATTTATCTTAAAGAGTTTGTTTATTAAAGTTCATTTGAATCGCCTAGATAGTTTTTGATTTTAAAAAAATCGTTAGAAAATATGCACTGTTCGTCTGTACATTACAGTAAGAAGAAACCAAAAGAAATTATGTGTTTTTTCGTGTGTCAGTAGTTAGTAATATTGTGTGAGTTTGTATTAAATATGGGATTATAATAAGGGGGGACAGGACTTTTGAACTTTCAAAAAGTTAGTTTTCGGTTTTTGTTTCATTCTGAAATTTTTAAAATTATTCAACAATATGCACAAAACCCCATTCAAAAATCTGCTTTATTTCTTGAGTTATAATCATTTATAGATAATGAGTATAATTGAACGTCTGTGGATACTGAAACTTTAAATTGCGCGTTTGTGCGCACAATTATTTTCAAACTCTGTCTAAGCCACAACTTTAAAACAATAACCAAATATGCGTTTCTTTATATTCCACTTGGTAAAACCGAAAAAATCTCATATTTTGGTTATTTATTTTTTTGCACTTGGAAAACTTGAAATCTTTGATACATTTTAAAACTTTGTGTTAAAATTAAATTTTAAACAAAACATTCGTGTATATCTTGATTTGAATTTAGAAGTACGTATGTTATGATTCGATTTTGTCCAAAAATTGTTTTATATAGGTATAATTTAGAGTTTTTTCATGCGCGCAGAACTAAATTATTTTAATTCACGCATTAGTGCGATAAATTTTTTAATTTAAAATTTAAATATTAATTTTATATGTACAACATTTACTTTTTATATAGTATAGTTAAGAATATATACTTCAAGCATAAATGGGAAAAAATATTTTAATTCCATATTATTTGTGTTTTGGTACTTTGAAAAAGGCGGTGTTTTTTATCATTTCGACAAACTGAAAGGTCCTGTGCCCCCGTAAGAAAATAAGCAACGACAACAATATATATATATATACAAATTATAAATAGAACAATTGGATTCTCCAAAGGAGGAAAAAAGGAGGGGGTCTTAAAAAATAAAACTAGCCTTAATAGAATATTTGTAATTTTTTTTTTTTTTTTTTTTTTTTTTTTTTTTTTAACGAGAAAGAATAAACAGAAAACATAAACCTATGCCTATGTTATGACCAGTTATCTAATAATATATGTCGTACGCTAATTGAGAATTTAGGTTCGACTCAAATCTGAAAATTCCATTTCTAAGAACAAAGGACCTTCAAATTCGATTCTTTCTTTCTTTCTTCCTTTTTTCTTTTTTTTTTTTTTTTTTTTAATTTCATTTTAAATACTATTCAAGGGTGTTTATATGCATTATAAGGATTATACGCATTATGACGTATATTTATCACACAAGAAATACATTTTGGGGGTGGCGGAGGGGAATAAGGAATTTTTAAAAATATTTTAAGTGTTATGAAGACCTTTTTAAAATGCTCCACGCGCATTCCATATCAATTAAAATCCCCAGTTTTTTTTATGCAAGTTTTTTTTTATATACTAGATGGGTCTGCCCTCTACGAGTTTTGCTCGCCAACCCCCGTTCAGACGCCACAAACTTTAAAAGCACGCTAATTTGATCGAAAAAAAATCGCTTATAAATCAAGATGTTATACAGTTTTCGAAAAATGAAAAGTTCTATTCAATACCAAACCTCATTAACGTCCATTCTTTCAATTTTTATTCTTTTGAATATGAACATTGTTCTATGAATTTGTAAAAGAAAAAATATATTGTTGAGTAGATTTTTTTTTTTTAAGAACAGCCTTCAAAAAACTCCACAAGGAAGCCCCTACCATCTTCAGACCAGGGCTCGTAAATCCATATTTTCGAAAATATAAGCAATTATCCGGTATTTTGTTATGTATCTGATATTTTCAAAAGCAGCTAACTGTTGATTATATTTTCAAAACTAATATAAATTAAGAACTAAAATATATTGCACTTAGCATGAAAATTTAATAATGTTTTTCCATTCTGTTTTTTCTTAACTTACAACTAAAACGAAAATCAACTAATCGAAAACATAAGCACTTTTCTGAAAAGTTAAACAATTTACTTTTTACATTTATATACTTATATATATATATATATATATAACTATAGAATTTAATATCGTGTATAAAAAAAAAATGTTATGTTTTATACAAAAAAATTTCAAATAAAAAATTATCCATTTTTTACTGAAAATTTTAAGCGTAAATGTAATCTTGTCTACTTTTTCATTCCTTAATCTGTTGTACAGCTTAAACTAAACTAAGCTGTAACCAGAAAATATACTTTCTAATGATTCTGTAAAAAACTGGTTATGTAAAATCCAACAGTTTATCTTTCAAATGACTGATCTAAGTTAACATTGCTACGACAAAAATATTAGTTCTTTAAAAAAAAGAAAAAAAATCCCTGCCGGCTCGGACTACAGGCACAGGTAGATTTCAAAGTTAAGTACTAATTTCATCAACGAAAACTAAATCAAGCTTAGAGATAAACCCAGTTAAACAATTTAATCTGGCCGCTTTTGACGAGTTTTAAATTTAATTTTTATGTAAGGGCTGTTTTTATTAGAATCATGTTAATATGACATTTTTTTCTTCAACCGCCTATTTTTTTTTTTTTTTTTTTTTTTTTTTTCTGTAAGACTTGGTCCTATCAAGAATGAATTTGTCAATACAAAAATTGCAGATGATATTAACAAGATTTATAATAAATTTAAGCAGGTTGGATATCTTGTGAATTGACGAAGTTATGATTTTGTTTCTTCTTCACTTCCACCCCACCCCCCATCTTTTTATATTTCTCGCTGTAAGAGTTGGTCCTATCAAAAATTTGTCAATATAAAAGTTGTAGATATTATTTAGAAAATTTATTATAAATCTTCTTAAGTAGATTTGATATCTCGTTAATTTTTCTTCTCAAAACCCTATTATTTTTGCCTCTTGAGCCCACTTTTAACGATATAAAAAAATCTGTCATACATAAATTTTTGGCCCTTTTCCTAGAAATAATAATAACTTAAAACGGATTTGGTATGTATTATAATTAAGAAGTTACGATTTTTTTTTCCCCACAAAAACTCTTCCTATTTCCACCCCCATGGTCCGATTTTGCCCATTAACGAACTTGACCGAGATTTTCTGCCTATTTATTTTATGTATTAATTTGGAAAAGATTTGTCGTGCCCATAAAAAAGTGATTAGTATAGATTTTTGAACTGAGGGTGGTTTTGGGGTTCAAAGGGTTATGATCGGCGTAGATCTGCAAAACGTTTTCAGAAACTCCAACATGGAGAGAGATGCATTAGGTAGTATTTCTTACCAAATCTACCTAAAATTCAGCTTCAAACATATAATTTTTTTCTGCTCTTTTGGCTAAAAAGGTCATTGCCAGAACCAAAAGTTCTTTGTCTACAGATCAACACAGTCAACAACAGTTGAAAAAAAAAATGTTTTACACGTGTTTTTACTGAAAATATCAAAATTATCAATCTTTAAATTTCGTGGAAATTTTTTAAGGTCATTTGCTTTCTCAGAAATTTGAAAAAAGGCTCTTCGATTCCTTACTTAAATTATATAAAAAAAAAAAAATCTAAAAAATGAATATATTTGCGAATGAAAGTTACTTCGTAAATGTATCAGAATTCAGCGATTTCGATTTTCAGATCAAATTAAGAACAGTATCTGACAAGTACAGTTTTGTTTTAAATATTAAGATATCCAATTGTATTTAAATTTTAATGTTTCATAAATAATGTTAAATGTCAATTTTTCAATTTATGCTGGGACTGAAACAGAGCCAATTCATAGCAACAATTTTGAAAAATTCCTTTGTTTGTAGATGAGATGCGAATCACGCTCCATTTTGTAAAGAATGCTGCTTAAAAAATGTGAAAATTTCCAGCATCATGACAGCCATTCCAATATCATAATGGATAATTTTTCCTGTTTAAAATAAATCAGTTTTTTAATTTACACGTCTTTTTACTGAAAATATAAAAATTATAAATCCCTAAATTTCGTGGTATTTTTTTAAAGGTCATTTGCTTTTTCAGAAATTCGAAAAAAGACTCTTCGATTCCTTCTCAAGTTATTAAAAAATCTAATGATTGAACACATTTGCGAATGAAAGTTACCTCGTTAATATATCAGAATTTAGCGACTTTGATTTTCGGTTTCGGATCAAATTGATAATTTTCCCTGTTTAAAACAAATCAGTTTTCTAATGCACTAAGCACGCATTCTAAGTTTTCTTTCTACGAATTCGTAGAATTTTCATACAAGTTTTTGATGCATGCATAAAATATATTTAAATTTAAAATTAAGTTTTCTCAAATTTACAAAGAAGAATTCAGAAAATCGTCTTGTTTACTTGTATGTAAAACATTTACATGCTTACAAAATATATCTTTTATTTCTTTATGAGTAAGTTTTCTTTAATCAGAAAGTTCTTCACACCTTTTTTTTAAGAAAAAGTCGCCAAATAGTGTGATAAGTTAGCAAATATGTAAGATTTTACATGAGATTATCTTTACCCTTCGCCTATTCTTATCTATTTTTACTTGTCAATACTGAAGAGGGTACCTATTCAGCATAAAAAAGGGGGTGTATCCAGGCGCCGTAACGTCATACCACCGGTGAGCTACCGACTGAAGAATCAACATTCCACCCCGCTTTTTATCACTTTTCTACGCTGAATATCTATCAAATGCCGTTCTGTGATTGGTGTCTTCCCTCTGTCATATGAGAATTTCCACCGTGCGACACGATCGTGTTTTTCTAGGTCGTTCGCAGAGCCATTTTTTGTGCGTGCATAACGCGCCCGTTTCCTGTGATACACATACCGTTCCAACGTTTTCGCATGCACTGAGCATTTTGCGACGAGACAAAATGGGCGTTGCCATTAAAAAATTTCGAGTTTCTGTACCTATAACCGAAACCGCGTGCGCCACTCTGTTGTCCTTCACAGAATCCCGAGCTCATATCATTGAATAACTATATCTGAAATTTCATGTTGGGCGGACCGGCCGCTAAAGCTCCATATATCGGCAAAGCTTTTTCATGATCACCCTGTATGTAATATAGGTGCACATATGAGGTATTTTTTTTACAAGAAAACGATAATTTTCGCATAACCATAAGATATGATTTTTATAGTTGTAAATTTTTTTACCGTTATTTCACACAGTTTTTATAAACAGAAAATTATACAAAAATTCCCAGTTATGCATCTTTGGTATCTATATAACCAGATTTAATGGCATAAAATTTGGTGCAGTAGATTTTGAGAAAATCAGTTTAATAAATTTTTGAAAAAAAGTTTATATCTCATAAAATATCAATATTTATAAGGTGATAATAGTGGCGACACAAGATTGTGTGATATTTAGCTACATCTCGGAAAAAATCATGAAATTATATTGAAAGGCATGTTTCCAATGCTTATCCGTCTATTTTTCTCTTTAAAAGGTATTCGGGAGGGGGGGGGGGGAGGAGACAGAAAGAGTTTTTATATGCATAAGTAGAAAAGAATAGTGAGGCGGTGAGAACGGAAAGAGTTGAGAAAAGAACACACTTCTATACCTTTCTGTTTTTCTTTTTTAATTTTTTTAGTTTCGGAGATAAGAAATTAAATTAAAAATATTTTTATTAAAGTAAGCAGTATTAAAAATATTTTTACTGAGGCTTATTTGTCTGCTTTGGTTAGGAGAGTTTATATCGTTTGTTTGTCATTTGCTTATTCTTATAGCTTAAAAAAATGAATTCGGGCATCTGCCTTAGAAATTGTTTTTATTAGGAATACCGTTTATAGAAAAATAATTTTTGAGACCCGTGTGGGTGGGGGGTTAAATTTTAATTTTAATATAGTATATTGAACATACAGTAAAGAATATTAAGCTTTATACAGGACAGTATAATATTTTGACCATATTGCAGTGAATATAGTTGAAATGTCTTAAAAGTGATGTAATTCATAATTCTTTGATAACAAAAATAAGTCTATTAAATTTCGGAAGAGGAGTGGAGAGTGGTTACAAATCTGGAAATAGCTCTCATCATGGCCATTGTAATCAATCGCAAATAGGGTTCTAGGACTATGGCAACTTAGCCCTTATTTCCCTTTTCTCTCTCTTTAATTCTTTTTACAAAATATACACCACTCTATTTGCAAACAATGTTTTAAAATTAAATTTTAAAATTGATTTTTAAAAATATAAATTTACATATGTCACAGGTATTATTTAAAGCAAAAGTTGAAAAAGTTTCCCTTTTGTACACTCCTCCTGTTCTGAATTATTTTTTCTTTCTGCATTTGGTTTAAGAATTAAACAGTTTTTTTTTTTTTTTTTTTTTTTTTTTTTTTTTGTTAATTTATTACACACTAGTTAACCAACTACAATTATATTCTATAAGGTTCATTGGACAGAAAACATTCTTGTTTTATTATTATTATTACTATTTTTCCCTTGAAATATATATATTTACGTATATTTCGGTTTTTAAATGCAACTTCAAAAAAAAAAAAAAAAAAAAAAAAAAAAATATTTATTTAAAAAATATATTATTATTATTCATTTTAGCCATGTATTTTCATATTTTCATTATAAATATAAGTTTCTGGTTTCTTTTGGTGATATAAGCTTACTATAAATAGACTTTTTCCTTTAAATTTCAAAATTTTAATTATTTCTAAAAATATGTCTGTAAATATTGTTCTAAAAAAACTATTCTCAAAAATCAATTAAATAAAAAAAATACTTCTTAAGAAAAAATTAAGAACAACTGAAATTTTATATTAATGTTAAAAATATTGAGTTATGGCTACAATATTTCAAAATGATAAGCAAAGATAGGGAGGCCCTTTAAATCCGAAACGATTCCATTATACATTCCATATTATCATGTCAATTCTTTATACTCATTGAAGATTATTGTTTGAAAATAGTGGCACCTTTTTTCCTACTACTACCTTATGGTAGATTTCTGTAAAATATGTCGGTCAAGTCACACTTGATAAAGTAGTGCAAAGAGTTAACCATCCGACTAATAAAAAAATAATATAGTAGAAATACTCATCGGGTGCATTATATCCGTATGTAAAGAAACACAGTTAGCAGAATACAAATTTATAATGAGTATACTATAAAATAATTCATTATAACCAAGTCAAAATAAAAGAAAAAATATGATGATCTGACACTTGTCTGTTTTAACTTCGAGTTTTGTCCCCACGGAATGGAAACCCACACATGGAAAAAAATCTCTTCCAGCTCTAATGAAAGAAATGGTGTCTTGGTAGCCCGTAGTATTGACAATTTAAAGGAAATTACATAATTACTATAAATCATACAGGAAAGAGATAGATGGAGATGCAGTATGTCGTAAAAATGGTTTGTAATATGATACTCGTTATCGCCCGAATTTGAATGCCCTCATTCGGCTCAAACAAAACAAGGACGTGGAACAGGGAACGAATTCTTTGACATCACCCGTGCATTTTTTCTCCAAATGAAAACGATCTGCTTATATTTAAGCATTCTAAAGTAGCATTTCATTGTATTATGAATTAAAAACTGTATTACTAAAAGTTTTCTTATTTTTTTTTCGAAAGCACGTTTTTTTATTTGTGCCGAACGTAGCGGCTTTTAGGGTTACATTTTTTGGCGTCACCTTCAGCCACCACACTTCATCTCTATTCTTTCTCTTCACTCTATACGCCCCACCAGTGGCTGAGAGGTTCTGCTCTCGAAGCTGGTAGACGGGAGGTGCTGGGTTCGATCCCAATCGCGCCCGTCGGCCTAATCGTTCGGAGTTTTCGTGGTTTTCTTCGAACCTTGGATTTCTAAGCGTTAATACGGGTTAGGTTCCCTTAGAAAGACCCCCACGAAGGGCACTCCCCCCGGACCTATATCCCTCGTGCAGATAATTGGCCGTCATAAATACAACAACAATACTCTTCACTCTATGACTATAAATATCGACTAGAAATTTCACACATTTTCGCTTTATTTTATCACAAAATGTATTATTAAGTGAATAACAGATTACTGTTCGGAAATTTCTTTCAGATATTTCGATCGGAAGATCCCTCTAAATAAAATCTCGAGTCCCACTAAAGTATTTTCATGCTGTTTCAAGATAAGATGATTGGTGCTGCCATCTTTTGACATATTATTGAATATCAAAATCATATCGATACATAAATCTTATTTCATGTAGCCCCACCAGTGGCCGAGAGGTTCTGCTCTCGAAGCTGGTAGACGGGAAGTGCTGGGTTCGATCCCAATCGCGCCCGTCGGCCTAATCGTTCGGAGTTTTCGTGGTTTTCTTCGAACCTTGGTTCTCCAAGCGTTAATACGGGTTAGGTTCCCTTAGAAAGACCTCCACGGAAGGCACTCTCCCCTTAGGGCCTATATCCCACGTGCAGATAATTGGCCGACATAAATACAACCAACCAACCTTATTTCACGTATGCATCATTTGTTTCTTTTTTGCCTCCACAAAATTTGTATTGGATAAATGATATTGTATGAGAAATAATCATTTTAGTCTTTTGAAAAAGAATATCTATAAATATATTTATAACAAGTTGAAAATTGCCCTTCAAACGTGGCAAATGAGGTGCGTTCGTACTAGTTTTATACATATTGTTTGCACCGCATACCGTACTGAATGTATATTTTTGTGTACTTAATAAGCGCTTATCAATTTCATTCTGTTCGAAAGCCTGTAACATCATTAAAGGCAGTTGAAATATTTTTTTTTTCTCATTGGCAGTAATGTAACTGAAAACTTTTGACTGTTCCTGTAATTAAACTATACATTCGATTTTCATAAAATTCGAAATGGCTGGACAAAATTTTGCAACAATTATATATTTAAAATTTCAGACCATTCGGTTGGGTAGTTCTTGCTCTGTTATATGCGGACAGACAGAAGGACAGAACGACGACCATAAGAGCTAAGTATTTATATAATTACGAACGCACCTAAAAAGCTGTTTATTAAAGTCAGTTTAATAATGAAAGACAGATCTTCACTGGGAAAAAAATTATGAATCAAATTTAGAATTAGTAATTAATTATCGGAACGATGAAATACGCCCGAGAAATAGTAAACCTGAATACTTTTTCGCTCTGTTGGTTTCACGCCTGGTTAGCATTATACAGTATTAACCCCTTCACGGTCGCTTAATATTTGGAAACACCATAAAAAAGTACCCATTTATTTTATTACAGAAATTGAATAATTATAAGATTTCTAAATAAAATATGCAATTAGTTTTTTTAAGGCGAAAAAAAAAGGATGTTATAGAACAAATTCACATTTGTAGAAAAGCCATCATGCGAGAATTATGTCTTAATGTTTGTTTTACATTATACAAATTAATGCGAATAAGCTTTATTTTTCACATCTTAGATCTTCATTTATCATCATCAGACAAATTTTTACAAATAGTATTTTAAATAATATTTATATGTTAAATTTTGATTATTAATAATTTTTTTGAGTGTTATATATTTCGAAATATGCAATACAAATCCCAGCATTACAATCAGCACCAAAAGCCAAACCCAAACGCTAATATTCAAAGACTTCATATGGCTCACACACTTCCAGTCAAATTTTTCTAGTTTCAGAAGTTTTTTACAGCAATTAAATCTCCTGCCCGGAAATATGACGGGCAGGAGAAACCACGCCTCAGCCCGTGATTTTGACGGGAGCGAGAATTAAGGGGTTTAAAAAAAAAAAAAAAAAAAAATGTAATTAAATTTAGAATTAGTTATGAGTAATTCAACGTGTGACTTAAATACTTTTAATAATAAACAGAGGAGAGAAAAAAAAAATCATCATCAGATATAGTTCGGTTCCACAAACGTGTTAGAGTACTGTTATTTTTCATAATTTTTTTTACTTTATTTTGGTGCTGCCATCTATTGTCGATATACTTGAATATAACTGTTTTTTTCTATTGTAAGCGTCTTTAATTTTTTTTGCCTGTAGTCCTTTGCCATGAGCAGTTCTGTAAAATAATCTTCAGCTCATTTAATCACAAACATTCTTCCAATTAAAGAAGGCAAGTTTTTCTATACTAAAAAAGGGAATAGCTTTTATGGGACATAGCGTAATAAATCCTTCTCTTTAATATTTTCTTTAAACATACGAAATGATGTTCTCACATTGCTAAACCATATATCAGTAGAAAAAAAAAAAAAAAAAGAGAGAGAGATAACGAGAGAGATAAAAATTGAATAGAGAATTTTAATAATAGTAAAATCGAATGCAGGAACATTAGTAATAAAAAATTCGAACGCAGAATTTTTGGTAGTTGGAAGCTTGAATAATAATCATATAAAAAATTTTGGCAATGCAAAATTCGAAGTGAGATCTGAGCTAGATTTCTAATTGTGTTAAACATTTATCACAGGTCATACATGCTCGGTGACATTTTAGCTAGAAATATATATTTACTAGGAGGTGGAAAAGAGGGAATTCTCCCTAAAAGGGTCCAGTTGAAGAATGATTTTGGGGTCCTACGCTTTTTGAAAGAAAGAAGGATATTTGAATGTCATCGAATATACATATAAAGTCTAGGGTTATATGCAGGTACAAACATTTTTATTAAAATTTTTTATTCATTCCAAATAGTAAAAAAATGCATTTTAGCCTTGGTAGGAAGATCACTATAAACGCCGTACTCGGGTGTATTCCATCCGCCGCACCACTCTTACAGGCAGAAATGGTGCCACACAATTTATTTTTAAATTAAACAAAGACAGATTCTAAAATTAATGTCAGTAACAAAATAACATAAGGCCTTACTGCCAGATTTTACATAGTCTAGGAATAACTTTATTTTTTATTTAAAATATTCTTTTGGTTGGTTGGTTGGTTGATTTTTGACGGCCAATTATCTGCACGAGGGATATAGGCCCAGGGGGGGAGTGCCCTTCATGGGGGTCTTTCTAAGGGAACCTAACCCGTATTTACACAAAATATTCTTTTGGAGCAGATATTATTTTTAGTGTTTTCACTTAAAAATGAAAAAAAGGAAACTAATTAAGCAGTTTTTTTATCTTATTTTTTCTAATAAAATTGTACTTTTTAAAGACAAATATTCTAAACTCATTCCTTACAGAAAATAATAAAAATGATTTTTTGCTCTTTCTTCCTATGTACAGAGAACTGGCTTATAGGAAGTGTTATTTAAAGTGTGCGATGATGTCCCAGGGAAGCACAAGAAAATTTCACATAATTTAAATTTAGTTAAACCTTCACAAATCTTGTAAAGTTAGATTTATTATTATCATTAAAATAAATAAAAATTGATAACTTTTCTTATTTTAGCTAGCGTGTATTAGATGTCTTCAAATTTTTTATGATGCTTTTTTTCTTTGAATCTTCATATAGAAAAAATGCTCTCCCTCAAATTATTAGGTCTTTCAAGATTTGAACATTCAATTATAGAAATTTTTTTTACATGTATAATGTTATATATAACAACAGTGAAAAAGAAAAAAGAAAATGAAACGCATCTTCATTTCCATGGTTTTCCCATAGCTGCCAACTCTTCCGCTTTTTCAGACCACAAAAATTTAATAGAAATTTTTGCCTTTAATCGGCAGATTACGTCGATTTTAAAAGGTAAAAATTTCCATAAAATTTTTGTGGTCTGAAAAAGCGTAAGATGTTGGCAGCTATGTTTTCATAAAATTAATGTCGACAGGAGGGGCAGACTTTTGTTGATTGAGAAAAGTTGCGACGTCAAAAAAGTTTGAGTTCGAAACTTAAACTATAGGTACAGTCTGCCACAAATAAATAAATATAGTGAAACCTCGATTTAACGTTATTTAAGAAACCATAAAGAAATGATGTTATATGTGGGAAAAGGATAAATCGGGGAGAGATAAAAAAAAAAATGCTGAGCATAATGTAAAGATTAAATTAGGTAACAAACCTTATCAGGATGAAGTTTGCAAAATAGGCCTGCCTCGTTAGCACTGAAAATGTCTTTACTAGAATAGTCTTGTATGAAAGACTCCAAACGACTCCAGTGCACTTGCCACAAATATACTTGTATGATAAATTGTGCCTCTAATTAAAGTGGTCTATTTAAAATTTGAAGCTAAGACAACTAGAATTTCTAGTTTAGAAGCAATTTCTGTTGCTTTCTTTACGAAAGAGGTCAATTTGTAAGAAAGTTTGTTGCATAAATTTCGTTAAAACACTGGAAAAGGAAATTTTCCCTTTTCTGAAACAGAGAAGATTTCACATTTTTTCATTCTTTTTTAGCCTATTTTCCCATTTTTTCTAAGTTCTGTTCCATTAAACTATGTTGCTTGACCCCTTGAAGGACAGTTGTTCAATTTTGGACCACTTAATTCTAATCCCTAAATGCCACACTGGCACCAGAATTTTGTAATGAAATTTTTCCTTTTATTAAGTACGCGAAGTAAAATCGTTACCTTCTTCCAAATAAATTTATTTGTGAATTCTTTTGCCACTCAATCATTTCAGAATTTTACGAATAGGTTTACTTTGTCCCTAAAAGAGTTCAGATTCTTTGCAAAGTTGAATGTGGAATTCTAATTCATCAAGCAAAATCAGCTTTATTCCCATTGTAATCTTCGGCTTTTCTGATGATTTTCTCTTTTTTTAGCAAAGAAAATCGCTTTATTTAGACGCTATACTTTATCATCTAAATCTAATGAAAATTATTTAACGAATGCTATGTATCAGCACCATTCTACTACAAAAAGTACAATCTAATTACATAAAATGTTATTGGTGCAGATGGAATAGAGAGAGGGATTTTGCATTTTGTGTCTGTAGTTGGTAAGGAAGGTTAAAGAGATGAAACATTTCATTGAGTTTTTCCGCTGAAAAAACATTAAATGCGGCAAATATGATATTTCAAAATGATGACGTTAAATCTGGGATTTTTTAACCCTCGCAGTACTACGATCGGGTCAATTTGACCCCCACCTGGACATTTTGCAGTTTTATTTTTTCATTTAGAATATGAATGACAGAATTAGTTTCTTGGAATTCTCAAATAAAGGTTTCTTTCATAATTCTGACTAAGTGTCTCATAGTTATTTTTGCTTTCTGTTTATTTGTAGAAATTGCGAATGGGGTCACATCTTAAGCTATCGGGGAATAAACGAAAGCTTTCTGTCATGTATCACCTTTCAAGAGAAAAAAAGAAAAAAATGTTTGGCATCCTGCCAAATGTAGTTCCCTAGATGGCGCTGTGGATACAGCGTTTCCATGCAAGCGAACCTCGGCGCCTGGATCATTTCATTATTTCTTGTCTTTGTGTGTAAATTTCGCTATTCAACGAAATGAATCGTCGTGATTTGTCTATTGTTTAGGCACATGCTTTGTTATGTGCACATGTTATTTGGTGAATATTCTGGCCAAAATACCCCATCTCAGGTATTTACATAACACTTTGATCTTAGTACTGCGAGGTTTAAGCTTGGAGCATACCAACAAAATATGAAATACCAACGAATGTGTGCTTTTATTACAATTGCCACCTGTATTTTAGGAAAACTATTCTTCGGCATATTTATTGATGAATTTGTGACAATTGTCTGCGACTAAATAAGGCGACAACAATTATTTGAAACTATCGGCGACAAATTAAAAACCGTATGCATCCTGGGTACATAATATCCTACGCGTGTGTTCACGGGCTAACAGTTAAATTTGAAATATTAATAAAAATTCCAAGGAAAATCTGCACAACTATACGGATAAAAACAAGTCCCCAGATTGTAACTATAGAGCTGCCATATAATTATTTAAATGTATAGAGAAAAAACATTATTCATATTGAAATAAAAATGAACTGCAAATAATTTGAGTCTTATGCCCATGGCAGAAATTATTCAAACACACAAGAAGTATTAATATGGATTTTTATCTTCCAGTATAAATCCAGTAACTATTTATAATTTAATTAATAAGGATTAAATTATTTGAACTTAAAAGGAAAAAGAATATATATATATTTCATCAGAGTTTTTTTTTAATCAGAAAGGTTATTAAAACTGAAGCAATTAGTTTATGAAGTTCATAATTTTGAAATCGCATGTACTATTATTATATAATGAGAATTATATGAGTTTAATATATATATATATATATATATATATATAAATTTGTAGAAGTTATTGTTTGTAAAATATAATATATAGATGATTTGAATAAGTATTAGACGTTTGAATCACAACACATACACTTTAATACTATTCTATAAGGGTAACTTTACATCACTTCGATGATACTTTTCTAAATACAGCACCTTTCTCACTTAAAACTTACAACATATTTCTTACGAATAATTTGATTGGGCTTAACAATACCTTCCTCGGCATCTGATAAGCCGATGCTTCATGTACAACATTATTTTATAGACTGATTCTTTTCTAATTTTTGAATATGTCCAAACCTTGATCTCGTGATCGTGAATTTTCATTACTCGTGCTTTAAAATTATGGATAATACAAATATCAGATCATCAATTAATTTGTTGATCATGCACGTCATACGGAAAATAAAGTATGTTTAAATTCAAATCCTACAAATCGGTCATCCTGACATGATGGCGTCCCGACATCACCATCTTGGCTTATTATTTTTCTTTCACATAAAATTTTGATTATTGGTTGAATACACATACACGTATACTTAATCTATACGACTCGTCCAGGAGTTTAACCCATAGACCACGGCTTCATGTATTCGGCCCCGGTTGACGTCTTCCCTGGACCTTCATGATCTCCTACTTTCTTTACTTCATACCGATCATGATTCTTGGCTGCAGTTATCTCATATGGCCCCAAATATTTTTCTTTAAGTTTGATAGTATTGCCAAATTGCGTCCTCTTAATTGCGTCCTCTTAGCGACGATATCTCCTATTTTGTATTTTCGTGGCTGTTTTCTTTTCTTATCAAACTGCACCTTGTTTTCTTCTTGTATTTTGAATATATTTTTCTTTGCTTCTTCTCTCATGGCTTCGCGTTCTTCCATCATACATTCGGTAAATTCTTCTTCCAAAATTTTTTTGATGTTCTGCATGTCACTGTCCCTCAATTTAACTCCTGTCATTAATTCAAAAGGACTATATTTGGTGCTTCGTGTTACTGTGCTATTGATAATTCTTTGTAATTTTGGTTTATACTTATACCACTTGGATTCATCATTATATGCTTGAGGTTGAACTAAAATTTCGCCTGTAGATCTTTTTGCGTTATTATTTTTCTTTTCTTTAACATTTTTGTTTTATTTTCAATAGGATTATCAGTTGTTTTCTTATCAGAATTGTTTTTGGACTTTTTCTTTCTAACCGTTTTTCTTTTAGGTCTTTTTCTACTCTTTTTGTGTTTATTTTCTGTTTCCTTCTCAGTGTCTTTACTTTAGGATCTCTCCTGTCTAGTGATGATGAATTTCTTATCAGTTTCTTTTTCCTTACTCGGGATCACAGGAGCCGTAAAATCTGAGGTGCTCCATTTGATAATGTCATTATTTAAATACTGTCGTACTTGTTTATTGATTATTTCCTGCTCAACTAAAGAGAATCTTTTTGGACGTTCGCAGATAGGTTTTTTATCTTCCGTTAGTATTTTCATGTTTAATCCATTATCTTTCGTTTTGCTCGTTCTGCAGGATTTTATTAATCATCGTATTTCTTCTTTGTTAGCTGAATTTGTAATATGAGTTAAATCCATTCCGCCATTTTCGCAGTCGATATTAACCGTATCTTCGTAACCTCGATTATCGTTACTTATATTTGGTGTGGTTACTTCATCTGTTTTGGAAGGGACTTTATTAATTTTAATGTAACCTACTCGTACTTTATTGTCGTTTATTATTCTAACAACATCTTCCTCTACTTTTAACGTCAGGCCTTCGATTGCTTTTCGACCTATTATTAAATCAAAGTTAGTTTCTTGTACCACGTAAAATTTATCATGTATTTCCATACCATCTACATAAATTTTATGCAAGAAAAACCCCTTGTCTTAATCTCTTCTCCACTTAAGCCCGATATAGTTATATTGTCTCTGGTTAACTTTGGCGCGTTTATTGCAGTATGATATCTTGAAGTGGCGATTGAAATATCACTCCCTGTATCGATTATTATGTTTGTTTTCATTCCTTGAATATCCAGGATTCTTCCTTTCTTACCATTTAACGTGCCCGTATTAACTACTTTTTTTTGCGTGTTTTGGCTCCAATCTTGGTATTTCGTTTCTCGCCAATTTTGACTACGTTGCGGGTTATAATTTAAATAATTTTGTTGTGTTTTACTTCCCATGGTGCAATTCTTACTCACGGGATCAGGTCTGCCACAATTATAACATATTATATGTGCCTCGTTTCTTCCATGGTTCACATTGTGCCTATTGTCAACTTGGCGCCTTTTCGAATTGACGTAGTCAGCCACTCTCGATCGTTTATCCTCAAAACTCCCACTTGTATTCCTTATAGCTTGTTTATTGCAAACCCTTCGTGCCGTTTCGTAAATATCTAATTTGTTTACTAAGTCGTCTATCTTTTTTATTACTAACAATTCCTCTGCAAAATGCGCCTTTGTTTCCGCAGGTAAACTATGCCTAATTTGATTAACTACAATTAATTCCGATAATTCCTCAAAGCTATCTATTTCAAGGCCGTCAGTCCATTGTTCGAAATATACCTTGATCTCATAAGCGAAATCGCGCCGATTTGCTAATGGCTCTTTTTTGAGTGAGAAAAATTTCAGCATAAACTCTTCTGGCGATAGTTTGTACCGTTTTAAAAGAATAATTTTTATGTAATCATAATCATGCATTTCAGGTTCACTCTCCCTGGCTATTATATTAATCACATCTAACGGCATTAGGTTAATTAAATAGCTGACCCACTCTTTTTTATCAATGCCCGTTTGCGCCATTTGCCTTTCATACATAGCCAAGTATAAACTAATATCATTCGTACTATCATATTTTGTTAATAATCTAAGCAATTCTTATTGCTTACCTGGATCTGTCCTTGTGTTCACATCGATATGTTGTCTTGAATTTTCTTGCAGTTGCATTTTCTTAATTTCAAATTCTCTTTCGCGATCTTTTTCTTCCAATTCTATTTTCCATTTTCTTTCTTCCATCTCCATCTCCATTTTCAGTTTCTTTTCTTCGATCTCTGCTCGTAATTTCTTTTCTTCGATCTCTGCTCGTAACTTCTTTTCTTCAAGTTCCGATTCCGCTTGTGCTTTTCTAGCTGCCACAATTACTTCTAGGCGGTCCTTTATAAAATCTTCATCGTAATCTTCCCAGTTTTTAATTAGCTTTATTAGGATATGGATTGTCGGTTTTTCTGGTGGTTGAATTCCGCATTCCTCGCAGAAATCTATTAGATCAATTCTTTTAGCTTTATTTAAGGATACCATGTTTTTCAAAGTTGTACTTGGATAAATATGACTACGGTTTTTACATACTTGCCTTGTTCATTCACAATCCATTTTTTGACACTGGCGATTGACAATAATTTCTCTTCGATTAATATTTTACTATCTATTCCACTAATAGTTGCTTAACATCCCGGCATCGAGCCCCAAATTTGTAGAAGTTATTGTTTGTAAAATGTTAATATATAGATGATTTGAATAAGTAGACGTTTGAATCACAACACATACACTTTAATACAGTTCTATAAGGGTAACTTTACATCACCTAGTTGATACTTTTCTAAATACAGCACCTTTCTCACTTAAAACTTACAACATATTTCTTACGAATAATTTGATTAGGCTTAACAATACCTTATTTGGCATCTGATAAGCCGATGCTTCGTGTACAACATTATTTTATAGACTGATTCTTTTCTAATTTTTGAATATGTCCAAACCTTGATCTCGTGATCGTGAAATTTCATTACTCGTGCTTTAAAATTAGGGATAACAAGATAAAGTAAAAAAACTAAAACCCAACTACGACAAAAAACTACGCTGAAAAAGTATAAAAGTACCCCATGAATACAGGTAAAGTCACAAGCAAATGCTAGTAATATATAGATATATTCAAAATGTACAAGTAAAGCGCTTTTGAATGATACCAAACACGGCATATTTATCTTAACTTTATTTTTTGACGTATGACGCTTCCAGTATTTGGTAGTAGTGACGCACATATCCGTCGATGGCAGCAAATGGGTAATGGACCGATTAGTGGATGAGGTCGTTAGTGTAATGTGTAAATGTGTAATGTAGATTGAAGGTTTCATGTATTAAGATGACCTAGGAAGATTTCTTAATCTATCTAATTCTGCTAACGATTGACTGTCATGTGGATTTTTAAGCAACTTATTATGATCCAAGGCACTTATAAACAAACCCTCTATGGTTTTGAAGTGAAGCGCTTTAAAATGATACCAAACACGGCATATCTAGCTTAACTTTATTTTTTTACTCTGTATATTTTGTCCGCTAGAAGGCGCCACATTGAATTTGGTGAAAATCTATATAGCCTATAACCAGCGGACAATTAAGACGCTTCTAATGATATGTCATTTGTCGAATTCTGATTAGTGGTTTAGAAGTTACGAGGGAACAGATGAACATACATACATACATACATACATACATACATACATACATACATACATAGCCTGTCAAAATCATAACCCTCCTTTGGCTTTGCCGTAGTCGGGTAATAAAAATACCAGAGCATCAGTTAATTTGTTGATCATGCACGTCATAAAGAAAATAAAGTATGTTTAAATTCAAATCCTACATATATATATATAAAATAAAGATGAAATCACAAATATATGAACAATTTGACAAAACTCTAAAGATGAGCAAGATATGAACATATGAAACCAGTATGTAAAATAAGAAACTGTGAATAATCCACAGAATCATCAGCGGAGCTTGCAGGTTTAATTCACAGTGAAGATGCGTTATTTCATCCAATTTTGTCGCCATTAAGACCAAAATGACAAAATTTAGCTCCTAATAGCGCATCATAAAGAAAATAAATGATAAAAACCAAGAGATCTAAAGAAAGATACACCTCACACAAGATATTAAAAATTGAAAAATGATTAGAGCACAATACCTCCATTATAGACAAGAAACCAAAACTTCAGAAAGTTGAACCACAGTATTATAACATGTGATGATACAATCAGATGTAAGACTATTAAAACATGTGGCCAGCAGTTAGTCACTGAAAACCAAAACATTGCTGCCTTCTGGTGTGAAAAAAGAAAACCATATTGTGACTAGATTTTTAACAAAAATGTTTTGTGCTGCCATCTATACCATAGAAAAGAGTAAAATCAATTGAAGAAACCAAGATATGACTTAAATTAACATTTATTTAAAATATAATGAAAAAATAGGATTAAACTTGTATTATTGTCAATTCATTCATACTATCACAATTTTTGTGGGTGGTCAGTAATGTTTAATTAAAGGTTATATATATATATATATATATATATATATATATATATATATATATATATAATATATAATATAATATATATATATATATATATATATATATATATATATATATATATATATAGAAGGGAATTGATTAATTTAACCATTTTAAAACAAATATTATAAAATAATAAATGAGTATATAAATAACATATAAAATATAATGAGGATTATTTCGAGATAGTAAAATAAAGTATTATGTATGTAAAGTATTATTATATTGTATTATGTGCCAATATGTGAAATATTAATTATATGAGGTTAAAAATTTATGATATGAGGTGCATGATACCCTTGTTTATATATATATATATATATATATAAACTTTCTGTACAATAATACCATTGAAAGATAATGAAAATGACCAATAATAGGAAAACACAAACAACACATTAACCATATGTTATGTAAAAAGTATAGTGCCGTGTACTCCTTATGAGGATTAAAATGGAAGAAAACAAATAAAAATATGGATACAGATTAAAAAAAAAAAAACATTATATACTGAATTACTTTATCAAGGGTACAGAATTCACATATATAGTCGTTTTCTATAGAGAATAAAGCTAAAAGCTGAATAATTTATTCTCTCTGCAACCGAACGACCACATGACCAATATAATAGAAGAAAAATGATCTCTGAATTATATGAAAGGCCTTGAAATGGAAAAAAATAAAAAATAGATATTAAAATAATTTATATTATTACATATAAATGAAATGATGCATTATTGCTCAGCTTAGCCTATATAATTTTACATGATTTAATCCTAATCCCCTGCTGCACATGTTCTAGTTTGCCGCTATAAGTATAAGGTTAATTTTAACAGTTAAGTAAAAACAAATATCATATCCAAGGGTTGCAGTTAACCTTGATAAAGTACCTTGATAACTGCATTTAACTAATAAAAATAGAAAATTATTACAGTATTAAAATTTAAATTACCAGTTAACACTTTTAATTTTAGCAATGCCAGAATTCATAACTGCATTATAGATTTTTTTGTGATGCTGCCATTTATTATGTATTTTTAAGATATATATATCCATACAATATATATAAGCATATATAAGTACACGTATACTTGCTCACACACATATATACATATAAGGTTTTTAAACGTTTTTTTAGCATTCCGTACCTCAACCTTCCATAATCGTATTTGATTTTTGATTTTTTTGTTTTATAGGAGTGTATAATCTATGTAAAACATACACACACATACTTTTTTTAAAAATAAATTCTTTGTGTATGTTTTTACAATTTTTTTTAGCAATTCACATCCGACCCTCCATAATAGTGTTTTCTATTATATATATATATATGTATATATATTTACATATTACATGCCCATACTGGTAAAAAGTAGAAAAAATGAATGTTAAGATTTGATCCATGCAGATATAAAAGAGACGGGATAATTATAAGAAAATGCTAATTGCTTTAATTTAAAAATATTAGGCTGTAAGAATTGGGAGGAACATATATATATATACATATTATGAAAAATTCATTAAAAATTATATAACTTATTACTGTAAAAATACCACTAACGTTTCGAAGGTTTTCTTTAAATTTACATTTGCTTAGTTGGAGTATCATACCAATTGTACTCACAAAATTACTCGTGTAACGCTTCTTTACTTTACGGGCACTGATAATCAATCTATCAATAATACATGGAAATCGGCTACCGATGCGACCGATATTAATGATGTTTTTTGTATTCAAATGACTTCAAAAGTATAGATGGCATTCATTCAGATTTTCTCTCAGCTTTCTCATCTCAAAGTATAACTTCCTAGATCTAGGAAAGTTTAAATAATTTTGGACTTCCTTAAATCTAGAGAAGATGGGAAAAAAGCAGTTTTAATCCTAATCTTTTAGTCCAGGCAATAGAGAGCCTCTACCTAGCAAAATTAATGGTAGTACTGGAAATCGGCTTTCTAGATGTTTTTTGGGTCGCTGAATCCGAATTTGTAACTTCCCACCAAAATTTCCCCCGGCAACCCCCCCCCCCCCCCAAATTTTGGTAAAAAGCCTCCCAAAAAGGTTTTTATTAAAAAATTCCATATTTTTATTGTTTTAGGGGAAAAGTAGCTAGAAATTCAGAAAGTAGACAAAATTTGCAACAAATTAGATATATGGCATTATGACTTAGGATGAAGGGGAAGGGGGGAACTGCCTCGGAACATGCGCCGCAGTGCTGCGTGGACTAAGTTGCGCAATTCCACTCAACCATTCACACGTTTACATTAGCCCTCCCATCTTCCCTCCGAACTTTCTAAACCGGTGCTCTAAAAACCGGTTGCTATGATTTATTTTCTATTTCGTTATAATGTTGTTTCTTTAATTATACCATTTAGGTAAATGTTTTAATATTTTAAATGCAGTGATAACATTTTACGATTTACATCAAATACCATAATGTAAATCTACTTTTACACGATTTACATTAAATTGAAATTAAAACATAACAACTATTTTTTTTTTAGAGTTAGCTTTCTCATTTTAAACAAAGCTTCATAGATTGACGTCATTTTCGTGTTAATCGCTGTGGATTTGAATTTTATGATTAGCGTGAGTTTCCGTTTAAAAATTACAGGCAATGAATCTTAGGATACCCGTGTTTAAAGGAACCTGATGTAATTTACACATTTAAAAAATATTCATGCTTAAGAATCACTTTAAAATCTATAAAAAATCTATAAATTGACATAAACTTTTCAAACAAATATTATTGAAAGTTTTTTTTTTTTTTGTATTAGACGTTGGAACAATCGAATGTGCGATGTTTGTATTAATATCGAAATTTGTGGATAGATTAGATTGTTGTCGCCAATAATATGATGACAAAGTTACACATAGACATGCCTTTTCTTCATAATATTGCATTAAGAGCAAACGGGTTCATCTTTCGTAATGGTTTCGTTGGGCTGCACGCACATTTAAAAATATCCATGTTTGAAAATTACTTTCAAACCCATTAAAATAAAAAACTGAGATACAATTTCAAATAAATTTTATTTGAAAGGAATATTTGTTCTATTCGACAGCTTAAAAAATTAAATTGTGTGCTGTTTAGAAGTTAAGAAAAATTGTCGTAAAGGAATAATTTGTCTGTTAGGTCGTTGCCATCAACAGTATGATGTCAGCATTACTCCCTGACATATTTTTACTTTATAATGTAGATATATGCCATACAAACGAGAATTTCACTATATGATATGCCATTTGGTGGATTTGTTTTTCGGATTGTCAGAAAACTACAAATTTTTCTGTTACACCAGCCGAAGAAAACGGGCATTGTGATATTAAAGCTCAGACATTTTGTTATGGTAGCGATACAATAACGTATGTTTTCTAATTGTCATTTTAATGATTTGTGGACGGGAATGCATAAATCTCAGTTATTGCGATTACTATAGTAGTTCATTTTAATTTATTATTTTACATGGAAGGTCTCTTATAATTGACACGGGCGAAGCGGGGTAGTTCTGCTAGTTATATATAAATGCCGAAAGTTTGCGCTGGGTACTACATATAAATATTTACAAAAATGTATATTAAAATTATTGAAATTCGTTTTAAGGCGTTATTTGGGGCGGAGCTACTAACTTCGACACCCGAAGAATTTTTGGAATAAACAGTTACAGAATTGCTGTATTTTAAATTTTAATGAACACAGCAACATTCTCAACGCTGTCGATATCAAAATGAACATGAAGTTGAAAAACATGGCTTATATGCTTAATGGAATATAAAATACATCAGTTGACATATTGTCTGCTGACTTTGTTCCATAAATTCTCCGGATGTCGAAGTTGAGTAGCTCCGCTCCAAATAACTCCTGTAAATGAAATTCAATAATTTTAGTTTACATTTTTCTAAATATTTATATGCAGTACCAAACGCAGACTTTCGGCACTTATACAGAATATACGGGCACATATGGGGAATTTTTTTTCAAGAAATTGGTAATTTTAGGATAACCATAAGATATGACTTTTATTTATTTTTTTTTTTCGCTGTTTCACACAATTTTTTTAAACAGAAAATTATACAAAAATTACCAGTTATGCATTTTTGGTATATATATATTCTCAGTTAATGGCATGAAATTCCGCGCAGCAGTTTTCGAGAAAATCCGTTTTTTAAAAAATCGAAAAAAACATTTTTATCTCATTAAATATCAAAATTTATAGCGTGATAATAGGGAAAATATATTGTCAGATATGCAGCCACATCTGGGAAAAAAATCAGGAAATTTGATTGAAAGGCATATTTCCAATGCTTATCCGGCTACGCCCTTTTACACATAACAAACAAACGTTATTCCAGATAGCATTTTTATTTTGCAGAAAATTTGGGCATAGACGCCGTAGCTTCCCTCAGCCGTTGTTGTTTTGAATTGTTTGGCAATTTTTTGTTGGCGTGTTGGCGGTGTTTACGGATATGACAAACTCGATATGTAAAACCCGTGTGACGTGTTGTGTTCTGGCAACCCCTGAGAAGCTTAGAATTTTGTGGATGTATTTTGATATCGTGTTCTATCGTTGTCTTTTTATTTTTATGTTAAATTTATTGGATGTATTTCATTGACTATAGTTTCTGTAGTCCGTTTAACCCCTTGAGGGGCAAGCAATTACGTTTGTGAAATGCTGAATTCTCACCGGAATCTTTGAAAAATTCTATTTCAAAATAAGTAAAAGCAGTTTTACGGTTTTTTTTCATGAAAGTTAGAAAAGTAAAATTTAATACAATTTTTCTGGTGTAAAACTTCATTAATCGTAGGTGGTATATAATATATACCGGTGCCCCTCAAGGGGTTAAACGCTCTTGCTGAAGTAATTAAGAAATATGAGGAAATTTTGACAAGAAAGGGAGGTTTGCTTATAGCGTGTCAATGCGTATTAAGCCTATTTTGGAAAATGACAGCGGTGTTATGAGAGATGGTGCTGGAGGTTTGAAGAAAGCAGATGTCTGTTAAGGTATGTTGATAATTTTATGTATATTTTGCTGTTTTAAGAGATTTTTACATTTTGTGATTGCTACAAAACGAGAACTGCTGAATTTTGAGAATGCTATACCGCGAGAAATGCTGAATTCGGCGATTTTTTTTCGGTAAATGTGCGCGAAGCTCTCATACAAGGATTACTGATTGCCAGTTTAGCGAATTTTGTTTATTATTTACATTTTATTTTCGTTAAGCCAAACATGCGTATAAACCGGTGCTTGGCGACATTTACTACTTGACGGAAAAGGGATTTTCACGCCAAGAAGAATTCCAAGATGGCGACCGGGGGGAAATTATGACATCTGGTCCAAAATTTGCAGCAGTCTTGCTTTGAAAACCTGCAAAGTTGTAGCATGCTCAGCATGACAAGACTGACAGTTCATAACAAGACTGCAGCAAGATAATGCAAATGCCGAAGTCACCACACTTTGAACTTGCAGCTAACTTGTCGTGCAAGTTAAATTCATGCTGTATCAAATTTATTGCAAATTAACGGCAAGCAAGTAATCAGAAATACTGCAAATTAGTAATCTTTCCACGCCCCACTGTCTGTTTACAACTGTTATACTTTAAGTTTAACCCCTTCGGCTGGATCCACAGACTTGATCAGGTCTATTGATGCAAACACACCGTCAGAAGGTGCATGCATCGTTTTCATCAGCATAAACAAGCTAAGGTAATATTTGTACTCTTCAATACAAGCCTTTTCCCTTATAGCATGAACATTGGCAGCTAGTTTGATTTTTTCTGAAATTATCTTGCCGTGACAAATTTGAATTGAGAAATTCGCAGCAAATTTCCCGCAAGGTATACCATCCCCACTTGCATGAGTAGTTTGTTGTGAAACTGATGGCAAGACGGTCTTTAATTCACGAATGTGACGAAAGCAAAAAATCCCTCTGTTGAGGGAATAGACAGTCAACACATACGCAGAAATTGCAGAAATTTTATTCGGTTGGCACCGCTTTTTCTAAACGCTAAACTTATCAAATACCAACAAAGGCTCGTATTGAAAAGTACAAATATTACCAGAACTTGTTTAAGGTGATGAAAACGATGCCTGCACCTTCTGACGGTGTGTCGCATCAATAGATCTGGTCAGATCTATGGACCCCTCCAAAGGGGTTAAACTTATAGTGTAACAGTTCTAAACAGATAGTGGGGCATAGAAAGATTACTACTTTGCAGTATTTTTGATTACTTGTTTGCCGTTAATTTGCAATAAACTTGATACAGCATGAATGTAACTTGCACGGTAAGTTAGCTGCAAGTTCAAAGTATGGTGACTTCGGCGTTTGCGTTATCTTGCTGCAGTCTTATTATGAACTTTCAGTCTTGTCATGATGAACTTGCTGCAACTTTGCAGGTTTTTAAAGCAAAACTGCTGCGAATTTTCTGCCAATTAAAAATGCTATCTGGGTTTTGGTATTTGATAAGTATAGCGTTTAGGAAAAGCGGTGCAAACCGAATAACATTCTGTAATTTCTGCGTATGTGCTGATTGTCTATTCTCTCAACAGAGGGATTTTTTGCTTTCGTCACTTTCGTGAATTAAAGACAGTCTTACCATCAGTTTCACAACAAACTACTCATGCAAGTAGGGGATGGTATACCTTGTGGGAAATTTGCTGCGAATTTCTCAATTCAAATTTGTCACGGCAAGATAATGTCAGAAAAAATCAAACTTGCTGCTAATGTTCATGCTATCTGGGATTGATGCGAGCACACCGGCAGAAGGTGTATGCATCGTTTTCATTACCTTAAACAAGTTAAGGTAATATTTGTACTTTTGAATACGAGCTGAAAAAAAAAATACATAAAAGAAATATTCTTCATATCCATTGTACCTGCAAATTACAAAATACAAAAGTACTACTGATTTATAATGAGTTTACTAAAAAAATAATGTATCATAATCTATACAAAAGGAAATAAAAAAAATATATATAATTATTAGATATATTTTTATATTATTTTCAATTTTTGTCACAATGACAACAATGGACAAAAATTTCTATCCGCTCCAATAAAATATTGTCTTGGTAGTCGGAAGGCGTAAGTAGTATTGGTAATTTTGCGGATTCTCTTTATTATAGATATCTACCAGAATACCCAAACACTAAATTTCCCTTAATTTCATCACCAAACATTTGCTGTTAGATAAAGTTGAGATTGCTATTTGGAAGTTTTCGTAGATATTCCGATGAAAGAATCTTTTAAATCGGCTACACCAGCCGGAAATTTAGTGCATTACTTTCACTCTATCAGATATTTGGTGCTGCCACCTTTTGTCAATTAAATGAGTATCAAAATCATATCGATATATAAATCAATTATTTCATGTATGTATCGTTCGCTTCTTTTTCTATTTCAACTCCCCCCCAAATTACTATCGCAAAAATAATATTGTATGAAAAATAATAATGTTAAAAATAATTTTATCCCTTTAAATAAGCATATCTATAAATACCCTTGAAAAAAGTTGTTTAGAAAAGTCAGCTTAATAATCAAAGACAGATCTTCGTGTAAATAAAATAATAATAATTCAAGTTTAGAACTGCTTTTCAACAATTTGTATTACGTCTTCCATGTTTTTCATACAATAAATATAGGAGAGAAAAGGTTCAGGATCTGAAACTATTCTCTTCCACAGTCTTATTGATGTATAATTTTCCATGAGTTTACAGCATTAATGTGGTGCTGCCATCTATTATCGATAAACTTAAATTGACTGTATCTTCTATTACAGGAGTCACTAACCTTTTTCTCTGAAGCGATGACCATGATTCCCATGAATGATTCCGTAAAAAAGAAGAAAAAAATCACCTCATTAATTCACAAACTTTCTGTCATTAAATAAAGTAAATATGTCCATACTAAAAAAGGGGTACCTTGGTGGCTTGCAGGATGCTGTGGTGCATGAACATGCAAATGCATACATTTTTAACATGCAAAATGATCTTCTTAGACCGCAAAAAGGTTAATCACGAAACACAAGTACCAATTTAAAAAAAATTAGAATACAGCATTTTAGTAATACAAAATTCGAATGCAAAATTTTCGGTAGCAAAAAATTCCAATTCGAACAAAAAATTGCAGCAATATAGAATTCGAAATGAAATCTGCAGAAGAATACTAATCGTGTTAAGCATTTAATACATGTCGCATATTCTAGGAGTCATTCTAGCTACAAAATTATATCCTAGGAAGTAGGAAATCCGGAATTCTCCTTGAAAGGGTTCAGTTGAAAAGTAATTTTTGGACCCTACACTTCTTGAAATTTGGTTGTGTTTTATGACGACCAATTATCAGCACGAGGGATATAGGCCCTAAGGGGGGGGGGGTACCCTCCGTGGGGGGTCTTTCTAAGGGAACCTAACCCGTATTTATGCTGAGAAAACCTTGGTTCGAAGAAAACCACGAACACTCCGAACGATTAGGCCGACGGGCGCGATTGGGATTGAACCCAGCACCTCTCGTCTACCTATACTCTTCAGATGTATACTATAGAAAGGATGTTTTAAATGCCTTTAAGAATACTTGTAGAAAGGGAAACTGTCTATAATAGAATTCTGTCTTAAACGGAAAAAATGTTAGTCACTATCTTGAAATTATACCTGCCAAGATAAAAAAAACTGCTTAAAACGGAATTTTTAATAGGTTTTCGTTTTGATGGGAGAGAGTACAGGCTCCCCCCCCCGCCGCCGCCGAACCCCACCCCACCCTTGGCTATGCCACTGTCCTCAAAGGCAGCTTTGCCCCCCCCCCCCCCCCAAGAAAATTCTGAAATGGCGCCCCTGATTTCCGGGTGCCTTTTGAAATACCTTGTGAGTTTTCTGTTACGGTATTTTATTCATAGTGTACTCACGGTACTTTAAAGTACCACTTTAATTAATTACTTCTAAGGAATTAAATTTCTCACTGGTGAGTATTTTCTTTTATGTTTATCCTTCAATTTTCATTGTAGTAACTGAAAAAAAAATATTACATGAAAAAAATTGCAGTAGATCATAATGCAGTAGAAAAAGGGTTAATATCGAAAAAAAATGCGTAACTATGCTTTCGTCACCAAGCACCGTTAGCAGTTGAAATGTTTTTTTTATCTGTTTGGGTTTAATGGCAGTGGCATAGCAATGGTGTGGCTCCAGAACCGCTAAATACTACTTTTTTAAAGAAATATTATTTGTGTTATCAAATCACAGAATTTTCAGCTATTAAACAGGATTAAAACAGCTTTACAAAATTGGCAGTATCCGGAGCATTTAGACCCTTATCCTGGCTACATCGCTGGGCAAATGGTGCTGTGACCTGTGTACCCATGTATTTATTTTGTCCTGGCGAGAGAAAGAGGAAACACTTCATCAGTCGCACTAATAAACTTGGAGTGGTGAAAATATTTTTAGGACAGAATTTTTTACACGCATTGTTGATCAACGATAAAATCTATGAAACCTCAGTTTTAAAAACTGTGCCCCTTCCTGCTTTACCTAAAAGTTTTTGGAACTTTGGTTGCCTTGATATCTTTTTAAAATTTTATATAGTATTAGTCTTATAATATATGGATTTATAATTTTTTTTAAAGAATTTAACAAAATATTTCCATATATATTACATAAATACACATTCCATCGGGAAAAAAAAAGTTTTATGCAAGAAGCATTGCACTGATGTAACTAAGGATTCGTTACCAGTATTCAGATTATTCAGTGTTGTTTGGTATTAAAAAACGAGAGACAAGTCATTAAGGGTTACTGGCGTGCTTAATTTTTTTTTTTTTTTTATCTGTCTGTTTTACAAATAAAATGATCCCTTTAATACATTTTTGCTTTTTTAATGAACATTATATTGGTTAAATATCATTTCAGAAAGCTGGAATAACATTTCAATTAAGTAAATAAGGATATGATACTAAAAAAGCGCTAATATATTAAAAAATATAAATATTATCATATACTTCTGTATAGTTATTTGTTATTATTGAATATTATTAAAAACTTTCAGAAATTTGCAAGCCTAGTATAATATATTACGCTTTATTTAATAATTTTAGATTGTTAATATAAGTAATCATTTTTTTTTAAAAATAAAATATTAAATTAAAAATTAAGAATTATTTTGAAGAAACAAATTGTTACAAATAAAATAACTAAATTATTGGATGTGTTACATTTATTTCATCATCTCATAACAGTAAATACCTACAATAGAGTGAAAAAAATATCTCCAACTAACATTATAAATTTTCTTTTGACGTGTACCGTACAAAAACTGGAATAGATATTCTTATCAACTTAATGTTTTAATGGTACTACAAATCATAGCGAATGTATTTTAAATCTCACACCATACAATATTAGAAGTATATTATTATATATAAATGTAGCAGGTTTTCCTTTCTGTCTTCCTAAGATTTTCTAAAAAGTAATCGTGTAAATCGGCGTCTGTGTATTGCACAGCCGATAGTAATTTACAAAATAGTTGTTAAACTCTCCACTCTACCTCTTGCAAAAGAACATCTTTCGCAGAGGCGTTGATAGTGTGTTGCTTTTTTAAAAATTCAGATTTCTTGATTGGCACCACTTTTCTAGAACGGCAAAATTCCCCTTGTTTTCGCCTTAATTAATATGAGATTAAATAAGGCGAATTTTACTATTTCAAAAAAGTGCGGCCAATCAAGAAATCTGAACTTTAAAAAAGTAGCCCACTGGCAACACTGCTTCGCGGGGATCGTACTTGTCCTGAAATTCTTCGGTACCAGTATTTTCGTACAGAAAATCTCTTCATAAATAAGCACCTAAATTACTCAAGATTCGCTCTAGAGAATTATAATTAATTTTCACTTCAACAACTTTGGTGGAAAAAAGGTGTAAGTTTGCTTTTCCTTATTTTTGAACAAAATTTTTACGAAAATTCCGGTATGAATTCAACATTACAGAAGCACAATTATTTGCCCTTGAAAGGGTTAACCTATATATTTTTGTATTAAAGAATACTGATATTTGTCCTGAAAAATTTCCCTGAAGAGTACGATCCTTGTCTTCGTAATATCGAACAGAGCGACAAGACCTGTTTCTCTTCTAATACAACTGAAATGTAAAAAAAAAAGGCTTTCATTGTTCCTTTCTAAATATGAAACAGATATCTTGTTAATATTTTATGTCTTATAATGAATGCTACAGAACAGGATTTAAACTAGCAAAAGCCTTGCTTTGTTTGTATTCGCGAAGCATTATTTCACAAGATAAATATTTGAAAGTAACAATATTTTTTTATATTATTTTTGCATCTTTATTACGCAAAAACGTTATTTTATGTTTTGGCGCATTTAAATTTTAGAAATGTAAATTCAGCCAAATAACTAAGAATTTTCTCGGATTTTTTCATTTATGATACAACGAATTTAACAATTAATTTTATTGGTTTACAATTCTTTTGTTGCCACTTTACAAAAAGGAAAAAAAAAAACATAATATAATTCAAGATTCCCTTATCATACATCAGACTTGACAATCCGGAGAAAGTCTATGGGTTAAAATGCCCCCCATAATTGCAAACTTATTAACTGGCTTTGTCCAGAAAGTTGCGCCACCTGGCGCATACTACTGATAATACTCCGGAAACAAATGTATAGTGAAAAAGGAAAAATAATGTGTTATTGACATTAATTGTAAAAAAATATTTTTCGAATTCCACTAAAATAAATACATAAAAAATAAATTGTTCCGCAAATTATTTTCCGACTTTCAAAAATGTGAAAACTTTTAAAAATGAATATATTAATGTAAGATTTATTGGTACTTTTTCAGCAAAGAGGCCTTTGTGGATTTTTTTTTTTTTTTTTTAAATCTTGGCACAATTCGGGCTTCAAAAAGTGAGATTTGTTGCCAAATGATACAAACATTTATGAAAACAAAAATTTCTGAACTGTTAGTTTGTTTTATAAGAATTTACATGAATATATATATATATATATATATTTTACAGATATTATTAATTTTTTATATGCAATTAACTTATGTTTGTATATAAAAATAGATAAATTGCTCTTTTACATGAAACAAATTGTATAAATATAGAAAAATATTGCTTCTTTATATGACAGTGAATAGGTTTCCAGAAATTACGTTGTCAAATTTTCTTCTCTCACCAAAGATTGAAAAGTACCGATTTTTTATTATATAATGTAGTATTAGCAAATCTTATGTAATTTGTTCTACAGCCAAAGTTAGCTGCAAAAAACGCGATGATGGAACAGTGTGGTATCATTTATATGGTTTAAATATTACGGAACTACACTTACTGTAATAAGCCAACTGTGGCTGTAGGGATTAATGAAGAATCCCAAACAGAGATTTACTAGCACCAAAATCGTAGCATGACAATACTTTATCTTTTGGGGGGAAAGCTGAGGGACAAGTATAAATTAAAGTGATTTTGAAACCTTTTTTATGTTTCCAATTTTTTTAAAGTGATTATGGCTTCAGTCCGTTTGCTTGTCTATCTATCCGTGTTCTATCTTTCCTAAAATACTTTGATTACCGCAAAATTTCTATATGTTATTAAATTTTACTGTTATTATTATTATTAAGGCTAGTAATTGCTGGATTCGAAGTTAGATAAATTTTAGTACATTGTGAAGTGCATTGAACTTCCATGTATCATATGCAGACGTACATAACGTCTCATATACACAGTAACCCACATAACACATGTGATTTACAACAAGGATATTAACCCTTTCAGGGGCAAGATACTTGCATTCGTAAAATATTAAAATAATTGAATGACACCAGTATTTACACGAAAATTTATTTCTAAAGAAGAAAATGTATATTTTCGCGTATTTAATAAAAGTGAAATTTTCATTGGTATATTCTGGTGTCAATGTGGCAAATAGGAATTAAAATTATGTGATGCCGTAGCGGCAACACTGCCCTTCAAGGGGTTAATTATGTGCCAAACCATGCACGCCAAGATATCCCAATTTGCTGTGGACCCGATTATGAAACTTTTCGTGGATAATGACATACAAACTTTATATGAAAAAACAGTGAAGCTTGCGCCGAAAGTATGTTAAATTGAAATGATTCCTCATTGCTTCAAAAATAAAACAAATCATAAACAAATAAATAAATAAGTGAAAATGCGCATTTAAAAAATTGAAGGAACGATATTAAATTAATACTGTAACATGAAATTACCTGTGAAAAGTAGCAAAACACCAGCAATAGAGCAAATCATATATTTGAAAATATAACAGAGAAAATATATTAAAATATTTAACTTTTTCGGGATCTAGATGCTATCCATTTATTTCAAAAGCGAATGTAATATCACTGACGAATTTGTGGAAAAATATTTTTCTTTCCTGATTATTATTATTTACATAACGGAATTCAGCAATAAACTTTTTTTGTTTAACAGTAAAATAAGCCCACGTTATTAAAAAAAATAAATGTCCAAAACGTATGAAAATTTTTAAATTAACAACTATCATTTGTAAACTACAAATATTCAACATATCGTAAAGAAAATGGGGAAACAGATATGAAAAACAAATTAAAAAATATTTCTATTTCTCATGTTAGATGGCGCTGGTAATAGGACAGCCATGTGGTTTCTTACCACGTGTACAGCGGACAAAGGAAACTTAGCGATTGTCAAGTCTGATATATGATGTAATATGATATCAAGTCTTGATATAATCCTTTTAAAATGCGTAAGTATCGTCTGCGTAAATTATTTCAAATAATAAGAATAAATTGTGTATTGGAATTCTTAACACTGAAAAATACTTTTACCATTGAATGTAAATAATTGAATTTCACAAATTTTAATTCATTAAAAATATGCTATAATTTTCATAAAAAAAGGTATTTTAAAAATTTCATAAACGAAATCGTGAAACTATTTAATTAATCATGATTCTATCTATGACTAACTCCATGATTTATTTTTTTCTTCTGAAAATAGACGTGTTTCATTTTTTGCGTCCATCAAATGCGTCCGTAATAAAAACATGTAAAATAAATTAAATAAAATAATACATTTTTGAAGGTTATTCTGTGAAAAGAAATATTATTGTGCAAATATGCAGGTCATAATTTATTTTTATATTTAATTTCAAGTCAAAATACTGAATAGTTTTCTTGTAAAGTGTACGACAAAATGTAATTTGTATAGCCTACACTGTTAAAAATTTTGCAGCATCTTGGCAGGTCATTGGACCGTTTTTTGAAAAAACGGTTTCATAACCATAATTTAACTATATTCTGACCATTAAATGGCCAATAATATGGTCAGAATAGTGTTAAATTCACGGTTGTGTAACTGTTTTCGGAAAAAACGGTCAAATGACCTGCCAGAATGCTGCACATTTTTAACAGTGTAGTAGAGGATTCCATCCTAATTATTTGATTTAAAGAAAAAATAGGATGGACGATTTTTTTCCCTTTATTTATTTGAAATAATGTTTCAAGAGGAGATTTTGACAATTTCAGTTTTTGCTACACACATACAAGGAAAGAAACAAAACAAATACAAAAAGAATTTTTTTCAAAATACATTTTTCATAAAAATGTCCAGCACAATAAGAATAGTTGATTAGAGCCAAGAAGCTATATTTCTAACTGAACGTTGTGTTCTGTGTGTCTGTCTGCCATTGAGATAAACTAAATGCGGGGATGTCTTTTATTATTTTTTTCCCACTAGTAATGAAAAAAATGAAACTAATGTCAATTGTCAATTGTTACTTCTTAACCCTCTGCTCTCGAGAGTGTTTCCAGGTGTCGCGCGGAAATAAGGGCTCCGGATGCTCCCGACGCCACTAATTTCTTACTGTTTATTTGGCTATCTTTAATCGCCGATAATTCTGCCATTAGGTAATGCGAAGAAAATTACTTTTAAAAACTGGTGTCCAGAGAATTTGGAGCCTCTATTTACACGGGAGCCAAGTGGTGAGTGAGAATCACCTCTCGAGGGCAAAGGGTTAATATAATCTAACAAAAACATAGCTGTGAAAAAAGGGAGCCAAGTTCTGTAAAGACAATGACTAGAAAAGAAGTGATATCTAAGCGGGTGCCAAGTTCAAATAAAGTTCACTCAAACTTACCTACAGAAGTATTATAGCATTTTTTAAATTGTTTAGAAATAAAAATTATTGATAGCATATTAATAATAAATCTAGCACTTGGCAAGTTTTTACCTACGAGTCATTTATTTTTATTAATGACATTATTATACCAAAACATGTTATTTCATGTTTGGAAGACTTCATTTGAGTGAGCTCCTTTCTTTTGAAGGGTGGTAGGATAAAATATATCCCACCTAATTTTAACTGCAAAATGCCACATTGACAACTAGAATTCAGGACTAAAAAGTTTAATTTTATTAAATAAGTGAAAAGAAGCTTTTACCCATTTTGAAATAAATTTGTTTTTAAATTCTAGTGTGATTCAATCATTTCAGCATGTCACGAATAAAAGCTCTTTGCCCCTGAAGGGTTAAAGGGGTGCAGTCTCTAGAGGGATGACCAAGAACAAGCGTAAGAGTATCTGTCTCTTTCTCAGGCCTTTCAGTCTGTTTGCATTGAGGTTTCTGGAGGGTGGGTGCTAGAGTAATAGCGAAAGACGAGCGGTAGTGTATCTGTGTATTTATTGTTTATCAAATCTTTAACATGTGTCATTTGTTTATAATAATAACTATATTAATTTTTTATGATGACAATGTTGTTAATATGAACATCATCATTTTATTAAGACATGAAATTGATGGGCATAACATTTATCAAAAACTTGCCAAGTTCTAGATTTATTATTAATATGCTATCAATAATTTTTATTTCTAAACAATTTAAAAAATGCTATAATACTTCTGTAGGTAAGTTTGAGTGAATTTTATTTGAACTTGGCACCGACTTAGATATCACTTCTTTTCTTGCCATTGTCTTTACAGAACTTGGCTCCCTTTTTTCACAGCTATGTTTTTGTTAGATATCATTACTTTTTGTAAAGTTACAATATATTTAGACACTTTACTTAATGCTTTTTAATTTGTTTACATGTGACTATTTTATTCATCAAGCAACATTCAATTTTAATTTAAATTTCCAACAACAAACTATTTGGCTGTCAATTTGCGGCTGAAATCTATATTTTAATACTGCTACATTGAATGCATGTTTTGAAACGAAATGTATTGATTCGAAATTTTTATTGTTTCTGAAAACACAATTCCTATTAAATTCCTATATTAAATTTTCCTATTAAATTTTCCAATTAAATATCCTACAGCTGGGCCTGCTTTTTTGTACTGAAAGTGAAAAATAAAGTTATGTGCTTATGCCACACTAGTGCCGGCAAAGAGGCACTGCAGAGGAAGCACATTGCCTCTCCATGGATTTTCAAGTTCAACTAATTAAATATCCTTTTCTCTGATGATTTTCAAAATAACAAGTGGGTAAGTGTGATCACAGATCGCACAGAGGGTTTCATTTAATATTCCTTTCAAAACACTTTATCCTTTTGAAAAATCTGTTACTTCCACATTTCGCAACCACGGGCGCACTCTATTCTAAACAAACCTCTATCCGAACGAAACTCCGTTTTACATACTATCCGTAGATATATTAGTCGAGGGGATTGAACCCATAGCACCCGAGATAAGTCGGCGCCCCCTAGCGGTAAAAATTGGAACTAAAATCTGTAAGGCTATGGTGCATAATATGAAAGAATGGTCAAAGGGGTGTCGGCAAAAGTTGGAAAAGTGCTCCCCGGGTGAAAAGGACGGAGGTTAGAAAAATTGCTTAAAATACACAAGTTAGAGCCCGGAGGAGTAAATAATATAAGACTTTTTCAAAATTTTATGATTTGTCGTATGGTCTAAGGTATTCAGCTATACGAATGAAAAAAGTCATGTCTCCAACATAATTAGGGTCTCCCTTAGAAAGAATTGCTTAAAATACATATGTGGTAGCTCAAAGAGTTAATCATAAGAATTTTTCAAGATTTTATGATTTGTCACCTGGCCTCAGGTGTTCTGCTATAAGTATGCAAAATTTCAAATCTGCAGTTTAATAAGGGGCTCAGTTAGAAAGAATTGCTTAAAATACGCATGTGGAAGCCCAAAGGGTTAAATATACGACTTTTTCAAAATTTTATGATTTGTCATTTGATGTGTGTTCTGCTATAAGTATGCAAATTTTCACGCCTCCAACATAATTAGGGGTTCACTTAGAAAATATTGTTTAAAATACACATGTGAGAGCCCAAAGGGTTAAATGTACGACTTTTTGAAAATGTTATGATTTGTCGTTTAATGTGAGGTGTTCAGCTATAAGTATGCAAAATTTCACGTCTCCAACATAATTAGAGGCTCCCTTTGAAAGAATTGTTTAAAATACACATGGGGGAGCCCAAAGGGTTAAATGTACGACTTTTTCAAAATTTTATGATTTCTCGTTTGATGTGAGGTGTTCAGCTATATGTATGCTAAATTCCACGCCTCCAACCTAATTAGGGGCTCACTTAGAAAGAATTGATTAAAACACACATGTGGGAGGCCAAAGGGTTAAATGTACGACTTTTTCAAAATTTTATAGATTTTTGTTTGATGTGATGTGTTCATCTATAAGTATGTACAATTTTACGCCTCCAACCTAGTTAGGGGCTCATTTAGAAAGGATTGTTTAAAATACACATGTGAGACCCCAAAGGGTTAAATTTACAACTTTTTCAAAATTTTATAATTTGTCATTTGATGTGAGGTGTTCAGCTATAAGTATGCAAAATTTCACGTCTCCAACCTTGTTAGAGGTTCACATAGAAAGAATTGTTTAAAATATACATGTGGGAGCCCAAAGGATTAAATGTACGACTTTTTCAAACTGTTATGGTTTGTCATTTGATGTGAGGTGTTCAGCTATAAGTCTGTAAAATTTCACGCCTCCAACCTAATTAGGGGCTCACTTAGAAAGAATTGTTTAAAATACACATGTGGGAGCCAAATGGTTAAATGTACGACTTTCTCAAAATTTTATGATTTGTCGTATGATGTGTGGTGTTCAGCCATAAGAATGCAAAATTTCAAGTATCCAACATGCATAGTTTCTGAGAACGGGCTCTGTGACGGACAGAATATCTCAATTTGTTGATTTTCTGTAAGCAAGTAAACCCAGATAAACCCCCAGTAAGTAGATAGGTTTACAATAGAAGACTATGGGAATTTGGCGATATATCGCCATGTTGGCGAGAAACTTGGCGGTATTTGGCGATAGAACAGAGTCCCCTCCTACGGCAAATTAAAATTTCTCCTAATAGACGTAATGTTAAAGTAAAAATGGGCACCCCCAGGTGGGTAATTCATCGATTTTCAGAATTTTTTATTTTTTTCATTAGTTTTGTAGTGTAAACAAACTTCGCACCAAATTTGAAGTCTGTAGCTGCAGTAGATATACGAGATCTTTTTGATGAGTGAGTGAGTCAGTCAGTCAGTGGTAAAATTATCGATTATCAGACATTTTCAAATGTCATTATCTCGGAAACTAATTATGCGTTATTTATAAAATTTTGGATTTTAGGTAATTAGGGTGGCCTTACTACACATTTCGTATTACAAGTACGTAGGTCTCATAGATTTTCAGTAGTAGAGCATTGATATTTGACGAAAACAGCTCGAAATGGTTCGTGTAAATAACACACGGCTATGTCAGGCGAACTTGGCTGACATACTGCCGTGTGTCTAGATTTTCAAAATTAAAGGAAAACATTTTTACCGTGTAATAAAGTTATACTCATGACCGGATGCAAAGGGAGGCCAATTGTACCTCCCTGGATTTTCACATAAATCTAACAATTTTGTTTTGTCTCAATTGTGAAAATTAAACACAAGTAAAATAATTGAGGATTTCTTTGTTGACCTCGCTCACCCCCCCCCCCCCCCCGGATGAGGTTTGTTTGTTCTGTGTTACTTTTTATTATCATGTCTTAAAAAATATCTTGAACGTGGTGTTTAAGGCTTTCCTGATGTTAAAAAAAGAAACTGATTCAACTTTTATAAAAAAAAAAAAAAAAAAAAATCCTGTTGAAGCTCATTTTTGGACTTTTAACAAGTCTTATTTGTTATAGTTCTGTATTATTTATTTATGTTAACCCATTTCAAAGTTGTCTTTTATGCGGGATTCTGACAAAAATTCTTTATTTAGCTTATTATCGTTATTTAAAAATTTATGTATTTATTTGTTTTTATTTAACACACTAATATTGTATCGGGAAAATGAACTGGCGTTTTTGCTCCTAGAACTATTCAGAAATAAATCGAGCAATATATTTTTTTCCTTTGCAAAGCATCTGTAAGACACTTGTTTTATTATTATCTATAACCGATAGTTCAATTTAAATCAATAATTATTCAAAAATAATTTTAAAAAATCGGACTAGATATTGAGAAGGAAAAATAGGCTACGATAGGGAGTTTAAAGAACGATTTTAGAGTCAGAGTTTCATGACGAATCAATTGTTAACATTGTTTGAATTTGCCTGCAGTTTTTAATTAAACCGTTCGAGACCATGGGTGCACGCATATACGCACCCTCAAAGAGTGCATTACAGACCTTGTTTTTCGCATCATTAAAAAAGTACGGTAATAGTTGCCTTCTTAAATTGCAGCATTTTCATAATTATTTAAGTAAAGGTAACTTTTTATTAAAAAAAAGTGGTGCAAACCGAATAAAATTTGTGTAAAAGGTGCTGGTCCCGAAGGAAATAATGATTAGCCAATTGCTAAAGCTAATCAACAGCCAGAAAAAGTACAATGTATCTCATTACATCCCTTTTCTTCATCTCAATCAATTTTAGTTTTAAAAAAAACAGCAATTGAAAAGCTTAGATAAAAATATGCAAAACTTTTCGCGTTGTACTGTCTGTGGCTGTCATGCTTTCTTCCAAACTTTAAATGCATTTATCTTGAAGTGTATTTTGTAAATGTTTGTCGTATTTAAACTAGCATATCTCAATGTATATGAAATATATGTTACTGTGAAAGACCGAAATCTGGAGAATGTCGACTTTCACCGGAGAATGTCAACATTCACATCGTCGCTCGGAGTATGTCCGAAATATTTATTAATTATCCTTATTTCAGACTTATACCGGTGAAAGTCGACATTCACCATACAATAATGGTGAATGTTGAATATGTCGGAAATTTGCCTTTACTTCTCCGTGTTTCAGGTTCGATAATTAATTTTTAAATCATAAAAATATTTTAATTGTCTGTAATATAAAGGTATGTTGCACGCATATTCACAATGCCTACTCAGTTCGCATTCGGCACAGGTATCTCCGTATATTTTTCTGGTACGAAATTTTGAATATTCTGAAACACATATACAGACGATTGCTATCTCACACAAGTTTTGAATTATTATTTAACCGGTTGAGTGCTGAGCAGCGAGATAGCGCTCCTCTTTTTATGTGCCAAAATTTCAGGAAGGGCGATAGCGCTACTCTTGTTATGTGCCACAATTGCGGGAAGTGCGATGGCGCTCATTTTAGTTTATGCTAAAATTGCGGAGAGGGTGATAGTGCTCCTATTTGTTGCCTCAGTGCGGTGTGCATTTAAGTTGTTTGCACTAGCAAAGCGCGCGATTTCTCTATATATCCTCGGCTTACAAGTAATTTTTTACTATACAACCTGCACACATTCGCATTTTTGGCATATATCCACAAGATTTGTTCCGCACTCAAACGGTTAATCCATTCGAGGCCACCCCTAACATCCTATTAAGGGGTCTTAGAACTCTTAAAAGCTTTAAAATTTTCGAAACTTTAATTTTTTTTTATATGTTAAACTCGTATATTTTCCGAACATTTTGATATAATTGTTTCCTTGAGAACAGAACCCTTTAGAACAGAAGTTAGGCTTTTAGAATTATATTTGCTTAATAGCTGAAGCGGGTTTCCCAAACTTTGAAGTCATTTTTCTCGAAATGACTATTTTAAGCATAATGCACACGATATCTCAAAAACTCCTTATTTTTTTTCATGACATTTGCAAAACATGTGTTTCTTATTAGTCTGTATAAACTGAACCTAAAATTTCCTTTTTACTGTGCAAAAAATATTTTTAAAGTGATTATACTGTTGATATTTTCTAAATTTTGCATTAGCTAAATACAACTTTGTATTAAAAATATAAAAATGTTTTAAATACAAATTTATTTAGGTTCAGTGTAATTATTATAATCTGAAGTATAAGCACCAAAATTTTCGTTCTAGTTGCAAAATTTATTTTGTAATCGTGCGCGTAATCTGTTATTCCGATTTTCTGCATCTTTTATCTCGATAAAAATTGTGTCTTAAAATCAAATGCATTTTAAGATATTAAATGTTGAAAATGGTCTCTTTTTTTTCATACTTTCCAATTTTAAGAGTCCTGAGACTTAAAGTGGTCTTGTCTTTCCACTGAGTATTATTTTGTTTTAACAAGTAGTTTTGTTATTTTCTCTATGTAATAATGATAGAATCCTAATTCTAGTAATGTACCATTACCCATTCAATTCTCTTATTTTTACGATATAGAAATAGTTTACTGAAGTTTTATAAATTTTACATATTTAATGGAGAGATTGTGTTTCTGTTTTTTTCTTTTTTTATATAACCATATTTCCTTCTAATAGCATTTTTGCTATAAGAATTCTGATAACAAATAAGGCAAAGATTACTATTTGTTAATAAATATTATAAAAATCTAGAAACGCAATTACCCGAAAAAACTGTTCCTGGTATATTGGTTATATTGGCCAACATTTTTAGTCATCGCTAACAGAGTTGGCAATTTAGCAGAAATTCTGGATTCAAAATATCTACCACTTTTTTTTTTAAATGGCAATTTTCATTATATTTATTCAATGAAAGTCTGCCCTTAAATAAAGCGAAAATTATTATTAAAAAATTCAGGTTTATATATATATATATATATAATTACTCTTGGTTTTTAATACTAATGGCTAACGTTTGAACTGAAATAAAAATATTGATAAAATATTACTATATTAATATTTGGAAAATTTTCCAGAGAGAAACATTCGCCTTGAATACAATATTTCAAATGAAAATCAAATTTCAAATTATTTTTGCTTAAAAGGCGCAAAGACCAACTTAGTGAAACATATTCCATGCCGGGAATCGAACCCGGGTCATCAGTATAGCGCACTGACGTTCTACCGCTAAACCACATGGAACGATACCCAGCCTGGAACTTCTCACTATTACAAGTTGGCAAGGCTACAAACGCAGCACAAGATGGAATATTTTCCGTGAGCCACCAACATGGGGCAAACACAGACACTTAATTAAATCCAGCATCGATGAATCTATATTAATATTTGGAAATTTTTCCAGAGAGAAACATTCGCCTTGAATACAATATTTCAAATGAAAATCAAATTTCAAATTATTTTTGCTTAAAAGGCGCAAAGACCAACTTAGTGAAAAATATTCCATGCCGGGAATCGAACCCGGGTCATCAGTATAGCGCACTGACGTTCTACCGCTAAACCACATGGAACGAAGTTCCAGGCTGGGTATCGTTCCATGTGGTTTAGCGGTAGAACGTCAGTGCGCTATACTGATGACCCGGGTTCGATTCCCGGCATGGAATATTTTTCACTAAGTTGGTCTTTGCGCCTTTTAAGCAAAAATAATTTGAAATTTGATTTTCATTTGAAAATATTACTACTTTGGAATTATTAATTTGGAAATATTTGTAGTGAAACGTGAATGCTGCATAAAGGTTGCTGTACAATGTAATAATCTCTAACAAAACGTCAATATTGTAAAAATACTCTATGTTGGAAATATTAATAGTGAAATCGCAAAATATTTTTGGAAAGCATTGCACAAATATGTACAAACTGTAAGTTGAAACATTTGACTGAAAGTAGGTTTTATTTCTATAAGTTTTATTTTATCTCATAGAAACAAATAAAATATGCAAATTTTAATAACTTAACCGAAAATTTTTCACATTAGGAAAAAAAAATGAATGTAACGGATAATGAAGTCAATGGCATTTAATCATATGTTTTAATCTTGACTTCAGCCATGCCTTTTCACACTTTCACATGTATAATATTATTAGAATTAGAATATTATCATTAATACATGGAGATAATAACAAAACTAATGGTTAAGGCAAAATAATACTAAATGAAAAGACGTGTTCTCTTAACCACTTGAGGGGCGGTGGATATATCGCACCTAATTTTAATCACGATTTATTTTAGAAACTTCTAATCACACATTTATTTTATAACTTCGATGGAAAGAAGTTGTAAAATAACTTTTCCTTATTTTGAATTTTTTTTTTTTTTTTTTGTATATTCCAGTGTGAAATCAACATTACGGAAACACAATTATTTGTACCTGAAAGAGTTAATGAGACACTTCACCCCCAACGAAACAAATATCAATTTCATGAATCCATGAACAGCGATTGGCTTCATTTGATAAGTACTTCAGAATATTCAATATTTAATACCAGAAAAATAAACTGAGAAATACATGTGTCCAATCAGCCGATTAAATATTGCGAATATGCGCGATGCACTTGGTTTTAGCTGAAAACACTTCAGAAAGTATTTTAGAGTAGTGTTCTTTGAAAAAAAAACAATTGTTTTCTCATTTTCTCTCAGTTAATGTATTTAATTTTTCAAAAAAAAAAAATCACGACTCACTGCAGTATTTATTCAATATAAATTAGGATATTGAACAAAAAAATAAAATTTAAGAAAACGTTGAGCGCACCATCAAACCTAGCATAAAACTAACAAAGCTGACTGATTCGCGGCAGAACAAAGAATTTGGCGATAGACTGTAGCCTCTCTGTTAAACACCGCTTCCCTTTTTAACCTCCACCAGAGCATATGTGTGATTGGCTTCACCGGTGATAGTCCGAATGTACAATAATATAATCAAATATTCGGCCTTTCACCGACGTTTCTGGTATATGTTGACATTCTCCAATTTCGGTCTTTCACAGTAACATATACATATATTTTTATCGAATTCGACATGAACAAAACAGACTCAGCCATTCACTTTTGTTTTAAAAAATTAACTAATCAAATATTCACAACCATTTTTACGTTTTTAGTTTATTTTTATTGCCAGTAAAGCGATAAGTTGCCAAATATGTAGAACTACAGCAGATGACGTCACGGATTACTGCCATTTATCACACCAGGCAACTGGAGCGCTAGTTTCTATCATAGATTAACAGACAAGATCGGACACTCCCATAGAGCGTAATGATAATGCGATTGCGATCGCAGCGCTTTTAGTGACAATGGGGAAGAAACTTCCCATCCTTGTAATATTTTCATTATTGAACGTCTACCTTATTGTAATCTTTCTTTTTTAATGCTGCATGTTTACGTTTTCAACAGAATGTTAGACCGATACATGAACATACAGGGCTCCCAAATGGTCCCCTTTTTCCCCCCAAAGCCCCCTTTTAACAAAAAGGTCCCCTTTAGTCCCCTTTTATGCATTTTGGTCCCCCTAGTCCCCTTTTCAGTGACTGAAAAAAATCACCGCAAAATAAAAAAAAATTACTTCAACCTCCTTGTGCAATATTGCGCCGGCCCTGCTAACAGCTTATTACCTCATAAAAAGAAAAATCCTTTTTTATGTTCAAGGAAACAATACGAAATTTTCAGAATTCTCCTATTTATCCTCCACAAAACAAAATGTAGGGGAGACTTTTCTATTATTACACACTTTCCATTTATCAAGGATAGACTTGTCTTAGCCAGACCTGTTACTCACATGACCAGTTTTTGAAATCGAATGTTAAAGAATTATCGCAAAAAACAAACAAAAAAAAAAACCTCAAACTGCATAAAAAAAAAATTAAGAGGCTGTACCAATTCTGGATAAATTGTATTCAAAATATGACAAAATTTATTAAACTGGGCTAAAATATTGAAACTGAATTCCTTTTAAGAATTAAAAAAATGCATAAAAATTCGAAAATTGCTGTACAAATTTTGAATAAACTTCATTAAAATGAGGACAACATTTACTATACTGGGCTAAAACATTAAAACCGGATTCTAATGTGGAAAAAATCGCTGCAGAATACACATATATACGTACAAAAAAAAGGCTAAAATTAGTTAAAAATTTAAATCTGACGACGCAATCATATTAGGGCAAAATTTATTACATTAGGGCTAAATGTTTGAAACTGAATTTCTTTTATGAATGCCAAAAAATTGCCGCAGAATGCAAAAAAAGGCTGAAATTCACATTAAAAATTTGTGAAAGATTTTTTAAATGTTGTTCAAATATCGAATAAACTTTATTGAAAAGTGGGGGAAAAAATATTACATTTGACTAAAAAATAAAAATCTCATAAAAAAAATGTAATTAAAACAAAATCCAAAAACAAATTTAGATATACGGGTGGTATCTTCCTGCCAAATCTTGTAGCTCTATGTGCAACAATCTCTTTAGTACACAAACTTTTACCTTTATTATTATAGATGTAGTTTTGTTTTCAATTTTGATGGAGAAGTATAGCCAATCTATTAAAAGAACTCTTAATTACAATGTCTTCTTGTTTTTTTCCCCTTAGGCTCTCTTCAGTATATATTTCTATATTCTTAGAAAAAAAAGTAACTAACTCTGTCACTGCCACTGCAGTTATGAGCATTGGTAGTACTCATATTATACAGAAATTATTGATAAACACGCTGGTGCAGACAGTTTTTAAATCGAAGAATCCTTTTTAAGAGCTATTCAATGTTAAAGTTGGTCAAAATCATTCCATTAAAAAAGTTTTATAGCTGAACAAAAGTTATGCATAGGAATTTAATCTTTTTTTCTAAGGATATACATTACAAGCCTGTGGTACGCAGACTGCATTTATTTTATTTTAGTTTTTTACGATATTTTTTTTTTCAGTTTTTTATTTGAATTTTCACCATTTTAATAGATATTTTTATTCACATTTAGATAAAGTTATTATTTTAAATTGTTGCCAATTGTAAAAACAGCGCAAAAAGTACTATTTCCTTTAAATTAAAAATGTCTTAGTATGTGACTATTAAAAATAGAAATAAAACTTTAATATAAGAATTCAATGATCACGTTTTAAAAGCAGGAAAATATTTAAAGTTTCGTCACAAAAATTGTATTTACATGGGAATATTTAAAAAGAAAGAAAAGTTTTAAAAATTAACATTAATATGTGCTAGTTAAAAGCAATAAATAGGAGAAATTACACAACATTTAAAATGCCTAATTAATAATATTGCCAAACAGTTTAAATTAAAAAATATATTTACACGAAAGATTTATTTCATATTTTGTGGTGATCTTTTTAACTATTGTTGTCAATTCTAAGACAGCACAAATAATAATTCTCCCTTTCAAACAACAAATGTATTTTCACGTGAACGTTAAAGAGAGAAATAAATTTTTGGTGAAAATTATGTCAGATTTAAAATGTGTTATTTAAGACAATTTTCTTATAATGTTGTTTAAAAAATTCCGAAAGTCAACGACTCTGATTTGTTCATTTTATATAGGCTGATTTTCAAATGCTGTTTACTGATCTTATTTAATCAATCACGAAAACACGAAAACAGCCATTAAATGTCTGAACAGCAGTTGTTATATCTTAAAATCCCCCAGTGAAGTTGAAATGAATGGAAATCTGTTTACAGTGAGACCATCACTGGTTGTTTAATTATTATTCAAATCTTCCATAATCTTTTTAAAGTGGATCCAATTAGCGTGTTTTTAGAGTCTGCAGTGTCTGAACGGAATTTGTCGAGCATAGCTCGTAGGGGGCAGAGACCCTTATTTTATCAGAAGAAGGTATTGGAATCATGAAAAAAAAATTTCCATTTTTTTAATGGATGTATATGTTTTAGATTGACCCTCAATACGATTTGACTATTTTTTTTTAAATCTCTCTCTATTTGTGATACAAAATTTGTAGGTACTTTATCTCAAAACTAAAGCATGGAATTTCATCAAATGCCATATGTAATTAGACTTTAGCACACATAGGTGCTGATTAGGTTTCGGTGTATATGGGCCCAACAAGTGGCATTGCTATGTTACATTTTTCACAATTTACATGATAATTATACCTTAGCATCGTTAGGGTGAAATTCCATCAAACTTCACATTCATTTAATTCTTGACATAAATTGGCACTGATTAGAATTTGGTGTATTTCGTGACAGGTGGCAGGCACTACTAGGTTGCAATTTTAATTATTCCTGTGAAAGCCAGATCACGGCATGTTTGGAATTAAATTTCACGAGATTTGATATGTAAAATTATGAATACTGATGATTCAATATTGGTTTCGATCACTCCCCACGGAGCTTTTCCATAGTAGGCTTTTTCCTATGAACATTATAGCTTATCCTAGCTTCTCTATTGTGCAAAAAGAAACTAAATTTTATGTTTGAGGATAGTAATTAATAACATATATCTTAATCTAATTTTAATGTTCAGCAGGAATCGTTATTATGCTGTGCTCTTTTTATTCACTGATCATTATTTTTTTTACCTTTAAAGAGAATTATCAATGTGAATGCCGAAATATAGAATATTTTCTATATTCTTGCAGTAGGATATTTAAATGTGTTTCTATGAAACTGTGTACATTGTTTAATGACACCTTATAAAGATAACATTCTAACATATTTTCTGGGGTAATTTTAAAAATTTACTTGCATATTTAGGAAAATTAGTGCAATGTTTTTACTCATGATTCTTTTTTAGTCTCTTTTTTTTAATAAAAATGGTCCCCCGAAGTCCCCCTTTTAAATAAAAATGGTCCCCCAAAGTCCCCCTTTTAAATAAAAATGGTCTCCCAAAGTCCGCTTTTTAAATAACAATGGTCCCCTTTCCCCCTTTTTGAGGACTAAAATGTGTTGGGAACCCTGACATATAATAGATATTCTATTCTATATATCTAATATCTATTCTATGTTCACGCTATGTTCATATATATATATTTTTTTTCGTACATGATGGGTGAACGATTTAAGGGGACAGGGAAAGCCCTATCTCCGCCATGTCAAATTCACCAACTTTATGTACCTTCTTCTCAGAAATGGTGAAAGATAGAGATCTAGATTTGTTTTAGAGTAGTTAGAATAGCATTATTTACGTATTATAACAGTCCATTTTCTTGCTAAGTGAAACTCAAAATTAATTAATAATTATTTATTTAAAGTCATTTTTAAATTAGCATTTTTGGTACGATTTCACTGCCTAAAATAAATAATCCTCAACAAATCATTAAATTCCTCTGTTAACCTATACAATATAACATAATATAAGTATTAAAAAAAATCTGAGATAAAAAGTTTAAGGTGCCTGCCTACGTACGGAGCAATTTTTACCAAAAAAAGCTATTTAATTATTTTTTAAACTTATTTTTACTAAGATTAGGACTAGAAAATGTGAAAAAAAGTAAAAAATATTTCATTTATTGAAACAATTTTGGTAAATGGAGGAATTTATAGTAAAATTTAGTGAAATTTGGCCCGAAACGCAAAACGCTCTAAAGGAAATTTTACTGTATGTATCTTAATTTATTTTTTACACTTCATATTTATGACATTGGTGAAGGCAATGAAATAAAATCTAAGAGATTCTTTAAGTATTTCAAAACTTATAGCATATCGCATCTGTTTACATGTTAATTTTCATAAAATTCATCGATGTTATTTCACAAAAACATCCATAAAACAGGGATGCAAGCGCTGCGCCACAAATGGCTGATTTCCACCACTAAATTTTAATAGTATTCTTCACCTTATTAAATTTCAGAAATTCTGTCATTAAATCAGGTAAGGAATACTATAAAAATTTAGTGGTAGCAATCAGCCGTTTTTGGCGCAGCGCTTGCATCCCTGATAAAACAAAAAATATTTATTCTAAATTTAAATCTTTAGTTCATTGCCTTCCAAATAGTATAAATAACATACATTTTAAATTTCATAGTGATATTGCAATAACTTTTTGAGAAATCATGTTTTGCGTATGGAATTTTCACCGAAAATTATATTTTCCAAAAAATGCATTTAAAGTTTAGATTTATGTTTTACTACAAGAATTTACAGTAATATACATCTAAATTTCATGGAGCATATTATTTACATTCTTATTATTAAACAACTGCATCCAAAATCGCGAAATTTCTCCAAATATACGACCCTTTAAAAGCAATTTAAAAATTTAAAAATTTTAAATTTTAAAGCCCTTTAAACAGCACTTTCAGTTTGAGTGACAGCTGTTGAGTAGTTTTAAAACCGCTATAACTCCGGATCTATTTATCGTACAATAAAAACAAATACAGTTTTGGAAAGGTAAAGAGTTGGTCTTTAATAAAATAAAATAAAATAAATTTGACAATTTTGGTCGAAAATTGCATTTTCAACGTAGCCAGATATCTTAATAGATATTGAAAAAAAAGGAACATAAACATGAAAAATCCAAGTTTTGAGAACAAGTAAATTAAAGAATTAAAAGGCCATTAAGCTGTGAAGTACTCTTAGAAAAGAATAAATAATTTCAACACTTATTTTTTTTTTATATATTAACATGTGTGACACATCGTTGGAAAGATAAAATTTTAAACTATTTAATGATATAAAAAAGTAAAGATCGAATTTTTGGTTGAATTTTGCTTTCCCGGTCCCCTTAAGTGCAATGAAAAACAAGCTAAAAATTTCATTTTGAATATTATACATCAAGTAAATGTGATGTAATTGGATTTAAAACTGTATAAAGCGATGGTGTAATGTAAAAATATACGAAATATTGCAATCTACAAGTCCCAGAAACTTTCATAAATATTTCCATTTGGTAGAAAAAATTTTACAGACGATGTTTCATTAATTTATGAAGTTTAATGTATTAAACAATCATTACAATAATTTTCAAAAATGTACGCATTTTCACTTTCTCACAGATACAATAAAATGATTGTTTTTAATCTAAATAGCATACAATCAGTTCAATAATATTTATCATATTAACATATAGGAAATAATAATAAAACTTTAGATACCGAAAAATTCCTTTTTACAGATTTTTAGAATTATATAATTATATTAAAATAAATAAAGGGAACCATACTAGATGATATTCAAAAAAAGCAATTAATCTGGTATGATCATGTCAAAAGAATGAATAATGAAAGACTACCCAAAATAACTTTTAACTATGAAGCAAACAAAAAAAAGGAAACGGGGAAGACCACGAAAGACCTGGATGAATGATATCTCAAAGGCAATGAGGGATAGAGGTCTGGAAGAGGAATGGACCCTTGACCGGAAGAAATGGAAAAAGACTCTTGGGGATTCTTCGGATGGCGGCATCTGACGCCATAAACCGAGTTTATATATATATATATATATATATATATATATATATATATATATATATATATATATATATATTTGCAAAACATAGAGATACTGATAAAATTGTATTCGATGTGGACAAATTAACACAATACCCGAATTTAATTTCTTGCAATTTTCTCTGATTAACTTGCATATTTACGTTTTCAGCAATATTTCTTGAGGGTTTTCTTTTATATTATAGTTATCATTTTGTAAGTTAAAGCTAAACGGACAAGTACAAAAAAAAAAAAAAAAAAAACCTAGCGACCCAGGTAAATATATCAAACATAAATAAAATATCGTCTGCCTCTGGTTCGTTTAGGAAAGAATAAATAGATATTCAATACATAGAGAGTAAACATATTTCATCAACATAGGTAAATTTTGGAGACTTGTTAATTCTTCCCCATTGTCGGTAGTGACGCTAGTACTGTTGCCATTACAGATTTTGCTGCAAATGTCCCATCTTGTAATTTAATCTATGGTTTCTAGGGGAATACAGTGTAAAATAAAATTTCCATTACGGCTAATGCAAGATGACAATCTGTATAATATTTATCTGTGCTCTTGCATGGGTGAATAATGGAGTTCTGAATAAAGAGGAGGAGACATATAGTGTATTGTCTACTAGGAGCAAGTGAAGTAACTAAGGAAGTTGTCACAAGATGGTTGCTGTTTTTTTTTTTTTTTTTTTTTTTTTTTTTTTTTTTTTTTTTTTTAATCGGATCAACAGTTTCTGATTATTGCCGAGGTAAACTTCTACTAGTAAATTTGAATGAAAAAGTTCGCCTTATTTTAGCGCTTTTTTCATGAAAAATGTCTCTCAGAAACAAAATAAAAAAATGTCTTTTTGTTTTTACTGGTGTCAATTTACGCAAGTATTAAAAGCTTTTTCTCTGACACTGACAGGAGGTTGTCAAACAATGGCGGAAGAACAGGGTATGACTACCGCCGAAGTAAATCTCCACCAGTAAAAATGAATATCTGTTTTGGCCATTATTTATAAGTGAAATTTGAGTTAAGAAGGCGTTTAAATAAAGAGAAAATTTAAATTTACTGGTGCGAGTTTAGCCTGATGATAATTAATCTCTGCGAATGCGGTTACAGTTGGAGCTTCACTATTTTAAGGCTGTGTCAGTTCCTCTTTATTAATAGTTCCATAGGGTGAATTTGTTTTTGCGCTACTGCATTGGGAAAACAGGATAAGGGGCAGGCGTCCTCTAGTACCATGACAAAGAAGGGTTAATGAAAAGAGAGCGTTTGTCGAGCTTTTTTAATGACAGTTTTATTTATTGCCAGTATAGTACTTTCATGTATATGGGATCATGCTGCCTTTTATATTGGTACCGGTTGCCAGTGACAGCCGATATTCCCGGATAAATATCAAAATACAAATCGAATATCTGTCTGAACTTACTTTATTTATATATTAATATCTTTTGGTTATTTTTTATGGTGTAAGTTTATAATAAATTGAATGTAATTTGCAGTATTTATATAGAAGTTTTATATATTAGATATGATCAGTGGAAAATATAGATATGACTGGTGTTTCTATTTAGCGCAAGTAAAAAAGACCAAAATAGAGTAATAGATGACAACTGGTGTCCACTCACGAATATCTGGAAGAACCTTGTTTTGGCACTAGGAATCAAGATCCGATGAGTCCCCAAAAAGTAAAGTTGTTTTACTACGTTTTTGGGTGAACAAAAAAGGGTTATTTCAACTCAGGGGTGATGGAAAATCATCTTTAATAAGCATGTCAAGGGGATATCTATTATTATGCCTGTTTTAATTCTGAATAGATTGATACCATCAGTAAAGTTGATACCATACAATGATTTGTTACAAAGTTACGGCAGGATTTATATTTAAAAAGTTAAAAATGATACTTTAGTAAATCTAAATAGGGTTTTACAACAACAACTGGTGACCATTCACGAAAGTTTGGGAAGAACTTCATTTTGGCACTAGAAATAAAAACCCGATTAGTTCCCAAAAAATAAAGTTGTTTTTCTATGGTTTGGGGTGGTGCGTTTCAGATGCTTGGTAAGAGGGAGAGGCGAGGAGGAAATACCAATTACAGTTGGGGTGGGGGGGGGGAGAAATTTTTATGATCGTTTGTTTATTGTTAAAATAAAGTGGCAAATTGAGCAGAAAAGATTAAAAAAATTTAAAGAGTTTTAAAGGGTTTTTATTTTAAAATATGGGTACCGTGGGTGAGGGAGCAAAAGGGAGAAATGACATTTTCGGAAGGGGCAATTTACAAGAACTTTTAATGAAAGGAATGTGGTGAAATAAATTGATAATGAAATTTATGACTGATTATTTATTGTTAGTTTAAAGTAACAAATAAAACAGAAAATTAAAGAAAACATTAAAGAATTTTAAAGATTTTAAACATTGATACTGTAAAGGGAGCAAAACGGGAAGCGAAATTTCCGAAGAAGGGGAGACAAAGAGTGCAAGATGTTTGGATAAGAATATGGTGTGCATCGCATTTATTGTTCATTTACAGGGAAACATTAGGGATTATTGCTGAAAGTGAGTTTTAAATTATGATATGTTTGATTTATGATAAGTTATTGTATAAGTTAAGTTAAACTAATATTTTTGCACAGGCACATAGGTGGTGTATATGAATTGCATAGACACTGCACAAAAGATTTCATTAGTAGTACCGAGAATGACCATGAATTACTGAAAGATGTTTTTTAATTTGATTTATGCATTTTCAAGCTCAACTACTTTTAGTATAGATGTTTGACCCGTAGCCGGTGGCAGACATTTAGCCGACAACCAAATAGCCGTCAAGACATTTAGCAGATAGCAGTTAGCTGACACGTGCATTTAGCCGATACGTACATATAGCCGACAACACGATTAGCTGAAATTTACATACAGCATACAGGACAATTGACTGAAACGGACATATAGCAATAATTTTAGCAATACAGACAATTGGCCGATAGGCAACTGGCCGAACGTGGCAATTAGCCGGGAGGACATTTAACCGAAAAGGCGATTAGCCGACAGGACATTTAGCTGATAGTATAATTAGCCGGCACTTTTCTAACATTTTTCGACACCCCTCATGAGATACATCGCATTGGAGCCCTTTGATCACTCTTTCATATTATGTACCTCCCGTCCCCCCTCCCCCAATTTGTATCACCGGGAGCATTTTTCTGACTTTTCCGACATCCCTCAAGTGATATATCATTGGACTGGGCAGCCCTTTGATCACTCTTTCATATTATGCACCTCCCGCTAGGTTACAGTTAATTTACAGTTTGGTTGCAGTTGCGATTAGTTACTCTTAGATTACGGTTAGGTAACTGTTAGGTTATAACTTTGTTACGTTTAGGTGATAATTAGATTACATTTAGGTTACAGCTTGGTCATGGTAAAGTTATGTTACAGTTACATAACAGTTAGCATATGATTAGGTTATAACTAGGTAAACGTTAGTTACAGTTAGATTACGGCTACGTCCCAGTTAGGTTACATTTAGGCTACAATTAGGTTACTGTTAGGTTTTAGTTTTGTTACGGTTACTTCATAATTAGGTTACACTTAGGTTACGTTTAGATTACGGTTAGGTAACTGTTCGGTTATAATTAGGTTACGTTTAGGTGATAATTAGATTACGCTTAGGCTACAGCTTGGTTATGGTAAAGTTGTGTTACAGTTACAGTACTGCTAGCATACGATTAGGTTATAATTAGGCAAACGTTAGTTACAGTTAGATTACGGTTACGTCCCAGTTAAATTATATTTAGGCTACAATTAGGTTACTGTTGTGTTTCAAGTAGGTTACGGTTACTTTATAATTAGGTTACCCTTAGGTTACGGTTACGTTACACTTAGTTTACGTTTAGATTACGGTTAAATAACTGTTAGGTTACAATTAGGTTACGTTTAGGAGATAATTAGAATACGCTTAGGTTACAGCTTGGTCATGTTAAAGTTATGTTACAGTTACATTACAGTTAGCATACGATTAGGTTATAACTAGGTAAACGTTAGTTACAGTTAGATTACGGTTACGTCCCAGTTAGGTTACATTTAGGCTACAATTAGGTTACTGTTAGGTTTCATTTAGGTTACGGTTATGTTACACTTAGGTTACGTTTAGGTTACAGATAGGTTATAGCTACGTTACAGTTTGGTATTGGTTAGGTTACAGTTACGCTAGAGTTAGTTTATACTTAGGTTATAATTACGTTAAGATCAGGTTACAGTTACGTTACATTTAAGTCGGATGAATGTCCTGTCAGATGAATGTCCATGTCGAATAATTGTCCTCTGTCGGCTAAATATCTTGTCGGCTAACTGTCGCTGTCGACTAATTGTCATGTCGGCTAAACATCCTGTCGTCTAATTGCTGTCTGCTAAATGTCTCGTCGGCTAAATGACATTGTAGCATATAAATAAATAGTGGTATGCCAAAAAACTGGATACATGGCCGTCCATGGATAGCAATTCTTAGGCTAATGTTAGCCTTAGAAATGTGATTTCAATAATTTTCAGCGTATTTATTTCTGAATTAAATTTCAGCTCAGTATGTGCCGTGTATAAAAATTTGTAAGGAACATACAGACCTTCACAAAACAATTGAAGTACGTTTCCGTCTATTGTTAGGAATTAATAAATGTGTGTTTTCAAATGTGTTATGTTTTTCTAACTGAACTAAAAATGTAGGAAAGGGTTCATAATCCATACTTGGCACATGGTTTTCCTTTCTTGTTTTATTTATTGTCAATAATTCATCTTCTTATGTTTTTGTATTTCTTAGTTGCAATAATCATGATTTTAGGGTTCCGTACTTAAAAAGTATAAACGGAATCATTATAAGATCACTCCTGTGTCTGTCTGTCACAGCCATTTTACTCGTAAACTACGGAACGTCGAATGTTCAAATTGGGGGATGTAATAAAGACTATTGGCCCACATATTTACAGATTATTAGACATTTACAAATATATGTGGGGGAAAACGTAGAGGGGCTAATTAGGCTATTTGAAAAAGAAATATATTTTCTTTGTATATCGTGTGGGGTATCGGTTAAAAGATTACGTAACGCCGAACTCAAAAATACATTTCTTTTAATTTTAGATATTATAATTTCAGCGATATCGTCCAAAATGTAGTGCAAAAATATGCCCCCCCCCCCCTTCTGTTTCCGAATCTACTGAAACTAAAATTATGAAAAAAATTAGAGGTAGTAGAGGTTAATTTAATACTTGCAGGGAAATTATAGCGATTGCCCAAGGTGGCATAGTTTTTCATAAAAGCGCATTTTTCTATTACATACAGATTTCTATTTGCGGGCATTCAGCAAAGGTATCGAAGAGCGCTAAAGGTGCCTATCGTATCAAAAGTATAAAAGCATTTTTTATAATGATTTTCGAAAAAAAAATCGTTGGTAATTCGCCGAGATATTAAGACTCATGTCCCTGCCGGCGAAGACAATAAGGAGCTAATGCTAATCCTATGGGGAGGAAAAAGTAAAGAAAGGTGCCATGTAGAGACGGATCTCGGCTATACAATGCCAAAAAAAATATTTTAAAATATCGAAATGCAAAAGAGATATTAGAAAAATCATTCCCCATACGATTAGCATTAGCTCGTGAGTGCCTTCGCTGGCAGGGGCAAGAGCCTTAACCCTTAAAGACACGGTTGGTTTGGACATACATAATGGCAGAGGCGGCGTACTCTATATACCATTGGTTTTTAAATACTAGATAACAACTTTTAATGATATATTTGTGTAATGCAATACCCAGTAGCAGCATAAAAGCAGTAAATATCAAATTGTTAAAAACAGACCAATTTAATTAGAATTAATCGCATAAACACTATGGGATTCGCGACTAGTTTGTGTTAAGTGGATCTCTCAATACGACGCCCGTGTCTTTAAATGATAATTAAAGACCTATTTGAAAAAACGCGGCACGGACAAAGTCGAGTTGCATCTTTGCGACCTCCTTTCGAAGCGCGCTTAGTACAATGCCAAGTTTAAACTTTGAACAAGAATTTTCTTTCAGCTACACTGTAAAAAGAAAAATATTACTATGTTGAATTTAGTTTTATGAAATGCCATATGAAATTTAAACATGCAGTACTTTTATTGTCAGTACCGAATTAAGTTCATCATATGCAGATTAAGATAAGTTTAAAAAAGAGTTATACAAAATAGCAATATTTAATTTTATTTCGGCTTCATATCTCTTTGAACTTTTGTTGTATACTCATTCATACTTTTCTAATATATTCAGCTATACCGCCTTCTACGTTGTATAGGTTTTTACAAAGTTTCATTATTCTTTTAAATAATACAGTTAATAATTCATAAATTTATTGTACGGAACCCCCTGAGCGCGAGTAATACTCGTACTTGACCGTTTATTTTATATACAAGTTATATGCATTGGTCTGCCAAGTCGTATCTTGATGGAAACCATCTGCAGAACCTCAATTTAGTGGTTGATCTGCAGGTTTACCATTGTGTTTTCATGCACCCAAACTTCAATGTTTTCATACATTTGGGTGCAGGAAAATACAATGATAAACCAATCGATCAAATACTAAACTCCGGTCTGCAGGTGTTTTCTATCAAGATATGACTTGGCAGACCATTTGCATTTTAATATGCTAATTGAGTTCTATCTAATCCTAAAATTTCAGTCTTCAACTTGATGAGCTGATGGTCTGTGCAATTGCCACCCGTCGAGCAAATCTCTTCCTGTGAAATCTTGTATCACTCTTTAGGAATCTGTGGACAGGCACAAAAACATCCTATCTGTGATTTTATACCTAGATTGTGTATAAAAACCTTTTTTAATTCATCACTCTGAATTTGGAGTTTTTTGTGACAAATACAGTTGTAGTTTTTTTTTCTACAATTGTTTGAGAAAGACTTTGTTTTTATTTTCTCTGAAAACTTCTTGGATTTTTCATTACATTGATATGCAATTCTGATAATGAGTTTCTTAGAATTCCATTTCTAAGCAATATTTCGAATTTCTTCCAATTTTACCAAAGCATTCTTTTTCATTATCAGAAGTCAGAGAAAATAAATTTATTTTTATCTGCATCTTTATCTTTAGATTAAGTTATAATTTTATTTTCCCCACATTGCTGATAGAGATTTTTTTTTAACCTTGTCAGTTGCAAGCTTACAGTCAAATATCTCCAGACGTTCTCCATCTTCTTCCTTTACTTCCAAGTTAAGGAGGAGTTGCCGTAATATCCTTTACCAATCTGTGTCCTATATCGGAATTTGGTAAATTAGCAGTGCTTTCAGTTTATAGTCTTTACTTGAACTTGCCGATCATGACAGTGTTAAGCTATCATTCGTTGTTGCTAAGAAACTGTTTTTATTAGTTTATAAATTAGTTTGGTAAATTAGCAGTTTTATGAAGCTAAAACTTTAGCACGACTCAATTTCTACAAAACATGTCAATATTTTTAAAACAACGTTATTCTACATTATTCAAAAACCAGATTTACGCATAGTTTTTATTTTCAGATTATATTCGTAATTCATGGAATATAAGGAATAATAACAATGTTAATGATTATTTAGACTACATTGATGACTACATCGAAGAGGCATTTTAATAAAAGCAAAAGTCAGTTCCTTCCCACAGAAGATTTTTTTTCGCATTCAGTGAGACAAGAAAATTGTTTATTAATAGATGTTACTCAGAAAATACAGCATTAATTTGAAGAAATACTGTTTATAATTAAGTGAATTAAATCAAGCAATCCGCTAGAAGCAGCTTCAAATAATCAACGATTAGGCATTGTTTTCCAACAAGACTGCAAGACCACATGTATCTAGGCCAATTCAGACACAAACTGTTATAATTGAGATGAAATGTTAATGTTTCAATCCAAGAACCATTCTCCAAAACTTGCATCGTCGAATGACCGTTTATTTAGATCACTTCAAAACATTTTGAGGATAAGATATTTTATTTTTTGGAAGATTTGAGAAAATACTTCGAATCTTTAGCCAGATGAGCGCTAATTATGTAACTGCTAGGAATTGAAATTTTCACGAAATACATTTTCTTTAATTTCCATCAACAATATGCGACAAACTTTTGCATCAGTCTCAAAATCGGAATTTGGTAATGGATTCTTCTCTGTTCTTTTTCTATAAATTTTAATAACACTCCATCTTTACTTTCAATTTACATTGGTATCCTGTTAAAGATTGCGTTACTTAAAATTTTTATTTCATGTTGTATTTGTAATGGCACATTCTTTCGTTTACTACAATTCATTATTCAATGACACAGTTTTATAAAATGAGTAGAGAGGAAATTAAGGCTAACAAAGCAACAGTTAGTAAATTTGTCATTAGCTTTTCAAGAATTATAGGAGAAGGATAATACCGTCATCAACAAGTCTATCACTGTGAAAGTCTGCGTTATTTACGTAGAAAATGTCAGTAGGACATTTTTAACAAACTGATAAAAACATTTTAGGGGCACCAATGAATGATAGCTTAACATTGTCTTGATCGGCAAGTTCAAGTAGAGGCTGCAAAGTAAAACCGGGAACAAGAAATTTCTATCCGAGGAGACCTCTACTTTAAAATTTTTAGACAACAAAGACTTAGAAACTGATACAATCAATTATGACTGGTATTCAATCATAGAGTCTTGCTTATAGAAAAAGTTTCAGGCCTAAATGTGCTGGATCGAACCATAGCTTCCGACTTCACGAGGATGAAGTAGGCATACTTCTAATACAAATTTTTATATTTTTTTTATCGTTTTTAATAATTTCAGTTAATTAAGACAATAATAACATTTTAAAACAAGTGTTAGAAATTTGCCTGATTTGCCTCCGTTAGATCATCGCTTATAGATCGAATTTGGCAAACTCAAAAGTGAAGGTTCTATTATGATTTTATCAGATACTAGCAAACCCCGCGACTTTGCTCGCGTAATATTTGAAATGTGCCAAGTAATATTTATATGTCTAATTTTTATTAAAAAGTACTAACTAAATTTTTATTTTATTAAAAAGTAATATGTTATTTTATTAAAAGGTACTTATTACTTTTAGGAATAATTCAAAAACATTACTATTTACTATTTACAATACTATTTAAATACAATTACTATTACTATATACAAATACTATATACAATTACTATTTAAAACACAGTTTGACTAAATATCATTATTACACTGCATTAGGCAGAAATGAGGCTTAAATTAATAAAACGAAATATAACTAAAAAAATGATAATTTAGAAAATATTTTGAAACTTTTATGCTCAATTAATACGCTCATTTCAGTATTCATTTGAAGTTTTGAATTTTTTAGAAACCATCTTCTTACATCTTAAAATTAACTATCATGTCAAATTCGAAGTCCTACCACCTCTCTCAAGATAAAGGGCTATATTGAAATAGGAACTGTCACCATTAATTTGCCAAAATTAATTTTGAAATCGGTTTTTTTTCCTAATATTCCACAGAAACGTAATTTAGAAAGCTTTTAAAGGCTTTTTTTAGAACGTTTGTTTTTCCTGTGAACCCCAACTGGTAGAATCATCGGCATAAAATATAGCCTGTGTAAAATCAGAGACTGTTACGATTGATTCAAAACTATTATTACTTTTATAATCGGTTTATATTCTCTGAAATTGCATAGAAATCGTAATTTAGGATTTTTTTCGAACGCTTTTCGCACCTCCCCTTCCCTTCACCCCTTTTTAATTCGAATTTATTTTCGACAGTCCTTCGAGGGCATTTATATTTTATAAGTAACTACCATGAAATATTTAAAGTTTCTAGCCTTTTCAGTATCACAGAAATCGCAATTTAGAAATTTTTTAGCTCCTGCAACCCTCTGGTGGTACTGGCACAGACATAAATTATAGCTTATTTTTGAGCAGTTTCTATCACCAACAATTTGTCATCATTATTTTTTTAATCGGTTTGGTATTTTATTAGTTTGCTTAAAAATTGTAATTTATAACGCTTTTCGCTCACTTCATCTTTTTAAATTTGGAATTTTCTTTCGACTGTTCTTAGAAATCAGTTGCATCTTGTAAGTAAATATCATGCCATATTTCAATATATTAGACCCCTCAGTTGTGCAAAAAAACACAAATTAGAACATGTTTTGTTTTTGCAACCCTCAGATGTTAGTGACAGCAACATAAAATATAATCTATATTATAGCAGGGACTGTCACCATTGATTTGCAACCATTACTTTTGAAATAGCTTTGGTATTTCCAGAGATTGAGTAGAAATCGCAATTTACAACGTTTTCAGAACGCTTTCGCGCATTTTCACCCCTTTTTAAGTTTCCAATTTTTTCGAAACTGTTCTTAAAGATCATTTATATCTAATAAATATGTACCTTGCCTAATTTTAAGTTGCTAGCCGCTACCGATCACAAAAATCGAAATTTAGAACGCTTTTTTGCTCCTGCAACGTCTAGGTGATAGTGATACCGACATAAAATAGCGTCTATGTAAGAGCAGAGGCTGTCAGCATCAATTTCCTACCATTACGTTTGAAATCAGTTTGATTCTTCCTGAGATATTGCTGACAAATCGGCATTTAGAACGTTTTTAGAACGCTTTTCGCGCATTTTGCTCCTGCATCTCCTCTGGAGTAGTGGAAACAGATATAAAATATAGCCTATCATGGAGAAAGATCTGTCACCTTCATTTGTACACCATTATATTTGAAATCAAGCCCAGTGGTGTAGTGGTCAGCACGCCTGTCTGCTGCACCGCAGGTCGAGAGTTCGACTCCCGACTGGGCAAGGTTCACTCAGCCCTTCATCCCTTCGGGGTCGATAAAATGAGTACCAAGCTTGCTTGGGAACTAAACACCGAGGGTCTCGCGTTAGGTTGACCACCTGGCCGGGACGCATGCTGCATAGCACCTCGGGGCCCAGGGTCAAGAAAACAGAGATGGGCACTGTCGGCCCAGATCCTTCTTGGATTGTATAGCCATAGAGTTTAGTTTTTAGTTTTTATACTTGAAATCGGTTCAGAACTTCCTGAGATTGCATAGAAATCGCAATTTAGAAAAGTTTTTACAACGCTTTTTGTGCATTTTGACCCACTGTAATTTTTTTTTTTTTTTAGGAAATGTCCTTAGAGACCATTGATATCTTATAACTAACTACCATTCCAAATTTCACGATTCTAGGCCCTTCCGTAACGCAAAAACCGCAATTTAGAACGTTTTTCTCCTGCATCCCCTTTCGGGTAGTGGCACCGACATAAAACATAGCCCATGTTGGAGCAAGGGTTGTCACCATCATTTTGACGCCATTATTTTTTAGATCAGTTTGGTATTTCCTTAGATTGTGTAGAAACCCCCATTTAGATCGTTTTTTAGAACGGTTTTCACGCATTTTCACAATTTCAAATTTCGAATTGTTTAAGAACTGTTCTTAAAAATCCTTTATATCTAATAAGTAGTTAATATTTCAAATTTCATATTTCTAGGCCCTTCAATAACGCAAAAATCGCATTTTTAGAACGTTTTTTGTTCCTGCACCCCCTTTGGTGTAGAGGCACCGACATAAAGCATAGCCTATCTTGGAGCAAGGGTTGTCACCATCATTTTGACACCAGTATTTTTAAATTGGTTTGTTATTTCCTGAGATTGTGTAAAAACTACCATTTAGAACGTTTTTTAGAACGTTTTTTGCTCCTACACCCCCTTTGGTTTAGTGCCACCAACATAAAACATAGCCAATCTTGCAGAAAGGGTTGTCTCCATCATTTTGACACCAATATTTTTTAAATCGGTTTGGTATTTCCTGAGATTGTGTAAAAACTACCATTTAGAACGTTTTTTAGAACGCTTTTTGTGCATTTTCACCCCTTTTAAATTTCAAATTGTTTAAGAACTGGTCTTAGACATCATTTATATCTTATAAGTAACTAATATTCCAAATTTCATATTTTTAGGCCCTTCAGTTACGCAAAATCGCATTTTTAGAAAGTTTTTTGCTCCTGCATCCCCTTTGAGGTAGTGGCACTGACATAAAATATAGCCTATGTTCTAAGTTGGACTAACACCATCATTTTGATACCATTACTTTTGAAATCGATTCGGTAGCTCCAGAGATTACCTCTAACAAACAAACAAACTTTACTTCTTTATAATATTAGTATAGATATACTTTGCAATAAAATGCTGATTTGGGTGGACTTTCTGCTGAAAATTCCTTCATGAAAACATTTCATTTATTAACATAATCAAATTAAACCTCGTGAAATTGATCTCCTTCTTCACCCCCCCCCCTTTCTTTATCATTTTATGAGTTTCTCCATCTTCACTGTTCGTTTTTTTTTTTTCAAAAGAAGGCAGATGGCCCACTGTCTTCAGTAATGTGGACTATGGTGATTTCAAGTTAAGTTAGAAAACTTAACCAATCTGCTGATTTTCGCCAACGTCTTATAACGGTGGATGAAACATGAAACCGCCATTATTCACTAGCGATGAAACAGCAATCTAAACAATGTGAAAGAGCAGCTGAAATTGCGCCAAAGAAAGTGAAAACGGTTCCATCTGCTGGAAAAGCCATGGATACGGTTTTCGGAATTCGCAAAGTGTGGTGACCATAGACCACCGGCAAAAAGGTAGAATCGTCACCGGACAGTGTTATGCATTTCTACGGGACCAATTAAAGATTGCTTATTCCGACAAAACGTCCATACCTGAGCAAAAAAAAGTGTTCTTTAACACATTCGTTAACACATGCCTGTAGTTTTCGCTACGAAAGTCAATGACCTACGCTCTGTAGTGCTTCCACATGCACCGGATTTTGCTCGCAGCGATTATTTCCTTTTCTCAAGCCTGAAGAAATGGCTCGGTAGTCGGAAATTCACTTCAAAATATGGGGGTAAAGCAGAGACCACCACTTCATTTCCAAAGTTAGATAAGGCTTATTATACGGAAGATAATAAAAAGTCGGAAACTCATTGGTTTAAATTTTATAAGTTGTAAGGAACTACGTTAAAAAAATGAAATATTGTCAAAATGTTTCTATTTTCTTTGTCGGGCTGATAACCTTTCGAAACACACTCGTATCGACATCAAATTTTATTTTCCCTCCAAAGAAAAAGGCAGAGTTCATGAAAAATGCGGGTCCTAGTTGTAATTAAAATTCGACCCCCTCATGCTGAGAACATGACACTATAAAACTTGGTAAGACGGAAACATAAACAATAGGTGCGAAATACCTTTTTAGATGGGTTATTTGCGTCTTTGCAGATACAATTGCCGGGTATTTTTAGGGGAATAATGAGAATTCCGTTAAACCAGGGTTCCGTTACAGCTACGTATCAGAAAATAAATTTGTTAGCTAGCAGACATTTATAAAATGTAATATTTTACCATACAGTCTCCTTATTTTCAGTTTAACATTATTATAGTTAACTAGAAAGGTAGCCCGTCAAAAATGACGGAAATTTAGATATAAAGATATATACAACTCATGTGCAAGAATATGAGTTTTCTCTCTTGTTCCGCAGTGATAGATAAAAATAACACATTTTAAGAACGAAACACATTTATGAAAAACTGTGTACAGTAGAAGACCACTAATCTGCACAGTTTGGTTCCAAGTATTATGCAGATTTGAGGCTTTTTGCGGTCATGTCTATTCAATCTTTGTTTACATTTTTTTAAATTCATATATTGGACAATTTAGATTGTTGAGCCTTAAAAATAAATAAATAACACACTTGAAGTAATGTTAAAAACTATTAAATTATCGTATACGATTTCATGAAATGGTATTATATGGTATTATATGTGTGTGCTTCACGATCTTGGTTACGAAGTTGGCGAAATTGGCTGCAACTTGTCATAATCCTAATAGTGTGGGGCGCTATAACAAAAAAGTAGCCAGTTTTTAGTAAAATTTCTGATATAAAGTAGCTTTCAAAAAGTTGTGTAAAATTGCAGGCCATTCTCGTGTTATGTCAGTCCTAGAAATAATATTTCACACTGAAGATTTTCCATGTATATATGGAATTTAGAAAAGCTTCTCCAAGAGAAAGTTCCTGAAATAACATTGTAATTCCTCTAACTTCAAAGTTTAATCGGGCCCTGATGTTGAGTACTGAAATCTAATAAATACAGTTATTTTGAACATTACAACAGAATTAAACAGTTAAACTTATTTAACTTAAGCCCGCTGTTACTTCCCGATGTTATTTTTTAGTATTAAGAAAGAAAATTACTTAAAATTTTCAAATCATTCATTTATGATTTTTTTCCGTCTTTAATAACTAAATAATGAAAAAATAGGCTTTTGTTCTGAGCTCATAAATATGACAATAAAATAATGTAACTAAGAGACATTGCAAAATTAAATCTTTTTGATTTCAAACCATAAACAAATGATACCGCCACCATTTTACCTACTATGACGTCATTAGAATGTTGCCCATTGATTGTTGGAGAACTTACTTTGTGAATGATTACCTCAATGATTTAATATTTTTGACGTTTCACGATGAATGAATCACTTGTGTTTGTTTAGGTTTATGGAATAAGATATTAAGCTGTGAAACTAATTTCAATTGAAGTTATCCAAGGATATATGTATTTTTAATCGAAATTAAAAACAATGCTTTGATCTCGATATAAAAAGTTTTAGTTTGTATAATTTGTTATTTCTGTTAATTATTTATTTAAGTACTTTTCCATTGTAAAGCTTTTTTTAAAAAAGCTTGGCGCGAACAGGTATAAGAAAGTGAGATATGTTGCGAAAATATATAAACAGCTATAAAAACAAATCTATGGAACTTTTAGCTTTGTTTATATATGCACTTATATGCATAAAAAATCGTTTCTAAATATATATAATTTTTTTATATACAAATTACGGCATAGATTTCAGATATGAACCGGGATACCTAACTGGCGCCAAAATGGTGTTATTTTGCCTGCTATGGTAACCCGGCTATTGTTTTTTATTTATTAATAAATTGTTTATTTACTTTTATTTTCTGTTTTTTAATTATATAAACTGCTTTGTTCTATAGTTATTATTCAAACTTTTATTTATTAGTTAGTTTATTTATTCTAGTTATTTCCTTTTCAAAATGATAGCAAATAATTGAAAAATATATAAGTAACTGGTATTCGAAAGCGAGATTTCTGCCAAATTGGCGTCATAGAAAAATCACGCCAACCCCCATGCGTATATGACATCTGTGCAAAAATTACATCTGTTTCTTTATAAAAATGGGTAAATAGCTTTTTTTATATTAAATTATCGGCACAGATGTCATATACGCCCATATTGGCGCGATTTTTTTTACGCCAATGTCATATACGCACCGGTTACTTAACTGGCGGCAAAGTGTCGTTATTTTGCTTGTAATGGTAACCCGAATGTTGTTTATGCTGTTGATGTTTTCGCCAAATTGGCATCGGAAATAAATCGCGCCAATATGGGGCGTATATGACATCTGTGCCAAATTCTATACATATGGAAAAAATTGCTTGTGAGTATAAAGCAGTAAATAGGTTGCCAGAAAATACGTTGGCAAACTTCTTTCTCACCAAGAAACTTTTCTCAGAAGTATTGTACATAAGCAATGATTGCTAGAAATGCATTTTTAATTATGATATGCGCTTTTATGTTTCACTATATTTATGCATACTATACTGTGTGTATAAATGCTACAGTTCATATGCAGGGCTACACAAAAGAATTCGTAAGGATTACTGAGTATGAGAGTAAATTGCTTAAAGGTGGTTTTGAAAGGAGTTATGCATTTTTACGCTGAACTGCATTTAGTTTCCTAAGAAATGTTTGTGGAATATAGATAAAATGATATACATGGTCACTCAAAGAATTGGATACATAACCGTACGGTTATGTATCCACACATTTCCAGATATTATCGTAAATGGACGTCTATTTACGATAATATCTGGAAATGTGATTTCAGTAGTTTTAAGAGTAGTTTAAATTAAATTTTAGCTAAATAATGGCATGTAATAACGGTACTATTGGCTATGGACGGTAACTGCTGAAATCAATTTTTAAAATTTTTTATGCGTTTTCTAAAATGTTTACTTAGTTATCTTGGTACTTCCCGTCGACCAAATTACTGTCGCCAAATTGTAAGATTAATTGCCAACAATGGTTGCCATTAATTAATTAATTAAATGCCAATAATGGGCAATAATAAAACCATTAATTCGACGTTTTATTTGTATTTTTATTAATGTTTTACTATTGATTTGGCAATTTATATAATTTGGCGAAATTGGTCGACGGAATATCTAAGAAGTAACGTTATCTTATTAACTTTATTTCCCTAAATAACGAAATTTTGTTAAGCATTCAGGATGTGTTGGAAAGTGTTTCATATTCTATGCTTAACGCATGATTTTTCTTTCTTCTTTAGTCTTATTTTGGATTTATTGGAACAGATGTCATATTCGTCCCATATTGGCGCGATTTTTTTCGGTTGCCAATTTGGCGAACACATCAACAGCATAAACAACATAATCCGGGTTACCACATCAAGCAAAATAACGACACTTTGTCGCAAGTTAAGTACCTGTTGCCTATATGATATTTGCGACAGAAAAAAATCGCGCCAATATGGGGCGAATATGACATCTGTACCCATTTATTTTATTCTTAATTTTTTAGTCTTATACTGCTTTATAGAAACTTTGGCACAGTTGTCATATACGTTATCATATATTGGCGCGATTTTTTTCTGACGCCAATTTGGCGAAAACATCAACAGCATAAACAACAACATCCGGATTACCATATCAAGCAAAATTACGACACTTTGGCGCCAGTTAAGTACCCGTTGTGTATATGACATTGGCGTCAGAAAAAAATCGCGCCAATATTGACATCTGTGATTTGACATCTGTGCCGAAACTTTAATATTTATTGTTTAAACTCTTCACTCCACTCCCCTTGCATATAGAACAAACTATAACACAGATAGCGCAAAATAATAGACAGTTTGGTACTTTTCCACTGTAGGGGCTTTGGCATTTTTTTAAAAAGCTTGGTGTAATTTGGACATCAGAAAGTGAGATTTGGGTACTTTTCCGTTATGCGGACACCATTGTCGCCAAGCGTAATATTTGGCGCAAAATCGTGAATTGAAGCATTTGAAAAATAAAAGAAAAACCATTGTCGATACTAAAGTGAGCATTTAAAAAATATAACATTTGAAAATTCCAGACTTTTACGAACTATTTCATCAAATTACAAATATATACTTAAAATAAGTGAACAACTATATGTACAACTATAACTGCTATAAAATAAAGCATTAAAATAAAACTCATATTAAACTGCTGGCATAAAATTACAAATATCTTTTAGCATTTTGAAATAATTGGCGCATTAGCATACATTTTGGCATGGTGTCCGTATAATGGAAAAATATCGAGATTTGTTGTCAAATCATATAAACAGCTATGAAAACAAATTTGATGAGCGTTTTTGTTTGTTTTATATGTATATTATTGATGTTTTTATATACAAATTACATCTGTTTCTGTATAAAATTAGAGAAACGGCTTTTTTATGTTAAATAAATTGTATAAATATAAAAAAAAATGCGTGTGTATATAAAATGAAACAGTGAATAGGTTCCCGGAAAATATGTTGCCAAATTTCCTTTTTCGCCAAGGTACCTATACGGGAAAAGTACCTAAAGCACATTAAAATCGCGCAGTTAGGAGCTCACACAGTACACCGTTGTCTATTGGCGGAAATTTTATTAGTAGCATCGGGAGGAAGATGTAAAGATGTACTTTAAATTCTCACCCATAGATTTCGAAAAAATATCTTAAAAGAGTGGAGTTTAAATTAAATTTCGGTGACCTCCATTATGAAAGATTAATGGTTTTAAATGGGAATTTCGCCAAATTAGCCAGCTATCGCCAAGTTGACTAACATTTGGTGCTACTGTGGTAACACTGCATTAATATTTTTCAACAATTACTCATTTCAATGAGGCGGTCCTACCGGAATATTGAGGGACACACAGAGACTTGGATTTTATATAAATAGATGATAAATTTTCGCGTTTCCTTACCGTTACAAAAAATATCTTTAAGTTACCTTTGAGAACACACACAACACTGTAAAAAAAAAAAAAAAAAGACTAAAGTACGGAAATACTACTGGCAATCTAGACGCCAGTACTATTTCCTTATTTTAAAGGAAATATTTTACGGTAAATTACACAAAATTTTCCGTTTTTTCTGGAATTTAACGGATTTTTTCTGTAATTTAAAGGGAAAAAGTTCCGTTAAAATACGGAAATAGTACTATCGTCTAGATTGCCAGTAGTATTTCCGTAATTTAGTCCTTTTTTTACAGTGTAGTAACGAGGAAAAAAATGTAAGCGCTATTCTTAAGTCTATGGGAGCGTTATTTTCAAATATCTCGCATCCTTTTTAATATTTTAAAATGAAATTTTTTGCATAGGATAGCTGAGAACGATCTACAACCGGGCTGTTTTTGACTTTTTTGATTTTGGTTAGAGATATTTAAAAAAAAAATTACTTATACTTTCTGAAATTGAAACTATCATAATGAAAGAAAACCATAACTAAAATCGAAAAAGTAAAACCTAGCCTGGTTGTTGATCGCCCTCAGCTATCCATACAAAAAAAAAAAAAAAAAAAAAAAAAAAAAAAAAAAAAAAAAATCATTCAAAAATATTAAAATCAAAGCGAGAAATTTGAAAATAACGCCCCCATAGACTTTAAAATTAGCATTTTCGTTTCTTCCCGTGCATGGAGTGGGCTCTTAACAAAAAATATGTTACACAGGACAAATTTCGCATTTTCTGCGACTTTTAAAGATATACTGTCCCAATAAAAATGACAAATATTAAAAATAATAAATATTAATTTTTTTTAATGTTTCGAACAAATTGATCAACACTTTTAAAGTTAACAATCTTTAAAACTTACGAATTCTAAGTTCTTGTTAAAACTTAGTAAATTTAAATTGTTCAAATTATGAAAAATTAAAATAATAAAGTCATCAATGAATGTTCTTAGGCATGTTTTAACGGCATGAAAAATATGCTAAAAATTAATATAATAAGAAAATGAGTAATGCAGATGAAAATCAACTTTCAGGAATTTCTACCAATTAACGGAAGTGTATTTGCATTCTTTTGTACAGCCCTTACATTAGCAACAAGATTTTATACACGTCACATGTTAAGATAAAATTTATTCCAGTATAAACATGCTTAAAACTACTTAAATCGCTCTTCCAGAATTTATCATCCATAGGCGTGTATGCATACAATTCTCTGGATAGCCCTGTATATTATTATATTTAGTTTTTTCTTTCGGAACCGGTTGGAATCCGTTCTGAAATTGAAACTATCCTAATATTATAAAAAAAAAAAAAAAACTAAAACCAAAATCGAAAAAGTAAAAACTAGCCTGGTTGTTGATCGTCCTCAGCTGTCCAATGCAAAAATCTATTAAAATAAAGCGAGAAATTTGAAATTAACGCCCCCATAGACTTAAAATTAGAGTTTTTATCTCTTCCCGTGTCTGAAGTGGGCTCTTAAAGAAAGATGTGGACAAATTTCGCATTTTCTGCGGCTGTTAAAGGTGTACTTTTTTGTTAAAAATAACAAATATTAAAAGTAATAAATATTAACAATATTCCTTTAATGTTTCAAACGAGCTGATCAAAACTTTCAAAGTAAACATTCTTTAATACTTACTAACTTTAAGTTTTTGTTAAATCTTAGTAAATTTAAATTGTTCAAATTATTGAAAAATTAAAATGACAAAGTCTTCAATGGATATTCTTAGGCTTGTTTTAACGGCATGAAAAAATGATAAAATTTAATATAATAAGAAAACGATTAATGCAGATTAAAGTAAACTTTCAGCAATTTCTACCAATTAACGCCAGTATATTTGTATTATTTTGTACAGCCCTTGCATTCGAACAAGTTTATATACACGCAACATGTTAAGATAAAAATTATTGCAGTATAAACATGCTTAAAACAACTGAAATCGTACTTCCAGAAATTATCATTCATAGGTGCGCGCATGCATCCAATTCTTTGAATAGCCTTGTATATTATTATATTTATATTTTACAAACACATCTTTCTAAATATAGTTGAGCCTGAAATGTAGAATTAAAAAAAAAAAAAAAAATAGCAATTCACTCTCATTTTCAGCAATTCTTCCTAGTTCTTTTGCGTAGCCCTATACACGGTCTATAGAAATCATATGTATAATCTAGTATTAAAAAAGTATATCATAGGTGAAAACTGACTTTTAGCAATCATCCCTAATAGAGAATACTTCGTATACAGTATTGTATCCAGCAACTTTTATGTGCCCCTGTAAATAAAATAAAATGTGATTCACATCATATTCTAATGTAAGCATCTTGTAGTAAACCTCAGTAACGTATATGAATTTCATCTTGTTTAAAATGTTAAAACAGAACTAAAACACGCCGCGAGCAGTTTTTTCTGTAATAAAACTGAATTCTTTTCTGTGATAGTGTAAATGAATGATAAATGCTTTGCAACCCCTTCAGCAAATATGTTAGTACACCTCATGAATTCATATCCATTTCGCTATGTTTACAACAGAGAAACATTATTAAAATACGCCGTAAAACGTTTTTTCTTCATAGTCGACAATATAAAGAAATGTACTTTTGAATTCCCCTGTACACGAACCTGTGCACTTCAATAAGGTGCATAGATTTTATGTTTAAATTGCTTTACATCATTAAAATACACCGCAAATGATTTTTCCACATAGGCCATAATATAAAAGAATACTTTTGAATGTCCATGTCATGAAGTATAAATTATTACACACTTCAACAACGTATTTCAGTTACATCACAATCCAAGTATATGTACGCTAGTTAGAGTACGGACAGACAAGCAGTCAAGCCCAACTCATAAAAATTTTTCAACTATGTTGGAGAGTGCTAAACATCTGAGTACCCGTCCAAAAGTTTTGTGTTGGATATACATATAGAAAATACAGAGGGCGTAGAGAAAAAGGCGGGACCTAATAGTAATTAAAATTCGACCCCCTCATGCTAAAAACATGACACTATAAACCTGGTAAGATGAAAACATAAACAATAAGTGCGAAATACCGTTTTAGGTGGGTTTTTTCCGTCTTTGCACATACAATTGTAAGATATTTTTAGGGGAATCTTGAAAATATTCCATTTAAACCAGGATTCCGTTACAATACGTATTGAAAAATAAATTTGCTAGTTGACAGACTTTTATAAAATGCTATATTTTACCTTATAGTCTCATAACTTTTAGTTTTACATTATTATAGTTAATGATAAATTTTCCCGTTTCCTAACAGTTAAAATAATACCTTTACGTTACATGAGAACCCACACTAGTAACGGGGAAAAATATGAAAGCGCTAATGTTAAGTCTATGGGAGCGTTATTTTCAAATATCTCGCTTCCTTTTTAAAAATTTAAAATGAATTTTTTTTTGCATAGGATAGCTGAGGACGCTCTATAACCGGGCTAGTTTTTAGTTTTTCGAATTTGGTTTCAGCTATTTAAAATATATATATATACTTTTACTTTCATAACCGGTTGGAATGCGTTCTGAAATTTAAAATATCCTAATATAAAAAAAAAAAAAAAAAAAAAAACTGAAACAAAAATCGAAAAGGTAAAAACTAGCCTGGTTGTAGATCACCCTCAGCTATCCTGTGCAAAAAACATCATTCAGTAATATTAAAATCAAAGCGAGAAATTTCAAAATAACGCCCCCATAGACTTAATATTAACCTTTTCCTTTCTGCTCGTGTCTGAAGTGGGCTCTTAAAAAAAGATGTGTTACACAGGACAAATTTCGTTCTCGACTGTTAAAGGTGTACTGTCCCCTTAAAAATAATAAATATTAAAGTAATGAATATTAAAAGTATTTCTTTGAAAATTTGAACAAGTTGATCTACAATTTTAAAGTTAACAATCTTTAAAACTTACCAACTTTAAGTTCTGCTGATTTTTAATTAAAAAACTGTTTTTCGAAATTAAAATGTTAAATTGTCGAATATTTTATACATATACAAGAATAGGAAACTTGAAACCCAGTCTCCTGGCCTGTCCACAAACATGTTCTAGCAAATTCTGACTTCGTAATTTTATTATTTGTTTACTATTTAAACTTAAAATTACTTTAAAAACAACGCGTCTATTTTTTTACCGTTTTACTTAATAAACCAATATTGAATTCAGGGGGTAGCACGGGGGGGGGCATCCACCTCCCGGAGCGATGAGTTGTCCCCCCCCGGAAGATTCGATATTTTGCATTTTCAATGGTCAAAAAGTGCAATTTCCCCCTAGAACTCTATTATGCCCCCCCCCCCCCGGAGCCTCGGAAATCCCTCCCGGATAAAAGTGACTGAATTCAACACTGTAATAAACTCGGGCTGAAATTTTGTCCCCTAGTAACTTGTACATGTTTTACCTCCCTGTATACGGCTCTAAAATTTTATATATACAAAGTAAATGCGTAATATCCTTCGTTATTCATGGAATATAGAATTTGAAATATTTCATTCTTTCAAGAATATTTTGTCAAAATTAAACAATAATCGTAGAAAAGAATAAATCCAAAGTATAAATAGGAGTGATCTATTTTACCACGTTACAATAATCCAATCACACCAAAGGAAATATGAAATAGTTTCCATTTGCTAAAATGTGTCGGTCTTAGCCAATCAGATTTTTAATAGGGCGGTGTTTTCATGTCCGATATGGGGCGGACAACATATCATTACGAGGCCGTTTTTGACACATTTTTCATCAAAATCTTTGCATATTTTGCTCAGCCTAATTGTAGTAGAACTATTGAAAGCATGTTATTGGAAAGCTTAAACTCTATATTTTCGTTGTTATTAAAAAAATTTTCCTGAATTTTGCTGATATGAATGTTATAAGACTAAAAAGGACACAACACCTCGAATTTCACTGGATCCTAAATTGACAGGATCCTGAGAATTAAATTACAACGAAAATCGGAAAAGTAGAAAATAGCCCGTAAACAGATAGTCCTCAGCTATCCTGTGCAAAAAAATCATTTAAAAATATTAAAAATCAAGCAAGATATTTGAAAATATTGTTGCCATAGACTTATCATTAGCGTTCGAACTTCAAGCCGTGACTAGTGTGGCCTCTTAAGCGGGCCACGAAGTGCCATAAATCGAGCCTGAATTTAGCGTCTATTGATCGCAGCGCCATCTATTGTTTGTAATTCGAACTAAAATCGAAAATCACTGTAAAAAAAACTTTTGACCTTATGCATAACCCTCCTGCAAGAATTTTTTAAATATCTGTCACCGTTTACAAGTTATTGAATTTTAAAATCAGTCAGTCCTTTTTAGGACACCCGGTAGCTTATTAATTAAAAAGCATCTTTTCATGCGAATGGAGTTTATCGTTTATCCAGTGGCGCCAACTTATATGGGCCATGGGACGCGAGCCCACCCAATAATTTGATATCTCCGCCCACAAAAATTTTTAATTTCGTGATTTATGTATTTATTTATTCGCTGAAATAAAATTTGATTTTATTGACGTTCTCAAAATAGTAATTTTGTTTGAAAAAAAAAAGGAAAGACATCCATTAGACTTACAGAAGCACTGAAAGCTCCTTCAGCGGATGAATAACAAATTTTTTCTCAAAAACAAATTCCCTGCATATTTTGTCATCTATTTTAAGGTCTTGAATCAATAAAGCACTTAGGGATATTTTAATAAAAATGTACGTTTTTCTTGACATTTGGTTTTTCGCACTTTCAATAGTTAACAATTTTTATGCTATTTATAATAAATATTAATGCATTTCTAACAAAGATTTTATGAAAATTTTTATAAACTTATTTAGTAAATTATAATTATACTTTCATAATTTTATATTTTACTTAGAAAAACAATAATTTCACTTTGAATTATCATCTTTAGCCATTTGCTCTCTATACACACGCACTAACGAAACAAATTGTGTGTGTTATTTTACTCAAACATTTTTGAGCCCATCCAATATCTTTCAAAATTTGGCGCTACTGCGTTTATTAATATTTAAAAAAGTAGTCACTATACAGAAAAGTAATAATATTTATGCATTTCATCGTATATTTTTTAATCTATAAATACTTTTGTGGAAAGGATAATTGAAAAATTGCATGTAAATTTCAAGGCAATTATCAAACACTTGAAGAAAACATTTTTTTATTTATTTCATTCAAGGAAGTAAAACATTCTTGACATGAATTCTAAAATAATTAATGAATTGAATGTAAAAAATAAGTAAATAAATAAACCTTCGAAATGCAATTTTAAATAATAAAAATAAATTATAAAAATAAAACAATATCATAAAAAATATACTTCAGTTGTAACTAAATAAGACAAAAAAAAAAAAAAAAAAAAAAAAAAATCCGTTTTAATTCTTAACAACTTTTCTTCATTTTTGTTTTATTTGGTATATTTTATCAAACTCCGTCATTCTAAAGGTCGTAAATTAGTGATGGACGATTTTCGAAAATTCAACTTTCGATAAAAATCGCCATCGTATAAAATAACGATCGATTCTGAAATTCTACTGCAGGATTCTCTACAATCAATCGAAAGTCACACGGATAAGCTAAAAACTGTAATTGCAAAACTCAGCTATCACTTGGCAGGAAATTGAGTCTTAAAGGCGGAAAAATCCAGGGGCAGAAATCTCGGTCAAGTTCGTTAATGGGCAAAATCAGACGAAGGGAATGGAAATGGGGAGGGGTTTTGTGAAATCAGATAACCATCCATAACTTGTTAATTATAATATATATCGAATCAGTTTAAAGTTATTTTTACTTCTAGAGAAACAGCCTATCGAATCAGTTCAAAGTTACTTTTTACTTCTAGAAAAAGAGCCAAGAATTTATATATGAGATATTTTTGATATGATTAAAAATGGTCTTGAGTGGCGCAAAAATAGATTTTAAGGAGAGAAAAATTCATAACTTCGTCAATTCTGAAGATATCAAACACACTTGAAATTATTATAAATCTTCTTAATATTATCTACAACTTTTAGATTGACAAGTATTTGATAGTTCCAAGTCTTACCTCAAAAAAAAAAAAAAAAAAAATAAATAAAAATAAAATAAAATAAAATAAATAATAATAATAATATTAGATTGGAGGGGACATTGCAGAAGAAAAAAAAATCATCTTTACATGATTCTGATAAAATCAACTCTTGCAGAAAAATGTGAAAAGTTTGAAAGTTTTTAATTAACTCGTCAAAAATGGCCAAGAAAATGGCTGTTGAACAAGGTTTATCTCTAATCCTGATTTTTTGTTGTTGTTGTTGTTGTTGTTGAAGTTAGGACTTAACTTCGAAATCTGCCTGTGCTTCTGAGCCGAGCAGGCTTGGAATTTTTATATCTCTAACTGTACATCGGTGCAGCCAGACCATAAAATTTTCAATTCTCTTGTTTATGGATTCTATAGTGAATAAACTATTATCAAATTTTTGATCTTTTTATTATTGGCAGTGATTACAACTATAAGAAACTGAACGCCCACATATGTGACCAAGGGCGTGAAGAAGTTAACCCCTTGGAGACGAGCGACACGTATACGTGTCGCATAAAGCACTCATAATCCTTGTTTTTCTTCACCAGTAAAATTTTACTGTAAAATTTGCCTTACTTAACCCCTTCGGGACGGGAGCCTTTTACGAAGTTTTTAATCTTTTGTCACCGTTTTTTAAAAACAGAAATTTGTGTCTTCTTGAATCCAGAAAATGCGCTGATTAAATAAGGCAAATTTTATAGTAAAATTTTACTGGTGAGGAAAAACAAGGAATCTGAGCGCTTCATGCGGCACGTACTCGTGCCGCTCGTCCCCAAGGGGTTAATCAGCGCAATTTCTCGATTCAAGAAGACACAAATTTCTGTTTTTAAAAAACGTTGACAAAAGATTAAAAATTTCATAAAAGACTCCCGTCCCGAAGGGGTTAAATGTACAATTGTTTATTAGAGTACCTAACAAATAACTTCTGTAGAAGTAGATCTCATAATTATGTAAACAGCATACAACTGCATTCATTCACTGTCGACTAATTCGCTTTCTGCTTTCCAAAATCTTTCTTCTACTTTTTATTTTCCTAACACCAAGACTAAGTACCACTCCCCTAAATTTAGCATACACCATAGGAGAGAGGGGAGGAGGCACTACTTATTTCGTCTTTTAACTGTCATTCTTGGGAAACTCCACCCACCTCAATGAAGAATGACATTGCCATAATTAAAATATTTTGGAGACACGTCATAGGAATGTTAGTTGTCAATTTGGCCTTCCTTTTTTAGTGAGAAATTCGGCATGCATGCCCGAATTACATGTAGTTATTTTTGCCTTAATGACAGGCATTTTGTGATTGAATAAAGCAAAACATTTTGTTCGGAATTTCCTGCATTAAAACGGAATTCATGAATAAAAAAAGGACACAAAGCTGACACAGGAACTAAAATTCTTTCTCCAGTCCTACCGAATGCTTGCCACATATCATAGACCCATACCCACGACTCGACGTTCTTTTATTTACCATTTAATATATCGAATGCCAGAGGCCTCTACCAGCAGTCGACGTACGTAATTTTTTTGGCAAGAAAAGAGGATGCGGTTCAGGCAAAGAAAGTGAAGCGTGAAGAAGGGAAACTTTCATAGACGCAATGTAAATCCCCGACCCTCAGTGAAACAGTGCAAACAGCTAAGCGGTAGAAGCCGCATAAAGGGGCGAAAGATAACATGGGGTTCACTTGGCGCGCTTTTGCGTGATCGCCAGTAGCGATAATTATCAAAATGTGGAGTAACGCTGTGCTCACCGCTGTCCTCTGTCCGCGCGAAAGCAGTGCGCTCCCCTCCCCCCTCTTTTCGTGGATAGAACTTCTCTCCGAGGGAAAAACCCCTTGAAGGTCAAAGAACGTAGAATACGTTAGATGAATCTGATAGTTGTTATGTTAGATTTCGAGTGAAGGTGGGACTTTCGATACGTAAAATTTATTATTTTACAGAGTGCTGTATCACTGAAGATTTTCAATTGTACGTATTCATCGGCTATCTATTAGCAATACAGAAAATATATCATAACAACAGAACATGAACAGATCATATTAAAAAATCTGTCCCAATCGCTGTTAAGTCACAAGTCAAACTGACCAAGAAATGTCCTTTTGAATTCTCGCAGGGCGTTGACGCGAAGGTGTTATCTTAGGTTTACTAAAAGAAAGTTTGGCGAATTGGTAGATGCAATGAAGAATGCCTATGATTGGATCTCCCCTTTGAGTGTGTTTCCTAGCAGAGGTGTTTGCACTGTTTCGGTTAGTTACGGTTTCCAGAGCCTTCTTTTTTTTTTCTTTACATTCTTTGGCTCGGTTGTAACGTATAAACTATTAATTATAAACACTAAAAACTCTAATATTCCGGTGTGAGTTTTAATATAAAATGTTACAATTGCTATTTATGATGTTGCGAGAAAAAAAAATGCCTTTTGATTCCCGCGATCTAAAGATGTCTGCGTATTGACAATCAGCAGTTGTTTTAAGAATTCATTGTATTGTTTTGTATTAATTTTATTATTCTTTATCAAGAGATAATATAAATGAAAGTAACGTAGCACAGATTACTTTTATCATCAATTGCGTTATATGTCTGGTTAACAGCTTGCTTGCAAAAGTTCGATTTTATGAATTATTGGAAAATCCTGCCGCTTTAATTCCCACGTCAAAGTTAGCAACATGTGCTGAAACAGACGGAGAGTCTTGATGAGGTTCGTAGCTTAAGAATCTGTCTATGAGTAAGGGACTTACATAGATTGCAGTAAAATGTAAAAAGAGGGTCAGAATTTAAATAAGAATAACTTAATTTAAAATTTAATAATTTAGCTAAGAAACGATCAAATCATATAATTGACTGACAGATTAAAGATTCAAACTTTAAAAATACGAACGTTCAAGAAATTAAGGGGAATAAAAGGGTTTAAACGACCAATTATCTGCACGAGAGAATTAGATCCAGGGAGGGTGTGGTTTTTTTCTAAGGTAATCGAACGGTTTATACGCAGGTTTAAAAAACACTTCAGAAAATGCCGCACGGTTAAGCCGATGAGCGTGACGTGGGGTCGAATTTTCATTTCCCGCCATCAAGCTTTGAGAGAAGAATTTTTCGGGCACTGGTGGCAGGGAAAAAGAAACTATGATACGAACTCGTTAAATATATGTATACGTTTTTTTTTTTTTTTTTTTTTGTGTGTGTGTGTGTGTGTGTGGCTTTAAAGAAATGTGGGAAATGTTTAATTTTAAAAATGAAAAAATCGTGATCATCAATTGAGGACTAAGAATGGAAAACACTGAAAGTCCAGAAGAGGAAATTTTTCAAGAGGACGAAAAAGAAAAAACCTCCTACTTCTTATACTTACAGCTTTTTCCATTTCACGCTTCTGGTACTTATAGCGTTTTCCATTTCACTCCTTGTGGGCTCTTGGTACTTACAGCGTTTTCAACTTCACTCCTTTTGGGCTCATACTTTAACACTTTAAAATGTAAGTACCTATCTCCTTTTTGTTTATTGTTTAAATATCTAATAATATCATTCGTAAAATTTTCTTTTATTTATTTATTTAATATTTTTCACCTTCCTTAAAAAAATATCTTACTGATGTAAAAAATAGCAACATGATCCAGTTGCGGAATGGCCACTCGTCGCCGAGCATCTTATCACTGGCACATTCAGCGTACTCCACTTTACTCCGTGTGGCACTTTGAACCAGCGACATTTTTCTACTCTTTTTCTTATCTGTTTCTACTAGGGTTGGCACTTCAGGGGTTCTCGTGTTTGTTAAGTATGACATTTAAAACTTTTTTTTTCGTAAAGAAAAAAAAAAAAAAAAAAAAAAAAAAAAAAGTTTTTTGATTTTTTGATACTTTTAGCGTTTTCCACTCTTAGTCCTCAATTAATGATTATTTAGGGTTTAAAATTATTCAGTGAAAGACTCTCTGATATTTTTTAGTGTTGTAAACAAGATGAAATGTCATTAATAACAAACATTTATTCGAAAACACATGTTTCTATTTTACATATTAACACATTAGTAATTTAATATTAGCTTTATATTTTCCATAATTGCAATTTCTTGCAAACTATAATTCTACATGCTAACGCTTGCGAGGCGACAAAGTAGCTACAAATTATATGGCCATTAATCACCGGACACTTTCAAGTTTAGACCTTTTGTCGATTATTTAAAAATATACTTGTCGGATTCTTCTGGAACTGCAGGATTGTAATAAGTATGTTAGACCTCATATTTATCAACATCTATTTTGTAAAGAGGGCAATTAGGGGGCCAATAAAAAATCAAAGAAAAATAATAATATTTGGGATATCCCTGTGAAATAAACGAACGAAAGGATCTATCGCTACAGCATAGAAATATGCGGATAGTGAACAATATGTGTATTCATTTATGTAAGAATAGCACATATATTCATGGAAATATAGCGATTTTTATAAGAGTTAAAAAAATTCTTGAATTTTTTTTTTGTTTGTTTGTTCGTTTTGCAGGGTTTTCAATCACATTTAACGCTAGTTTCAGGAAATTTGGCAAAATGTAGTGGTAGCAATGTAGTGCAATTGGAATATAAATGTATTAAACATTTCATATGTATCTATATATATAAAAGAAAGTCTGGATTTTGTATTAATCAACGCACAGCCAAAACTACTGAACCTAAAATCTTGAAAATCGGTGTAAAAATAGTTCTTATGGCATTGAGTGCCGCTAAGAAAGGATTTTCCCAAATTCCACCCCTAAGGGGGGTAAAAAAGAGAACGAACTTTTAAAAAATTCCTTAAAAATGTGATTTTATAGTTATTTTTCAACTGATAACATATTTTGGTGTATTTTTGTATGCTGAATCGAATGGTGCTAACTAAATTCTTTTAAGCCCAATAGTTCGAGAGATATTTCATATTTTTCTAATTTGGCACTATCTTTGGTGCCAAAACCTGAATTTTTCAAGTGATAATTTCTAAAAACTCATTCTTTTCATTCTGTTACTATAGCAAGGGAAAAATTCAAATTTAATAGTTTTTTAACCAATCCTTTTGGTTAAATAAAAACAACTTCGTCAATTATAAAAGAAAAAAAAATTCAAACGCCTCAAAAACTAAAACTAAAAAAGAAAAAAAAAAAACTCTGATACTTTTTCGTTCTAATTTTCGTCGCGATACCATGCCAAAATGTATGTATCGCGCCATTTATTTCAACCCTAATCGTGCAAACGATTTTTATTGCAAACCGTGCCACACATTAACATTTGCTAATTATTGAAAGTGAATATTTTTATGTAGGAATTTTTAATATTGGAATTTATTTTATTCCATCATAATCTCGCAAAACTTTTTAATTTGTTATTTTTTGAATAGAAAATATTTATTACTGGTACTGATATAGATTTTACCATTTCGCAGTTATCTGATGATGAGGAAGCTACAATAAAATTATTTCAGAAGTTAGGAATTATACATATAAAAATGTTTTGTTCAAAAAACCATGAATGTCTTCATCGAAAGAATGAAATGTTTACTGCAATGTGAGACATACGTATTACGTACGCCATGCTTCAGTAGTAAAAGACATTTACAATTTCAAGACTGCAGTTTAAATTGACTATATTTTATTACTTGCAAAATATATATTTATTCTTATATTTTAAGTATTTATTTTGGTACCCGTCGACCAATTTCGCCAAATTATATAAATCGCCAAGCCACTCGCCAAATTATACAAATTGACATAATTTTTATTTTAAATAACGAAAGAACAAATAAATTAGTATAACATTAATAAAAATGCATTTAAAACGTCGAAATAAAAATCACCTGATGACGTAAATACGTGTAACTTGCTTAAAGTCAAGTGAATGTAACATTTACGATCAACCATTACTGGCATTTAATCTTATAGTTTGGCAATAGATTTTTGGTCGACGGGATAACCAAGTAGTACCATTATTTTTATTGATTTTAAAAAATGGTAGGTCAAAGTCTGTAATTTTCAAAAGTTATATTTTTTAAATGCTCATTTTTTTTTATCAACAAAATTATTATTATTTTTTTTTCAAATGTATCATTTCATTTTTGTGCCAACTATTACACTTGGTGAAAATGGTGTTGGCATAACAGGGAAATACCAAAACAGTTACTGATTTGATTTCAAGTGTATAGAAAAAAGTTTTAATGAGCAATAAATATTGTAAATATGACTATAACTCAGATTCTACTGAACAGAATTTTGTAGAGCTTGCACTGTTAAATAGTAAATTTGGTTTATAAAAGGTTTAATGTAAAAACCATCATTCTAAGTTGCTACGGGAGTTCTAAATTTAGTTGAATTCGATTATGAAAGATTTCAAGTCAACTAATTAAATGCACAGTAAGTTAGATAATATTTCAGGGATTTTTTCAATATTTATCATATCATTCTGTGTTGTTTAGTTACGGAGCTATGCGGAAAAAGTTCTCAGTGGTAGAGTAAAGAAAATTGGAAGATATACGCTCAGAGATAGGGTATACTAGAGAGTATATATGCTATAGTTATGGAAGTTGAGCTGAGTTCCTTAAAAAATCCAGAAGTGATGCAGTATATACCTACCCCTGCCTCCCAGAAAGTTCTATAATCAGGTTAACGCGATTATGAAAGTTGTATTTAACTATCTCATCTCAATATATATATAATGCAAAGAGAAATTTCATTCCGGCCGCTTATATCTTGAGTTCTGCTGAATAAATTTTGACGGGACTTACATTGTTAGTTAGATAATTTTTCAGAAAAGATGTTAGTATAAAACATAACGTTCTACGTTGGTTAGTTAAATAATTATGAGGAAAGTTTTAAATCAGATGAACCCAATTTTGAAAGATTTGCTTTTTTTAAAGGTTCCACTGAATGAATTTTTATGGGATTTAAACTGTTAATTAGATCATTTTTAGGGAAGGTTTTGGTGTATTTTCCAGTTTAAAAGATTCTGCTAAGTGGATTTCGATGCAACTTGATCGGTTAGTTAATTTTTCAGTGAATGTTTTAGTATAAAGCACATATCATTTGGTGTTGCTTGGTTGTTAGGTTGCTTATAGAATTATAGATGAAAGTTCTAGAATCAGGCGAACCCAATTATTATGAACGATCAACCTTTTCAATAAGTCCAATTAACAGATTCTGATGAGACTTGCATTGATAATTTTTCATGAACGCTTTTAGTATATTACATAATGTTCTATTGTTCTTTACCGAATCCTACACTAACAGATCAACTAAAGAAATTGGTCCTTAACAGTCTAAATTTTGTATGACTCAACAAAAGATATAATAGCGTAATGACATTCATATTGCTTTCAGCAATTCGGTTGGATACACCAGGTAAATGTCCATATTGCTGTAAAACGCATGATCAAATTCACAGATATATTTTTTTCATTCAAGATTTCTTTAGAAAAACCGACCAGCGTAGCGGGCGAAGGCGGCTAGTAAACATATAAATATATTAAACAATATGAGCAGTCGGATGAAATATTTTTTATCTATGCATGCGCGAACACTAACAAATATATATTTTTTGTCTTTTAATAGTTAACCCTATGAGCAACTCATATTAAAAAGAAAGCCAAATATCGTGAAAATTCTGAAAGTTACCGGCGATAGATTGAGCTGATTTTTAGTTGCTCTCTAAAAGCAGCTGAAGGATGAGGGATTTTCCTAAAATTGCATTCTTTATTAATGAGTACTTTGGATAATTTGGAAAATGTATGTCAAAATAAAACTAAATTGTTCCTGAAATGTGCCCAGCAAGATAAAAAGAAATTTTAATTCCCCCTTTCCCCCAAAAAAGAAAGATAATATTTCCGCTGGCAGAGTTAGGTAGATTTCAGTCTTATACTGAGTCCGCCTTAGACTTGGTATACTGTAGTTATTTTTCACGACGATATTTTTTTTATTTATTATTATTATTTTTTTTATTTATCACTTTTATACTTTCTTTGCGGTGTTAGTATTAGGTATCCGAAAACTGAAGAAAGAAAAGAGAAAGGGAAAAAAAAGGGAGAGAAAAAATTATATATTTTAATCCCAATCTGCTTTTAAGCATTTCATTGTTGGTTTTGCATAGAATTAGGGATAAATATTATTTTATAAATCTTATTGTTTAAGAAGTTATCTTAATTAAATATATTTTACAGTTTTATTATATAAATAAATGTTTTCATTTCCTTGTAGTGGTTTACTAAATATATATCCATGTATATAATTTTATTTCAACTTATCAGTCTTAACCCCTTGAGGGACTGTGGGATATATTTTATCCCACCTACGATTAAGGAAGATTTGCACCGGAAAATGTTATGAAATTTTACTTTTCTAACTTTGATGGAAAAAAGTCGGAAAATTGCGTTTTCTTATTTAGAATTTTTTTTTTTTCTAAATTTCCGGTGGGAATTCAGCATTACACAAACATAATTGCTTGCCCCTCAAGGGGTTAAAAAGAATGTTTGTCAACACGTTCTTATAAAACTTTTCTGAAAAATTAATTGAATAACAATAACACTCCTTAAAAATAACTTAGAGATTACTAAAATTTTAATTAATTTAAAAAAAAAATTGAGTTATGCCATCAATAATTTAAATGACAAACAAGAGACGGAGGGGGGAACTTAACATAGAAAACGATTCCAATCGAATATCGTTTTAATTCTTTAAACTCTTTGTAGTTTGTTGTTTGGAAATAGTGGAGTCCTTTTTGTCTACCAATATCTTCCTTGCAGCGTAATTGAGAATGTTGTAAAAATATACAGCGAAGATTATTGTCCTGAAATAATGGCAGCACCATTTTGCTCATGTATCAATATACTCAATTATCAAAATATAAATGAGCAACTGATTTATAATGATTATAATAAATAAAAATACATCATAATTGATACAAATTAACAAAAAAATTAAATACACAATGATTAGACCCTTATTTATATTACCTTCAATCTTTGCCACCCTGACAAAAATTTCCTTCCGTTCCAATGGAAAGAAATCTTATCGTGCTAGTCCGAAGTAATGATGTCAGTTTAGCAGAGTTTTTTAAATTAGAAATAGCTAATATATCTTCCAACCAGTAATATCTTTTTTTTTTTTTTTTTTTTTTTTTTTCACGTAAGTTTTGGTGATATTTGGAGAAAAAGAATCCGCTAAAAGTCAAACTAGTCAAAAGGTTACTGTAATACTTTCGTGCTCCTAAAAAATGTTCAGTGCTGCCATCTATTGCAATTTGCATGAATATCAAAATTTTACTGTAACATAAATGAATTATTTAACCTTTCTATTGCTTGTTTCTTTTTTGCCTTTAACCTTCCTCAAAATTAACATTGCATGAATTAAATTGTATACGAAATAATTATTTTAGCCTTTTAAAAGATAATATCGTTCATACCCTTATAAAAGGCTGATTAGAAAAGTCAAATTATTAATGAAAGATAGACATCCAGAAAATAAATATATATATATATATATATATATATATATATGACTAAAATTAAGAATTAATTTTAGAACATGAATTATTCCTAAAGCATTTTATAAGTGCATTATTTTTCATAATATAGTAGCGTTAATTTGTTGCTGCCATATATTATCAGCTTGCATGAATAGAACTATTTTCTTTTTGTTACGTGTCTTCAACCCTTTTGTCTGAAATCGTTTGCCACTAAAAATTCCGAAAGTAATTTCCGCCTTATTTAATCGCAAACTTTCTATAATTAAAAAAAGCTATTTTTTCTAACCTAGAATGGTGGTACATTGGTGGTCCGCGCGCAATAGCTTGAAGAATCCTGCTCTATGAAGTTTTCGTTAAACAGGTGGACTGGTGTTCTTCTAACGCTTCACTTTTGATCAGAAAACAGCTGTAGGTACTAGATAAAAGAAGAAAAAAGATATTCAAATACGAAATTTTATTAATACAAAATTCAATGTAGTAATTTTCGTAATTCATACTAAATTTGTAATCAATGCGAATAGAAATTGGATAAAAAAAAACTTACCAACACGAATTCTAAATGAAATCTGTTATAGTGCCAAAATCGTGTTAAACATTTAATACAGGTATAATTTTGTTCGTCGATTTTTAGTCAGAAAAGATATATCCTAGGAAGAGGAACGGTTGGTATTCTCCTTAAAGGAGCCCGAGTTAAGTACCATTTTTGACCCAACACTTTTTGGAGCGTGATAAAGGTATATGAATCTCGTCGGCAATACCTAAAAGAGCTGAGATAGGTGCGGACACCGGTGCAAATATTTTTAGGAAGCATTTTATTCTCGTGAGGATTCCCAATAAATACGGTGCTTTAGTATTAACTAAATTCAAATTACTATTTCAATTCTAGCATTTTTATTTAATTATTTATTTATTCATTTCGTCATATCATTCATTTTACATCAACTTTCAAGGGTGTCTACGGCTAGAAAGATCGATTTTTCGGACACTTCCGGGTTTGATCAAACGTTTTAACCCCTTGTGGACGAGCGACTGGTATACGTGCCACGTAAGATGCTCAGAATCCGTGATTATTCTCAACAGTAAATTTTTATTGCAAATGTTGACTTATATAATCCAAGTAGTTAACCAACAAGTTCCCTATTCAATTAAGGAAAAATTTCTGTTTTGAAAAACCGGAGATAAAAGATTAAAAGTTCTGTAAAAGACGCTCGTACCGAAGGAGTTAAACAGTTGATAAAACGATTTCTATGTCTATGTCTAACGATTTCTGATAAGAATAGTTTTTTTTTTTTTTTTTTTTTGACTGTGTATTCTAAAATATCTTAAAAGTTAACCCCCTTGTTATTTTTAATTATAACTCATTACATAAAGTTTAACACACGATGAAAATTATTGATCAAAGGCTGACTATACGATGATTAAGCGAAATTGTTATATGTAACTTGCATATGTAACTTGTACGAGGTTTTAGAACCCACATATATCAGAGGGACGAAAACTCATATCAGCAGTGTCCCAATGCAAAATTTTCGCCTTTCTTTTAAAAAACTTCTTTTCTGTAGTTCCATTTAGGAAATTAATCCGCAAAAGCCTTAAGCGACTTTAAATACTATATTTAAAGAAACTTCTACCCGGCATTGAAATTTAGGCAGGCCTCTGGTGGCATGTGCTAGAAGTCTTCGGGTACTCTACTGTTATGTTTTTAGGCATTTGATTTAATATGAGAACGTATTCTGGATTTTGTTCTCTGATATTTGGTCACTTTATTTTGAATGAATGTATTTGTATTACATTATATCAAGAGGAGGCAGGGAGTAGGGAGCGGTAAAATTTAGCACAAATATTATTATGTAGATAACTCCACTCTCCAGAAAAAGAAAAGTGTCAATAAGTACAATGGAATATGTTGAACAGTCTACGTGTATCCAAAATAAAAACTACCCATCAAGCAAAAACCATCGGCCACCTAAGTGCTTTATAGGTGCCAAGGCATTGAAATAGATTTTCATTGACCTGTATTCACTGGTATGCAGGATTTTTAACAGGATGCAGGAAATTTATTGTACGTACGCTGAAGAGACTTTTCTTGATCTTACCTGTCTGTTACTGTTATTAGTCTGTTACTAGTCTGTTACTAGTTCTTATTGTTTTTCCATTGAACGTCAACAGAAAGAAATTTTGTCTGAGAAAAGGGGAGGGGGAAGTAATAAAATAACATAAATAATGAAACAGAATAATAGAAATTCCGTTGGTTAGGAGAGCAAATTATTGGGTGGGCACGAGCCCCACGGGCCCATATGAGTTGGCGCCACTGCTGTCAACAATGAATTATGTTAATGAAAACCATGAAAATGAGCATGCGTTTCATTTTTTTCTGCTCCACTGGTGGATTTGTAATATTACCAGCAAAAGCCAAGCTTTGTTTGGATTCGCGAAGCATTATTAAGATAAATATTTGAAAGTAACAATATATTTTTTTATATTATTCTTGTATCTTTATTAAGCAAAAACGTTATTTTATGTTTTGGCGCATTTTAATTTTAGAAATGTAAATTCAGCCAAATAACTAAGAATTTTCTCGGATTTTTTTATTTATCATATAAGACTGGTATAAATAAAAATATTTTCGAAGCAAAATTTTACAAAATACTTATATAACGAATTTAACAATTAATTTTATTCGCTTACAATTCTTTTGTTGCCACTTTACAAAAAAAAAAAAAAAAAAAAAAAAAAAAAAAAAAAAAAAATCATACTGTAATTCTTTTAAAATGCGTAAGTATCGTCTGCGTAAATGATTTCACATAACAATAAATAGTGTATTTGAATGCTTAAAACTGGAAAATAACTGAACGTAAATAATTGAAATTTCGCAAATTTTAATTTATTAAAAATATGCTATAATTTTCATAAAAAAGGTATTTAAAAAATTTTATAAAAGAAATAGTATCGCCATGATTTATTTTTTATTCTGAAAATATACGTGTTTCATTTTTTATTTATAAAAATGCGTCCGTAATGGAAAAACATGTAATATAAATTAATTAAAATAATAATTTTTTTAACGTTATTCTGTAAAAAAATAATATTATGCATACCTACAGATCATAATTTATTTTTATGTTTAATTTCAAGTCAAAATACTGAATAGTTATTTTGTAAAGTGTACGACAAAATGTAATTTGTGTAGCCTAGTACAGGTTCGCTTCGCTCATCTTAATCAATTATAATTATAATTAATAATAATTATAATATTATTGCATTTAAAAAAATTCCTTTTATCGAACCTTGAAATCTTGAAAATCAGGATAAGATTTAAAAAAAAAAATTAGTTGAACGGCTTCGTTTTAGTATCAAGATTTAAAGAATAGCATCATAAAGAAAATTGGGGATATCAAATACAAGCTAGATAAAATAAGAACGGTTATCCGTTTTTTATTATTATTATTAAAAATAATAAAATAATAATCAAACGTTACAAGCTTTGTGAAGGTTTAACTGAATTTAAATTAAGTAAAAAAAATATTTTTTCCCCTGGGAGATGCATCGTACACTTTAACTACCACCTCTTCTATAGCAATTCTCGGCACAGAAAAAGTAGGAAGTAAGGAGTCCTTTTTATCCTTTCTCTTAAGGAAACGAATTTGCAATATTTGCCTTTAAAAAGTACGATTTCGTTATAAAACGAATTTCAAAATTCTACTTATTTAGTATATTTTTATTCATTTTCATTTGAAAACATTGAAATCTATCTTATTTGGGGATTGCATTCTTGTGCCAAAAAATTATTTGCTACGAAAGAATATTTTCCAATCTTAATTATTCCGACACTAAGTAAAATTCCGCAGGAAGGCATTTTTGTTACGTTATTTTGTTACTGATATTAATTTTAGATTCTGTCTTCGTTTAATTTCAAAATTAATTAAGTGAGTGGTATCATGCCTGCCTGTAATAATGATGCGGCGGATGAAATACATCAAAGCACCGAGTTTACAGTGAACCTAACGAGGCTAACTTTCTATTTATTTATTTATTTATTTATTTTTTTAATGTTTGAAATAAATAAAATGTTTAAATGTTTTCATAAAAATGTTAGTACCCATGCCCGCATCAATTCCTGATCTTGTATGTACATTGTACAGTCGTGGAAAAAAAAAAAAGTAAACACTCCCTACTAATTCTTCAACAAATTATCGTAGAAGAAAGTTACTGATACCGAACGATTGGAAATAAAGTCAACTTTTAAATGACTGATATGAAATTTGCTTAGGGGGCCATCTACATATTAAAACGAATCCAAAATTAATTTTTTTTAATGGCAATACCCAATTTTAGCAAGATATTTCAAATCTGTGGTTCAAACAATGCCTAGACACCAAATTTCAAGTCATTTGAATGATAAGTTTTTGAGTTATAAACATTCAAAATTTGGTGCTTCTAATGTTAAATTACATTTTCATATTTTTATTTATAACTTCTGAAATTATGATCCTAAAGTTTTAATTTTTTGTGTAGCAATAATACTAATATACCCAAACATAAATACGTTGAATTTGTAATTTTTATAATTTTCTGATATGAATTATGAAATTAATATTAAAAAAAAATTATGAATTGCAACCTACAATTTTTTTGATGGATTCAGATTTATTAAGTCCTACTTTATGGAAATCCAAAATTTCACATTTCTCTTCCAAGTATTTTTAAAATTATGCTTAAAAAACGGCAAAATGATGGTTTAAGGGGCCGTCTATGATAGAAGTTACTAAATATTTTGAAATTTCTTATGCTATCCTGTAATCTAACAGGCTTATTTGACTGCTTAAGGTGCCTTGATCAAGAAGGGAGCTCTCTCGGTTAGCAATCGAGTACCGAACTTCAATTTGGATATAGCCCTTAAAACACGGTCGTTTTAAAATAATTAATTTCTCGGAAACTTATAGTACGAATTGCATAAAAATTTGTTTTTAGACTAATTGAAGGGTGTAGAGTTCATTTATGCTGTCAGAATTGTGTACTGCTATTGTAAAAAACAAAGTTATGGTTCGTTTTAATATGTAGATGGCCCCCTAAACAAATTTTATGTACATCATTTAAAAGTAGACTTTATTACCAATCGTTCGGTACCAATAACTTTCTTTTACGATAATTTGTTGAGGAGTTAGTAGGAGGTGTTTCCTTTTTTTTTCCAACGACTGTACCTCCAATTACATCGAAATATCTATTTCCTTTCAAAAAGTATAAGACCCAAAAATCATTCTTAAACTGGACCATTTTAAGAGTTCCGGATTTTCCGGCTCCGAGGATAGATATATGTAGCTAAAACGCCGCCTAAAATCTAGGATCTGTGTAAAAGGTTTAACACGGCTTAGAATTCTATGGCATATTTAACCCCTTGAGGGGCGGTGGGATATATTTTATCTCGCCTACAATTAATGAGGATTTGCACCGGAAAAATTTTATTAAATTTTACTTTTCTTACTTTGATGGAAATAAGTCGTATAATTGCTTTTACTTATTTTGTAATAAATCTTTTTGCAGATTCCGGTATGAATTCAACATTACAGAAACTCAATTACGCGCCCCTCAAGGGGTTAATTTCGAATTTTGTATCGTTAAATTTTTTATTCGATTTGCATTCGAATTTTGTGTGGCTAAATTTACAACTCAAATTTTGTATTACCAAAAATTCAGCCTACAAATTTTGTATTAATAAAATTCTTCATTGGAATTTTATATTACTGAAATTCTATATTCAATTTTCATCTCTCGCTCTTTTTTTTTCCTTTTCTGATTAATGCTTTGGCGGTATGATAACATCTTTTCACATGTTTAAATAAAACAACAAAGCGAAGGATTCAATACGCTATGCTCCACAGGACACCATTTTTTTTATCCGTCTTTGTGTCTATAGAAAAATTTGCCTTATTTAATGGCCTAAAGTTTGTGATGATATAAGCTGAAGATTACATTACGGGATGTGTCATGGCAAATGTCTTCAGCCGAAAAGGTTAAAGCCACCTATAATAGAAAAAAAAAGCAGTTTTATTCAAGTATATTGATAATAGATGGCAGCACTAAAATAAAGTAACAGTTTTATGAAAAGTAGTACATTAACAACGTTGTGGAACAGAATAATGACTGATGATGAACTTTTCTATTTCCTTCTCCTCCATTCATTATTGAAAATATTTAAGGCATAAGTGGAATTGCTCGAAACTAATTCAAAATTTGAATCATTATTTCTTTTTCTTGAAGATCTGTCTTTCATTATTAAACTGACTTTAATGAACAGCTTTTCATATTGGTATTTAAAGGCAGGGGCGGACTGGCCCACCCCGAAACCCCACGATCGCGGGGTGGGCCAAACGGGTGTAGTGGGCCAAAACAATTTTGAAGTTTTTTTTTTCAATAAAATTAAAAGAAAAAAATTAAGTTATAATACTCATTTTTTCCCTTTTTGATTGGTTAATTTCTAATTCCTCCTTTCCCTCCCCCATCAGCAATCTTTGGAGGATTTATGCAAATTATTCATCTGGTATAAAAACACAGAAAGATAGGAGATAAAGTAAAAAACACATGCGATCAGTGAAGGGTTGGAAGTTGTTTGGTGGGATGTGCCGGCCTGCAGACATTTGAGTAGTAAAAAAAGATACCAATGCAATATTTCAAAGTTTGTACAGTGGTTGCTATTCCATTGTTTATCTTCCATTTAATTCGAAAACCGAATGACTGAGTGCATAGGAATTGTGCAGAAAGTGGATTTATAAAACATCTGAATCACTGGGCTAGTAGAATGTGCTGAAGGAAAGGAAAGGACAAAATGCCTTAGGGCTATACATTTTCTTTTTTTATGCGTACTAAATAAAAACATAGTTAAAACTAAAAATAATCCCAGATAGCATTTTTAATTTGCAGAAAATTTTCAGCAGTCTTGCTTTGAAAACCTGCAAATTTTGCAGCAAGCTCAGCATGACAAGACTGAAAGTTCATAACAAGACTGCAGCAAGATAATGCAAACACCGAAGTCACCAAATTTTGAACTTGCAGCTAGCTTGTCGTGCAAGTTAAATTCATGCTGTGTCAAATTTATTGCAAATTAAAGGCAAACAAGTAATCAAAAATACCGCAAACTTACTGCAAAGCAATATTCTTTCCACGCGCCACTATAAGTTTCACCCCTTCGGAGGGGTCCATAAACCTGATCAGGTCTATTGATGCAAACACACCGTCAGAAGGTGCATGCATTGTTTTCATCACCATAAACGAGTTCAGGTAATATTTGTACTTTTCAACACGAGACATTTTTGGTATTTGATAAGTATAGCGTTTAGAAAAAGCGGTGCCAGCCGAATAAAATTTCTGCAACTTCTGCGTATGTGCTGATTGTCTATTCTCTCTACAGAGGGAGTTTTTGCTTTCGTCACTTTCATGAATTAAAGACAGTCTTGCCATCAGTTTCACAACAAACTACTCATGCAAGTGGGGATGGTATACCTTGCAGGAAATTTGCTGCGAATTTCTAAATTCAAATTTGTCACGGCAAGATAATGTAAGAAAAAATCAAACTTGCTGCCAATGTTCATGCTATCTGGGATACAATAAATGAACCTCATATTTCTAACTCCATAGAAAAAATGCCATGAGACACGCGAAGAGAAGAGCTTATGGAGAAGCGATTAGTTGACGTTACCGATGTTGATACCGATGTGCTTGACAACGACAGTAAGATTAACAACGTTGAAATGAGCATGTTCTGAAAAAATTCTCATTTTGTGAAACCATCCCCGATGTCTACACTTCTGAAAAAAAAGCTTGACTTTATGAAGCATCATCCCACTCAGCCACGTGAAAGTACAGGTATTAACCCTTCTTTCAAACCCTTCAAAACATAATAGCATCACAATTCTTAAGTTAACAATGTTGAACAGCGAAAGTGGTTTTTTCTATAGATTAGAATATAACAAGATGTTCTGTTCAGTTTGTTCTTTTTACTGCTGATAACCTGAATCCATTTGTCCTTGGACATAAAGTCAATGGAAAAAATATTTATGATCTAGCTGTTCACGAAATCTCGAGAGTGCATGAAAACGCATCCCTGGATTTTCTGATGTCCAAGAACAATGCAGATGTTGGGACTCTCACAAATAAGGACATGATGCATAAACGAAAGACTGAAGTTGATAGAAAAGTTCTAACTCGCATCATTGACACTGTCCTATTTCTTGGAATGCAAGGATTAGCTAGAGCAAAGAGGAGGAAGCTGCAGACGTGAATAATAGTGATGTTAACCAAGGTAATTTTTTTTTAATTGGTAATGCTGCTATGTAAATATGATCAAGTTTTACACGGTCCTGTACAACAGGCCATCAAGAGAAGCCAAGAAAGAAGATTTTCAGGAAGTATGAAGAAGGCTAGAATGGAGCAGAAAGAAGAACAAAATGAAAATCCTAAGTGGCCTGGAAGAGTCGTTTATTGCATTTCTGTCCAAGCTATTTATAAATAAGTTAATTGCTCATCTTATCATTCAGATCCAAATAAACATTGCCGATGAAATGAAACAGTCACGTTCATGCAGTACTGAAGTAGATTCCACACAAGATATATCGTAATTGAGCAGTTGGCACTTTGTGTTCGTTATGTGCTGCACGGTAAACTGAAGGTTAGCTTTTTAAAATTGGTTGATACCTACAAAACAACAGAAGAAGCCCGGTATATCTCCAGCTAAAAGAAGAACTTAAAAAGTTTAAACTCTCTCTTCTTCACAAATAGTTGGCAGTTTTCAATGGTGCAGTAAATGTGAGTGGAAGCTATAAAGATCTGCAGGCACAACTGAAAAAGGGCAATACAAATATGTAGTATGTGAACTGTTAAGCACACGTGCTAAATTGCATAAAACAGATGTTGCAAATTCGCAAAGGACTTATTGGGCTTATTGCAAACTACAACCGTGTTTATCTCTGAGTCATATAAACGAATGAAAATATGGACTTCAGTGAATTTGGAATTTGTAGGTGGATATAAACTACTATGCCGATTTAAAAAAAAAATAATAAACGCTACTAGGTGATGCAGTAAGGATCAAGCTCTTAATAGCATGTTTGAGGAATCTTCAAAACCCTTTAAAGATCGAAATAATGGTTTTAACATTGTATAGGGGCCTACAAGATATAATCAAAATGAACGATTTCTCGTCACATGCACCTTCTTCGGAAAAAATATTGTTTGATATTTGGTGCGAGTTCCATATATGCAGGGTGTTTCCAAACTTTATGTCAGAAATGTTAAGGCAGGGAAAGGGTACCTAAGTAAGGAATGTGGGTGCGGAAATGCAGCGTTGAGGCAGTAGAGGGTGCTGTTGAGTTCGATGGATAGAAGCACTTCGCTGGCTTGAATCGTCGTTCTCCGCATCGAGCAACATGCATCATTAAACCGATGCGGAGCTTGCTGATATGCATTTAATGTATGGGGTTGCACAAAGAAATGAAGTGGCTGCTCAGAGGATGCACATGAACGATTCCCGGGTAGGAATCTGGAGGGTCGCCGAACAATTGAGCGTCTTCATCGGGAGTTGTGCGCGAGTGTATCGTGTTATGATTCGAGGCGTGATACGGAAACTGGAAGACATCGCAAAATTCCTACAGTGGAAGAAGCAGTATTACGCACAGCAGAGGATAGTCCTTCTATAAGCTCGATAGCTGTTGGATGTGCGTTAGGTGTGAGCCATTTTCTTGCGCAGCCCCATGCATGAAATGCATATAGGCAACCTCTGCATTGGTGTAAAGATGTATGTTGCTCGAAATTCGTGCAGTGGATATCGATTCAAGCCAGCGAAGCGCTTTTATCCGCAGAAATCAACAGCGCCCTCTTCTGCCTCAACACTACATTTCCGCACCCCCATTTCTATATGAAATCTGCTTATTCAGGTCCTCTCTTTCTGCCTTTACATTTCTGACAGATAGTTTTGAAATACCCTGTATTGATAGAACTATTTTCTGTGACTTATTTAATATATTTAAACCCGCATCGAAGTATCTGCAGATGAGCGGCCTGGATTACTTAATTGCTGCTAACAAAATCCAAACTCTGAGATGAAATCTGCGACACAAATGAAATAATTTTGATATCGTTCTGAAAAATACTTCTGAATTTGAGGAACATCGTCAGAAGCAACGAATAGAAAAAGATTACTCCACTGAAATTGAGAGATTCCTACAGGAAAAGAGAATATCTATGGCGAAACATTGATGTGGTGAATATTCTCACGATGAGGTAAGATGTATTCTCGGGTCATCAACAGAAATATTTAAGGTAATATCATCTTAGACGCAGCTATACAGCAGAACTGTTAGAGGATTTTATCCTATTCAGTGTTGAACGATCTGTTGATTACGATTATGATAAGATAATAGATGGATTTGACTCAAGTTTAAAAGAGTTGTGTAAATATCTGACATTCTAATTAGTTAATAGTCAGGGTATAAAATAAAATATTCAATTTTCAGGTACTATACAGATATTTTAAACAAACATTAATCAATGTACACAATGTATATATGTTGATAATTTAAAATAACAAAATAAAATTTACAGCTGAAAAAACGAATTAATCAGTGTATAAACGCGTCAATTTTAATAGTACTAACTCTTTTCGGTCAATACTAATACTTTCCAATATGAACAATTTCCAATGCAGTGCTAAGGCATTTTTTTATGGTAAGGAGTTAGCATGTTAGCCTTCAACGCCAAAGGGGCCTGAGTCTAAATTCCGAGTGATCATGGATGTTCCTAGGTGTTGCCAATGTCAATACGTTACGGTCAATGATACCCTAATCCGTTGGGAGCCCCTTCACAAGTAGCCATCATCTATATGCTGACAACGCAATTACCCGACATTGGATCAAACAAATAGTTTTTTTAATACTAAGAATAACAATGTCTGAACAGAATTTGCATAAGAAATTTCAAGCGTTGTTATTCAAAACGTTATTACTTGTATAACTTTTAATTGTTTATAATTTACATATTAAAAAAATAGTAAAAATTGAGCAAGTTAGCCTCATACCTCTCCTCCTCTTCACACACACACAATATTTTTTTCACGATAAATAAAATTACTACCAATTGCAAATCATGGAAGACGGTAGTATTCGAGTGACGCAGCCTTAAGCCTAAAATCGTATCGTATCGTATCGTTAAAATCGTATCGTATCGTATCATAGAATTCGTAGATGGCGGAACTCATATATACAGCTAACTCGACATCAAAGAAAACGCGAAAAGCCGCCTTTTAATAACTCAGCAGATATATGTCTTATTGTTCTGAATTTTCTAGAACAGTCTTATATCTGCAGTCTAATCGTATACTGAAATTTTTACATTTCTACGTGCAGTATATTTTGAGATCTAAATAGCCGTTTTTAAAGTGAAAACGTTGGTATGATATCGAGGAAGTTCCTAATTTGAAAATCTCGAAAACGGTTCTAACGATTATTTTTAAATTGATACATAATATAAATGTGATTAAGGCGAGGTGAATAACACTTTTCTTTTTTCTGAGAAAACTCTCGTTCGTTAAATAATTCGATTTTTTTTTGTCTCGAAAATGACACGGGCGATTTTTTAAAAATCAAATAAATATGTTTCAGATGAACCAAATAACAATTTACTTGTTTCCAGCAAGACTCTTGTTCGTTTTATAATGCGCATGAAAAATCGGACTATATTTCTTCGCCATTCTATGGAAATTTCACCGAAAATGCATGACACTGTATTCATACACATGCTTTCTTTTTAACCACTTTTGGGGAGAAAAATTTTGTCTTCCCATTGGCTGAGTGGTTAAGGGCCATCGTCTACTGATCTTAAGCAGGTTCATGTCTTAAGATAGGCAGTTCGATACTCCTGGTACGTGTTTTCACATGTGAATGTTTTGTTTTTTTTTTTAAGTCTGCTAGTTGACCATTATTCTCAGTTCCTTTGTAATTTTTTAATTGCTATTAAGTTAAATAAAATTAGAATTATAATGACGCCAATTTGATGATGATTATTTCTTGGCAATTTTTCAACAATAAAAATATTACCATAAATTTTATAAATATTTTTAATTTCAATCACTTTACAAAAAATATACATTAATAATTATTATTTGAATATAAATCACACGATCAGAAACGTAAAAAAATAATTCATTTCAGCTCTTCTTTTTATAATATCATTTTTTATTATTATGACGGTCAATCAATATATAATAACTGACATCCATAATAATATTATTATTATAATTATTATTTTCCTTGCATAAAAACTATTGTGATGTAATAATTCTTTTATAATAAATAATTTAGTTGAAATGTTTTATTTATAAATATCAATGAAGTTTGATAACCCCGAGACAATTGTTTTTATTTAACTTTGCAATATTTACAGTTTACATAATAAGCATATCAGAATTCTGGTGTCGCCATCTTTTGACGCAATTGCGTACTACATTTTGTCTCTTATTCGGAAAAAAAAACTAATGCTCTTCGCCGCTTTGAAAGAATCTCTTGTGACTAGAGGTCTATTTCGCAAATATTAAGAAAATTACTGCATACAAAAATATTAAAATGGGTAGTATTATAGAGAAATGTTTGATAAAAACGTTGAAGTAGACAGTTTTTAAATCGAAGAATTATTTTAAGAGATATTTAATGTTAAATCTGGATAAAATTGTCTCAATAAAAAAGTCTCATAGGAAAAAAAATATACATGGGAATTTAATCATTTTCATTCAATTTAATCATTCAATAGAAACTAGAAGTTTGCAGAGTGCATTTATTATTTTTAACTTGCCTAATTTATTGACGGTTTATTTCAATTTTAAATTAAAATTTTCAGAATTTCGAGATATTTTTTACATATTTTAGAAAAGGTTATTTTAAATTGCTGCCAATTGTTAAAACAGCGCAAAGAATAATATATCCTTTAAATTAAAAATTTATTCACACGTGACTATTATAAACAGAAAAAATCCTTTTAAATTAAAATTAAATGATAACGTGTTAAAAGCAGGAAAATATTAAACATTACGTCATAAAAATTGTTTTTACACATGCTTACTTAAAATGAAAGAAAATTATAAAATAATCAATTATTTTCAAATTAGAATTAAATGATTACGCATTAAAAGCAGGAAAACATTGAAAATTACGTCATAAAAATTATATTTACACGTGAATATTAAAAGAAAAAGAAAATTTTTAAATAATAAATTCATTGATATGTGTTAAAAGTCGTAAATGAAGGAAATTACGTCATATTGGCCAAAGTGGCCAAATAATAATATTGCAAAACAGTTTAAATTAAAAAATATATTTATATGAGAGATTTATTTCAAATTTCGAGATGATATTTTTAACTATAGTTGCCAATTTTAAGGTAGCGCAAATAATAATATTATCTTTCTAATAATAAAAATATTTTCAGTTGAATGTTACAAAGAGAAAGGAAAGTTTGGTGAAAATTATGTCAGATTTAAAACGTTACATTTAAAATCTCTTATTTAAAATCATTTTCTTATAGCGTTGTTAAAAAATGCCATAAAGCAAAGACTCTGTTGACTTAGTTCCTTTTATATTTGGTAATTTTCAAATGTTTAACTAATCTTATTTAATCAAGCACAGAAACAGCAACTAACATCAGCTGATTCGGTCTTGAAATCCCTCAGTAAAAGGGAAACCCGTTTACAGTAAGATCGCCATTGATTTTTTAATTATACAGTGCAGCCTCGATTATCCGAGCTAATTGGGACTGTTAGTACATCGGATATCGGAAATCTCGGTTAATAGAAATTGTGTGTAAAAACTCGCCGTGCATGCGAATTTAACATCTCATTAAAAAAAAAATATGTAGAACGTTTTTTAAATAATAAAAATAAATATATGTAAAGTTCTGTTTCACAGCTTAACAAATTTAAAAAGAAAATCAACTGCCAGTAGTAAATTTTAAAATGCAAATTGAAAAAATTACGAAAGTTCACACAGCCACTGGAAACAAAGCATTGTTCGCTATTGACTTCTCAGGGTCCAATGTTTCTTTGGAGTTGAGTGCTTTTGGGGGCAGAAGGGCTTGTATAGCACGGACAGTGAGCTAAAGAGTGTGGTTATTTTTAAGGCTCATTCAAAAGGGGGAAAAAATCAGACTTTGTTATCGGCTCGGTTAACAGAAACCTCGATTAATCGAAGCTCGGTTAATCCAGGTTCTACTATAATTCAATCTTCCGTAATCTTTTTAAAGCAGATCAAATTAATGGACTTTAGCACAAAGTCACATAGCTGATAACTGCCATGCTTGTTGGCCACCTTTTTTTCAAAAAGTTTGCTTCATCTTATTCAATTAATGAGATATCTCCGATAAAATAAGTCACATTTTCCCGTTCTAAAATACTGGTATCCAAAAATCGTAGCATGTAACTGACACTACAAGTACTCATGGAACTAGACTATTTTAAGTCTGATTTTTATTATAGACTATATAAAATTATTAAAAATATATATTATTATAGGAACTAGCGGGCTTCGTCCGCTATTTACGTTACGGATATAAAAATCATGTTTTTTTTTTAGGGAAAAAGAAATAAAAACCTATTTGACGATAGGTTTATAAAGACACATTTTGTATTTGTTATATTTCCGGGGATGAGGAGGGGGGGGGACTATTTTGATTACATATCGCAATTAGTCCACATGGCAGATATAATTATGATAGACACTAGCGGGCTTCGCCCCTCTATGGCGCCTTATGGGTCCAGCTTCCATAACTCAGAAACTACCTTTCGGACATCAATGCAACAGATTCCAAACGTTATAATTAACTTAATAATCACCCTATATAGCATTAAAGTAAATTTATGAGTATTGCATACTATTTTTTTATCGTAATTTCTGAATAGAAAAAATTATTTCGGTTCCATTCTTAGGTACTGGTCTGAAAAATTTTGAAAAAGGGGGGAAGGAGGGGACATGAGACTGCTGTTTGTCAAACAACACAACGGGGTCTGGCTTATTCAACTTGGTTTTTGATGACTTCAATTGGAAGGTGGTTTGTTTAAAAGAGTGCGTTCCCTGCCCCATGAAAATTGGAACTATTAGTGCACCATCTATGTAAGGATTTAATAATTATAAATTAGCATTTTGGATTTATTAATTTAAGGATAAAGTGTTTTTAAAGGAATATCAAATGAAACCCTCTGTGCGATCTGCGATTATACTTACCCACTTGTTTTTATATACAAACTGCTATAAGGAAAATTGTAATAAAATAGTAAAAATTAAATCTGCATTAAATTCCATAAGTATCTTTTTTTTAATCATTTTATCACTAACCTCAAAAAAGTAATGATATCAATGCAAAAACCCTTGACGGGTTAAAAGTTTCTGACGCAGCACTTTATCTTATGCTCTAAGAATTTTAAATATGGAACTTAAAAATACTGATATCAAATTTTGAGTGACGTTATGCTATTTCTTAAAAAATATATTTGTATTTATTTCATGATTTTATTTTTGTTTTATTTATAATCGCATGTGCAAAAGTTATGTTCAACATGAAAAGCTGCATAAAATTTTATTCGCTGTTGCTTTATCATTTACATCTCTCATAAATTCAAAATATGAGTTTTAAAAGATATGATATAAAATTTAAGTGACGCCTTGATGTGACTTTAAAAGGTTTGTTTTAAAATTCAATTTAAATTATTTTTGACTTGGTTAAAATATTTTTTTACATCTACACAATACTTTTAATTTTCCAATTCACTGTTAAATATATCACTTTCATTGAATCTATACTATGCATTGAAATGTATTTATTTTAATAAATTGATTTATCTTTTGTGTCACGCTATTCAAAATTGTGAGTAAGATTTATGTAAATGGTTTCTTTGCGTCATTGTGTCCAAACTACATGAAATGTATGAAAAAGGATAGTTTGACGCAAATAAACCATTTACATAAATCTTACTCACAATTTTGAATAGCGTGACACAAAAGATAAATCAATTTATTGAAATAAATACATTTCAATGCATAGTATAGATTCAATGAAAGTGATATATTTAACAGTGAATTGGAAAATTAAAAGTATTGTGTAGATGTAAAAAAATATTTTAACCAAGACAAAAATAATTTATTGAATTTTAAAACAAACCTTTTAAAGTCACATCAAGGCGTCACTTAAATTTTATATCATATTTTTAAAACTCATATTTTGAATTTATGAGAGATGTAAATGATAAAGCAACAGCGAATAAAATTTTATGCAGCTTTTCATGTTGAACATAACTTTTGCACATGCGATTATAAATAAAACAAAAATAAAATGATGAAATAAATACAAATATATTTTTTAAGAAATAGCATAACGTCACTCAAAATTTGATATCAGTATTTTTAAGTTCCATATTTAAAATTCTTAGAGCATAAGATAAAGTGCTGCGTCAGAAACTTTTAACCCGTCAGGGGTTTTTGCATTGATAAACAATTACAAAGACACTAATATGTATCGAATTGGATTTACGGCTGTTCACAACTGCTGTGCTCAACAAGCGCAAAACATTTTGACACATTTAAAAAATTCATTTTTTAACAGAAAGATATAAAATTAGAAGGCCTGACTATGGAAGCAATTTGGAAGTGGAACTTTGTTTTCCATTTTTTTTAATATAAATAAATTACCTATTGGGTTATAAGCGATTTTGATCACGTGACAAATACGTTTTTCACCCTTCCTTGGGTGGTTATTCTTCTTTCGTGCGGAAATACGGTTCAAAACGCCCACTTTGATAATATTTTCTGAAACATCTATTATGTTTTGCGGAAAACAGCTTGATTACATAGTTTCTGAACAATAATACCTGCTACATTCATGCATTTCCGAACAAAAATAAATTAAAACTTATGTCATAAAGTCGCCCTTTTGGATTTGAGAACAGCCTTAAGTCATTTTCATAAAATTAGAGCAAAGGGTCGTGTTCATAGTCAATATTCAAACATTTGAAAAATGGGGTTGTCGATTGGTGAGCCAATGCATAAGTCTTGCGGGGTGGGCCGAACGATGCCAGTCCGCCCCTGTTTAAAGGTATTCTTTAAAAAAAAAAAAAAGGCATAGATGCTGTATGTTCCCTCAGCCATTGTTGTTTTGAATTGTTTGGCGATTTTTTGTTGGCGTGTTGGCGGTGTTAACGGATATGACAAACTCGATATGGAAACCCCGTGTGACGTATGTGTTGTGACGTGTCGTGTTCTGGCAACCCCTGAGAAGCTTAGATTTTATGGATGTATTTTGATTTTGATATCGTGTTCTATGGTTGTCTTTTTATTTTTGTTAAATTTATTGGATGTATTTCATTGACTATAGTTTCTGTAGTCCGTTTAAACGCTCTTGCTGAAGTAATTAAGAAATATGATCAAATTATGACAAGAAAGGGAGGTTTGTTTATAGCGTGTCAATGCGTACTAAGCCTATTTTGGAAAATGACGCCGGTATTATATTTTGTGCTGTAGGTTTCAAGAAAGCAGATGTCTGTTAAGGTATGTTGATAATTTTATGTATATTTTGTTGCTTTAAAGAGTTTTTTACAATTTGAGATTGCTACAAAACGAGAACTGCTGAATTTTGAGAATGCTATACCGCGAAAAATGCTGAATTCGGCGATGTTTTTTTTTTCGGTAAATGAGCGCGAAGCGCTCATACACCTATTGCTGATTGCCACTTTAGCGAGTTTCGTTTTTTAGGTATATTTTGCTGCTTTAAGAGTTTTTTACATTTTGAGATTGTTACAAGACGAGAACTGCTGAATTTTGAGAATGCTATATCGCGATAAATGCTGAATTCGGCGATGTTTTTTTTCGGTAAATGTGCACGAAGCGCTCATACAAGGATTACTGATTGCCAGTTTAGCGAATTTTGTTTATTATTTACATTTTATTTTCGTTAAGCCAAACATGCGTATAAACCGGTGCTTGACGACATTTACTACTTGGCGGAAAAGGGGTTTTCACGCCAAAAAGAATTCCAAGATTTGCGGCCGGGGGGAACTTATGACATCTGTTCCAAAAAAAAAAAAAATATTTCTTATACAGTATCATTTATCCAGTATTAATTTTGTGGGAGATTGAAGGCAAAAAAGCAAGTAATAATACATACATGAAATATTAGTATGGACATGATTTTGAAATTCAATAATATGTCAAAAGATGGCAGCACCAAACATCTTAACTTTAAACAGCAGGAAATTAATAGAGTAAAATTTAGTTTAGTGTTGCCTAGTTAGTGGGATCTTCCGATCGATAACCAAAATTTCCATACAGTAATCTTTTATTCATCTAATAACAGACATTCTGATAAAATAAAGGGAAAATGTTAGAAAATTATTGTAGATATTTCTAATTATTAAAACGCGCTAATTACAGACTACCAAGACACCTTTTCTTGCAAGCCACACAAGTGGCCGAGAGGTTCTGCTCTCGAAGCTGGTAGACGGGAAGTGCTGGGTTCGATCCCAATCGCGCCCGTCGGCCTAATCGTTCGGAGTTTTCGTGGTTTTTCTTCGAACCTTGGTTCTCCAAGCGTTAATACGGGTTAGGTTCCCTTAGAAAGACCTCCACGGAAGGCACTCCCCCTTAGGGCCCATATCCCACGTGCAGATAATTGGCCGACATAAATACAACCAACCTTTTCTAGCACTGGAGCTGAAAGAAATTTTTATCCATTTTTGTCACGGGAACAAAACTCGAAGCTAAAAACAAGCAAGCGTCTAATCATCATGTTTTGTTCTTTTATTTTCTCTAGCTTATAATATATTATTCTCTAGTACACTCATATCAAATCAGTAGTTCATTTGTATTTTTGTAATTGAGTATCTTTACAAATAGGTACAATGGATCCGACGGGTATTTCTTGTATACTCTTTTTTTAGTAGTCGAATAGTTAACCCTTTGCACTACTTTGTCAAGTGGGACTTGACAGATTTATGGCCCTCATAAAACAATGAATTTCAGCTGTGCCCGTCATTAACTCAAAACAGAGATCATCGCTGTCTATTTCTACAATGTTTTCAATACAAATCTAACATAAGTTAGTGGTTGTAAAAAAGGGGTGCCACAATTTTCAAATAATAGCTTTCAATGATTATAAAACATTGACACGATAATATAATGGAATCGTTTCGGATGTAAAAGGGTCTCCCAGCTCATCATTTAAAATATTGTAGGAATAACTAAAAAATTTCAACATTAATTTTAATTTCAGTCATTTTTAAGTTTTTTCTTAAGAGGTGTTATTTCTTATTTAATTGATTTTTCAGAACAGTTTTTTTTTATGTTTGCAGACATTCATTTTTAAAATAATTAAAATTGTGAAATTAAAAGGAAAAAATACTTTTATAGTAAGCTTAAATAACCAAAATAAACCAAAAGCTTTCATTTATGTAATAAAACATAAAAATATATGACTAAAATTAATATATATATTTTTTATTATAAATATTTTCTTTCAAGTTGTTTTTGAAAATGAATATATGTGCAAATATGTCTTTTTCACGGGAAGAAAAATTATTAGTTAAGATAGAAAGTTTTGTATCTCATTGAACATTATAGAATATAATATTGTAGTTGAATAATTAGTGCGCAGTATTTTAACAAAAATTTTTAATTCTTAAACCAAATGCTGCAAAACAATATCACAGAACAGAAGGAGTGTAGTAAATGTGAACTTTTCCAACTTTTGCTTTAAATAATGAATGTAATATATGTATATTTATATTTATAAAAATCAGTTTTAAAGATAAATTTAAAATCATTGTTTGCAAATAGAATGTTAAATTTTTTAAAAAAAACCCCACGTAAATAAGGTAAAAGTTGCTGTAGTCCTAAGGTCTTATTTACGATTGATTAAAATGGACAGGATGACATACATCTATTTTCAGATTAGTAGCCACGCTCACTCCCCTTCCGAAATTTTATAGACCTAATTTTGTTTAGCAAATAATTATGAATTACATCACTTTTAAGAAATCTTCACGACATACAATACGATATGCCCAAGTTATTATACTATTGTGCATAAAGCTTAATATACTTAACTGTATGTTAATTATACTATATTAAATATATTATAAACATTTTAGAGGTATAATCCCATATGAAAATGGAAGATTGATTACTGGTACCTCCGAAAGTTCTTCTGTACTTATTAACATGTTTTTCAAACATCCACAAAGGAATTAAAAGTTGAAATTTCATTATTCTGTTGAAAATACTTCGAAACAGATTTCCCTTATTAAACTGCAGATTGTTGTCTATTTCTCCCTTTTGAAAAAAGAAAAGAAAATTAAAAAAGATCCCTCCACTTCCAATACAACAAAACAATCTGAATCTGAAAGCTTGATCTTCCTATTGCTCGAAATAACACAATGTTACAACAGTATAAATTCACTCATCCCGGTAAATTTAACGAGTATCTTTTTAAATGAATTAAAACAAGCTTCGGTAGCCGCTATAATGTATCTTAAGCCAATTTCAAATAACGGGTGAGCGCCTTTCTGGCATTAAGTTCTCCTCGTTAAATTTAAATAAAGAAAGAAGCAAACTTGTCACACAGGACAGGGATCAATCCATTTTGAAATCACCAGGGTTGTGCCGCTTGACATTTTTAATTTTCTTCATCTTTATCTTTTAACAACGTTTTCTTCATAGTTTTCTGAGTTTAACCCTCCGTCTACCAGACGGGTCCATTGGACCCGACAGGTACATACAAAATGTTCATTCAAACCAGAAATTTCTTTAAAATAAACTAAGTATATAAACCAGACAAAAATAAGGTAAATAAATAAGTTAAATAGTTTTAAATAAAAATTCTGGTGTAGAACGTTTTATTAAAACTTGAATAAAATTCCCGGTAGATCTAGGGTTAAAAGCATGGTTAAAAATTTTTTTGATCGTGCAGTTTTTTGGCGATGGTCATTTTTAACAAGCTATACAGCCATTTTTGGGCGAAAAACGTGTTTTACGGAAAATGCTGTAACTACTTTATTTTTATACCTATCAAGATGAATCAAAAACTAAAATATTCAGCAAAAAATTGTCTACATTTTATGCAATTATAAAATTTTCATTTGGCTTAAGGCTGTTTTCAAATCCAAAAGGGCAACTTTCTGACATAAGTTTAAATTTATTTTTGGTCGAAATGCATGAAACCAGCCAGTGTTGTTGTTCAGAAACTATGTATGTCATCGAGCTGGTTTTTTTTTTTTTTTTTTTTTTTTTTTTGAAAACGCAATAGATATTTCAGAAAATAGCGTTAAAGTTGACGTTTTGAACCGAAGTTCCCGAAGAAAGCAGAAAAACCGGTCAGCGAAAGACGAAAAACATCTTTGTCACGTGATCAAAATCGCTTCTAACTCAATAGGTAATTTTTTTAACCAAAAATGGTCAAAACAATTCAATTCCAATTCGCTTCCAGAGTCAGGCCTTCCAGTTTTATATCTTTGTGTTAAAAAAATGAAGCTGTAAATGTGTCAAAACGTTTTGCTCTTGTTGAGCAGAGCACCTGAGAACAGTCTTAAGGATGTAGGTCAAAAACATGTTTAAAAACCAGAGAAATAAAGGGCAAAAGCCACATTTCGCTGCCATTATTTTTTATGAAGGAGATCAGCCTCAACTTAAATGTTTTTTTTTTTCTGAGAAAGATCTCTTATATGATTACTTCTTTTTACTAAGTTCAATCCTGAAAATCTTTTCCTGTTTTTGGCACAGCTCATCAAAAACTGCGTTATCTGATTTTGACCATTTTCACTAATTAATATCTCAAAAGGGACTGAATAAAAAAAATTCTGAAAATTTAGGATAGTAAACATCTTTATAAAGTTAAATTGTATATTTTATGATTGACACTTAACTGGTTTTTGAATAACAGTTCACTAAAAATGCGCCAAAACTCCGCCTCCTTTCCTTTTACTTTTCTTCTAGATCTAGATACATGGCATTACAGGTACTTTCCGCATAGGTACGTTCAAAATGAAGATAAAGACAAATTTTATGCATTATTGCTCAGTAAATATCAAATAAAGGAATGTTCAAATATTCTAAAAAAATGTACGGTACATTTTAAATAAAAAACATTATGATTCATTGGTAACATAAATAAACTTTCGTGGGCGAAGGGGTAAATCATAAAATAAGCTCTCAATATTATTTGATATGCAATTAAATTAATTCTGTTACATTAAATATTCAAAAGAACGTTAAAAGGAGAAGAAGAAGAAGCAGAAGATGAAGAAGAAGGATACTTATATATAGAAAAATTTGATTTTCGTTGATTCGAATAAAAGGCGTATTTTCAAAATTCAAAAGTGTAAATATGATACTTGGCAGGGAGTGAGGCAAAGGGCGGGGCCTATGCAAACGAGATATTTTATAAAATTTCATTTGTGAGCTGGTGTTTTCGCTTGAGTGAAGTAACTTCTAAACGAGAAGAGTACTTAGGCTAATTTTGAAAATAGATATCAGAATAAAACTGTATCAGATACTCCTCAGCTGTACAGAATGAAATCAAAAGTAGCACCCTTTCAAGAAAGTTTTCAAAACATGCCCTTCCCCTTACCTTAATACCTGCCCAGTATCATATTTCTTTCATTTTAATTTTTGAAAATACACCTTTTGTTCGTATTCCTTAAACTCACATTTTCTCTTTCTTTCTTTATATATATATATATAAAGAAAGAAAGAAACCTTCCTCCCCCCTACCTCCATCTGAAAATAAAAACCCTAGGATTTTGGGGTCAATCCATTTCAAATCACCAATGTAAAATTTGCGTAACATTTCTTTTTATCGTCATTTTAAACGCACCTAAACAAAAAGTACCTCTCTGCAATACTATGTATCTGGAAAAAAGAAAAATGAAATTGGGCGGTATTTTTGGTGTATTTTTAGTGAACTTTTATTCAAAAACCAATTAAGTCTCAATCATAAAATTTACAATTTAACTTTACATTACAAAGGTGTTTGTTATAATAAATTTTCAGAATGTTTTATTCAGTCTCTTTTGAGATATTAGTTAGCGAAAATTGCCAAAATCAGAGATACCGCAGTATTTGATGAGCTGTGAAAAAAAAAGGGAAAAGGTCTTCAAGATTGAACTTTATGAAAAGAAGTAGTCCTTTAAGAGATCTGTGTTAGTAAAAAAAAATATTTAAGGTGAGTCTGATCTTCATAAAAAATAATGGCAGCGAAATGTGGTGTTTGACCTTTTATTTCTCCTATTTTTAATCCCTTAATACTCGCTCCCGTCAATATCGCGGGCTGAGGTGTCGTTCATTATTTCTCGTGCCCGTCATATTTCCGGGCCGGAGATTTATTGCTGGAAAAAACTTCCTAAACCAAAAAAATTTAACTGGCAATTTGGTTTGAAGTCTTTGAATATCAGTGTTTGGGTTTGATTTTTGGCGCTGATTGTGATGTTGATTTTGCATTGCATGTTTCGAAATATATCACATTCAAAAAAAATTATTAATAATCAAAATTTGATGTATATTATATTATTTCAAATAATATACTGAAAAAATTGTTTGATGATGATAAATAAAGATCTAAGATATGAAAAATAAAGGTCTTATTCGCATTAATTTGTATGGTGTAAAAAAAACCATTAAAACACAGAATTCTCGCATGATGGCTTTTCCACAAATGTGAATTTTTTCATATCACAATATTAAAATATTTATTTGCTTAAAAGACGTTATAAAAACACATTAAAGGTAAATTAAAAATCTATATTTACATGTTTCAACTCATTTACTGAGTCGTCATCAGAATATTTAACAGAAAATTACAAATGCATATGAAAATTGAAAAAAAATCATCGAATATAAACAAGTAATCATATAACGCTCCCTACATTTTCGCGATCGTGATATGGTTAGTAGTGGACGTAATTTTGACTTACTACTCGCACTTATTTACATTTGTGAATTTTTTCTATAACATCTTTCTTTTCGCCTTAAAAAAAAAAATTTCATATTTTATATAGAAAACTTATAATTACTCAATTTCTGTAATAAAAAAAGTAGGTACTTTTTTGGTGGTTTTTCCAAATATTAAGCAACCGTTAAGTGGTTAAGCATATTTTTAACCTACATCCTTAAGTCAAATGAAAATTTTATAATTACATAGAATGTAGACCAGGGGTGGCCAACTGTGACACGCGAGACAGCACTAAAATTTTATAGTAATCATTGCCTTATCCAATCATCGAATCTCTGCGATTCAAAAAGTCGGATATTTCTTTAAAAAATTAGTGGTACGCCGAGAGCCACAGTTGGCCATCGCTGAAGTAGACAATTTTATGCTTAACATTTTGGTTTTTCATTCCACTTGATAGGTATAAAAATAAAGCAGTTACAGTATTTTCCGTAAAACAAGTTTTTCACCCAAAAATGGCAGTATAGCTTGTTTAAAATGACCACCACCAAAAACTATATGACCAAAAAAAAAATTTAATAATGTTTTTAAACTCAGAAAACTATGAAGAAAACTTTGTTAAAAGATTAAGAAAATTAAAAATGTCGAGCGACACCAACTTGGTAATTTGAAATGGATTGACCCATAGGTGAAGGCCAGAGTAAAGGCTATCGAGAGGATGGGCTCTCTACCAGATACCTTTTTTTCCTTGTGACTTGGTGATTTCATAGCGGACTTCGCCAAATAGTGAAATAGAGAACACAATGAGAACCTTTCCTTAACATCCGTGTCTCCCAGGAAACTGGTTTATGAGTTTTATCAATCGACGTGTTTGCCGATTGTGTTTATTAAACTCATATGATTAAGTTTAAGTTTAATAAATGAATAAAGTTTCGCGCAGAATAAGCATATAAGTGTAAAAACATTTATAGCTCGCGCTTTCATAGTTACGAGAGAGAGGAGACAATATTTTTTTTTTTTTAGTGTTATTTTAATCTGGAGACTAGACGGTGTTGGAGAAGGGGCTTCGGGAAGTATTACTGTTATTGCTGTTAATTTTACACGTAAGACAAATACAAATTTTGAGAATAATTTACATCTTGATAATTTACTGTTATTGTAAAAACAAATGCTGCCGAATATTTAAAATTTTATTAAAACAGATGGTATAAAGTTAATTTTAGTTCTGGAATAATTAGAGCAACTGTAATAATTTTCGTCCTAAGTTATGTGTGCGTTTCTTTTATTTTTATTATTTTATGGATTTTGTGTAATATAAGAATGTTTATCAATCTCAGGCGCCTCATATTAACTGGCGTTATCTGTGTTAAATATAGATGTTTTATGATCAAGACAGAAAATATATCTTACTTTGAGTTCCTGTTGCTTACAATACTATAGTTACAGCATTAATTATTTAGATTCACTATATACAGTATAAAATTTCATGAAAACAGATTGTTATTGCTTATTTTATATTAGCGGGTGGATTAAAACGCTGTTACGTAATGCAGATTCGTGTTTATTAAAATTTTAGCTGCTTTCGAAGATTTAATTTGCCACACATCAATACTAATGTATAGGTATATATATATATTTGAAAGGCGGATAACGACCCCCCGCCCCCCTTTGAGTGATTAATGTTTCTGTATAAATTATATTTAAAAAAGTAAATACATATTAAGAGTCCTTCCCTTCCCAGAAAAAGAAAAAAAATCCATTGAACAATGCATGAAATTTGCAAACATTGCTATTTGCCGAAAAATCGAACACATTTTTAATTTTCTTATATGCGATATATCTTCAATAATAACCAATGGTTCCCTTGTTTTCTCATGAACTTGTAAAGGATTTTTCAAAGGATCTTTTATTTATTCTGTTGATAAAATATCTTTACAAATTATTTTTTAAAATTATTATTATTAATTTCTCAACATTTTACAAATTAAGATAATTTAAGACTTTAATCAATGACTTAAGACAATGTCAAATTTTTAAAACCGCGATTTATATCATTTAGTTGAAATCCCTGACACTATTTCTTTAGCAAATTTACTTAATTTTTAACATGTTTATTTTCTCATCTCCATGAAATTTCTGTAAAAATTGGATTAGAGGTCAAAGATTTATTATTTCACTTGAGTAATATTAAAGTATTAAACTAATGAAACATTTTACATTTTAAAAATCCTTTATTTGCAAAATCTTGGTACTAATTTCGAAGTTAAATTTTCGAGAGATAAAACATTTTCTATGACACAGAAACTTCTTGCTAATTGCATACTGAGTTTTCGATTTAATGTAGTATTTTATTTATAAAAAAGTTTATATATATATATTCAAAGTATGTAAAGGAGGTCAAAGTATGGTAAACTTCATTAATATGTTTTATCACGAGAGACATGATATAGTTGAGTTTGAATGATTTATCTACATTAAATAAACGTTAATTAACTTTTAAAAATAGAAAGGATGATATACTTTTATAGAAATTCCGCTTTAAGTATCAATTGGTATAATTTTATTGTTACTCACAAGAATTATTTCATTAAACAAATTTATCTACACGTCAAATAACAAAATGTAATTAATTGTTGTCCTCTTTATGATTATATTATTTAATTATATAGAGTGAAATTTTGCAAAAATTTGAATAGAAAAAAATCCCTAAAACTAAGCTAATCATCACACATAACTTATATGCAATAACAATTACTATTAAAGGAACAATAAAAATTTTTATCAGCGTGAAATATGTACAGAAATATGTTATTATCGCTAATTGTTTATTATTTTATTGAAGTTAAAGATATTAAAGCAATGATGCTCTAACTTTTCCCCTTTCTCTGGAATCATAAACCTTCTTGTTACTTCGAAGCCAACGCTTGTGTATTTTACTTATAATAACTACATAACTCCCCAAGTAAGCGATAGGCTGCCAAATTAGTTAATGTATAACAAATTTGGTAGGGAGATTATCCTGCCGATAGGAGCCAGTGCCTAAGATTGCAATTCCTTGGATGTGTTTCATGTGAACTTGATAGTTTAGAGCCAGTGGTTCCCAACGTGGGGCGTACGCCCCACAGGGGGCAATAGGACTTTTCAGGGGGGCAATTTCAGATTTCTTATTAACAAATTTTCTGCCATTTTTTTCTAATGAAAGTAATGTCTTAGTCTAAAAATAGAAATAATAGATGAAAAAATTTAAAAATAATTGAATTAAAATTAATTTTCGAAAGGATCCCATTTAAAAATTCAAAACTCAAACAAAATTTTATATGCACCGGAATAATTATTTGAATATTTTGGATAATTTAGCACCTTTTGTATTATAAAGAATCGCATTAATATTTCTGGTTTTAATATTATTCTAGTACATTGCACCCCCCTTTTTTTTTTACTATTTATTTTAAAAAAATTGTACATCTATTCAGAGTGAAATATGCCCCATGAGGGAGATTTTACATATGAAATTTTGTAGGATATATCTAATATTGATTATTTGGACATGTTTAATCTAAAAAATGTTTTGAATGATCTAAATGAGGTGCTACATTTATGAAATTAACAAAACCTTGTGCGAATCACGGAAGGAAAGGGCTGAAAGTAAACTTCTTATGGCTCTTCTGTAGATCACATACAAAATATGATATTCATTTAAAAATTTAAAATTGGAGAAAACATGGTGGCCAAATAATACTAATGGGTGGAAAACCCCTCTATCAAAGAAATATGTATGAGAGGAAAGAGAAACAGTAACTTAAAATGGATAAAAGCGTGAATCCGGAAATGTTACTTGTAAATTATGTTATCCATTAGAGATGTGTCATTTGTTGAGGAACGACTCCAAAGGAACGATTCCGGCAGTGAAACTGAAGGAACGATTCCATTCTGTAAAAAGGAATCGGTCCTTTTCGGATTCGGTCCTTTTTGGAACGGTTCCTCGGATTCGGTCCTTTTTGGAACGGTTCCTCGGATTCGGTCCTTTTCGGAACGGTTCCTCGGATTCGGTCCTTTTTGGAACGATTCCGAAAAGGAACGACTCCACGGAATCGGTCCAAAATGTACCGACTCCGAAAAGGACCGATTCCTCGGAGTCGTTCCGAAAAGGACCGATTCCTCGGATTCGGTCCATTTCGGAATCGTTCCAAAAAGGACCGAATCCGAAGAACCGTTCCAAAAAGGACCGAATCCGAGGCTCGGGAATCGGTTCTTTTCTTGTAGACTGGGCAGTTTTAATAAATTAAAATACGCTATTTTTTTTTAAATAACAGATTTTGATTCTATTAAAGCTGACTTTATTGCCAAAATATCCTTCTAATGTGTGTGCCACTCCCCCCCCCCCCCAAAAAAAAAGAAAAGTAAAGAAAGAAAGAAAAGAGAAATTGAAGTGCGGGGCGGAGTAGGGCGTTCAATAAACATTACTATTTCATCTTCTTGTGCTAAATTAATCTGAAAGAAATAATTAAAAAAAATATTTTATACGAATTGGATTTTTTACACCTGAGAGAAAAAGTGCCCGAGATGGGATTCGAACCCAGAAACTTTACGTGCTTTACCGATTGAGTACCTGGACCCCGAGGGTAATGGAACACCATGTGTACTTTAATACACTAATACATTTTCTAATTGGTAAATGTATCATATGAAATGAATTTTTTCTAAATGAATTCTTAAGGCTGTTCTCAAATCCAAAAGGATAAATTTGTGACAAAAATTTTAATTTATTTTTATTCGGAAATGCATGAAACGAACAGGTGTTGTTGTTCAGAAACTATGTAATCGAGCTGTTTTTTTTCGTTTTTTTGCAAACGCAATAGGCCTTTCAGAAAATAGTGTCAAAGTGGGCGTTTTGAACCGAATTTCCGCGCGAAAGAGGCATAATTTCTCAAAAATGGGTGAAAAACATGTTTGTCACGTGATCAAAATCGATTATAACTCAATAGGTAATTTACTGATCAAAAGATGGAAAACACAGTTCGATTCCAAATCGCTTCCATGGTCAAACATTCCAATTTTATATCTTTCCGTTAAAAAATGAATTTGTAAATGTGTCAAAACGTTTTACGCTTGTTGAGCAGATCACTTAAGAACAGCCTTAAGAAAAACAAAGAAAATGCTTGTTTAATTACTAGTGAAAAATATTTTTTTAGATCTGACTAAAAACAGTTTTGAATAATGTAAGAAATATATCACTTGGCCATAAAAATTGCATTTTAATAGGATAATAATAACTGATTTTCAATTATTTTAATAATTGTAAAGTTACGCACTTTCATGCATATTTCACTATTTCATGCTTTTTCCTCAAACATAATTTCAATTTGAGAATCCTCTTTGTCAAAATAAATATATGACCAGCTACGAGCGCTCGAGTACCACTTATTTCCACAGTTTGGCGTCTTGTTTTTCTCTCCTGAAGAAGATGATTAAAAAAATCTCGAAACTCCCTAAGATTGTTGTTTTAATCAACTTACATTGAGGTTTATTACATAGAGTAAAATCTGTTAGAACAAGGAATTTTTGTAAAACGTTTCTTTCTTTCTTAAGATAATGAATATTTCAAAAAGCATAATGTCTAATAATAATAATAAGATAACAGTGGTGGGTGGGATTGAAATAATTTAACCGCGGTTCGCTCTCTTAATGGCCGTTTTGAGTATAAAAACGGGAAAGAAAAATCACGTGCTACATATAGATTATCGGACTTTCTCCAACACTGCGACATATATAAAGCTGCATATTTTATGCTTGTTTCGGTTTAATAGATTTATGTTAACCCTCCGCCTACCAGAGGGGTTCAATGGCCCCGACAGGTACATTTATAATGATATTTCTAATTTATTTTAAAAACTGAAATTTCTGTAAATATGGGTTTTTTCTGGGATGTTCTATTCTTTTAAGTAGAACATTCCAGAAAAAGTCACATATTTACAAAATTTTCATTTTTTAAAATGTGAAAAATCAATTTGAATGCATCTATCGGGTCCTGTTGCACCGGTCTGGTATGCGGAAGGTTAATATTGCATTTAAAATTTTTACAATATACGAATTTAATTATTGGTTTCCAAAGAATGCACGTTGTGATTTTGTACAGTTTTTTCAATTGTTATTTTACTTCTATTTCTTGCTAAATAATTAGAATTTAAATAACTGTGACTTTGTTTTAATTCAACGTAAAATAAAAGCAAAAAAAATCGTTTATCGTAATAATTTCTTATAATAATTCAGATTTCTTGATCGTTATTGATACTCGTAAATCCCGAGTTCAATGCCACGATTAATGCCTGTTACTGTGGTGATGGATAATACGTATCTGAGTTTAATTTCGAGCAAATCAAGGCTCCCTTCATGCTAAACTAAATTTAATGTTTCAAGCCTAATACCAAATTTCCGTTTTTATTGAGGTAAAACTTACTGCAAATACGATACTAAATTTTATGTATTTTCCTTTCTTATTGTTATTCTTTTCACTTAGAAGATTTATTTATTTATTTTCTTTTTTTTCTTAAATTACATAAAGTTTTCTGAAAAGTTCGAATTTAACAAAATGTTTTATATATTTTAAATAGTTTTGACAATAAAAAGTTCAACTCCGAATAAAAAATAGTCAAATTCTCAAAAAATTAAGGTTGGTATTATCTATAATACGTTTACAACAGATATCTTTCATTCAACGGCCGAAACATCGTCAAAAGGATAGTTCTATATATAGTACTACACTCTGTAATAATAATGGACATACTTTTAATTTGTTTAATTTAATTAAACCAATAAACCGTTTTTCAGTTAAAATGTTAGCAAATTTCAAATTTAAAGAAATAGAACTTTGAAGTTTAGTGTATCACTATATCTTTTGGCGGAGATAATATGTACTATATATGAATAAAATCATATATATTACTATATATATATATTTATATTATAATATTAATGCATATAATATTATCTTATAAATATCACTAGCCATAGCTCTGCTAATGAATTTGTTTACAAATCATCTGAAGGAACTTCTACCCTTTCGTGTAACACAAGTGTTCCATGACTTCATGAGTTATAAAGCTCCAAAGATCCCAATCCAAACAAACATATTAGCATTGCAATTCACTCACACCGAACTGAGGTTCTGTATCATATAAGTGAAGAGAGGGTGACGGCGTATGAGGGTGTAAAATTAGAGAAATTCCGGTAGGTTCTCGTGAAATTGGAGATTCAAAAAGAGTTGTAAGTTTATTGAAATTCTACGTAGTTAACAGCAGTTCACAAATAGCGATGTTAGGGTAAAAGACAAGACATACATCAGTCACTCAGGAAAGACAGTGTGCAAAAACGTGCTTTACTTTTTAACTCTTTCCAATAAAGTTAGTGTTTATGAATGCGGTTTGTCTGTCCGTCAGACCGTCTGTTCACGCTCTAAGGCAAGTCACACACTAAGGCGACACATAAGACATGTCGCTTGAATTCGCTAGAAAAACTGGTTTAAAACAAGTTTGCAACTACTTCGTTCTTTGTTTCGACCGGTTTTTGCACTTCATGTTGCGCTTTGTGTCGTTGTGTGGTCTCAGTGTGTAATATACCTACCTCCCGTAAATATACTCGGATTTCCATGCAATTGATATATGTTAATGATGTTTACCATGGGATGTTTGGTATTCAATATGAAGAGTGTAGCATTAATAGTTTATTTACAGGGGCACTCAAAAGTATTTCGATACATTATGGTCAACGGGAAAAAATCGTTTGCAGCGCATTTTAATGACATTAAGCTATTTCAAATGCATTAAAATTGATATATATCACTAAATTGCACTACAAGATGATTGCTATAGAATAGGGTGTTTCACTTCTGAACCAGATCCTGAAGGCGGTGATAATAATGTTGATGAATTATGCGAAATATCCTGTGTGCGTAAAGTTAGGGAGCTGAGGAGAAAGACGATAAAGGGCATAAAGCTATTGAAAGTACGGACACTGGAACAAAAATGTAATATGCTTTAACTAGTTACATATCCAAACCAGTAGGGCCATCCAAATGAAAAATGAGATTCAGAATGAAAAATGAAATTAAGATTACCTAGAGGTAGATTTTGAAGAGGAATCTATGAGACTAAAAATTCCTAGACCCTGGTGACAAATATCAGAGCAATAATAAAATTTCCTATACAGGATGTCCACTCTCAACGGTGTCCAATAGCTAATTCCTAAACCGTTAGTCATAGCCATATAGTTCCAATTACAAAAATGTTTTAAATGGGGGTAAAGAAGTATTTAAAAAGTGATTTGGGTCAATAGAATCATTTCTTGAAAGTTTTGTGATGGCCACAACATACTAGTTTAACTTTGAAATTTGCCATTTACAAAAAAAGTCTAACATGATGGTTAAATATGAAGGTAATTTTTACATTCAGTGCTAAAAAGCACATACAAATCAGTCGTAAAAGTTAAAAAATACAACCATCGACTCTATTTTATAGTATTAGCTATTGTTTCAAATTTTGAAATTTACTATTTTGAAATTTACTAGTTGCGAAAAATTCTGACATGATGGTTAAAAATGAAGATAATTTTCGGATTCAGTGCTAAAAAATACATAAAAATCATAATTTTAAAAATACATAATTTTAAAAATAAAAAAACACAACCATCGCAGTCTTGTGTTATCTAATCTAAAACTTTTTAGAAAACTTTTTGGCAGTAATCTATCCGAAATTTTTTGTGTTACCCTGTAAAATAAGTACATAATGGTAAGCACTGAAAATCATAATAATATTACATTGTTATCTGATTTACGTCAATATGTAAAATTTAACCTCGATCGCATATTTTAAAGTGAGTTGAATTTCGAGTACAGATTTTGAACTGGAAAGACATACATACGATGGTTTCAAGTTAACCCGTTACCCGCTGGTGTTGCGTTCACGCAACGGTCAAAATAATTGCTCATGCTTACATTAATTACTTTGTCACCACTATTTTGCAATTAAAAAAATTGCCTTATTTATTGGCAGAAATTTTGATATTTTAATAAAGCGGAAATTACCTTTCTGAATTTGTGGTGACAAGGGACTTTCAACAAGAAATTTGAAAATTCCTACTTATAGTTTTGGCGGTTAATAGGTTAAATAAAAGCTTATAAAAATAGCATAGTTTTTGTTAAAAAAATCATGAAAAGAAACAGCTTCAAATCCTTACAAAAATCTGTCATAATACGATTTCTTTCAAAGCGCAGCTACACATGAAATAAATCCTTCATATACTTTAAGCACTTTGTTTATGACCCCTAGAAGCATGGCTAAACTCATATGTATTCGGATGCAGAAAAGTGGCATAAGTCTTGCATTTCAAAGTTTCGTATAACTTCATGAATTTTAGTGTTAGATGAATGGGACTTTTTTTGTCTTTCTTTTAAGAGAACAGGAAATTTTTACTAAATATCTCTTATAGGGCGGAGGACCGTATAAAAAATTAAATTTCGTAACTTTTTTAGAAATATTTTTATTGATCCAAACGACTTTCAGAATAATTTTTTACCTTATTTAAAACATTTTTGTAATTGGAACTATAGGTCTATGACTAACGGTTTAGGACTTAGCCACTGAACATCGTTGAGAGTAAAGACACACTATATAAAATAATAATATAAATGGACGGTCATTTGACGACATATTTTCAAGAGAAACCAATGATTACACTGAAAATCGAATAGACCTTGCACCGCCCTTAAATTTCCAAGAGGAATTATGCTTTATACCATAAATCATAAAGTTAGAAATAACTGCAAATTAATTGCACACGCTGATCAATGAAATGAACTCTTAAAAACAAAATCATCTGTCCAAAACATTACAAAATTAAAGCGACTGGATGCCTAAGAAAATGGATGGGTACATAAGAAAATAAATTAGTAAAAAATATTATGGATTGCATGTGGTTCTCTTTATCTCGGAAGTGTTTTTTTCCCCTTGGAATCCTTTATTTTTCAAAATCGTTCTTTTTTTCTCGGAATCGTTCCTTTTTTCTCGGAATCGTTCCTTTTTCTCGGAATCGTTCCTTTTTCTCGGATTCGTTCCTTTTTCTCGGAACGATTCCGAAAGGAACGACTCCAATGAACTCGTTCCTTTCGGTGAACGATTCCGGCTGGAACGATTCCTTAAAAGGAACGATGTTGCCCATCTCTATTATCCATACAGTCTTGGCGATAAACAAATATCACTTATTCTTAATGAAGTACTAAAATCCATTATAAAATGTACCAATTCTATCAGATGTAATACAAAATATGAACAAGATTGCGACAAATTTTACAAAAATTTATCACCTTTCTATCACCTTTAAATTTGAAGTAAGTTGCCAAAAAACAATAAAACTTTTGTAGATGTAAATACGAAGAACCGTGGTATCACTGCATTCATGGAGTTAAGCATACTTGTAATTAAACAAAAAAAAGTGGCGGAGCCAGGGTGGGTGTTTTCAAGCTCAACATACTACTATTTTTATACAGTTAACTTTGTAAAATTTACTTGCAGATTTTTTTTGATTTACTTATACGGAACAAAACTTTAAGGAAAAAGTGGTATCAAGTGTCTGAAACCCCCCACCCTGGCTGCACCACTGCAAAAATATGATTTTCATAAATTAAAGAATGCGAAATCACTTATCAGAGTAAATGCTATTTTCGGATCCATCCGGGAAAATAGAAGTTTATCTTTTATGTGACAATAATTATATGATGTAGAAGGAAGGGTGGGGGAACATCATGATTTTAGAGATGCTTAGGTGGGGCACGGCCAAAAAAAGGTTGGGAACCACTGGTTTAGACCAAGGTTGCAAGTTTGGCCTCCAATTTTAAACTGAAATTTCAAATTCATACCGAAAACTTCGAAGGTAGAATTTTTACTTTATGTGATCGCTAAATGTCTCTTATTACAGAAAAGCATAAAGTACTATTCTTTATTTCTGGTATTAACACTAAAATTCTGAATAAACTTGGAGGTCAAACCGGCAACCCTGGCTTAGACGGCGACGCTTAATAAATCTAAATCTCCTACTAGGATTGTAAAATATCCTCAGTTTTTAAGGGACGGGAATAAACCCGAGAATTTTGAGAAATAATGAAAATTTTGAGACTTTTGAAGGTAAACAAAACTAGTTATTTTACAATTTAAAATTTTTATTTTAAAGAAATTTCATGCACTTTTCTGAAATTTTAAAATAAATTTTTCATTATGAATTGACAATACTTATGATTTTGGTCTATAAGTTTATCTAAGTCATTAAAACTCATTAGCTTAACAGTAAGCCGCAGTGAATTAGTGACGATATGATTAAATTTCCTTAAAAACAAAAATTGCTTAATTTCCATAACCTGGCAATATTTACTAATCAGGCACACTCTACATTAATTACTAGTGAGTTGTATTGTATTTTTGCTTTGGTTTTATGTTCATTTGCTTTATTGTTTACATTAGCTGATTCGATGGACAGGAGTGATTTTGCATCCATGTCAAGCAAGATGATCTGTCTCTCTCGCTTTTACTTATCGACGATTAACCCTTTCCGGCGCGGAGTAATTCTGTTTAAAAACTGATGAAATGATGGACTGACACCAGAATTTATAAACGAATTTATTAGAAAATAAGAGCTTGCTTGTTTTCAAGTACTTTATTAAAGGAAAATTTTAATTAAATATTATGGGTGCCTGTAAATAAAAATTAGATGTCCTTTTTTAAGGCCCACAGCCGCGAAAGGTTTAAATTATCAACTTAAATGCTATTTTGATTTATTTTGCTTTATATTTCTGCAACTTAAGAAATCTTGTTTGTTTTTACTTGTTTCTTGTTTGTTGTAAACTGTGCTATTTTTCTGTTATTGTTTTCATTTATATTTCCAAGAAACATTTTGTTTACATAGAGAAATATGAAATCATTAGAAAACTTAAAAAATGATAAATTAAAAATTTTCATGGCTGAAACTTTCTGAAAACTCCGAGAATTTTTAAAACTTCCAGCTCAAAAGAACCCGGTTTATTCTTGGGAATAAACTCGGTTTTTTACACATTTTGACAATACGCATTTAGTCCCACCACCGCCCCCTGAATATTTGTCCTGAGCGCTAAGACAAAAACGGCGACTGCTGAAGGCGGATTTTTTTAAACGTAGGTACGGTCCCTTAAAAGTTGACATCAGTATTTTATAAAAGATTTCTGTGACTTACATAATCTCGGAAAACTAAAGTGGAAAAATCTTGAAAAAATTATTGGCACGAATATTTAAGGGACCGAACACACGCTGAAAAAAATCCGCCTTCGTCAGCCGCCATTTTTGTGTCAGCGCTCAGGCCTAGTATTCAGGGGGCGGTGGTCCCACTATGTCTTACGCACTTAGCGAGAACCTGTGTAGTCAAGTACTTTCAGAAGGAAAGATTGGCGTACAAGGTGCGTTCTATTTCCAGTACCGTAGTTCGTTGTTTGCATTATGGATACGCTTGCAGTCTACGGAGTTTTCTTTCTGAAGATTACTTTAATCTACTCAAACTGCATTTTATGTGATAGTAACTCGAATACTGATAGTATTTCAATAATGGAGTTATGAAGAAAGGGGAGAAGACATGTAGTGTAGAGTCTACCAGTTGTGACTGAAGTAACTGAGGAGGGTGCCACAAGATGGCGGATGATATTTTAAATCGTATCAATAGTTTCTGATTAACACCGAAGCAAATTTCCACCAGTAAATTTTGAGTAGAAAATTTCGCCTTTTGTTAGCGGTCCCCCCCCCCCCCAGGATTGCACTTATACTCTAAAGCGAAAGCTGGGTTCCCGGGGCGGTCATCCCTGTCATCCCTGTTAACGGTTTTTTCATGCATCGCCTTTTTTTTGCCTTAAAAAAACCCAATTTCATATTTTATATAGAAACCTTATAATTACTCAATTTCTGTAATAAAAAAAGTAGGTACTTTTTTGGTGGTTTTTCCAAATATTAAGCGATCGTTAAGTGGTTAAGCATATTTTTAACCTACATCCTTAAGTCAAATGAAAATTTTATAATAACATAGAATGTAGACCAGGGGTGGCCAACTGTGACACGCTAGACTGCACTAAAATTTTATAGTAATCATTGCCTTATCCAATCATCGAATCTCTGCGATTCAAAAAGTCGGATATTTCTTTAAAACATTAGTGGTACGCCGCGTGCCACTGTTGGCCATCGCTGATGCAGACAATTTTATTCTGAACATTTTGGTTTTTCATTCCACTTGATAGGTATATAGATAAAGCAGTTACAGTATTTTCCGTAAAACAAGCTTTTCACCCAAAAATGGCAGTATAGCTTGTTTAAAATGGCCATCACCAAAAAACTATATGACCAAAAAAAATTTAATCATGTTTTTAAACTCAGAAAGCTATGAAGAAAACTTTGTTAAAAGATTAAGAAAATTAAAAATGTCGAGTGACACCAACTTGGTGATTTCAAATGGATTGACCCATAGGTGAAGGCCAGAGTAAAGGCTATCGAGAGGATGGGCTCTCTACCAGCTAGCTTTTTTTCCTTTTGACTTGGTGATTTCATAGCGGACTTCACCAAATAGTGAAATAACACAATGAGAACCTTTCCTTAACATCCGTGTCTTCCAGGAAACTGGTTTATCGACGTGTTTGCCTATTGTGTTTATTAAACTCATATGATTAAATTTAAGTTTAATAAATGAATAAAGTTTCGCTCAGAATAAGCATATAAGTGTATAAACATTTATAGCTCGGGCTTTTATAGTTACGAGAGAGAAGAGACAATACTTTTTTTTTTAGTGTTATTTTAATCTGGAGACTAGACGATGTAGGAGAAGGGGCTTCGGGAAGTATTACTGTTATTGCTGTTAATTTTACCAGTAAGACAAATACAAATTTTGAGAAGAATTTACATCTTGATAATTTACTGTTATTGTAAAAACAAATGCTGCCGAATATTTAAAATTTTATTAAAACAGATGGTATAAAGTTAATTTTAGTTCTGGAATAATTAGAGCAACTGTAATAATTTTCGTCCTAAGTTATGTGTGCGTTTCTTTTATTTTTATTATTTTATGGATTTTGTGTAATATAAGAATGTTTATTAATCTCAGGCGCCTCATATTAACTGGCTTTATCTGTGTTAAATATAGATGTTTTATGATCAAGACAGAAAATAAATCCTACTTTGAGTTCCTGTTGCTTACAATACTATAGTTACAGCATTAATTATTTAGATTCACTATATACAGTATAAAATTTCATGAAAACAGATTGTTATTGCTTATTTTATATTAGCGGGTGGGTTAAAACGCTGTTACGTAATCCAGATTCGTTTTTATTAAAATTTTAGCTGCTTTCGAAGATTTAATTTGCCACACATCAATACTAATGTATATGTATATATCTAACAAAAACATAGCTGTGAAGAAAGGGAGCCAAGTTCTGTAAAGACAATGGCAAGAAAAGAAATGATATCTAAGTGGGTGCCAAGTTCAAATAAAATTTACTCAAACTTACCTACTGAAGTATTATAGCATTTTTTAAATTGTTTAGAAATAAAAATTATTGATAGCATATTAATAATAAATCTAGAACTTGGCAAGTTTTTACCTACGAGTCATTTATTTTTATTAATGACATCAAAACTTCTTATTTCATGTTTGGAAGCCTTCATTTGAGTGAGTTCTTTCCCCTTGAAGGGTTGTGGGATAAAATATATCCCACCTAATTTTAACTGCAAAATGCCACATTGACACTAGAATTCAGGACTAAAAAGTTTAATTTTGTTAAATACGTGAAAAGAGGCTTTTACCCATTTTGAAATAAATTTGTTTTTAAATTCTGGTTTGATTCAATCATTTCAGCATGTCACGAATAAAAGCTCTTTGTCCCTGAAGGGTTAAAGGGGTGCAGTCTCTAGAGAGATGACCAAGAACAAGCGTAAGGGTATCTGTGACTTGCTCAGGCATATTAGTCTGCTTGCATTGAGGTTTCCGAAGGGTGGGTGCTAGAGTGATAACCAAAAACGAGCGGGAGTGTATTTGTGTATTTATTGGTTTATCAAATCTTTAACATGAGTCATTTGTTTATAATAATAACTATATTAATTTTTTTATAATGACATTGTTGTTAATATTAACATCATCATTTTATTAAGACATGAAATTGATAGGCATAACATTTATCAAAAACTTGCCAAGTTCAAGATTTATTATTAATATGCTATCAATAATTTTTATTTCTAAACAATTTAAAAAATGCTATAAAACTTTAGTAGGTAAGTTTGAGTGAATTTTATTTGAACTTGGCACCCACTTAGATATCACTTCTTTTCTTGTCATTGTCTTTACAGAACATGGCTCCCTTTTTTCACAGCTATGTTTTTGTTAGATATCATTACTTTTTGTAAAGTTACAATATACTTAGACACTTTACTTAATGCTTTTTAATGTGTTTACATGTGAGTATTTTATTCACTAAGCAACATTCAATTTTAATTTAAATTTTCTACAACAAACTATTTGGCTGTCAATTTGCGGCAGAAATCTGTATTTTAATACTGCTACATTGAATGCATGTTTTGGAACGAAATGTATTAATTCGAAATTTTTATTGTTTCTGAAACAACAATTGCTATTAAATTCCTATATTAAATTTTCCTATTAAATTTTCCAATTAAATATCCTATAGCTGGGCCTGCTTTTTTGTACTTAAAGTGAAAAATAAAGTTATGTGCTTATGCCACACTATGTATCATTCATCGATGGGTCCCGGCAAAGAGGCAGTGCAGAGGAAGGACATTGCCTCTACCTGGATTTTCAAATTTAATTAACTAAATATCCTTTTCTCTGATGATTTTGAAAATAACAAGTGGGTAAGTGTGATCACAGATCGCACAGGGGGTTTCGTTTAATATTCCTTTCAAAACACTTTATCCTTTTGAAAAATCTGTTAGTTCCACATTTCGCAACCAGGAGCGCACTCTATTCTAAACAAACCTCTATCCGAACGAAACTCCGTTTTACATACTATCCGTAGATATATTGGTCGAGGGGATTGAGCCCATAACACCCGAGATAAGTAGGCGCCCCTGGCGGTAAAAAGTGGAACTAACATATGTAAGGCTATGGTGCATAATATGAAAGAATGGTCAAAGGGGTGTCGGCAAAAGTTGGAAAAGTGCTCCCCGAGTGAAAAGAGCGGAGGTTAGAAATATTGCTTAAAATACACAAGTTAGAGCCCGGAGGAGTAAATAATATAATACTTTTTGAAAATTTTATGATTTGTCGTGTGGTCTGAGGTATTCAGCTATACGTATGCAAAAAGCCATGTCTCCAACTTAATTAGGGGCTCTCTTAGAAAGAATTGCTTAAAATACATATGTGGTAGCTCACAGGGTTAAGCGTAAGACTTTTTCAGGATTTTATGATTTGTCGCCTGGCCTCAGGTGTTCTGTAATAAGTATGCAAAATTTCAAATCTGGAATTTAATAAGGGGCTCAGTTAGACAGAATTGCTTAAAATATTCATGTGGAAGCCCAAAGGGTTAAATATACGACTTTTTCAAAATTTTATGATTTGTCATTCGATGTGTGTTCAGCTATAAGTATGCAAATTTTTACGCCTCCAACATAATTAGGGGCTCACTTAGAAAGAATTGTTTAAAATACACATGTGGGAGCCCAAAGGGTTAAATGTATGACTTTATCAAAATTTTATGGTTTGTCATTTAATGTAAGGTGCTCAGCTATAAGTATGCAAAATTTCACGCCTCCAACCTAATTAAGGGCTCACTTAGAAAGAATTGTTTAAAATACACATGTGGGTGCCCAAACGGTTAAATGTACGACTTTTGTCGTTTGATTTGAGGTGTTCAGCTATAAGTATGCGAAATTTCACGCCTCCAACCTAATTAAGGGCTCACTTAGAAAGGATTGTTTAAAATACACATATGAGACCCCAAAGGGTTAAATTTACAACTTTTTCAAAATTTTATGATTTGTCATTTGATGTGAGGTGTTCAGCTATAAGTATGCAAAATTTCACGCCTCCAGCCTTGTTAGAGGCTCACATAGAAAGAATTGTTTAAAATACATATGTGGGAGTCCAAAGAGTTAAATGTACGACTTTTTCAAACTTTTATGGTTTGTCATTTGATGAGAGGTGTTCAGCTATAAGTATGCAAAATGTCATGCCTCCAACCGAATTAGGGCTCACTTAGAAAGTATTTTTTTTAAATACACATGTAGGTTAATTTAGCCCAAAGGGTTAAATGTACGACTTTTTTAAAATTTTATGATTTGTTGTTTGATTTGAGGTGTTCAGCTATAAGTCTGTAAAATTTCACGCCTCCAACCTAATTAGGGGCTCACTTAGAAAGAATTGTTTAAAATACACATGTGGGAGCCAAAGGGTTAAATGTACGACTTTTTCAAAATTTTATGATTTGTCGTATGATGTGCGGTGTTCAGCTTTAAGTATGCAAAATTTTAAGTCTCCAACATGTATAGTTTCTGAGAACGGGCTCTGTGACGGACAGAATATCTCAATTTTTTGATTTTCTGTAAGCAAGTAAACCCAGATAAACCCCCAGTAGGTACATAGGTTTACAATGGAAGTCTATGGGAATTTGGCGAAATATTAGAGATATCGCCAAGGTGGTGTCATTTTTGGCGATATATCGCCATGTTGGCGAGAAACTTGGCGGTATTTGGCGACAGAACAGAGTCCCCTCCTACGGCAAATTAAAATTTCGCCTAATAGACGTAATGTTAAAGTAAAAACGGACACCCCCAGGTGGGTAATTCATCGATTTTCAAATTTTTTTTATTTTTTTCCTTAGTTTTATAGTGTAAACAAACTTCGCACCAAATTTGAAGTCTGTAGCTGCAGTAGATATACGAGATCTTTTTGATGAGTGAGTCAGTCAGTCAGTGGTAAAATTATCGATTATCAGACATTTTCAAATGTCATTATCTCGGAAACTAATTATGCTTTATTTATAAAATTTTGGATTTTAGATAATTAGGGTGGCCTTGCTACACATTTCGTATAACAAGTACGTAAGTCTCATAGATTTTCAGTAGTAGAGCATTGAAATTTGACGAAAACAGCTCGAAATGGTTCGTGTAAATAACACACGGCTATGTCAGGCGAACTTGGCTGACACACTGCCTTTTTTCTAGTCTAGATATATACTTCAAAGGCGGATAAAGACCCCCCCCCCCTTTCAGTGATTAATGTTTCTGTATAAATTATATTTTAAAAAGTAAATACATATTAAGAGTCCTCCCCTTCCCAGAAAAAAAAAAAAAAATCCATTGAACAATCAGGGTTCGCACAGTTTTACCACTAAATTTTAACAGTATTTTCAAAGTACTTCACAGCAGAAAAATATTCCAAAATCTGCGAATAAAGGCGGTGGTTGCGAATTCTGCGTTTTAAAAATTAAATGTAAATTTTCTTATCATTAATAGTGGTGCCAGAGTCCTTGGAAAATCCAAGGAGTGTGCGAACCTTGACAATGCAAATATTTTGACAATCATTGAAGTGATTTAAAACAAAATGCATGAAATTTGCAAACATTGCTATTTGCCGAAAAATCGAACACGTTTTTAATTTTCTTATATGCGATATATCTTCAATAATAACCAATAGTTCCCTTTTTTCCTCATAAACTTGTAAAGGATATTTCAAAGGATCTTTTATTTATTCTGTTGATAAAATATCTTTACAAATTATTTTTTAAAATTATTATTAATAATTTCACAACATTTTACAAATTAAGATAATTTAAGACTTTAATCAATGACTTAAAACAATGTCAAATTTTCAAAACCGCGATTTATATCATTTAGTTGAAATCCCTGACACTATTTCTTTAGCAAATTTACTTAATTTTTAACATGTTTATTTTCTCATCCCCATGAAATTTCTGTAAAAATCGGATTAGAGGTCAAAGATTTATTATTTCACTTGAGTAATATTAAAGTATTAAACTAATGAAACATTTTACATTTTAAAAATCATTTATTTATTTGCAAAATCTTGGTACTAATTTCGAAGTTAAATTTTCGAGAGATAAAACATTTTCTATGACACAGAAACTTCTTGCTAATTGCATACTGAGTTTTCGATTTAATGTAGTATTTTATTTATAAAAAAGTTTATATATATATTCAAAGTATGTAAAGGAGGTCAAAGTATGGTAAACTTCATTAATATGTTTTATCACGAGAGACATGATATAGTTGAGTTTGAATGATTTATCTACATTAACCCTAGAACTACCGGAAATTTTACTCAAGTTTTATAAAAACATTCTACACCAGAATTTTTACTTAAAACTATTTAATTTGTTTATTTAACTTATTATTGTCTGATTTATACATTTAGTTTGTTTTGAAGAAATTTCTGGTTTGAATAAATATTTTGAATGTACATGTCGGGTCCAATGGACCCGTCTGGTAGACGGAAGGTTAAATAAATGTTAATTAACTTTTAAAAATAGAAACGATGATATACTTTTATAGAAATTCCGCTTTAAGTATCAATAGGTATAATTTTATTGTTACTCACAAGAATTATTTCATTAAACAATTTTATCTACAAGTCAAATAACAAAATGTAATTAATTGATGTCCTCTTTATGATTATATTATTTAATTATATAGAGTGAAATTTTGCAAAAATTTGAATAGAAAAAAATCCCTAAAACTAAGCTAATCACCACACATCATTTATATGCAATAACAATTACAATTAAAGGAACAATAAAATTTTTTATCAGCGTGAAATATGTATAGAAATATGTTATTATCGCTAATTGTTTATTATTTTATTGTAGTCAACTATATTAAAGCAATGATGCTCCAACTTTTCGCTTTCTCTGGAATCATAAACCTTCTTGTTACTTCAAAGCCACCGCTTGTGTATTTTACTTATAATAACTATACAACCCGCCAAGTAAGCGATAGGCTGCCAAATTAGTTAATGTATAACAAATTTGGTAGGGAGATTATCCTGCCGATAGGAGCCAGTGCCTAAGATTGCAATTCCTTGGATGTGTTTCATGTGAACTTGATAGTTTAGAGCCAGTGGTTCCCAATGTGGGGCAATTTCAGATTTCTTATTAACAAATTTTCTGTCATTTTTTTCTATTGAAAGTAATGTCTTAGTCTAAAAATAGAAATAATAGATGAAAAAATTTAAAAATAACTGAATAAAAATTAATTTTCGAAAGGATCCCATTTAAAAATTCAAAACTCAAACAAAATTTCATTTGCACCGGAATAATTATGTGAATATTCTTGGTAATTTGGCACCTTTTGTATTATAAAGGATCACCTCAATATTTCTGGTCTAAATATTATCTTAGTAAATGGCACCTCTTTTTTTTTTACTATTTATTAAAAAAAAAAAAAAAAAAAAAATGTACATCTATTCAGAGTGTAATATGCCTCATGAGGGAGATTTTACATATGAAATTTTGTAGGGTATATCTAAAATTGATTATTTGGACATGTTTAATCTAAAAAATGTTATGAATGATCTAAATGAGGTGCTACATTTATGAAATTAATAAAACCCTGTGCGCATCACGGAAGGAAAGGGTTGAAAGTAAACTTCTTATGGCTCTACTGTAGATCACATACAAAATATGATATTCATGACATATGCATTTAAAAATTTAAAATTGGAGAAAACATGGTGGCCAAATAATAATAATGGGGAGAAAACCCCTCTATCAAAGAAATATGTATGAGAGGAAAGAAAAATAGCAACTTAAAATGGATAAAAGCGTAAATCCGGAAATGTTACTTGTAAATTATGTTATCCATACAGTCTTTGCGATAAACAAATATCACTTATTCTTAATGAAGTACTAAAATCCATTATAAAATGTACCAATTCTATCAGATGTAATACAAAATATGAGCAAGATTGCGAGAAATTTTACAAACATTTATCACCTTTTTATCACCTTTAAATTTGAAGTAAGTTGCCAAAAAACAATAAAACTTTTGTAGATGTAAATACGAAGAACCGTGGTATCATTGCATACATGGAGTTAAGCATACTTGTAATTAAACAAAAATGTGGCGGAGCCAGTGTGGGGGTTTTCAAGCTCACCATACCACTATTTTTATACAGTTAACTTTGTAAAATTTACTTGTAGATATTTTTTTTTTTGATTTACTTATACGAAACAAAACTTTAAGGAAAAAGTGGTGTTCAGTGTCTGAAAACCCCCACCCTGACTGCACCACTGCAAAAATATGATTTTGATAAATTAAAGAATGCGAAATCACTTATCAGAGTTAATCCTATTTTCGGATCCATCCGGGAAAATAGAAGTTTATTTTTTATGTGACAATAATTATATGATGTAGAAGGAAGGGCGGCGGGACATCATGATTTTAGAGATGCTTAGGTGGGGCACGGCAAAAAAAGGTTGGGAACCACTGATTTAGACCAAGGTTGCCCGTTTGGCCTCCAATTTTAAACTGAAATTTCAAATTCATACCGAAAATTTCGAAGGTAGAATTTTTACTTTATACGATCGCTAAATGTCTCTTATTAAAAAGAGCATAAAGTACTATTCTTTATTTCTGGTATTAACACTAAAATTCTGAATAAAATTGGAGGTCAAACCGGCAACCCTTGCTTAGACGGCGACGCTTAATAAATCTAAATGTCCTACTAGGATAGTAAAATATCCCCAGTTTTTAAGGGACGGGAATAAACCCGAGAATTTTGGGAAATACTGGAAATTTTGAGACTTTTGAAGGTAAACAAAACCAGTTATTTTACAATTTAAAATTTTTATTTTAAAGAAATTTCATGCACTTTTCTGAAATTTTAAAATAGATTTTTCATTATGAATTGACAATACTTATGATTTTGGTCTATAAGTTTATCTAAGTCGTTAAAACTCATTAGCTTCACAGTAAGCCGCAGAGAATTAGTGAAGATATGATTAAATTTCCTTAAAAACAAAAATTGCTTAACTTCCATAACCTGGCAATATTTACTAATCAGGCACACTCTATATTAATAACTAGCGAGTTGTATAGTATTTTTGCTTTGGTTTTATGCTCATTTGGTTTATTGTTTATATGAACTGATTCGATGGACAGGAGTGATTTTGCATCCATGTCAAGCAAGATTATCTGCCTCTCTCGCTTTTACTTATCGACGATTAACCCTTTCCGGCGCGGAGTAATTCTGTTTAAAAACTGATGAAACGATGGACTGACACCAGAATTTATAAACGAATTTATTAGAAAATAAGAACTTGCTTGTTTTCAAGTACTTTATTAAAGGAAAATTTTAATTAAATATTATGTGTGCCTGTAAATAAAAATTAGATGTCCTTATTTAAGGACCACACCCACGAAAGTGTTAAATTATCAACTTAAATGTTATTTTGATTTATTTTGCTCCATATATCTGCAACATAAGAAATCTTGTTTGTTTTTATGTAAACTGTGCTATTTTTCTGTTATTGTTTTCATTTATATTTCCAAGAAACATTTTGTTTACATTGACAAATATGAAATCATTAGAAAACTTAAAAAATGATAAATTAAAAATTTTCATGACTGAAACTTTCTGAAAACTCCGAGAATTTTTAAAACTTCCCGCACAAAAGAACCCGGTTTATTCTCGGGAATAAACCCGGTGTTTTCCACCTTTTGCAACTAAGCATTTAGTCTCACCACCGCCTCCTGAATATTAGGTTGAGCGCTGACACAAAAATGGCGACTGCCGAAGGCGGATTTTTTTAAACGTTGGTACGGTCCCTTAAATGTTGACATCAGTATTTTATAAAAGATTTCTGTGACTTGCATAATCTCGGGAAACTAAAGTGGAAAAATCTTTAAAAAATTATTGGCACGAATATTTAAGGGACCGTACCTACGTTAAAAGAAATCCGCCTCCGGCAGCCGCCATTTTTGTGCCAGCGCTCAGGCCTAGTATTCAGGGGGCGGTGGTCCCACTATGTACTTAGCGGGAACGCGTGTAGTCAAGTACTTTCAGAAGGAAAGATTGGCGTACAAGCTGCGATCTATTTCCAGTACCGTAGTTCGTTGTTTGCATTATGGATAGGCTTGCAGTCTACGGAGTTTTCTTTCTGAAGATTATTTTAATCTACTCAAATTGCATTTTATGTGATAGTAACTCGAATACTGATAGTATTTCAATAATGGAGTTATGAAGAAAGGGGAGAAGACATGTAGTGTAGAGTCTACCAGTTGTGACTGAAGTAACTGAGGAGGGTGCCACAAGATGGCGGCTGATATTTTACATCGTATCAATAGTTTCTGATTACCACCGAAGCTAATTTCCACCAGTAAATTTTGAGTAGATAATTTTGCCTTTTGTTAGCGGTTTCTTCATGCATCGCAAATAAGGTAAAACTTTCTATTTGTTTTTAATGGTGGAAGTTGGCGCTGGTATTATAATCTCTTTCACTGACACTTACAGCAGGTTATTGAGGTTGTCACAATATGGCGGAAAATAGGGCCCTGAATATCGCCGAAGTAAACTTCCACCGGTAAAAATAAATATCTGTTTTGGCCATAATTTTGACTGAAATTTCGCATTAATAAGGCGTTAAAATATCAATTCCTTTGGTGGTTTAATACTTGATTTTCGCGCTTAGTGTCAATGTGAAAAATCAATGACTTTATGCAATGCATTGCTATACACTGGAGTTGAGATTCGCCGCCGAGATTCTCAAACTTTTGAGCAGAACAAATTTTCCACTAAAGAAGCAAGTTACGGCCACATGATTTGTACAACAGCATTGCATCCTCCCAAAGTTACAATATAAATAAATAAGTAAAATAAATGATTTTTACGAGTAAAAATTTAGTATTTCCGGCTCAGAGGTTCCACACATGTTTTATATCTTTAATTAAACACTATTTTTTTTTATAATATATGTTTTATATATATATATATATATATACGAGGGTCTATCCAGAAATAAGGTTCCCATCAAATTTACAAATGGACAACATTGTTTATTCTTATAGAAATTAACATTGTATGAAAGAAGAAAGTTTGCTCTATTTCTCTACATAATAGCCATCTTTTTCTATGCATTTTGTAGAAGGTGCTCCAATTTCTGTATCCCTATGCAGGACTCCGGCGCCAACCCGTTGAGGAAGCGTTTCACCTCTTCTTTGATGTCCTCGTCCCACCGGAAGCGTTGGCCACCCAAGTGTTCATTTAACTTGGGGAACAAGTGATAATCACTAGGTGCGAGGTCGGACGACCGCTCCGAAACTTTCACTCCGTTCTTCATCGTGGTCTTCCTTTGGACCGGCACTAAACTCTCTGCACAACTTTTGGAAGTGTTGAACGGACATACACTTCTCGCCATACACCTCTGTGAACTGACGATGAATATCCACTGGTGGAGTCCTTTGGCGTGCAAAAAGCGAATTACGGATCGAATCTCACACTGGGCGAGATCAACAATGGGAACCTCCATCTCGGACGGTTGCTGAGCCAAGAATGAGTGGCGCAGCGAAGCGCGCCCGAGGGAATCTCGAGTGCGGGAAAGGCTGCTCGTATTTCGCCTCGCACCGGCTGGAGCTCTTTGGGAAGCTTATTTTCTGGATCGACCCTCGTATATATAAGTTAAATTGCACATTACAGCTGCATTTTCTAGTTTCAATTGCAGAAACTACCTTGTAAGTTACGTCATATTTTTCAGGTTTTCGTAAACATGCGAGTTAAATATAGTCAAAGCTAACTAAATATTTTGCATTTTAATATTTGTGGGGCAGAATGATTTTACAGTTAATGTATGTACTGCACATTGTTCAAGTCAATCCTTTTACAACTTATAAAGTTTTTTCAATGCGTTAAATGAAGATATTGAAAAAGATTGTGAGTCTATTTTTATTCGATATGTTTTCAAATGGTGGGTAAAATACAGATTGTTCAGAACTCTCCTATTTAAGGCAGTTATTCCGTATCATTGCAATTGAACAGAATCAATATTGAAAAATAGAAAATTTTTAGAATTTGATAGATTTGGAGGGATAATTTAGAGGGTTGTAGAAAAAGGGAGATATACAAAAGCTACTAGTTTTAATAAATTATAATGCATTCAAAATTCAGTTTCCAGAATTAAAAATTTATCATCAGTTAGAAAATCAAATGGTCTATCGGATGACCCAAAGAGTTTTTTTTTTTTTTTTCGATTCGGACTAGCACCTAGCATTCGTGCACACAATGTTAAGCTTTCACGTTGTTGATATGCCTATAGCATAACAACTTTTATTTTATATTATTTAAAAATTTGTAATCATTATTTGCATCGACGTGAAAAATTGAATTTTCAACTTTGCTTTAACCCTTAAATGCGCGATTTTTTATTTTGCTTCGAAAAAATTATATATGATTCTCTGAAAGGTTTATTACACAGGAAAAATAATGAAAAGAATCAGAAATACATTTTTCATATAATACATCAATCTTTTCTTCTGTTGCACATCTACAATATAAGTAAAAACTGCTGTCGTGTGGCTGTTTTACGCTAAAATAATGCAAATTAGTAAGTACTTTAATAAGTATGTGTCCAAATACCTTATTTTATATAATTATTTATTTTATAAAACTTAACCTTTAACCCTTTAATTCCCATAATAGAATACGTTCTAGAAATTACGTAGTTCAGGATATCTGACTTTAGATCAGAAAGTTTCAATGCTTAATTTTGCTTTATTTAAATACGGAATGTCTATTTTTTAATAAAATGCGAATATTGCTATTTTAATTTTCTGTTGTGAATTAGGTATATGCGAATAAAAATGTCTATTAATCCCTTAACAGTGTGGCCCGAACTGGATTCGGGCACGAACACTTTGCTTGCTTCGTTATTAAAAGCATCTTTGTACCACTAATTTGTAACTGTAAATTTATCTTTATTGATTGTCAGATATTTTTCGATTAAGTAAGGTAAATATTTTAGTATGGAAAAAGTGGTGTCCAGCCCCATTTTCTATTTTTTTGTAAGAAAACAAATGTCACTGTTAAGGGGTTAAATTTAACCCTCCGTCTACCAGACGGGTCCATTGGACCCGACAGGTACATACAAAATATTCATTCAAACCAGAAATTTCTTTAAAATAAACTAAGTATATAAACCAGACAAAAATAAGGTAAATAAATAAGTTAAATAGTTTTAAATAAAAATTCTGGTGTAGAACGTTTTATTAAAACTTGAATAACATTCCCGGTAGATCTAGGGTTAAAACAGTGTTGTTTGCATATATGCAAAGCTGCGCACTAAAGGGTTAAAATAATTTATTACGGAGTTGAAAATTCCTATTTATAAACCGGTAAAAAGTTTATTGTAATTATTTTTACCGTTTGTGCTAAATAGAAGAAGTTTCTATAATATTTCAACATAATAAAAATAACGACATTAATTTTCCTTCTGGTGAATATATTTTTTATGCCAACTTAATAAAAAATCAATTATAAAGTACAATTTTTGAATTAACTTAATATAATAGATACTATTGCCGTTAGTAACAATTGCCGAAAATACTATCGATAAAATAGTAAGATGCTTTAACTTCCTTTGCACCGAAAAAAGAAAACACACACACACACACACACACACACACATATATATATATATATATATATATATATTTTATCGTTGTAATGTTTTTTGAAAGTGCATGTCAATCTGGAGGTGGGAGACTATTTTTAGGTACCTTCAGAAATATCTCACCGCTAATTAACATGTTTTATTTGTTCAAACATTCACAAAGGATTTAAAAATTGAAATACCATTATATATTCTTTTGAAAATACTTGGAAACTGATTTTTCTTATTAAACTGATGATATTGCCCTTTTATCTCTTTAAAAGAAAAAAGAAAAAAAAATTCGTGTTTCCAATATATCAGAACAAACAACGTAGGATTGAACCTGAAATCTTGTGTTTGGTATTGTTAGAATTGAAACAGTATGATAACAATATCAAAATATTCACCAGTCACCGGTAAATTTAAATAAACATTTGTTCATAAAGGAAAACACACTCATTTATAAACGTCTACGAATTTTGAAAATAACATATACTTAAATAGCGAGTGAACCTCCTATACGGCACGAAGTTCGCCTTGTTGAATCTTTAGAAAGCATTACTCACAGAATACTTAATATGTGCACAACTCTAATTTCTCCTGAGAAGAGATTATAGTGCGTCTCAAAAGTATATGGACAGACGATTGTTCGAAATAACTACTAAAAAAATAAAGCAATGATCACGGAAAAAATAATTAGCATGTGCAGAGTTGCCAAGTCTCCGGCTTTTTGCGCACCAGTATTATCTTAAAGAAAATGTTGTTCTGTTAAATAGCTCAAATGTTTCAATTAAATAAAAAAGAATTTTCTGTATTAAAATACTGGTATTAAAAAAACCGGACACCTGGCAGCTCTGCATATGGAATTACAGTAGAGCGCCGATTATCCGAACTCCAATTAACTGAACTTCCAATTATCCGAACAGCCTATTTTTCTCAAAAAATTTTTTTAATCAAACTTCCAGTTTTCCGAACAGCCTATTTCTCCCAATTTTTTTTTAAACCGAACTCCCAATTATCCATTGGCTTGGAATAAAAATTTAAATAAAGAAAAACTGATAGTGGATCAGAAAATAAGGAATGTAAAAACAATAAAGGAGATGGAAAAAATCCTAAGCTGTGAATAAAATGAAATTATCGAGTGGTTAAATAGTGAAGTATACATGATCCTGGATATCAGATTTTAAATGATGATGAGATTGTGGATGAGATTCATGATCAAAAAAAATTGAAGAAAATAAAAATGAATGTACTGAAAATAACCCAGGTCCATCCCATAACGAAGCCTTTGAATGTTTGGAAACAACTATGAAATGGCTCGAACGGCGGAAGAACGTTGATCCTATTCAACTAACGTATTTAAGAAGAATTAGAGGTATGGTAGCATTGAAAAGAATGTCTTCGTTGAACCAAGCAATAATCAAAAGCTTTTTTTCCTTAAATTATAAACTCTGTAGTTCAGAAAATGATAAAAAGATATAAAAAATGAATGATAAAAATGTAAACAACAACAATATATTTTTTTTAAAGACAAAAAGAAAAAAAAACAATTTTTAACCATGCCAGCACTAACTGATGCTGCTAGTCCTAAGCTTAGATAACGTATGAAGATTTTAGTTATAGTCAGAAACATCCCTTAAATTGTCTGTCCATTTATTCGAACTTTTGTTTATCCAAACTAGGGTTGGTCCCGACTTGTTCGGATAATCGGCGCTCTACTGTATAAGATAAGTTCATTACAATACAGACACATTATACTTTACATCACAAATTGTTTGCGAAAAAACAAAATTCAAAGTAAGCTGTTTCAAAACTATATGAACAATGAAACGAATTCCTTTTATTACCAACGTATAAAAAAAAAATTTGCATTTTCTGCGTTCTGTACGTGTGAAGTAACAACTTCGAAATATAAAATCACTGCTCGTTCTTCCGTTGTCGAATAGGTGGAAAATGCCTCGCAACTGTCAATTCTCTTCTTCTGATATAGCTATAATTTGGCGTTTAAACGCCAATGTTCCATAAAGGGAACATCAAATTCAAAATTCTGAAAAAATACAATTTTATTCGTACTACTCTATGAAAATTATTATTTAAAAAGAAAGTATAGATTGATTTTCTGACGCTGATATTACGTTAATATAATAAATAGCGTCTAGGGGGGGAAATCGCAATTTCTGTCTTTTTTTAGACTTTTCATCAGACAAAATTAAATTATTCTTATAAAATTCAAAATTCAACAAATGTTTTTATAACTAAGTGAGAGTAACTGAAAATGATCATTTTATTCGTAGAACATAAGTTATAACAAAAAAGATTAATTTTTATTGTTTCTTTTAACTAACAAATTTTTATGTTCCAGAAATGGAACATTGGCGTGTAAAGGTTTATTTTTTAACATGATAAAGTTTTTTTATTATAGTGCATATAAGCATTGATAAAAAGTTTCCGAATATGAGAAATTTTCGTAAGTGTCAACGAAAGATGCGTTTACGATTTTGATCTACTTTATTTCCTTGCACACCATCTGCCCCTCCCCTGCCTTTCACACTCTTTCTCCGATTTGACGTGGATTGCTCAAAGCTGCCACTGAAAAACACGTGTGTTTGTTGATAGTTAGACGTTGTTTATTATTCAAATTGAGAGCCAAGATAGAATTGGAGAGGTGATATTGGAAAATAAGAAATTCTTATTCTTTTATTTCCTTGTGTGATTTTTTTCAGTTAGTCAGGATACATCACAAAGATGAGACGTCTCATTCAAAATCATTTTGCACAGTAGAAGAGGCACTAGAGTACTTTTATGAATTATCGGATGATTCTGAAGAAGAATGCATTGATATTTGTCAACTACGTCCAAGAAAAAATGGATGTTTAATAGATGAGGAAAATATAAATGAGCACAATTTTTAACCTGTTCTGGAAGCGGATGTTTGTGGTGAAACTGAAATGGGTGCAAAACAGGGATGAGATTTCCGCGTTTTTGCACACCAGTATATTCTTAGAGAAAATGTTGTTCTATTAAATCGCAAAAATGTTCCGATTAAATGAAATATCATTTTCTCTAACAAAATACTGGTGTGCAAAAACGCGGAAATCTCATCCCTGGTACAAAAGTAGATGACAATGACATTTCTGATGAAGACGGATTTGATCTTGAAGTACTTTCAACGGCAAAAGGACGACTTAATTTGAAGCGAAAACTAATGTCGAAAGAGAAAAATATCCACCTTCGCTGAAAAAAAAAAATGTATTTCTTAAAAAAAATTCCATAAACTAATAGCATTGCAAATATTTCTTAAATGTTTCCTCAGTTGGTTACTTTATCTCCAGTTGAAATATTTCGCAAGTTCTTTCCAATAGCATATCTACTGCATTTAGCAAGTATAACAACATTTTATGCTCTTCATAAAGAAAAAGTTCTAGCTGTAGACGAAAATGATATAGGTCAATATTTTGGATTATTGTAGTTTAGTGAATGTCACCAAGTACCCGGAAAAGAGTTACATTTGTGTACTCAAGAATATCTATCGGTCCCAATTGTTTCTACAGCAATGCCTTGAAATAAATTTAGAATACTAAATTAAAAATAAAAAAAAATCCTATTATGGATAATACCACCTTGAAAATAGGAGATAAATTGGGAAAAATACCTCCCTTTTATTAGGGTTCCGTACTTAAAAAGTAAAAACGGAACCATTATAACATCACTCCTGTGTCTGTCTGTCACAGCCACTTTACTATGGAATGTGGAAAGTTCAAATTGGGGAAATAATAAAGACTATTGACCCACATATTTGCAGATTATTAAACATTCATAAGTATATTTAGTAAAAATGTACAGGGGCAAATTAAGTTACTTGAAAAAAAACTTTTCTTTGTATATCGTGTGAAAGCTTTCGTAACGCCGAACTCAAAAATACATTTCTCTTTAATTTTATGTATTATATTTTCAGAGATATCGTCGAAAATGTAATGTAAAATATGTTCCTACACATCTATTTCCGAATCTACTGAAAATAAAAGTAAAAAAAAATGGTGTAGTAGAGGTTAATTTAAACCTTTCATGAAAATTATAGCGTTTACCTTAGGTCGCATGGTTTTTGAGAAAATCGCATTTTTCCGTTTCACACGCATTTCGGTTTACGGGCATTCAGCAAAAGTGTTGAGCAGCGCTGGAGGTACCTATCGTAGCAGAAGTATAAAAGCACTGTTGATAATGGTTTTCGAAAAAAATCATCAGTAATTAGCCGAGATATTAACCCTTAAATATACGGACGTTTTGGACATACATAATGACAGTGGCGGCGCACTCTATGGACCATACGCTTTTAAAGCCTAGTTAACAACTTTTAATGATATATATGTGTAATGCAATGACCACTAGCAGTATAAAAGCAATAACATTAAATTGTTAAAAACAGGCTAATTTAGTTAGAATGAATCACATAAATACTATGGGATTCGCGACTAGTTTGCATTGAGTGGATCTCTCAATAAGCCTCGAATGACTTTAAAAGTTAATTAAAAACCTATCTGTAAAAACGCGGCACGGACCAAGGCAACTTTGCAACTTTGCGACTTCTGTCGAAGCGCACTTAGCACAATGTCAAATTTAAACCTTGCACAAAGGCTTTGTTTTAGCTACACTGTAGAAAGAAACGTTATTACTACGCTGAATTTCGTTTTATTAAATGCCAAATAAAGTTTAAACTTCATTTGGCAAATAAAATACTTTGTATTATGCACTGCTTTTATTGTCAGTACCGAATTAAGTTCATCATAAACAGATTAGGATAATATAAAAAAATGAGTTATACAGAATAACTATATTTGATATTTTTTAGGTTTCATATCTCTTTGAACTTTCATGGTATATCCATTTACACTTTTCTAGTACATACAGTTATTCCCTACCCTCATTTTTTACAAAGTCTTAGTACAGGGTTCGTACGGGTGCTTGAATTTCATGACTAAGAAATTCTTCGGTACCAGTATTTTCTTACGGTAAATATCTCCTGAAACAAGGCGAAATTTCGTCCGTATAAACTAGATTTATTTTTCTATAAAAAAAATCTGATTTTGGGCCTTGAAAATAACGGTACCCGTACGAACCCTGTTAGTATTCTTTTAGCAACTTTTTTTAAAATAATACAATTACTAATTCATATACTGTATGACCGATGTCAGAAAAACCCCGAGTAAGATTCCTGCTTTCGAAGGTTCCAAAACTTGTAGGGAAGGGATTTCATCCATAGGACAAAAAAAGACCGCTAATTCTCGGAATGATCGGTTGAATGGGAGAAAAGAAAATGCGGGAATTCCCTAAAATAAAGTCGACTGACCAGTTACCTTGGCAACAGGACCCAGCCGAGACCAGTTCTAGTGTCTTTCTTATTCCAGCCAGACAGTATTTATTCAACGGAACCCTCTGTCTGCGAGTAATACACGCACTTGACTGTTTATTTATATTGGAAAAAACTTTCAGCAGTCTGGTATCTTTCATTCAAAATTGAGACTAGATGAATGTGTGGTACCTTATTACGGTCATCATACGGTTTAAATACGGAGCAAACCAATGCGACTTGGTTTTAAAACATATGTACTGAGTTCTAGCAGTCGCTATCCATATGCTATGAGAATGAATAAACATGATTCGAATGAAACCAAAAATTCATTCTTCTCCTAAACCTCGTGCACATTGCTCTGAGTCTTTATGACAATCAGATGCATTTTATCTTGTGTCATCATGAGGACGATGTGCCAGAAGAACACTAAAAAGAGTTCTGAATGTGAGAAAAGACTGCATCAGAAATGCTTTCCTAACTATCATGGACGGTAGAGGACATTTTTTTTTTTTTTTGCTTTCATTTATATGATTATTTGTTGTACTAAAATCCACAGCACGATATTGTTATTTTCTTAGGGTGTTTTTATAATAATTTTTTACCATTTTGTTAAATAATTGTAATTTTTTTACATAAAATAATTCCTGCTGATCATCTAAATAATATATACAGGGTGTTTCTAAACTCATGGTACAAACTTTAAGAGTAGGTAGAGCACACAGTAACAATCATTTATTGTATAGAAATTTATGGGACCAAGTGAAACATTAAGGTAAAAACACCAGGGGGGCAATTAGGCCCCATTTTTAATTTTCAGATTTTCTCATTAAACCAGAAAATTTTTATGCTATCCTTTGCTTGACATTTCATAACTACTTAATAATGGAATTCTTCTTTGAAATTTTTTGGTATGTAATCGAAATTTTTGGAATTGAAAATAGAAATAGAAATAGAAATTTTTTGAAATAGAAATGGAGATTTTGGTTGAGTCCCTTGGCGGTAGAGGGCAGTAAGTGACTGGTCGCCGTTCAATACCATGCATTCAAGTAAAAGAAATCGTCATTTTTAATTGTGCTATCGTTCGTCATGGAAGTCTTTACGTATGCCGAAAAAGCCGACATGCATTTCATGTATGGTCGTGCAAATGGCAACGCCAGAGCTGCTCTACGAATGTATCGGGAGCAGTTTCCTCGCAGAAGAATGCCTGATCATAGAATGTTTCAGCGCCTACACCGTCAGATTTCTGAAACAGGTTCTTTCCACATCACCAGTCAGGAAACTGGGCGAGAAAGAGCTCTACGCAGTGCAAGCCTGGAGGAAATAATTTTGAATTTTGTGAGGGAAAGGCCCGAATCAAGTACAAGAGCTGTTGCACAGAATTTAGGTGTGAGTCATCCGACCGTTTGGAGAGTGTTAAATGAAAATCGATTTCATCCCTTCCGTTTTCAACGTGTACAAACTTTGAATCCGGAAGACTATCTTCTGCGGTTGAACTTTTGCCAGTGGGTTTTGCAGCAACATGCATTGCAGCCAGACTTTACTGCTCATATTCTATTTACAGATGAGGCAGTATTTACACGTGAGGGTGTATTTAATGCAATCAATTTCCATCTTTGGGCAACCAAAAATCCACATGCAACGCGGTCACGTGCTTATCAACAACGATTTTCTGTGAATTTGTGGGCGGGTATTGTTAATAATTATTTGATTGGCCCATACCTACTACCAAACAGGCTGGATGGTCGCTATTACCTTATTTTTTTGCAACAGGTTTTACCATAACTGTTGCAATATGTTCCGATCGGCATTCGTAACCGGATGGGGTTTCAACATGGTGAAGCGCCCGCGCACTTCAAAACTGATATGCGCAGTTACCTGAATGCCACATTTGGGACGCGATGGATTAGGCGTGGTGGACCGGTTTCTTTGCCATCGCGATTTCCCGATTTATCGAGCCTTGATTTCTTTTTATGGGGACATCTGAAGAGCCTTGTTTATGAGACTCCAGTTGACTCAGACGAAAATCTAGTAGCTCGCATATCCAAAGCTGCTGCACGTGTGCGGGAAGCAAATTCACAAACACTCAACGTTCCAGCGCTTTTGACGCCAAGCTCTGTAGCCAAGTGTTTTGGCGTGAAAACGAACTGCGCACATGCGCGTATGCAGCATTCTGTTCTCGTCAGTTTCGCGGTAGTTGTTTATTATGTTTCGTCGAATGTTTTTATGTTATAGATACCCTTACAGAATTTAAGGAGGCTTTTTTTCCCATATTAAGTCAACGTATCCAAATAGTATTATTGATTTTTCCATTTTCATTCTACACTTTTAGTAATAAATATATATGTATATCGGTTATCCTTAAAAAAACACTGGTGAATTTTGATTTAGTTATTAGCATAGCCTGAGAATACAAATGTTGTTTACAAAATAGTTTCTACATTTAGAGAAAATCTTAGAAAATTAAATAAAATAAGTGTTTTTCTTTTTATTTACTCATATTATTGCTAAGGTATTCAGAATTAAGACAGCTGCCAACCTTTCATTTTTTTTTTTTTTTTTTTTTTTTTTTTTTTTTTTTTTTTTTTTAGAATCAAAAAACATATACCATACATGGAACCAAAAATTTAATAAAATTGTTTAATGATATGGCTTTTTTTATTATTTAATAATATATCACTGCCTCCTGCCCTTCTCTCTTCATGTGGTACTTATTTGAGTTAATTTCTTCAGAAAAAATTGTGGTATAAAGTGTGTTTGACATTTAAAATCTGGAAGGTTGGCAGATATAGATTAATAACTTTTAAATCCATTCTCAAATCCACTGGAACTAATTTCTGACACATTTTGAAATTCTCTTTTGTTCAGAAACACATGAAATTGACAGAAAATACTGTTAAAGTCTGCATTTTAAATGAATTTCTTGATGCAACAGCCCAGGAAATGAGAAAAACCTATCATCCCATGACAAAAATTACTTGTAAATCAAGTAATTTAGTTAATAAATGAAAAATGCTATTCGATTATAAATTTCTATTTTTAAGATTTATTTATGAATCTGTTTTTTATCGACTTTTTCTGTTTTAAAAAATTTAATTACTATATTTCTGATACCTTGCTTTAATAGGTAGCAAGTAAATAGTAATTAGGCCTACCAGTTATATTTTTTAGGTTAAAAGCATGTCAGGAAGTTTTGTTTTTGTTGAGCAGGGAATTTAAGAAGAGCTTTAAGGCTGTTCTCAAATCCAAAAGGGCAACTTTATGACATAAGTTTTTATTTATTTTTGTTCGGAAATGCATGAAACTAGCGGGTGTCAAAAAATATAACTGTTCAGAAACTATGTAATCGAACTGTTTTTTCGCAAACATGATAGATCTTTCAGAAAATATTGTCAAAATTGCCGTTTTGAACCGAAGTTCGCGAAGAAAGCAGAAACACCAGTCAGCGAAGGGAGGAAAACGTCTTTGTGACGTGATGAAAATCGCTTATGATTCAATAGGTAATTCGATTCCAAATCGCTGCCATAATAAGGCCTTCCAATTTTATATCTTTCCGTTTAAAAATGAATTTGTAAATGTGTCAAAACGTTTTTGCACTTGTTGAGCAGAGCAGTTGAGCAGCATTAAGCTAAGTATAGACATTTTTCTTAATAAGATAATATAGAGTTTTTCTAAATCTCAATGAATAACTGGTAGACAAAATTACTTTCGTCAGTCAGTGGGTTAAACAAATATCTTATAAATTCATTAAAGTATGAAAGTCATATTCTAAAAGTAGGGTGTACCCCCAAACTGTTCCTAAATTGAAAAATCATTAATCTGATAGAAAAATGAAAGAGGGGGGAAGGGGGGGGGGGTTAGGAAAATTGAAAAATAGTGGGCCCACCAAAAGTTACAAACTATAGCCGCTTGTGATTTTTTATTGACTTTTTCTGTTTTAAAGAATTTAATAACTATTTCTGATACCTGTATTAGCAGGGCTCAATAAATCAAGGTCGTAGGAAAGAGGGTAGGTCCTATTTTTTTATGAACCAAAAGCTTTGAGGGTGTATGAGCATTTTTGGATATTTTTAACCTGTTATCAATCATCAACAAATCGCTTATCTTAACATTCTCTCAACTAGTAACTAAGATAATTATAGTGAAATTTTATTTATTTATAGTTATCATTTAAGGAAAGGCTAAAGTTACAGAGTGGGTCTATAAAAAGATTAAGTATTTCACTTGTTCATAATATACTATACGGGCATATATTCCGAAAATGCATTATTTAGAAGCTGATTGTTTTGTATTTAGTACTAGCTGACCCACCCGGCGTTGCCCGGGCCCGTAATAATATTCGTAAATGAATCTGAAATTTTTATCGGTCCGTACAGAGGGTGGGGGGGGGGGAGACGGTGCAAATTATTTGAAAAAGCAATTACAAATACAACATAAAGTGTAATACTGAAAAAGAAATAATAAAATTGTAAGCAAATATTACTATTGGATTTTTTTTAAAAGTACCATCCAGCAAATTAATTTCCTAACAGAGTAAAGCCTGTTTATAACGGAATTCTGCAATAAACGGAAAAAAAGTTCCATTTCTCCCCCCCCCCCCACACACACACACCAAAAAAATGCTATTATGCTTTGTTCAATTTAAATAACCTGCATAAAACGGAATTTATCACTGGTCGTTTTCGTTTCTGTCTAAGCAGATTTTATTGTATCTTACTTCTGGGGTGGGGGGGGGGGGTTAATAATATTCTTAAATGAGCCTGAAATTCGTATCGTAGGTCCGTATAGTCAAAACTACCTGTCCGTACAAAATTACTTTTTACGTCTTGACAACATTTTGTAAACTTCTTGCTGCTGTTTAATTCGCATTTCCAATACAGTGTTTTGCAGATATTGCGCGTTTCAACCACAGTTGTGCATGCCCCGGAACGTTTAAATCAGTAATTTGGATTTCAGAAGCAACGCGTGCATCCTACAGTTATTGAGCCTATTTTGCCGATCGCTTAACGGCTTTCTCGATCAATTCTATTCGGATTTCGAATCTATATCGATTCGACTCGAATTCGGCTTCTTCTTCACTTTCAAGCATTCACCGAGATTTTTAATAAAACTACATAATTGCAGCGAAAGATATCTTACCAAAAACACGAAACGTAAACAAACCCGATCGCCATAAATCCTGCCAAGAACTCTTACACAATAGCCAATCAGATGCAATTCTCGGGCGTTGCCATTAAAGAATAACAAATAATCGCGATTTCTGTGCCACGTACGTTAGCATAATATATATATAGATTCGACACTATATGGCAGCACATCACATGGCACTTATAAAATTCCATAAATAAATAGTTTAGGAAGAAGAAAGATCATACTTATAGAACATATATCTATAAGATTAAATACGTCCCTTGTTTATAATGCATATATAATTATTCAGACGATGAAATAAGCATTTATTATTTCGTCTGGTATTCTTGCAAGTATTCCATAAACAAAAAATACGCGGTCATGGTCAAATGTACGGAATATTAAAGATCGAAATTAGCTTCAGACTTGCATGCGCGTCGAAGATGCGCCTCAAAGTTCATTTATTCGCCAAAACCCTTGGCTATACAGAGCTTGGCATCAAAAGCGCTGGGACATTGAGTGATTGTGAATTTGCGTGCGGGAAATGCCTGACATTTTTAGAAGTGTACGCCAATCGTTCCACCGACGCTGCGAAGCATGCATCAGAGTTGGTGGACGCAATTTTGAACATTTATTGTAATATTATTGTATGCATTATTATTTACTTGTAAACTACATTGTAAATAAACATTTTATCTTTTTTATTCATGTATTTCGATTGATAAGTTTGCCAGTTTTGCGCTTTTTTTTAATTCAAAAATTTCGATTTCATGCCAAAGATTTTCAAAGAAGAAAGTTAAGCAATTATGAAATGTCAAGAAAAGGATAGCATAAAATTTTTCTGGTATGAATGAGAAATTTTGAAAATTAAAAAAGGGGCCTAATTGCCCGCCTGGTGTTTTTACCTTAATGCGTCACTTGGTCCCATACATTCCTAAACAATAAATGATTGTTACTGTGTACTCTACCTACCCTTAAAGTTTGTACCATGAGTTTAGAAACACCCTGTATATTTTAATTTATAGCAAATTGTTTTTCTGTGAAAGCTTCCTACTGTTTATTGACAATTTTTGCCGGAATCTGGAGCAGAACGAAGGCTCGACGGGCGAAGACCGGCGTTTTTTCTGCTTAACCTGTGTTATTCCTGAACAACTTTTATAACTTTACCTGTAACTGTTAAAAATACTGGACATAGAAATAGAGATTTTAATTTAAATATCGTTAATCATATTTTATAAAGACATGTGAAAAAACTAAGTGTTTCCCGTCAGTGTTCCATTTCTGGAACATGTTATAAATCACGTACAATTTCTTTTTTTTTTTTTTTTTAAGAAAATACCCATAATAGTACTTATGAGTAAGTTTTAATGCGATTTTATCCAATAAATATTTTGTGTTATCTTTCAATTGTAATACGGCGTTTGAAAGGTTAAAACTCACACCGGAATACTGAAGAAATAAATGTTTAAAAAAGTTTAGATATACTTGGCATATTGTTATTTTCTTTTATTGTGGTATTACACACGTCGAATGCTGCTTCAAGCATTCGACGTATTAAATGCTAAGCAAAGAAATATGTACAGAATAAGTCTTTTGGTAGCAGATCAAGAAATTTAGACCTTTTTTCATGTCTGCTAGTGTCGCCCCCTTTTTTATTCAGAAATTCTGAACAAAATTTTTTCTTTATGTAACCACAAAATGCCTCTCATTAATTAAGTCAAAAATAACTATTCCTAATAGATCTCGTTTATAACGAGCCTCCAAAACATTTTAATCATGACAATGTTGTCATTCTTCCAATGAGACGAGAGAAGTTTCCCAAGAGTAAAATTGAGTGAGGAATTAAGTAATGCCCCCTGCCTTGCAATTCTATGGTGAAGTAGGCGGAGTTTCTCTAGAATTACAATTGAGGGAGGAATTCAGTAGCGCCCCTCCCCGTCTGTCCTATAGTGTACGCTGCTAAAATGTAAGGTTTGGTGAGTGGTACTGAATTTTGGTGTCAGGAAAATAAATAGTAGAAGACAGATTTTGGAAAGCGAATTAGTGGGCGGTGAGTGAATGCATTTATATGCTTCTTATATAATTATGAAATCTACTTCTGCAGAATTTATTTACGATCACAAATAAACAATTGTACTTTTAAGGATTTAAAATGACTTTTTAAAATAATAATTAGATTGCGTATCTTGAATTAAGTTCAGTATGGAAATACATGAAAAGTCATCAAAATACATCAGACATGAAAATAAGCACAATTTTTTATAAATATTAGAAAGGTAACATACGGAAAATTCTAGAAAAAATCAATGCAAATTAAAAGCCTGTTTTTATTTATTTATTTATTTATTTTATTAATTTTTTTTTTTTTTTTTGCTATAATGCATCTGAAAATACTGAATATGAATACACCTGAATGTGTGTACGACACTAAAATATATCTTTTGAAAAAAGAAAGACTGTATTTATTATATATATGACTTATCAGTATCTTATTTATATAAGACTTATCAATATCTTATTAATATAAGACTTATCAGTATGATTAAAGTCGATTCTCGTGCATACTTTTCTACCGCATGTTATGATTTTATTATTTTTTTATGTTTACGAAAAAAACAACAACAATCAGCACATTAAAAAAAAAGTTTTAAGATTTTAAACTTGTGTTTGGGCAGCAATGTAGTGAAGGGCATGGTGAGTAAAGGATAAGTACAGGATAGGCTCTCTACCTGATAGCTTCTTTTAATTTTCACTTGGAGATTTTATAGCGGACTTCGTCAAATAGTAAAATAACACAGTGAGAACCTTTCGTTACCGACCGTATCTTCCAGGAAACCGGTTTACGAGTTTTATGAATCGTCGTGTTTTCCGATTGTGTTTATTAAACTCATATGATTAAATAAAAGTTTCATAAATGAATTAAGTTTCGCGCAGAAAAAGTATATAAGTGTAAAAACTTTTATAGCTCGAACTTTTATAATTACGAGAGAGAGGACAATAAATCTTTTTTTTTTAAAGTAAGGTTGAGTATTATTTAATCTGTAGACTAGAGAGTGTAAAAGAAGAGGCTTGAGGGAGAAGTGAAATTTTCAGTGATATAATATGATAATTTAGATTATTACTGTTATTGCTGCTATATTTACTTTTGAAACGAATTTAAATCTTGATAATTTACTGTTATTCGCAAAAACAAATGCGGTGAATATTAAATTTTTTTTTAAGATACGTGTGAATTTAATTTTAGTTCTGTAATAATTATAGCAACAATTGTAATAATTTTCGTGCAAAATTATGTGTGCGTTTTTTTCATTTTTATTATTTTATGGATTTTGTGTAATATAAGAATGTTTATCAATGTCAGACTCCTCATATTAACTGAGTTTAACCGTATTAAAAATACATCTTTTATGGTTGAGACAGAAAATAAATCTTATTTTGAGTTCTTATTGCTACATTACTCTTGTTACAACATTAATTATTTAGATTAACTATTTTCAGTATAAAATTTCATGGAAAAGATTTTCATTATTTTATATTAGCGGGTGGATTAAAACGCTGTTACGTAATGCAGATTCGTTTTTATTAAAATTTTAGCTGCTTTCGAAGATTTAATTTGCCACACATCAATACTAATGTATATGTATATATATATATCTATTTCAAAGGCGGATAACGACCCCTCTTTGAATGATTAATTTTTCTGCATAAGAACGTATTTTAAAAAGTAAATACATATTAAAGAGTATCCCCCTCCCCTTCCCAGAAAAAGAAAAGGAACAAAATCCGCTGAACACTGCAAATATTTTGACAATCATGAAGTGATTTAAAACAAAAATGCATGTAATTTGCAGACCCTTGCCTCGTGTATCAAGCTTTAAGCACCGAAAAGTTTTTAATTTTCTTATATGCGATATATCTTCAACAATAACTAATTGTTCCCACATAAGCTTGTAAAGGATTTTTCAAAGGCTCTTTTATTTATTCTGTTGATAAAATATCTTTACAAATTACTTTTTTTTTAAATTATTATTAAAAATTTCACAACATTTTAGAAATTAACAGAATTTATGACTTTAATCAATGACTTAAAAATACGTCATATTTTTAAAACCGGGATTTATATCATTTAGTTAAAATCAATAACACTATTTCTATAGCAAATTTACATAATATTTAACATGTCTATTTCCTCATCTCCATAAAATTTCTGTAAAAATTGGATTAGAGGTCAAAGACTTATTGTTTTACTTGAGCAATTTTAAACTATAATATTGACGCTCAAAATTCTTCGAATCTAATGAAATATTTCGGATTTTAAAAATCATTCATTTATTTCTATAATCCTGGTTTTAATTTCAAAGTTAATTTTTCAAGAGATAAAATATTTTCCATGACACAGGAAGTTCTTGTTAATTGCATACTAAATTTTTGATTTGATGAAGTATTTTATTTATAAAAAGCTTTTATATATATTCGTATAAAATATGCCACACTTCATTAATATGTTATATCACGAGATACGTGATAAAGTTGAGTTGGAACGGTTTATCCCCATTAAATAAATTTTAATTAACTTTTAAAAATAGAAAGGATGATATAATTTTATAGAAATTCCGCTGTAAGTATCAACAGGTGGAACTTCGCAGTTACTCACAAGAATTATTTCATTAAACAATTTTATCTATAGGTCAAATAAAAAATGTAATTAATTGATGTCATCGCTATGATTATATTATTTAATTATATAGACAAAGTATAAAAATCAAGTGTTGTGTCGTAATTATGAGGGTGAAATTTTGCAAAAAACAATAGAATAACATCCCCAACACTAAGTTAATCATCACACGTTTTTAATATGCAATAAATATATCGCACCCTTTCTTCAAAAGTGCCACAACTCAAAAGTTGGATTTTTGAGTTATAGCTGCCATTCGGCTTTGTTTTCACGCCTCTAACAATCTCCTAAAGTGCTAGATAATGTCCTGAAAATACAGCCAAAAAACGATAGCATCTTCTGAAAAACTGAGTTTTTGAAGTTATGGTACTTTTAAAGCAAGGGTACAATATGTTTTGTGGTTGTACACTTTTAAGAGTCAGTTTCTGAAATATATAGTGGTCCACTGTGTTTGGTAAGTCATTTGGTAAGTCGTTATAAAAGATGTGTATTATATATTTTTTTTCCCTCGACGTTCTTTATACAGGAAAAACTAAAAGATTTAGAGATAAATAAATCCAATGCTTTAAGCAATTAAAAATACACGGTAAGTCAAAATGAATATAGCGATTACAAACGGCTATAACTATTTAATGGAAAATAATTTATCGATAAGATTAATACAGAATGTAGACGGAACTTCAAAATTATGTATGCATACGTCATAGATGTTCTATGTCACTTCCCTTGGTCACACAGACGACATCTAGTCGGTAGTCCAATTCACGCCGTACATTCTGAAGCATTTGTTCAGTTAACGACGCAAGCGCATTACAAATGCGTACTTTGAGTTCTTCAATTGTTTTGGACATGGGAGGCACCCTGTCTTCCACATAACCCCATAGAAAAAAATCGGCCATTTTACCGTCATAATTGACCATTTTTACTAATGAGACGGCCGCAATGAACAGTTTTCTTGTCGTTGCAATGTTTCAAATTTTGCATGCATAAGCTTCCGTTTCACTGCACCTGCGTCTTACGTAAAGAAATTTTCAAGATCCGTCTACATTCTGTGTTAATCTTATTGATAAATTCTTTTCCATTAAATAGTTATAGCTATTTGTAATCGCTATTTTCATTTTGACTTAACCTGTATCTTAATTAACACTCTATTATAACATCAAAAACAAAAATTATAAGTAAATTTTTACTTTTATTTACATTTAAATTCTTGATCATTTGAAACATTGGGAATTCTGACCGTAAAATACACAGCAAAAAAAATTTTTTAATAATATTTATTAGTTTCAAAATAGAAAATTGACCAAATTTTTTTCAAAAAACCAAACTCTACTCGAATCAGGATAACTTTTTAGAAAACATAATTATTTTTACGCCATACTTCGGATGGAAAATATAGGTAGATAAAGTTGATTGCGGATAATTGTTTCAATAACTTTAAACATTGGAGGTACAGAAGATGAAGTGTATTGGGAAATAGAAAAATAATAATTCTTACAGATTTCTATTATGTTTAGGAAAAAATAAATAAATAAATGAATAAATAAAGATTTTATTTTAAGGGAAATTGTAAAATGAGTATTCGAATTCTGGACAGTCACAGTATAAAAAATATAATACATTTTTTTTTTATTTTTAAATATCCACACAATATTTAGTACATCGATTATTTTGCACAATTCTTAATTATTTAAAAAATATAGATATATGTACTTTGCAAACAATTTTCAGAAATTTTGGCCATTATATGTGTTGATCTGAAGTATACAAGCATATAGAAAAATAACAAACTTACATATAAAATTAAATATTTTAACTCTGGACAATCATTGTATTAAAGTATACGATAATATATATATATATATATATATATATATATATATTACATATATATATATATATATACCGGGTGTCCCAAAAAGGACTGACTGATTTTAAAATTCAATAACTTGCAAACGGTGACAGATATTAAAAAAATTCTTGCAGGAGGGTTATGCATAAGGTCAAAAGTTTTATTACAGTGATTTTCAATTTTAGTTCGATTTACAAACAATAGATGGCGCTGTAAGCAATAGTCGCTAAATACAGGCTCGATTTTCGCTCCTTTATCTTGTTCCATGCAGAAAAAGGAGATGGAAATGTATTATCCGGGCCATGAAGTACCAAAAATCGAGCCTGAATTTAGCGTCTATGGATCGCAGCGCCATCTATTGTTTGTAATTCGAACTAAAATTGAAAATCTCTGTAAAAAAACTTTTGACCTTATGCATAACCCTCCTGCAAGAATTTTTTAAATATCTGTCCCCGTTTACAAGTTATTGAATTTTAAAATCAGTCAGTCCTTTTTGGGACACCCGGTATATATATATATATATATATATATATATTACATATATATATATATATATATATATATATATATATATACATGTTTCATAATATAAACAAAATAAGCAAACCTTTTCGCCACTATCCGGGAAGAAATCATATCGATTTTATTTTTTTTTAAACATGGAAACTTACACGATTCTTAATTATTTAAAAAATATAGATATATGTACATTGCAAACAATTTTCAATAAATTTGGCATTTGGCCATTATATGTGTTGATCTGAAATTACGAGAATATAGATATAGAAAATCAACACACTCACATATAAAATTAAATATTTTAACTTCAGACAGTCATGGTATTAAAGTATATGATAAAAATAAAAATATATTTACATGCTTCATAATATGAACAAAATAAGCAAACCTTTTCGCCAATATCCGGCAGGCAAATTATATCGACATTTTTTTTTTTTTTTAACATGGATATTTACACGATTCTTAATTATTTACAATATATATATATCTGTACATTGCGAACGATTTTCAGTAAATTGTGGGTGGTGATCATGAAATACAAGGAAACAAAATAAATAAATAATAATGTTTACAGGTATCATTCTTTTAGACAATCATTAAGACTTCTTTTTTTGTTTGATTTTTTTATTTTCAATATTATGTACTCCATTCATCCCAGAATAGCTTTTGCAGAAGGTTTAGAACACTGGTTGGAAATTATAGAATATTTTTTTCAGAATTTAAAAATATTAATTCGTAAGTCTATTTACCATAATCATATAAATAAATACATCTCTTATAAATAAAAAGTAGATATATGCACGTTCAATTTCTTGGTTATATTTCAAACATTGAGAATTTTTACAATAAAATATACAATAAAAATTATAAAATTAAAATTATGTAAACTTTAAAAATTTTTTTGATAAAGAATTCGTATATGAAGATGAATTGGCCTCATTTGTAAAGTTCCTGGCCATATTTTTTTTAAATAATGGGCAAAAATTTTGCACATATTAACAAGCATATATTTATTATATGCTCGTTTAAGTCACATTCCCACAAAGGGCTTTTTATTAGTGGAATATTAGTGGAGTTTTTTCAGCGAATCGGAAGTATAATATGGAACACAGCAATGAACCATTTTTTACTAAATAAAGAAATCAAAAATCGCACTTTCATTCAAGTTATACCTAAAAAAACACAAGAGTAGAATAGGGAGAGTAGAGAAAGATAAGGATTCTCCGGAGCGAAAGTATGATTCCCAGAAAACAAAGGGGTTTCGACTGTTTGTTACGGCCGTATAAGGGCTCGAGTTTGGACGTGGATAGGACGCAATAGAAAATCCAATAATAATGATCCACCTCATGCTCTTTGTTATGATTTATAAAATTTTTTAAGTGTTTCAATCAACATGGGATAAATATGCCAGTAATGGACACCCTTCAAGGTTATTTATTTATAAGAAGAATGACTAATTAAGATTCAGATATTATTATTTTTTTCATAACTTGCCCTTGAATTTCTTTTAACAAAAAGTTGTTTTTAATTAATTTCATATGATTAATAAAATTTTTAATGTTAAACCAGATTATTATTTTTTCAACTCTTCCTAGGATATTTTATAATCTAGAAATGAATCGAATCGAACTACTTAGGAAACAGAGAATATTATTCAAACGCATAGAAAATAAAGGGGCTAGTGATTGCAGTTGGTCGATTTCTTAAGAAATCAATCAAATAGTCGGCAGTTGCAGTTTTGTATTATGCAGAGAGAAAAAAAGGAAACCGTTTTCCAAGTATTAAATTTTATATAAGACAGATAACATTGGATAGTTTCATTTTATTAGTAGATATATATAAATAATGCATAAAAACACATTCACGACCGCATGTTTTCGTCTTTCTAACAGTAACACCCGCTATGGTTGTTACCCTTGCACATCGCTGTAGTTAAATAAATAAATATATATATATATATATATATATATATATTTTTATTCGTTTACGTTTCCATTACTAATGGATGTAGATAGTAATTATACTATTTCTCATCTATGTAATATTTATATTCATAGTATATTAAATGTACAAATGCGAATACTGTACATATTTTTGAAAAAATAAATAACATAGAAAATAAAAAGAAACGCCCGTAGGCGGAGTTACACATATCCAAATAACATGGAATCACGTCAGGGTCGGAGATGAGTTAAACATAGACATTTCAACGGTTTAGAAAGTCTTGCCTGGGTTTTGTATTGCCTACTGCAATATGAACGACTTGTACGGAGGTTTTTCAACAGTTCATCCTCCCGTTGTGTTTATGTTAACTGAAATTTTCTAACACAATACCTTTTGTAAAAATACGGTGTAAGATTTAAATATTTTCTCTTTTGAAAGAAAGCTACTTTTTGCTTAACCCCTTAATTCTCGCTCCCGTCATATTCTCGGGCTGTGTCTTTTACTCAAATTGTTTGATTCCCACCAGTTTTATAAAATAGTGAAATTGGCTATATTTTAGTATCGTTTTTACTGTCATTAAATAAGGTGAATGTTTCTTTTTCATAAAAGTGGTGCCAATAAGCAATTTGAATTAATCAACCGTAATTTAATTCGAGCGTTAAGGGGTTAAGGCTGTTCTCAATTGTTCTGCTCAACAAGCGCAAAACGTTTTGACACATTTACAAATTTATTTTTTAACGGAAAGATATAAATTTGGAAAGCCTGACCATGGAAGGGATTTGGAATCTAACTGTGTTTTCCCTTTTTTGATCAATCCTAATCCAATACCTATTGAGTTATAAGCGATTTTGATCACGTGACTCGGCATTTTTCTCCTCTTACTGACTCGATTTTCTTCTATTTTTCGGAAGTTCAGTTCAAAATGCCAACTTTGACAGTATTGATCTAAAGATCTATTGCGTTTACAAGAAAACGGAAAAAAGAATTCGATGACATAGTTTTTGAATAACAACACCTTCTAGTTTTGTGCGTTTCCAAACGAAAATGAATTAAAACTTATGTCAGAAAGTTGACCCTTTGAATTTGAGAACAGCCTTAACCCCTTAAATCTCGCTCCCGTGATATTCACGGGCTGTGTCTTTTATTCAGTTTGTTTGATTCCCATCAGTTTTATATAATAGTGTAATTGGCTTTATTATGGTATCATTTTACCTGTCATTAAATAAGGTAAATATCTCTTTTTCAAAAAAGTGGTGCTAATAATCAATTTGAATTTTTAAACTGCAATTTAATGTGACCATTAAGGGGTTAAGAAGAATTGAGTTTCAGTAAAAAAAACCAGTTAAAAATGTTCTTTGAAATTAACAGTTGAATAAACGGTCAAGTGCGAGTATTATTCGAGCCCAGAGGATTCCGTACAATAAATATATGAATTATGAACTATATTATTTAAAAAAATCGTTACTAAAAGAATAATAAGACTTTGTAAAAACTATACAATGTAGGTTTGGGTATAGCTGTATATACTAGAAAAGTATGAATGGGTATACCATACAAATTCAAAGAGATATGAGGCCTAAATAATATCAAATATTGCTATTCTGTATAACTCTTTTTTTAATCTTAACCGTCTTTAATTCAATTTAGCAAAGCAATTCCATTGCTAAAGTGTTAAAATTAATGAATGACACCGGAATTTGAAAACAAATTTGTTTGTAAATAAGAAAAAGCTATATTTCAGTCACACATTAAACCGAAATTATTTGTACCAAAATTTTGGTGCCAATGTGGCATTTGGGAATTAAAATTAAGTGGTTTCATAAACATACCACCGCCCCTCAAGGGGTTAACCTAATCTGTTTATAATGAACTTAATTCGGTAATGACAACAAAAGTAATACATATTTAAACTGCATTGGGCATTTCATAAAATTAAATTGAGCGTGGTAATAATCTTTTCTTTTTGCAGTGTAGCTAAAACAAAACCCTTGTTCAATGTTTAAACTTAGCATTGTGCAAAGCAAGCTTCAAAAGGAAGTCGCAAAGTTTCAACGCCGCCTTAGTCCGTGCCGCGTTTTCCCAATTAGATTCTTAATTAAACTTTAAAGACACGGAAGGCGTATTGAGAAAGCCACTCAATGCAAACTAGTCGCGAATCCATAGTATTTATTTGATTAATTATAAATAGTATGTTTTTAACCATTTGACGTTTATTGATTTTATACTGCTATTGGGCATTTCATTACACAAATATATCATTAAAAGTTGTTATCTGGGCTTTAAAAGCCGATGTACGCCTTCCCTCTCGTTATGCATGTCCCGTCCGTGTCTTTAAAGGTTAATATCTCGGACAATTACCGACGATTTCTTTCGCAAATCCTTATCAACAATGCCTTTATACTTCTGCCACGATAGGTATCTCCAGCGCTCCTCAACACATTTGCTGAGTGCCTGCAAATTGAAAGTTGTGTGTAACGAAAAAATGCGATTTTCTCAAAAACTATGTGACCTAGGGTAATCGCTATGATTTTCTTGCAAGGTTTAAATAAACATCTACTACCTCTAATTTTTTTCATAATTTTAGTTTCGGTAAATTCGGAAATAGATGGGGGAAGGGGACATATTTTTGCACTACATTTTCGACAATACCTCTGAAAATATCATACCTAAAATTAAACTATATTTTTGAGTTCAGCGTCACGAAAGCTTTCACATGATACCCCACATGATATACAAAGAAAATATTTTTTTCTTCAAGTAACTTAATTAGCCCCTCTACATTTTTCCTAAATATATTTGTGAATGTTTAATAATCTGTAAATATGTGGGTCAGTACTCTTTATTACTTTCCCCATTTTGAACTTTCCACGTTCTATAATTTACGAGTAAAATGGCTGTGACAGACAGACACGGAAGTGATCTTATAATGGTTCCGTTTTTATTTTTTAAGTACGGAAACCTAAAAAATGTTAATATTTCTATATTTGAACACGGAAGAGTTTCTATTGAACTTCAATTAAGAGAAAGTAGGGTGTAATTTACAGTCAGATGAAACCAGATACCTCTGTTTTGATACAATTTCTGCCATCTTCTAGCGAATAATATTTTAAATACACGGTTCTAAGCAAGAAAAAAAGTCTCCATTACGGTATCTCCAGACTGGCACTTGTGTAGCTTCTGTGTTGAAAAGTTCATTTATTTTATTTGTTTGTTTTTATGCATTCTAAAATGGAAACTTCTTTCCATTCTGTGGCCCCACCAGTAGCCGAGAGGTTCTGCTCTCGAAGCTGGCAGACGGGAGGTGCTGGGTTCGAAATATCCGTCGTGTTGATAATTGGCCGTCATAAACACAACCAACCTTACCATTTTGTGTGCACGTGGATTCATTTTCCACAATCAAATTGTTGGTAGCAATTGCATGACTTGTTGGGAGATTCTGATTCTCTAAGGGTAAGACTGGATATCCCATGCGAGATAATACCGGCATTTGAACAATAAAACATGAAGAGTCGGTAACCAATGCTTGAAGAAAATATAGTCAAATCATATAGTTTTTTTAAGCTGTTTATATAACGTTAGAAAAAAAACTAAAAAAAAAAACAAAAAAAAAACAAGTATAAAACTAACAAGTCTTTTAAAAATATTATAATTTATTGGAATGCGAGAAAAACGGAAAAGAAAAGAAAAAAAATGCATACATTTTGAGATATCTTCAGATTGCACGTATTGTAAACTTTGGAAAGTTCCAGAATAAGGATGTGTCGATGCAGCACCATTTAACTGATCAAAATTATGGCTTGAGTTACACAATGCTTAAAAAAATAGAAATAAACATCCAAATAAAATTATAAAAATGGCTTGCGTAATATGATAGAATACGTGAAAAATTAAATGTTGGCAGTTCAAATCATTGCATCAAATATCATGCATTCTTAAAATATTTTCATATTTGTTTTGAAAGTGACTAGAATAGAGTCGAAACATGTATACAGTCGAATACAACTAATTTTACTCGTTTTAAAGTCTTTTAGCATCTTTTAGCAATTAAAAGTACTATCATAATAAATAATTTAAATATTGTTTACTTCAATAATGAATATCATATTGTTAAAATATCATTTTAGAAAGACAAAAAAAAAAAATCAATTTATTAAATAATTAGATTATACAAAGAATGCATATATATAAAATATATAAACATTAACATGTACTTCTGTATAAATAATTGTTATTATTGAATATTGTTAATGATTTTAATATATTTATAAGGATAATAAGGAATTCGTTATTTAGTTATTTTAGACTAAACATTTTTACTCTTTTACTTCGGGCTAGGACTTGAGCCAGTATTTATATTCCATCGAAACTCAGTTTACATATCTTTTTTCCCTTTTAGTGGATTTCACCGAGTTTAAACATGTAGCAGTGATTATTGATACTAATGGAATACAAAAAAAAAAAAAAAACTTCCCTCGGACGCATACTTCTCGATTCGTAGTCAAAGAGTTAATATTAGCAGTCATTTTTTAAAGAACTTAAAATATTAGATTGAAAATAAAACACTTTATTAAAAGACCAAATTAATAAAAAATAAAATAACTTAATTAATTGATTAATTTATTTCATATTTGTGAATTTTACTGATTTTATCCATTCAAATCAATTTATTTCGTCATCTGCTGACAGAAAATACATGCAGTAGTATGAGTAATCTATCCTCAATAAACGTTAATAAATTTTCTCTGCACATGCTTCTTACAAATATTCTGTGTTTTTTTATGTTATCTTATTGGAATATGTGTTGATACAGACATAATTTTTTAAATGCATACAAACTATATATATTTTAATGTAAAACGGACACCATAAAATAATAGTAATAAAATGTATATATATATAATGTGAAGCAATTTTTCTAAGTCAGATTTAAACAAAGTAAAAGTTCGTAAAAAAGTGTCAGCCGAACCCGGTCGATATATGTTATTTGTAATCAATTTCGTTCACCGGACCACGGCCGAACTCATTTCTCTTCGAGCGACCGTAACAAAAAGTCGAAAACCCTTTGCTTTCGACGCGAGGTTTCAGGTTTTCGATGCGGAGAAGTGTAGGGGGCTCTTGTACTCACTGCGGCTAATGAAGAATTCCCTCATCTTTGCCATGCACTCTTGTGTTTACTTCGGTATAAGCTGAAATTGCGTTTTTTTAATTTTTTTAGTAAAAAATGGCTTATTGCTGTGTTCCATACTGAAATTCCGATTCTCCGAAAACGATTTCAGAAATATCTTTTCATGAATTCCCTTTAAATTTGGTGTGCATATTGTTGAAAGAAAAAAAAAAAAGACTTGTTGATTTTCTAAAATATTGAAACCTGAAGAAAAAAAATAGCATTATACATTTATTATTATTATTAGTTTTTTTGTTTCCCTGTATTTCATGATCAGCACCTACAATATTTAAATTTACTGGAAATAGCTCGCAATGTACATATATATATGTATCCTATATATATAAAATCCTAAAGAAAGGAATTTATGAAACGGATTTCATGAACGACTGAAATGTAACGAATTTATGAAACGATTCTATGAAACAACTGATTATGTTTCATGGCGATTTCTCCTAAAATACGGAATACTTTTCGATGAAATTTACTCCAAAAATCCGTATTGATCCGCAGATCTAAAAACTGGTATTAGAGTTTTTAAATTCGAATTAGTTTTCGAAATATTAATTTTTTTCTAATTTTATATACTTTTCTCTAATGATGGCAACTCAAATTTAGTCATAACATATATTTTTTTTTTCATATTTTAGAAAAGGTTATTATTTTAAACTAATTTGGCGAAAAGTTTGGCTTCACTTAAATGTATGCTAAAAAATGTATCATGTTACTTTTATTCATAATTCAATTTGTATTTCATTATCATTTTATTTAATACAAAACTTTCATTTAAAACTGAAACATTTAAAATAAATGGCTTTCACTTCTTTCCCTTTTTTTAAACGAAACGAAAAGAAAAATATTAGGCACACATGTCATATACGCAACGCTGTACCTAATTAGTGACAAAATGGCGTTTTTTGCCTGACATGGTAACCCGGCTATTATTGCTTATTTATTAACAAATGTTTATTGGAATTTAACTTATTTTCATTTGCAAAAAATGTAATAAATTGTTTTGTTCTATAGTTATTAATTAAACTTTTTTTTATTTATTGTTATTTCATTTTAAAAATAACAGAAAATAATTTAAAAATACATATGTTACTGGGATTCAAAAACGAGGTTTTCGCCAAATTGTCGTAAAAAAAAAAAAAAAAAAAAAAAAAAGACCGCCAGCATGACAATACAACAAATCATGACATTTAATTTCAGCTTCAAAGCAATGTTTTAATGGTAACTAATTCTCCCGTCGACCAATTTCGCCAAATTATACAAATTGAGATAATTTTTTATTTTAAATAACGAAAGGACAAATAAATTAGTATAACATTAATATAAAATACAAATAAAACGTCGAAATAAAAATCACTTGATGGCGTAAACACGTGTAACTTCCTTAAAGTCAAGTAAATGTGACATTTACCGATCAACCATTCTTGGCATTTAATCTTATAGTTTGGCGATAGATTTTAGATATAACAGGCAACAGATTGTGAATTGAACACGAAAACAACCATTGGATGTCTTAACAGCAACTGATTCTGCCTTAGATTTTTAGAATCAAAGGAAATTGAATGGAAACCCGTTTACAGGGAGATCGCTACAGGTTTTTTCAGTATAATTCAATCCTCTCTAATCTTTTTAAAAGCGATCAGATTAGCGTGCTTTCAGATTCTGCAGTGTCTGAACGGCGGTTGGCTAGCATAGCTTGCAGGAGGCAGATCCCCCTAGTATATATATATTTTCTAAATAATTAAGAATACCGTAAATATCCATTCATTTTTTTTTAACCCCATAATTCTCGCTCCCGTCATATTCACGGGATATGTCTTTTACTCAGATTGCTTGATTACCACCAGTTTTATAAAATAGCGTAATTGTCTTTATTATGGTATCATTTTACCTGTCATTAAATAAGGTGAATATTTCTTTTTCAAAAAAGTGGTGCCAATAAGCAATTTGAAGTTTTAAACCGTAATTTAATTCGAGCGTTAGGGGTTAAAGAAAAAAATCGATATGATTTGACTGTCGGATATTAGCGAAAAGGCTTGCTTATTTTGTAGATATTATGAAACATGTAAATATATTTTTATTTTTATCGTATACTTTTATACCATGCCTGTTCAGAATTAGAATATTTAATTTTATATGTAATTTTTCTAAATGCTTGTATATTTAGAAAAATTTAGGATTAGCACATATAAAAGTTCAATTTATTGAAAATCGTTCGCAATGTACATATATATATATTTTTCTAAATAATTAACAAGGTTCGTACGGGTTCTTGAATTTCCAGACTAAGAAATTCTTCGGTACCAGTACTTCCTCATGGAAAGATCTCTCTTTAAATAAGACGAAAGGGTCTAGCCGCATAAGCATAACAAAAAGGCCCCCCACGGCCGATGTTTGAAATAACAGAAATTTTCCAACTTTTGCCGACACCCCTTTGGCCATTCTTTCATACTAGGACTTCCCTCAGAGGGATTAGTCTGAGCGATATTGCAAAGAACATAGATTTAATAATAACGGGTGGAAGCAAAGAAAATTAGATGTTATCTTTAATTGTCAATATATTGCGATAAATTGAAATGATGAAAATAAACGAATCGTAGAATTACAAAATCTTATATATAAATTCGTATACACTGTTTAAAAAAGTGGGAAAACAAACCATGCAAGACAGCCATGCAAGGATATAAAATTGAAAGTATGCAATATATTAAAAGTAAAATTGAAAATGAAACACTAAATTATCTTATATCAGAATTTTAACTGTATAAAATGCTGTCAAGAGCATAATCAGACGCTTCGCACCAATTTGAGTAATTTTAAATGACAAATATACGAAGTTTGAAAAGAATGGACTGTACTGTATATGGTGTGTGCTCCCTCGGCATAGTTAATATTGTACAATATCTGTTTTGCACGGATGCAATGAGGTTGTCGATAAGAATTAAGGAATTCTCTCTTCAAAATCTGATATAGTAAAAAGTACCGAACACATCAACAGTGGCATGCAATACGTCGAAAGAGTGTGTTTTAGATATGCTCGATTGGATTTAAAGGATGAGTGTATGCTGTCCATTACATGCACTGTATTGTTTTTTTTTCAGACATATTCTGCACAAGTTGAGCTGTATTTAGCACGTATTAAATAAAAGAAATCGGCAATGATTTCAGCATAAAGTATGACACAAGATCTGGATATATCGTCAGCATAACCTTTGAGCTGTCAAATTGTCATTTGAAGAAATTTACAAATCCATACATATTTTTTCAGCAAATCATGTAAGCTAAAATACGCCAATATGAATCCGATTATGAAATTTTACCAGAATAAGTTAATATATAAAAAATCTACTAATGACAATTGAGAATATGACCTTGTGATAAAATGCCTAAAAAAATGAATCCGAAAAAAAATTCATATCAAATGTAAAACGGCAGCATTATGAAATATTTAAAGTTTCTATACCTAATAATTCCAAATTAATGGTAATTGAGAACGCTTTCCTTTCATTTTAACTTTTTAAATTTTAATTTTTTTAGAAACCATTCATAAAAAGTATTTACATCTTATAAGTAACCACCACACCGAATTTAAATTTCTAACACCAATCAATATCACAGAATCGCAATTTAAAAATTTTTTTGCTCCTGCAGCAATGTAGGTTGTTGCACTGACATAAAATATAGTCTTTTTTTCGGAGCAGATATGGCCACGAACATTTTTTTAAGTTGGCTATGTAGTTTGAGAGATAACACCTCACAAACGCACAAACATTAATAATATTATACATTTTATAATATCATAACGCTTTATATTATTAGCATAGATGTACAGATACAGAAGCCATTTATATGTTACAAACTAAAGTGCCCGACGTTGCCTAGAATTTGAAGAATGTTTCTTCTGAAAAATCAATTTTAAAATTTAACATACAACATAAAACAAACATAAAAAAGCAGTCGAAGTGTTGTACACATGAATCAAATGGAAACACAATTTAAAAATGTATAAATGTACATAACAGACGCAAAATAATGCAGCTATAAATGAACTTATTTCAATGCATCTTTGGTGCAATTATGTTAAAATACGCCAATATTTTCATAATCGGGTTTTTATCATGCTTCAGTACGTTTTTTCACACTCATATGACGTTATACTATATCCACCACGTCCTTTATATTTCCAATACGACGTAATATTTTCCTTTTTCACATGGAAACCTTGAAATAGAAAAGTTATGAAGTTATATTCACTTTCATTTAAATTCGTCAAACTGTTTATTTCATTTTCATTTTTCACACGAATATCTTGCAATAGAAAAGTTATGACGTTAATATTCACCTTTTTTTAAATTCGGCAAACTATTTATTTCATTTTCATTTTCACGTGGAAATCTTGCAGTAGAAAATTAATTGTTGTAGTAAGAATTTTATTGTGTATTTTAATTGTTGGCAACTGCTGTAACGAAAAATGTTTAAATTTGATAAGAAATTACTGTTAAAATTGTGTTTTTTTATTAATTAAAAATTAACTAAAAATTATTTCGATTCCAGATTTCTTTAGTTGCCTCGGCCGTGTTTTAATACACATGTACTTATCTTTTCACAATTCTGGCTTCCAAACTGTAGATTTGTATAGAATTTCAAACAGACAGATTGACAAATTTTCATTTTTATATATTAGATTATATACAAACATAAATAACTTATCTAATACGTGTTAGCAGATGCATTTTTAAATATATATATATATATATATAACCAATAATTAAACATAACCTACCACCATGAAAAACCGTAATATTATGAATTAAAGCTGTAAGTATATATAAAAAAAAAGATTAAATTATTTATAAGAATTATTATGGAAGAAAAATAAGAAAGTGGACACCGACAAATAATGGAAATGCTTATATATTGAATTACGTTTTCAAGGGCACAGAATTCAATGATATAAGCAATATGGTTGTTTTCTGTGGGAAAAATAAGCTAAAGCTAAAAGTTATTTTCCCCTGTGCCCTAACAACCATTAAAATCAAGTGAATTGATTAAAAATGAAAACAGAATAGAAACAAATAATATGAATTGGAAAAAACAATAAAACCCATTTAAATATTTATAGGATATAAAATGAAATAATAAACACCATACCGATTAATATTTTAGAATAAATCCACGCTCACATGGCACCCATATCGTAAAGATTAAGGTTAATAAAACAGTTAAGAAATCACAGTAATTGATACCATAGGATGCAGTTAATACATATTGAAATAAATGTTAAATAACTTTTAATATAATATAAAATAATATAAATAGAAAGTAATTACATAATTAAAATGCACTATTAAATTAATTAAAAACCGTTAAACAATATCGTCAAAATTTAGCTAAAAATTCCCCCTGGTGTAGTAAATTATAACTGAAATGTAGCTGGAAGAAGTAAATCTAGAACTTATCGAAAAAAAAAACACAAATTGTGGTGCTGCCATCTAGTATTACATTTATGATTTAATTGTCAAAAGACTTGCTTCAGTTGTAAGCAATTGAATGTAACAATTGTTTTATTAACAGCAAAACCAAAAATATCCTTATATATAGATAATTATAAACTGAATATAAACCACACAATGTATTTTAAAAAAAAAACTATTGTTAATAAAATTTAAAAAGCATACAAAATATTCTATTAGCAAATTTATTTAAACTACACTAAGAATTTAAATAATTCTAGAACATCGATAAAATATAGCATATAGCTATATGCTATAAAACAGAATAAATTCATTAATAATTAATATAAATAATTATTAAAAATATAAAAATCTTTAGTAAAAACTATTATATATAAGATAATTATAAAATGAACGGGAAATAAAAAACATATGGTAGTATAAAGAAGGTGAACTGATACTTAAATTCCAATTACCTAAAAAGCACAAATATAGTGTGTGGATTATTTTATACATCCATAAACATCCTAAAAGTATGAATGTGGGACATTCAAAAACAATAAACCGATAATAAATTATATAACACTAGGTGAAAATAAATAAATATTAAAATATTAATAAGAATAGAGGAATAATAATAAATATAATTACCCAATTTTAATCCATACAGTATAACTTTATTTATATTAAATATACTTATATGTATATTAATCACTATAAAAATGGCATACTATTAGTAATTAATATGATATTGTCCTTATTAAATTAAAATTTATAACAAATGATTGTAAATAATATTAAACAATAATAAAGCTAATAATTAATGAAATTCACCAATTACATATAAAATATCAAATCAACATCCTTATAAAATACGTATTAAAAATATAGTAATAATACAAAAGCCCCCCCTTTTTTTATATATAAATTAACCATTGCGTATTATCCAGACAACACCACCCTCCTCCGTACTCTAACATCTACCCACCCATCCATCCTATAATAATTTTTTTATGTTATTTTACAATTTTTATTTTTTATAGAGATTTTTTTTTTTATAATTTTTTTGTAATTTTGTTTACGCATGTGTTAATTTGTTTTAAAAGATCATGTAAGAAAAATACTAATTGTATATTAATGAATATATGAATTTTTTTGGAAAACCATGATTTAATGCATCATAAATAGTTTTTTAATATTATTATTAATTAGAGGAGAAGAACATAAACATTTTATTCTATATAAATGATTAAGTATTATATTTCGAAATTATATATAAACCAGTATAATACATATTCTGTTTTATTTTCATAGTCAATTATATGATTTGACAAAAAATCTCACTTTCTTAACACCGAATGTCGTGCTTTTTTACAAAAAAGCCAAAGTCCAATAACAGCAAAGTACCATGAAAATCATTAAATGCATGGTAATAAGGTATTTAGAATGCGACATTTACGATCAACCATTATTGGCATTCAATCTTATAGTTTGGAGATAGATTTTTGGTCGACGGTATAACTATGTAGTGCCAAATACTGTACTGCAATTTAACTTAATCTTCTCTTTTCTACTATTTTAAGATTTTTAAATCTAAACATCGCAAATTTTCAATTTTTATATCGTCGTATTGGGTAGAAAAGGTACTTTTAAATGTAATTTGGTTGAAAACTGCATCTCAATTTATTTTTGAAACATGAATTTTTTGTAGTTTTTAGCGTCATTTGTTTAATTTTAGCAACTCAAGTACTCCATTTCTGTAGAAAGTAGGAGGGAAATAATTGGGAAATAGTAATTATACCTTTTTGTTGCCTTTTTTCCTTAACTTTAAAAATATATAATTAAAATACGTGCTATTTTGAAAAAATATAAATAAATGATTTCTGATAAAATGTGGAGCTATTATAGACGACATCTCTTTTTTTGGATTTGTGTATTATTCATCGATATCCTCAGAGATAGTCAGTCCTATGCGTACTTTACTGTAGAAGTTCTTTAAGATTGGATCGTAAATAAAGAATTCTTCAGCGGATACGGATGACATCATTCTGTACAAAATAAAAGCGTGTGTTTTAAGTCTTAAAACTGAAATATGTTTTGTACTATCTATATTTAAATATTTTGTTTGCCATCGGAGGTGACACTAAATCCTGAAAAAAACAGACTTCCCGTTTTCCAGCTTTTTTCAAAGTTTGTGCAATTTCGGCCTCAAAAAGTCAGATTTGTTGCAAAAAGATATAAATAGCTATGAAAACAAACTTGATGAACGTTTATGCTTATTTTTACAAGTAAATATGGCACAGACGTCATAAATGCACAGAGGTACCTAATTGGCGTCAAAGTGGCGTTACTTTGCCCGACATGGTAACAAGTGGCGGCTCGTAACTGTCATATTTTGGGGCATTAAATGCATGGCGGGAAGTATTCTTTTCTTACCATTATTTTTTGAAAGAAGTCATTACTTTGTTTAATGGTCAAATATTCCGCCAACAAATATGCCAAAGATTTTTTTTTAAAGCAACAGTGGTAAGAGAAGAATAAATTTGGCAGCTATGGATTTAGTGCCCCCCAAAATCGTGCCACCACTGATGTAACCATATATAACGTTATTATAATTTTTTTTTCTATAATTATATCATTTATTGATTGTTATTTCCTTTTAAAAATAATAGAAAATGTCTTGTTTATCACTTTATTTTGTTTTCATATTGAAATATAAAATAACGTGCAATTATAACACGTTATATGTAACTGGTATTCGAAAACGACGTTTTCGCAAAACTGGCATAAAAAATCACGCCAAATTTTGGAGCGTATATGGCATCTGTGACATAAATATAAACATTTTATTTATATATATAATATCATTTCTTTTTATATACAATTTACTTTTGAATGTATATAAAAATAGTTAAGTGGCTTGTTTAGACAAAATAAATTTTATAAATCTTTAAAAAATTGCTTGAGTATATGAAACAATGAATAAGTTGCACGAAAATATGCATAAAAAGCTTATTTGACTCACCAAACCCATTTTCTCTACCTCACAAAGGCCCTTATACAGGAAAAGTACCAAGTTCATTTTTAAAGACTAAAAAGAAATTAATATAAATGGAAATTGTTTTTTTTATCATACTTTCATTAAAATTCACAAAAATTTAGAAAATATATATGTTTTTAAATGCACTAAATAGTAGAAATGTCTTGAAAAAAAACCCTTAAATGCACGGAGTTTAAATTTAATTCGGTAAGTTCAATTATGGAAGATAAAAGGATTTAAATGGGAATTTTGCCAAATTAGCCAGTTATGTCCAAGTTGGATTCATATATAAAAACTTTCTTGTTGCCAAATTTCGCGATATTTCGCCACATTGGCCAAAGTTTGGCGATACCCTGGTAACCCTGTCATTAGTACTTTTCAACAAATACTCATTGTTGAAGCTAATGCTGATTTCTCTATAGAAAATCAAACGTAACCATTAATTCACCACCACCCCCTAACATTGTCCCCTTAGGGATCGAATTTTAAAAAATCAATGTCCAATTCATGTATTGCCCTCAGGAATGCATAGATATTCCAAATTTCAAAACTCTATGTCAACAGGAAGTGGGTGAAAAATGAATCACAAAATTTGAGTGCCACAGACAAATATAATTGTGAGTTAAAAGAAAGCATGTAAAAAACAAGTGAATATGTGTGATCACAGGTCGCAGAGAGGGTTTCGTTTAATATTCCTTTCAAAACACTTTATCCTTTTGAAAAATCTGTTAGTTCCACATTTCGCAACCAGGGGCGCGCTCTATTCTAAATAAACCTCTATCTGAACGAAACTCCGTTTTATATACTATCCGTAGACATTAGTCGAGGGGATTGGGCCGATAGCACCCGAGATAAGTAGGCGCCCCTGGGGTAAAAAGTGGAACTGAAATATGCAAGTCTATGATTTATAATATGAAAGAATCGTCAAATGTGTGTCGGCAAAAGTTGGAAAAGTGCTCCCCTGGTGAAAAGGGCGAGGTTAGAAAAATTGCTTAAAATACACAAGTTAGAGCCCGGAGGAGTAAATAATATAAGACTTTTTGAAAATTTTAGGATTTGCCGTGTGGTTTGAGGTATTCAGCTATACGTATGCAAAAATTCGTGTCTCGAACTTAATTAGGGGCTCTCTTAGAAATAATTGCTTAAAATACATATGTAGTTGCTCAATGGGTTAAACGTAAGACTTTTTCAAGATTTTAAGATTTCTTGCTTGGACTCAGGTGTTCTCCTATAAGTATGCAAAATTTCAAATCTCCAATTCAATAAGGGGTTCAGTTAGAAAGAATTGCTTAAAATACGCATGTGGGAGCTCAAAAGATTAAATGAACGATTTTTTAAAAAATTTATGATTTGTCGTATGATGTGTGGTGTTCAGCTATAAGTATGCAAAATTTCACGCCTCCAACCTAATTAGGGGTTCATTTAGAAAGAATTGTTTAAAATACACATGTTGGAGACCAAAGTGTTAAATGGACGGTTATTTAAAATTTTATGGTTGGTCATTTGATGTGAGGTGTTCAGCTATAAGTATGCAAAATTTCACGCCTCCAACCTAATTAGGGCTCACTTAGAAAGAATTGTTTAAAATATACATGTGAGAGCCCAAAGGGTTAAAAGAAGGACTTTATCAAAATTTTATAGTTTGTCATTTGATGTGAGGTGTTCAGCTATAAGTATGCAAAATTTCACGCCTCCAACCTAATTAGGACTCAATTGGAAAGAATTGTTTAAAATACACATGTGGAAGCCCAAAGGGTTAAATGAACAACTTTATCAAAATTTTATAGTTAGTAATTTGATGTGAGATGTTCAGCTGTGAGATGTTCAGTATGCAAAATTTCACGCCTCCAACCTAATTAGGACTCAATTAGAAAGAATTGTTTAAATTACACATGAGGAGCCCAAAGGGTTAAATGTACCACTCTTTCAAAATTTTATAGTTTGTCATTTGATGTGAGGTGTTCAGCTATAAGTATGCAAAATTTCACTCCTCCAACCTAATTAGGGCTCACTTAGAAAGAATTGTTTAAAATACACATGTGGGAGCCCAAAGGGTTAAATGAACGATTTTATCAAAATTTTATATTTTGTCATTTGATGTGAGGTGTTCAACTATAAGCATGCAAAATTTCACGCCTCCAACTTAATTAGGGCTCACTTAGAAAGAATTGTTTAAAATACACATGTGGGAGCCCAAATGGTTAAATGAACGACTTTATCAAAATTTTATAGTTTGCCATTTGATGTGAAGTAATCAGCTATAAGTATGCAAAATTTCACGCCTCCAACCTAATTAGGACTGAATTGGAAAGAATTGTTTAAAATACACATGTGGAGCCCAAAGGGTTAAATGTACGACTTTTTCAAAATTTTATGATTTGTCGTATGATATGTGGTGTTCAGCTATAAGTATGCAAAATTTCAAGTCTCCAACATGTATACTTTCTGAGAACGGGCTCTGTGACAGACGGACAGACGGACAGAGGAGCGAGACGAATAGGGTTTTGTCAGATGACCGAAACCCTAAAAAATAAAGAAAATAAGAAGAAATGATGCTATAAAGCAAAATATTTTATTAAACATCATATAATTGGTTCTAATTTTCACACGCGAAATATAAAATATGCTTTTGACGATTAAAAAATGCTGTTGATTAAATATCGCAAAATCTCAAATCAAAGTTTTATGCTTTTTTTTCATTTAAATGGAAAAACAAACAGATTTCTTTTCCTGTTTGATTAAATTTAATTATGTTTTATGGCACTTCATTATTACTGCGTGCGTTTTTTTTTTTTTTTTATTACTATTTGCCCCATGTGTTCAAACCAGTTGTTTACGAAAACATCTACCGGTGAAAGTGACGCACATAAATATCTGTGACGTATGCAGATAAAATGTGCTTTTTTAACAGTTTTTTTAATATAATTTTTAAACGATTTGGAACTAATTTTTCATAGTCGGTTCATTCAGTAGGTGACTCTTTTAGGTACCTTTTGGTGCAATCAGAAACGAAATCCGACAAATATTTTTTGAGTTACGCTTGACGAAAGGTTTTTATTAGGCTTTTTTTTTTTTTTTAGTAGGACATGGCGTAATATCCATCGTAGCTATTAAGTGACCAGACAGTAATATTGCGCTGAGTATTAGCCTTCGCTTCGCTCAGACAATTAACAGGGTTCGTACGGGTCATTGAATTTCCAGACTAAGAAATTCTTCGGTACCAGTACTTCCTTATGGAAAGATCTCTCTTTAAATAAGACGAAATTTCGTCTGTTTAAACTAGATTTATTTTTCTATAAAAAAATACTGACATTTGCCCTTGAAAATAACGGTACCCGTACGAATACTGAATTCAGAATCGTGTAAATATCCATGTTTTGAAAAAGAAAAGAAAAAAAAATCGATATGAGTTAATTGCCGGTTATTGGCGAAAAGGCTCTCTTATTTTGTTGATATTATGAAACATGCAAATATACTTTTAATTTTATCATATAGTTTTATACTATGTCAGAATACTGTGTCAGAATTAGAATATTGAATTTTATATATAATTTTGTTATTTTTCTATATTCTTGTATATTTAAGATTAGCACATATAAAGGTTAAATTTATTGAAAATCGTTCGCAATGAACATATACATACAAGGTGCGAAGGAAAGTCCCTTTAACCTGAAAATACTTGCGAACGGAGAGAGCTACCCTTGCAAGTGAGGCAACGGTACAGTAAAGCGACTACGCCCGATTTAATGCAAATGACAGCAATACTCCTAGTGGGGAAATTTGTAAGATATCCACTGCAAATCGAAAATGAAAAGAGATAGAGCAAAATTCCCAGTTAGAAAGCTTTAAAGCATCAATTAATTAGAAGAATACGACATTTGATTTACATGGATAAGATAAATCTTCGCCTGTTTACCCAAAAATGTCCGAAATCGATGCACTCTATTTTGTCTAAACGTTTGAATGGTATAGCCAGAAGTAGGAAGAAATACGCACAATTTACTGTATAAATACGTACTTATCTCAATAAATTTTGATAACATCACACAAAAAACAAAAAAGAGAAACTGTCACACAGTGATAAAAAGTTAATATTCAGTATGTTCGAAAAGTTCGCCATTGCTCACGATACAAGTTTGTATTCGTGAGAGTAAATCTGCATGCACATTTCTCAGCATGGAACGACTATTGCGAGCCTCTTCAATACGACGACATAGATTTAACCCTTTCAAGGGCGGTGGCTAGACGGTCTAGCTACCTAATTTTAATTCCAAAAGTGACAAATGACACCAAGAATTTTATAATAAAATTTTGCTTTTGTAATGGAAGTGCAAGTTAGCGAGTTTTTATTTTCTAAGAAATTCGTTTGAATTTTCTGGTGTCAGTCAATTTCATTATTTTACGAACAGAATTCTTCTGCCCCCTGCAGGATTAAACTAAAATTTAAATGCATTGGAAATTAAATTTTTACAGACATTACAGTACAGTACAACGTCACAATTTGCAATTGCACACTGCTACATTTCTGAAATATGAATATGCAAAGTAGAATCGTTGCTCATCGATTTCGGACATTTTTGGGTATAAAGCTGACAATTTATCTTATCCGTGTGAACCAAATGTCGATTCGTACTAATTAATTGATGCTCTAAAACTTTCTAATTGGAAATTTTGCTCTATCTCTTTTCGTTTTCGAGTTGCAATGGCTATCTTCCAAATTTCACCACTAGGAGCGCTGCTATTGTTTGCATTAGGTCGGGTGTAGCCACTTTACTGTACCGTTACCTCTCTTGCATAGCTGTAGCTCTCTCCGTTCGCAAGTATTTGCAGATTAAAGGGACTTTCCTTTGCATCCTGTATATATGTACTTTAACCCTTTATCGGATAATGGTAATATACATACCACTTAATTTTTATTGAAAACTGATCAATTCACCCTGGAATTTTTTGTACAATATTTTTTTTAATAATGCACGTGATGTAAAACCCTCTCTCATTTTCAAATATATATGTTTGCAGTTTCTGATGGCAGTAATTCTTTTCAACATTTCAGACACAGAATTGACTTGTTCCATAAAGGGTTAAATGTGTACTAAACAATACACGCTAAATAGTGAATATTACACCATCAATTCATTATATTTATCTAACAGACTATTGGTATAAGTATCTTTAGAGTTTAAAGTGTCCATTGATTTTATATTATTACTTGAAATTAAAACAATGACGTATTCCTGATTAAATATTAAATGCAATATGCAAATTAGACTACAAAAGCCCTCTTTTATACAAAACTTTATAAAATATATTATATATGACGTTTATTATTGACATTGTACAAAAATGATCTTTTGTTTTTCATAGACCATTACCTTATTTTGTATGTATACTGGATAATTCAAAATAAATTGTCACGGCGATTAATAATTAACGCGCGAATGGTATAAGCACACTCCCAATTACAAAAAACACGTACACGAAGAACGACTCTTATGTATAGCATATGTTTGAGACGAATCTGTATATAGATTAAAATAATGTAAAACACATTTTCAAGCGATGTATCGATTTTAACACACTACTAAATTTAATAATTGTAATGTTATCATATCATATTTTCATAAAAAATCATATTTTTTAAAATTAATTAATAAAACATGAAAGTTTTGTCTCTAATTTAACTTTATATAACACATAATTGTAATTGATTAATTAGTGTGTGTGTGTAAAGAATCGAGAAAGAATATTTCTTAAATCAAATGTGGAAAAAAAAATGATCTCAGAACAGGAAGAGTGTAGAAAAGGCAGACTTTTCAGTTGTTGCTATAAACAGTAAATGTAATATATGTACATTTATAATAAAATTAATTAATGAAAAAATTAAAATTAAGAATATTGTTTGGAAATAAATTAGTGTATTTTGTTAAAATTAAAAGTGAGAAAAATAAAACAAAAGAAAAAGAGGTAAAGGGCGAGTGTGAGAGAGATATAATATATAAAAGCCGCCGCAGTGGTAGAGCTCTGCCACGGCCAAACTCGATTCACCCTATAAACGTAGAGGAATCGAGTTTGGCCGTAATTCCACTTACCAGTGATTAAAACGGCGACACTGAGATCTATTTCCAGGACAGTGGCCACGCAACCTGTCCCGAAATTACAGACCCACATTTGTTTATCAAAGAGTTCTGAATTACTACATTTTAAATAAATTTCTACTACATTCAAAATAATATGCTCAAATTATTGTAATAGAGTGTATATAATTTAATATACAGTAAAACCTCCCTGAAGCGACCACGTTCCGTTCCAATAAAAATTGGTCGTTCCGAGAGGTGGCCTCTTAATGGAGGTGATGTTTAAATCTAGATATTAACTGTCGAAAAAAGGTAACAATTAATGTTACAAAAATTTATTTTTCACATTAACAAAAAAATATGAAAACTTAACCCTAGAACTACCGGAAATTTTACTCAAGTTTTATAAAAACATTCTACACCAGAATTTTTACTTAAAACTATTTAATTTGTTTATTTAACTTATTATTGTCTGATTTATACATTTAGTTTGTTTTGAAGAAATTTCTGGTTTGAATAAATATTTTGAATGTACATGTCGGGTCCAATGGACCCGTCTGGTAGACGGAAGGTTAAGTATCAAAACAAAAGTTAATTACTGCAGAGTTTAAAAAATTAATACCTTGACTTTGCTTTGATTTTACGGTTTTATCTTTTATAACTTTTTTTTCCAAGTCCTTACGAAGTTCAGTCAATAAACGCATTTTTTTTCTTGACGTGAGCAAATAATGACGATTTCCTTAATTTATCTATTTCTTTGAGAATTTCCTGACAGAATAGGGCAGGAGAGTTTATTGACCGTCACTCTTAATTTGTCATCAGAGTTATATTTATTGTCTAAAAAGGCACTAAGGGGTTTAAACGCTTAAAAGTTACTGGAATAAAAAAAAATTCTAATCTTAGTTTAGAAGTTTGAAGAATAAGGCTCCCTCCGGAATTATTTTTCTAATAAAACATTCTTCAAGCGACCAGGAAAAAAACGGAATTCGTTTCATTCTCATCAAAGAAATTGGGCGCTCATGGAGGGAGTTCAACTGGGATGGTCTCTAAATGGAGGTAAAATTAGTATTGAGCCTATGGGAAAAAATTTCGTTCCTTGAAGAATTGGTCGTTCAGGGAGGTGATCTCACAGGGAGGTTTCACTGTACCTAACTATATTTCCAATGGAATGAATACACTACACTAAAATTGAAGTTTTAATCTTCCATCCCCTCAAAAATATTTGACTATTTGCATTATTGTCTATTCTTAATTAAATAAAAAATTTAATTTCTAAGCCGGACATGCAAATTCTATTTCTTTTTGGAGCTGTAAGAATTAACAAATGACAAACAAACAAAATAAAATCTCCTAGCAAACAAATGAGCCTAAAAAAAGTATCATGAGTACAATAACTCAAAATATCATCACATAAACAGAAAAAAATATATATATATTTGTATTGACCAGTTGCCAAATTTCAATATTTATCATCTTTCAGAAAACCGATTAGTTTCTTGGGTGATAAAGGAACCTTTTATTAAACCGCTAATTCAACCTTTTTTTATGTATACAATATTAAGCTTTCACGTTGTTGATATGCCTCTGGTATAATTTGTTTATATATTGTTAAAAATATCTTTTATATCAGTGTGAAAATTTGCATTAATTACTGTAATTACTATTACTATTTACTAAACTTGTTGGAATTAATAATTTCGATTTATATCCAGATGAAAAATTTAATATATTAAACTTTACATTTGGCGTAAATAGGAGTAATTTCCATGATATTTTAATGTAAGAAAATAACAATATTATTTTCCGCTCTGATGAATATTTTTTTAATAAAAGGCTATTTAATCAAAAATCAATTGTAAGATAAAATTTTTCAGAAGAAGATAATAAATACTATTATTAATAGTAAAACTTGACGAAAATGTTATAGAAAAATAGTAAGATGATATGAATTCGTTTGCACCTAGAGAAAGAATATACTTATTTACTTTTATCGTTATTATTATTTTTTGAAGATCAATTTAGAGGTAAGAGACTGTTTTTAAATGCATCCAGAAATTGCTCTCCGCATATTTATATTTACAAAAAATTTATTACAGGGTTCGTACGGGTCCTGGAATTTCCAGACTAAGAAATTTTTCGATACCAGTATTTTCTTATAGAAAATACATCCTCAAATAAGGCGAAATTTTATGCGTTCTAATTAGATATATTTTTCTATAAAAAAATACTCATAATAGGCCTTGAAAATAACGGTACCCGTACGAATCCTGTATTAGAAAGAAATTATAAGTAAGAATTAATGAATTTATAAAGACAACTTCAAATTTCGTCATTCTGCTGAAAATACGTGGAAAACGGTTTACTTTATTAAATTGTTGAACATTATCCGTCCATCCCCTTGAAAAAGAAAAGTAAATTAAAAAAAATTCCTGCACTTCCAATACACCAAAATAAACCACACAAGATTGAATCTGAAAGTTTTAGTTCGAATAGCAAAATAAGAGAATATTATAAATATTCACCTGACCCCAGTAAAGTTAAACAATTGCTTTTATAGATAACAGGAACTTTACCTCACTTACCATACGCTTAGGTCTTATTTAAGATAACGAGTGAACCCCGTAGTGGCAGTAGGTTATCCTCATCGAATTTGAAGAAAGATTTGATAGGAATAACGCTAACGCAAATAACTCTTATTAAGGCTGCTAGCCACTGAGACTAGCCCTTGGGGAGTAAACAGAAACTCGGATCTTCTGATCTTAAACCGTTGCGCATTGCCGAGAGCGGTGAATGAGCGTTGTTCTTTATATAAATTTAACGAATGCAAGATTCTCACTCGCTCTTTAAAGGCAGTTTGAAATATTCAAGAATTATGTTTTCTGAAGCTTGTTTTATTTCACTAAAAAATATATTGGTTAAATGTACCGTGGTCGGTTGAATATATTTATACTATATATTTATATCGTATTAATACTGTATTATTTCCAGGAATAGGAAGCTCAAACTTTTAGATTCAGTTAGTTTTGTTGTATTGGAAATGGAGGGATCTTTTTCACTTTTCTTTTCCTTTTTTCAAAAGGTATAAATGGACAAAAATCTGCAGTTTAATAAAGGAAATCTGCTTCGAATTATTTTCAACTGAGTAATGAAATTTCAATTTTTGATTCCTTTGTGAATATTTGAACAAACATGTTAATAAGTACACAAGAACTTCCGGAGGTACCTAAAATCAACTTCCAATTATTTACAAAGTATTATATACCCCGAGAAAATATTTTATGGATAAAAATAAATAATTTGTTTTGTTCTTTCGGTGTAAACAAATTCATGTCGTCTTATTATTTTACCTATACTAATTTCAGGAACATTTACTATCAATAATAGTATTTATTATATTACTTTTATTAAAAAATTATGTCTTATAGTTGATTTTCCATTAAATTGCTTTCTATTATAAAGATATTCTCCAGAACGGATATTAATAACATTACTTTTCTTATATTGAAATAGTATCTATTTTTCCAACATGTAAAAGTTATTTCATTAAGTGTTTCATTGTATTATAAACCAGAATTATTTTTTCCGTCAAATTTAGTAAATAATAATAGTGAGAAGAAAATTAATCGAAAATGCAAATTTTCACACTGATGCAAATAATTATTTGAAACTTTTGAACGTTAAAATAATAATATGCTAGAGACATATCAACCACGTGAAGCTAAATATAGTATTGGTGAACAAAAGGCTGAATCAGAAGATTAATAAAAACTCCCTGGATTTATACACAAGAAATTATTGTATTAAAGATATTTTGTCTGAGGCTTATTTGTTTGTTTAGGGTAGGGAGTTTATTTCGTTTTCTTGGTATTTGGTTATTCTTGAAGCTTAATAAAAAAAAAAAGAATTTGGGCGTCTGGCTTATAAATGCAGTCGTTTGGTTTAATTAGGCATATTGCAGCTAGTCAAATAATTTTTAAGGCTGGGCGTGGAAGGGGGGGGGGATTAAATTTCTATATTAATATAGTTTATTGAGCATGCAGTTAGGTACAGGGTGATTATAATTAAAGTTTAAGTTTCAAAATGCTCTAAAAAACGAACCACTGATTAAAATGACGTCAAAATTGAATGGCGTATTATTGAAGAAGGGGGAAAGAACATGAACCAAAAAAAAAAAAAAGTTCCAAATTTTAGTGACAGATGGCGCTTACGAAAATGTACGATTCTATTCTCAAACAATGCTTTAATAAATGTAAATAAAAACTTATTATTTTATAAGTAGACTTATATTACAATTATTATTTAAAGTAAATTTTGAAAAAGTTCGCCTTTTCTACACTCCACCTGACTGTGATATTTTTTTTTTCTGCATTTGGTTTAATAATTAAATAGTTTTTTGTTAATTTATTACACACTTTTTTACCAACTACCAATTGTATATTTTATAATGATCAATGTGGCACAAAATTTTCCTGTTTTATCGTTATTTTTTTTTCTTTGGAATATACGTATTTACCCATATTTTCGTTTTCAAATGCAAGTGATGAAAACCTATTATATTTCATTTTTACATATTTATTATTAATTTTTAGTCATATTTTTTATATTTTTATTGTATAAATGAAAGGTTTTTTATTTCTTTTGGTGATATAAGGTTGCTATAAAAGTAGTCATTCGTATCAATTTTCAAATTTTAATATTTTTAAAAAGAATGTCAGTAAATATTGTTCTTAAAAAATTAGTCAGAAAATTCAATTAAATAAGGGGTAACTCTTCCCCCCCCCCCAAAAAAAACTTAAGAACAATTAAAATTTTAAATTAATGTTGGAAATATTGAGTTATGCCTACAATATTTTAAATGATAAACACAGGTGGGGAGACCATTTTACATCCGAAACGATTATATTATCGTGTCAATCCTTTTATACTCATTGAAGAAAGAGTCCTTTGTACTCAATTATTTGAAAATAGTGGCAAAATTATTTTAACCACTATCTTATTGTAGATTTCTATTACAAAAGTTGTAGAAATATACAACGACGATCTCTGTTTTGAAATAATGGCGGACACTGCTGAAATTCATTGTTTTATAAGGGCCACAAGTATGTCAAGTCACACTTGACAAAATAGTGAAAAGTGTTAACAATTAGACTACTGAAAAAAGACAATAAAAGAAATACCCATCGGGTCCATTGTACTCATACGTAATGATACTCAAATGCCAAAATACAAATGAACTACTGATTTACAATGAGTGTACTATTAAATAATGTATTATAATCTAGGCAAAATAAAAGAACAAAATATGGTGATTAGACACTTATCTGTATTAACTTCGAGTTTTGCTCCCATAATAAAAATGGACAAACATTTCTTTCAGTTCGAATGAAAGAAATTGTGTCTTGGAACTCGTTAGTATTGAGTTTAACGGATTTTAATTTTTGGAAATATCTACAAGAATTTTCAAACATTTTCGCTTTATTTTATCACAATGTCTCTTGTTAGATGAATAAAAGATTACTGTTCGGAAATTTTAGTAGATATTTCGATCAGAAGATCCCTCTAAATAGTCATCACTAAAGTAAATTTTACTGTATTACCACGGCCCAACCAGGGGCGCCACTTGAAGGGGGCTGGGGGTGCATTATCCCCCCGCCCCCAAGGAATTTGATTTTTCAGAAAATTTATCAACCATCAATTGTCAGACTAAAAAAAAATTTTTTTTTAATTGCTCAAACGCTAAAATAATTTATCAGATTTGATTGTAATAAAAACATATGCATTAAATAAATGCTTTATGCATAGAAATTAATAATTATGAAAAAAAAATTCCAATTCGAACATTCTTAATGTGAGACATATATCGCACTTTGGCTAATTTTAAAAATACATGAGAGACTTTTACTTTTATCAATTGCTTCTCAGCTGTGTACAGCTGGATCCTAGGAAAACTAGTCCCCACATCGCTAGAAATTCAGGGGTAGAGTTTTTTTAGATATTTTTTTTGCAGGGGGGGGGGATGAAGGAGCGAGTATAATTCAAGTTCTTATTTATCTGACTTTTTTGTATTATTAGTGTCACGTTGTATTTAGTGCAGTCATTGCAGTGTTATCAAATTATTTAATTATTTGCTTTATTAAATCATATTATATATGGTCCACTCTCAAAATACTTCAACGCCTAGGAATGGAGTCTGCGCGCACCCGACAAAACAATATCTTCAACCCAAAAATCGGCAGACTTCTATCAAATCCCAAAGTAAAAGAAAATTGCTCATATTTTAACACGTTTATAATAAAGTAGTCTATAATTTTATCCCTTATGTGCAGAAATGAATACATGGGTTATTACTATGGGCCGCGATTAATAGTCAAATCTATAGTTTTTCATTTGAAAAATATTCAGGGCTTCCTTGTTAAAACACAGGTCTTCCTGACTCCCACTAAAAGAGATAAAGCCCGATCCGAGAAACTTAAAGTACACTTCCCTCGCAACGAAGAAAATACGTCAACCTATCCTGCCACAGGACTGTAATTTCAAGTAAATACATAATCTGCTAAAAAGATTTATACACTGAAAGGTAATCCGATCCGAAATGAAGGAAATGAATCCATATTTTAAAGCAACTATTGCAAAAGAAGTCTACAATTATATCTTTAATATACACTTTACCTTTTATGTAGAAAAATGAAGATATATATATATATATAGTATTAATTAACTTTCAAATATGTAGCTTTTTCATCTAAAAAATATTCAGGATTTCTTTGAAAAGTAGTATTAACACGAACCCACCTCATAATAGTGAAAACGCAATCCGAAACAATTAACGCTTTACCTTACTTTTACTTGCAAAAAATCACTAATGAAAATTATTTTATTGCTATAGATCACAAAAGTTCCAAATTTCGTGACCTATTCACGACGTTCGAGGGCTGATTATCTCATGATTGATTGAATTTCATGATTCTTTTTTGCGATCGTTTTATGGAATTCGCGATTTTTTTCTGCAACCGTTATCGAATTGGGGTTTTTTTCCCCCTCACAACCATTTGTCGAAATATTTTTTCGCTCCAACTGACGAAATTCCATATTTGCTTCTGTAATCTTTTGACAAAATTGGCGATTCTTTTTCATGACCAATTGTTGAAATGCGTGATTATTTTATTCTACCACCGACTAATAATATTTGTAATTTTTTGCGCGATAACTACACGAAATTTCGTATCTTATTTCACGATCGTTTGACTAAATTTTCGTGATTTTTTGTGCAATCTTTTGACGAAATTCGCGATTTTTTTCGCAATCCTTTTACAAAATTCGAGATTTTAGTTTTTACAACCAATTTACGAAATCTGTATTTCTTTTCGCGATCTCTGATAAAAATATCAATATTTTCCACGGTCGTTTGGAGAAATTAACGATTTTTCCCGCGATGATTTGGATTTTTTTCTTTTTTCAAAATTTGCAAAAATCGCGATTTTTTTCTGTGACCCATTGACGAATTGATTTTGCAGAATTCGAAAGAAAAATAATCGTGGACTTTCACGAATAATAAAAAAAAAAATATCGCAGAATAATCTCAGGTTTATGAAGGAATATAAGACGACAAAATTTCGCAGAACTTTTTTATTGTGCGAGATTTTCCCATTTTCTGGTAGAGCAGTTTTGCCCGTTGTGCAATTGTGAACGTTTGCTGTTCCCAAAGAAAATTTTTCCTTCTCCTTCTCCTTCGTCAGGAAACTCTTGAAATGGTGCCCCTGTAGTAAAACCCCCCAAAAAGAAGTCGATAGGGACTAGAAAAAAGTTCCATTTTAGACAGGCCTCTGTCTCAGCAAGTATAGTTGTATGACGTTTTTTCATCGAAATTTGATTTTTTTTTTCCTCTTTGAGAAAGAATTCTGTTATAGACAGGCTCCGTTTTCACAAGTTTTTCTGTAATACATCTTTTTTCAGACCTATACTATAGAGTAGATGGTTTAACAGTCTTTGAGAACACCTGTAAAAATGGAACCTATAATAGAATCCTGTCTAATTTTTTTTTTTTTTTTTTTTTTTTTTTGCATATACAATATATTGAAATTTTACCTGCTAAGACGGAAGCACTTTTTAAAACGTAATATTTAATTGATTTTAAAGTTCCTGTATTCAAAGTTTTTACTGTTTTTGTAAGCATAATTCCGTTTACGTTTCTAGTTTGGGGGGGGGGGAGGTTAGACGCTTGGATCCTACCCTTAGCTATATAACTTCCCTGAAAAAGTCCCCCCACCCCAAAGAAAGTTCTGAAATGGCGCCACTGGGCCCAACTCGATCTTTCGTTTTAACGCGCTGAAAAATCGAGTGAAGCCTTGGTATTACTTTCGGTACAGATGTCATATTCGCCCCATATTGGCGCGATTTTTTTCTGTCGCCAATATCATATAGGCAACGGGTACTTAACTTGCGCCAAAGGGCTTGATGTGGTAACCCGGATTATGTTGTTTATGCTGTTGATCTTTTCGCCAAATTGGCAACCGAAAAAAATCGCGCCAATATGGGGCGAATATGACATCTGTTCCTTACTTTCATACTGTTTCCAGATAAGATGTTTGGTGCTGCCATCTCTTGACATTTTATTGAGTATGAAAATCATATTAGTACAATTATTTCATGTACGTATCAGTTTTTTTTTTTTTTTTTTTTTTTTTTTTTTTTTTTTTTTTTTGCTTTCAACCTCACACAAAATTAATATTAGATAAATGATACTGCGTAAGTAATGTTAATTCTATTCTTTTAAAAAACAATATCTATAATTACCTTTAAGAAAAGCTGATCATTAAAGTCAGTTTAATAATGAAAGACTGTTCTTCGAGAAAAAGAAATAATGATTCAATTTTAGAATAAATTTTGAACAATTTACTTATGCCTTAAATATTTTGAGTAATAAATAGAGGAGAAGGAAAAAGAAAAGTTCTGCATCAGATATTATTCTGCCCACAATGTTGTTAATGTACTACTTTTCATAAAATTCCCTTTTGTTAAAACCTTATTTTAGTGCTGCCATCTATTATCGATAAATTTGAATAGAACTGTTTATTTCTGTTATAGGTGGTTTTAACTTTATCGTTTGAAGTCATTTGCCATCACTCATCAAGTAATTTTCACCTTATTTAATCACAAACATTTTGCCATTACTCTAGCCAATTTTTTCTATATATACAAAAAGAGATAAAAAATTGGTGTCCGGTGGAACATATCGTATAGAAACCTTCTCTATATTCTTTTCGTTAAACATGTAAAGTGATGTTGTCATACCGCTAAACTATTAACTAGTAAATCTGCAGATCAGGAGCCTCAACGTCAGCTCTACAATTCATTGTGTTTAGCACCCTTTGAGTAATATTAATCTTTCTACAAAAAACGAAATTTAAAGTTTTGAAATTACATAAACATTTATAAAACGAAAAAATATTTCGAAGGTTTCTGACATTAGAAGCGTTAAATTAAACCCCTTGTTATGTAATGGTATTCTGAAAATCTCATGAGCTACTTATTCTGGTAATTTTTAGATAATAAAGTAGATTTCTTCAGGGGGCTCTGCCCCCCTGAACCCCTTCGTAGTGTAATTTAATTTACATTTGTAATTATCAATTAATTGTGTTAATGTCCTTTAGTAAATTCTACCAATAGACGGAAACGTACATGAATTCTTTTCTACAGCCCTGTATATTACGTGAAGATTTTTACGCGTCGTCTATAACATTTAAATTTAATGCAGACAAAAAACCCTCTTAAAACTGCTCATATAACATTTCCGGGGATTAGTATGCATAGTGTGCACCAAATGTCCAGTTTCTGCGGAGTCCTGTATATGGTTCTATTTAAATTCTGCAAACATTTGTTAGTATACTAAATGTAATTGGGCTGGGAAATACATAACTCAAAAAAAAAAAAAAAAAAAAAACCACTGAAGCAATTCGCGCTCATTTTCATTTATACTTACGAATTCATTTGTGTATCCCTGTACATGGTCTATACAATATTTAAGCACTACTTATTAAGCACAAATTTACTTAACGTTAAAACGCACACCATAATCGAAAATGCTCTTCAGAAATCATCCCTAATAGACCAGAACTGTATCCGAAATTTTTTATGTGACCCTATAAATGAACGATAAATACGATACAAATCATATTCAAGCTTCTTGTAGTCAACCACAGTAATGTAATTTAATTTCATAATGTTTGAATTAGTGCAACACAATTAACACACTGACGACGGGCAATTTAATTAAATCTGGATTTAAAAACAGTAGAAGCTCCTCCCTCTTCTGAAAGTGTCTCGGAAATTGGTTTCTGAGATATGTTTTTCATGTTTATGCAGCAGTAAATATCTTTCAGTGTACGGATGTATTATATAATGTCTTACAATCTATAAAAAATATGGACAACACAATATAAATGTCTTTTCTGTAAGGTAGAAGTCACTCCCTTAGCCAATGATGTATTCTGAATAAAAACGAGAGTTCTCGTTTCCCGTCGCTAATGTGTTAAAATAAGCTGTGAAGAGTTTTTTCCCCCGTAGACCACATTTTAATCGACCACTTTTGTGTGACCCTGAAAAAAACATATGCTTTGCACCCCATATACTACAAAAATGTTTCAAAAATACATATCAATTTTATTATTTTGTAACAGAGTAACATCATTAAAAAACGCCACAAAAGGATTTTCTTCAAAGATTGTAATATTATGAATACTTTTGAGTTCCCTGTACGCATGCTGTAAGTGCTACACATAACATATTTTATAGTAACCAGGTTCTAGTGCAGCTTAATAAAGTATATAAATTTCATTGCGTTTAAAATTGTGTAACATTATTAAAATACACCGTAGACGATTTTTCCCAAAGATTATAATGTAACGGAATAGTTTTGAGTGCCCCTGTAATTAAGCTATGAATGCTACACTCTTCATTTTTAATACCAAACATACTTTGGCAAACCTCAATAACGTATATCAATTACATGTAATCCCGACTATATTTACGCGAGTTAGAGCACGTAGAGAAACACGGCAGGCGACAGATAGAAAAACTGAAGTCATAAATACTTTTCATCCATGTTGGAAAGTGTTAAAAAGGATTTACATGCCTTTAACTGTACTTTTTTTCACTTATAGCATGGTTAAACATTAGTTTAAACATCCTAATCCATGCGATAGCAATAACATATTAAAAGCCCCCCAAAATAGGCATATCTGGAGATCTATGAATCTAGTGGAAAATAATTCATTATCGTGTCCGCTGTTAATTGCATAAATTGCATCGATTTGGCGCGATAAAATATTTTTTGTGATAGCCTTTTAATAGTACCTGCAACAAAATTAACGTAATTTACTAACTTCATTCATATTTGACGCAATGATAGGCTACGAATAACAGTCGCTAGGCAACGAAGAAAAGGAAAAAAAAAAAGAAATATGTATCATGTAAAACAAGAAAATTAATTTAAAAATTCTTTATATTATTGGAATACATGTATAAATGTCCTCAAAACATTATACACGTAAATAAAAAAATCTGATAGATATATTGATAAAACTTCAATATAATAGGAATAATTTAAAACTCTTATTTGGAATTTTAGTATCCATAATTTGACATTTAAATCCATTAATCAAACGTGCCATTTTCTTTCAACTAATCGAAATTTGAAAATCGTCTGACTTGCCGTAGAAAAGCATTATAAAGAAAAATAAAATCTTCCATATTTTCCGAACGAATGAACCAAATTTAACCAAAAACTATACAGCTACGTCCGGGTATCTCACGAATATGCCCAATTAATTTCAAGCTGATCGGGTGCTTTTTGCGGCAGTTATCGCGGAACAGATAGACAGACAGACAAACGGAAATCAAAACTTTTCGTGTCTCCACAGTAAGCCTTCACTGACGTTTCGGCAATTACGAACGCACCTAAAAAGAGTCTTCAGAAAACTAAACTAGTAAATCTGCAGATCAGGAGCCTCAACGTCATTTTTGCAAATCATTGTTTTTTAACACTCATTGCGTAATGTTCATCTTCTTACAAATCGCTTTTTAAAATTTTCAAATTACATAAATATTTATAAGAATACAAAATACTTCGTAAAGTTTCAGAAATTAAATGTGTTAAACAAGTGGTTATACACTCATGTTCTGAAATTCTGATGAGCTGCTTATTCTGGTAATTTTTTAAATCAAATATTGCATTTTTACAGGGGGCTCTGCCCCCCTGAACCCCCCGTAGTCTATTTAAATTTACATTCGTAATTTTTTATTGATTGTGCGGATGGTTATAGTATATCATAGATTTTTTTTTACGCTGTGATTTATAAGGATAAGCATAAGTTTTTTTTTTTTATAAATTAATAAATTTAAAATTTAAAATAAAATCCTCATGTTAACCGTACGCAGACAATAAATCTTGAAGTGACGCCAAAAATGTAACCTTAAAATCCGCTGCATTCGACCCAAACACAACGGCGTGCTTAAAAAAAGAAAGAAAGAAAAGAAAAATATTTTTAGTAATACAGTTTTTAATTCATAATACGATGAAATGCTACTTTAAAATGCTTAAATATAAGCAGATCAATTTCATTTTACAGAAAAAATACACGGATGAAGTCAAAGAATTCGGTCTCTGTTCCACGTTCTTCTTTTGTTTGGGCCGAATCAGGGCATTTAAATCTGAGCGATAACGCACATCATATTGCAAACTGTTTTTACGGCATACTGCATCTCCATCTATTTCTTTCCTCCGTGAATAATAATTTTATTTTAGCCAAGATCTTTTTATTCCAACATCTTTTTTTTATTTATTTATTTATTTATTTTTTTTATAAATGACGACTAATTCACCTGCTATTCGTACTTACTCAAAACCTTTCATCTTGTTATATTAAGAAATACTTGAGAGTTTTCTTTTTATTCCCAATATGTTGCCATATTAATTTTTTTATTCTTAATTTTTTTTTTTCATTTTCCTGTTTCACGACAAAATCTTTCAATTGAAAATTGTTTAAGAGAAAATATTATTCAGGGTTTTGATTTTCTTGGCAGCGATTAAAGAAACATTGATAAATTTTATGAAAAAATGTCACATTATTCTCTATGAAAATAATGAACTTTTGTATTTTTAAGCAAAATATTTGAATAAAATAAATAAAATATTGCCTATTTTAATTTCTGTGGCTAAAATCCATCTATATGCAAAAATACAAATGCATTAATTCATCCGTTTTGACGTTGGCTTTACTGAAACATTATAGACGCATTTATACTAATATTATTAAGACCAAATTCGTTGCTACGCAACTGATGAAAGAAAAGGTAAAAAAGGAAATATGTATTATGTCAAATTGATAAAACAAAATGCTTTATATTATTGGAAAACATGCATAAAGTTTCCGTAAAAATTATAAACCTAATTTAAAAAATCTCGCAAATATATTGACATAATTTCAAACTAATTGGAATAATTTAATAATCTTATTTAAAAATTTCAGCATCCAAAATTTACCATTTAAATTCATTTTATATATGAGCCATTTCTTTCAACAAATGAAAATCTGAAAATCGTCTGACTTGCCATAGACAAGCATTACAGAGCAAAATAAAATGTTCTATATTTCCCGAACGAATGAACCAAATTTAACCAAAAACTATACAGCTAAGTCCGAGTACCTCATCAACATGCCCAATTAATTTCAAGCCGATCGGATGCTTTTTGCGGCAGTTATCGCGGAACAGACAGACAGACAGACAGACAGATGGACAGACAGACAGACAAACGGAAATCAAAACTTTTCGTGTCTCCACAGTAAGCCTTCACTGACGTTTCGGCAACTATTAATGCAAAAGTAAGACTTTAATTAATTGCTAAGAAAACTAACACAGTAATTAACTACTGCAAATAAAGTACAAGCTAGAATTTTCATATATAAAGTAACTATGATACATATCCACAATTTTATTTATTTTAAATGTATAAAACTCTTAGTATCGATATCAAAATATATGCGCTACACTTTTAAAAATGTATAGTTCTCATAATTAACACTTATTATAGCGAAATTACTTTTACAAGTGAAAATTTAAAACAATTTGCCCCGTACTAACTCCAGCGAAACTACTTGTTACGAAGAGCGAGCGAAGAAAGTGTAAACAAACCTTGTCGAATACTAGCGTCTCGGTGTAGCTCCGCTCCCTATGGTGAATTTTCTCCTACCTCTTGGCTGAGGAATTGGCGCTAGTTATTTTTGAGGTTGCAGTATTTCAGACGAAGCACAAGCGCTCGCTCGCGCTGTCGTTGAAAACTCTGTTTAGGTTAGATGTTTTTTTTTGAGCGAAGATGGCGATGGCGGATAATACAACGATAATTTCATACTCACAAATTTTCACTACTACAATTCTACACATTCTACTATTTCTATACTACAATTCTACTCTCATTATTTATTTATCAATCAGTTGATCGTGTTAAAAATAGTTAAAATGCTATAACTTAATCTTCCGTAATTGGGTAATCTTTTTTAAAAGGGCAAATTAGCATGTTTTTAGATAAACAGCAGAAACAATTGTATGCGGCATGATCTTTGTAGGTTGGAAGATAGGATTTTAATTTCTTGTGCATTATTAAACACTAGAAAAATTCTTTCCTAAAATTTTCTCAAAATATTATGTGAACCGTGGTACCTACAAATAAAAATTCAATAAAATCGCATATTTCTTCTATTAAGGTACAGAAAACACTTCTAAAAAATGATACTATTTTCAGGCATGAAAGTGTTCCTCCTAAAGGTGGAATTCCATCTTTTTAAAAATAATTTTGGTCATTTTTTGGATTGATGCAAAAATGCAAAGAAAATATTGGAAGCATATAAGGTGGGGAAGGGGGGGGGGGAGTCTTGAAAATTTAATAATCACACATTTTGTCTAACTAAAATCCTTGGAGTTTTTTTTTTTTTTTTTTTTTTTTCTGAATTGCTGTGTAAAAGTCAAATCAAAGGGAAGCTTATATTATAATCATATGAAAGTCGTGTAAATGAATTTGATTAAAGTATCTCTCCAGAGTGAAAGTTTTTTAGACTTTAAAAGAAAAAGGAAGTTTCATAATGTTCTTTTTGGAATAGAATATTTTCTTCTATTTATGCAATACTTTTGATTTAAAAGTTTAAATTTGTTTTTAATGCTTTCTAAGCTATGAAAAGAAAATAACACCATACAATTATATTTCATTTTATCCCATAAATAAGTGTTAAAATGTGTCTAAATTTTAAAAGTTTGGTGCCATCATATGGACCGAAAAGATTTTCCTCCCTTTTTCCTATTTCCCACTTTCATGCCTGCATTTTAGGCTCTTGGATATCAACCCCCACCTCCCCCCCCCAGAAAAATGCAATTTTATTCTTTAGATTGACATTGATACCTGAATTTTGAAGGCAGGTACATTTTGAATAGTAATCTTGTTTAAGTGTTACTTTATTGAAAACTTTAAAAGAAGATAATCTAAAGCCCCCCCCCCCCTCCTTGATTAAAAAAAAAAAGTTTTGATGGTATGACTTCGAATAATCAAAGGTATAAATTTTGTATGCAGGTAAATCCTTAATAGTATATATGCTAAGAAAATTTGAAGGGTCATAAACAAAATTGTTACTTTTTTAAAACATTCTTTGGACCCCACTCATTAAAATTTCAATTGGAGTATTTTCGCATCACTATTAAGGTTATATGTTCATTCAAAATTTCTAGTGTCTATGACTGTTTTAATTCTGAAACAAAGGTATATATATTTTTTTTTTTAGAATTTTTCAAATTTAAGTATGATTCTATTCAGAATGTGCCTGCCTACAAAATGCAAGTATTTATGACAATTAGAAGACACGTTATCAAAAAATGTTATTTTTCCGTGAGGGGGGGGGGGGAGGGAGGCGAAACCCTTTGGAATCCACAAGTTGAAATTTCCGAAATCGGAATATATAATAAGCATCATTACTATTCAGGTTCTATATGTGTTCAAAATTTCTAGTAAATTGTTTTCGATATAACATTTATGCTTCGCGAAACTAGCAACACTTCGCCAAACTAGCAATACTTCGCCAAATCTAGCTTTGATTGGACTTAGTTGAATCCAGTCTCTACAATCTCCATAGGGAGCGGAGCTACACCGGGACGCTAGTTTGTCGAATACTCCAAACAGACCTGCGCGTGAGAAGTTGCGCAGAGGAATTTGACGTCAGTAGAGTTGGCCGAAGAGTCGACTCAAAATCTCGACTCCTCCCAAGCGAGTCGAACTGTCGACTCCTCGCTAGTGAATTGCCTCGACTCAAAAGAGTCGAACTTTAATTACCACTCAGTTTGGGATTCGGAGTCGAAGAGTCGAAGTCGACTCAGTGAAAGAGTGGTTGGACGAGTTTAACACAGTATCGGACTTGGAGAGTCGAGAGTTGAAGAGTGGATTTTCGATTCTTCGACTCTTCGAAAACCACTCTTTCCACTCAGTATCGGATTTGAACTCTTCGAATCCGGGCTGGGTTGTTTAGCAGAGAACGGAGATTTTGGTTTAATTATGTACTGACGATTTTGAGAATGGTGAATGCAGTGTAGATGTATGTTTAGGAAGATGACGTTATGAATAAAAGGAGAGGGAGGGACAGAGACAAGGGGGCGGGCCGTAGGGTATTTTGTTAAAGATTAGTTGAATTTACGATATGCTTAGGGGAAAGAAGAAAAAAAAGCAGATCTTACCTTTGTATTTTTTTGGCAAAAAAAGAAGTAGGACTAGTTAGGGGAATATTTTCAACTCTTTTCATATCATGCAATATTAAAAAAAAAAAAAAAAAAAAAAACCTTAGAAGAAAGAGAAATAATATTCTACTTTAGTAGCAGGTTGTTTAAAATGTACTAAGTTACTGAATTCATTTTATAATAGATGTATTTTAGATAAAAGTGAATATCCTTTATTTGTTTGCGTATATAATGTTATTTTAATTCCGTTTTATATAAAAAAAATGTTCGCAAATAATATTAAATGGATATAATTTAGATATATATTTTTTAAGTTTAGCCAATCGATTTTTTTAACGTTCCTTATTTAAACCCAGATATGGAAGATTTTTCCGAATCCTGTCGCTTCCACGTCCCCCCCCCCTTTTTTTCGTAAACAGCTAGACTGTGTGTGTCTCTCTATGGATATATCGCAATATATTATCATGATTTAAAAAATAAAATTTTAAAAGGTAAAAATCAAAAACTGTAAACACGAGAGAAAAAAAAAAAACTTTCTAAAACTTAGTCACCCCCCCCCCCCTCCAGGTGGGCGGGGGACTGATTATTGAATTATTTTTTGTTCGGAAACGCGTGAAATTGACAGGTGTGCTTATTTAGGAATTAAGTAATCGAATGGCGTTTTCCTTTTTTGCCGAAATATCCTTCAAAAAATGCTGTCAAAGTTGAAGTTTTTAAACGAAGTTCGGTACACGATAGCACGGGGAAAGAAAAAACTTGTCGTTACGTGACAAAAATTGCATTTTTCTTGATAAGCAATTTATTTATATAAAAAAATGGAGAACGGTATTTGATTCCAAATCGCTCCAATAGTCAGGCCTTTCAATTTTATAACTTTGTAATTAAAAATACTGCCGCTGATCCCCACAAATTAAAGTTTGTGTGTAACGGAAAAATGCGATTTGCTCCAAAACTACGCGACCGAGAATAATCGCTATAATTTTCCAGCAAAGTTTTAATAAACTACTATTCCTCTAGTTTTAGTAGATTCGGAAATAGGCTGAAGGGTAGGGGGTGGGGCATGTTTTTGTATCGCATTTTCGACAGTATCTAAAATTAGAACAAATATATTTTTTATTTCGGTGTTACGAGGTCTTTTCAACAATACCCAAACGAAACACATACACACACGGCTAATAAGGAAAAAAAAAAATCAAGTAACTAAATTAGTCCCCCTTTTTTTTCGAAAAATATTTATAAATAGCTTTTAATCTGTAAATTTGTTAACACGATCAACTTATAATAACTCCGTTTTCACCTTTTAAGTTCGGAATCCTAAAAAAAATCAATGAAGAAGAGATCTAAGAATTTAAAATGTTGTGATTGGGGAGGATTTCGGATATTTTGAAGGATTCTTGTCCTTGTTAGCAGTAAATTTCACTTACTGCGCGTACACACACACACACTCCTCGCGCGCGTACACACACACATACACACGAAAAAAAAAAAAAAAAATCCGTTTCCCGTTTTGTTTTCAGCACAGAAAATTTAAACCTTTAAAACTTGATATATATAAAAAATAACACCTCAAAACCTTTCACACCCAGTTAAAAAAAGGTACATTTTTAGACATGGTACGGGATTAAACAAGAATATTTCTATATTTTACAGTTTCGCTTAGAGGTGTGCACCGGCCCAGACCGTGGGCAGGGCTAGGGGCAATTTTTTGCAACGCTGGTAGTCGGACCGGGCCATACTTTTTTTAAAGGCCGGCCTAGGCATTGCTTTTTGCAGACCGGGCCTTTCGTTTTTTTTAAAGATTGCGCAGAGCTTAACTTAGATTTTCAGTACCGATCCGGGACTGGCTTCATTCTTCCAAGATTCGCAAGGGCCGACATTTTAAGTGCCGGCCTCGACTCACTCCGCACGAAAATTTTTCTCTCGGCCTGGTCTGATCCGCGCAAAAATCAGTAAAATTTGTCCCGACCCAAAACTGTAACTGGGGCAAAAAATGTATATATTTTTAAATTGCCATTATTGTACAATTAAAATTTAAAATTTATTCTTTTTAAAGAATAGCAGTTTCTAGGCAATTAAATTAAAATACAATAAAACTTGTGAAAAAGAACCCGTATATGACGGAATCCTGTCTTAAACTAAAAAATGTGTTGATACATGAAAAATGAATATAATATGTGAGGAAAAGTGTATAATACATTTAAAACTGCTAAGAAGGAAACTTGTCTATAACGTATATTTTTTATTTCCCAAGCAATTTCGTCTTAGGCGATTTTACTGTATAGTATTTATCAGATTCTTAAGCCTCCAATACATAGATATGGATTAACGATATTAACGTTAACTGAATCATTTACATACAGATAGAGATTCATTAAAAAAAATAAATATCGCGGCACACGATGTTTCTTTAAAAAATGATTTTAAAAATGAATAGAAAAAAGGATAAAATAAGTATTTTTAATCAGAAATCCTCGTACGTAACAATTTTTAATCCTATCAACGTAAAAATCCATGTTTTCTAATTTTTAGTACCTAGATTTTAACATTTTGGGGGGGCCGGTCGGGCCAAGACGGAATCGGCCCTAACTTTTAAGTTTTCTACCGGCCCGGACCAGTAATTTTTTTTTTTTTTGTACGGGATGAACTGTTAGATTTCCTACCGGGGCGCGTAGTTTATTATTTTTCTACGGACCGGGCCAAACTTTTTTCTATGAGGAAACCGAACTTTTTTCTGTGGACGGGACTGGACAGGGTCTGGAAATTTTTGGCTCGTACAGGACATCTTGTTTGACTGTTTCCAGTTACCGTCCAACAAAGTTTAATATAAAAGGCTTCTATATAAAATCAAAACCAAAATAATTCAAGCTTGCGCTCAAATATTTTCTCCTGCGCGATAAATTTGATACGTTAAGTAGAATTGCGTCATCTTTACAACCAACCAACCAATCTTACTTGCGCAAGTGAGTCGAGAGTCGAATCAGTATGTCGACTCATCAATCAAATGAGTCGACTCAGCGACGACTCCTCAAAATGAGTGGAAATGCCCATCCCTAGACGTCAGTAATACTAACGCCGCAGTGTCATCCATTCTAAATTGTATTCAACGAAAAGGCAACGAGGAGGACTTAATGCCACTATAGGCTGTGGGCCTTGAACTAAAAGTGTACTTAAAAAGCAAGTTCCGTTTCAACTCTTTGGGGGCAATTTGAAATTAATACTAATTCATTCTTTGCCATATGACGAACAAAATTTACCAATGTTCTGGAAAAAATCTTTGCACATTATTTTACAATCGTGGTTTTAATGCGTAAGGAAAGAAAAAAAAAATAAAGGCTCTATATTTTACATCTGGCATATTTAATATATAAATTAGTAAATTTTTATAATTTCATAATCTATGTTCTTTTATCACACTTTTGAGCATGCTGTACTTTTCCATTATAGGGGGCTTGGCGGTATTTTAAAAGATTGGAGCAATTCAAGTTTTAGAAAGTGAAATTTTAAATCTCACTTTCTAAAGCTTGATAAACGATATAAAAACAAACCTGATGGACTTTTTAGGCTTGTTTAGGAATATATTTAAACAAATAAACATTTATTTATGTATATACTATTTTTTGTACTCAAATTACTTCTGTCTGTACAGCAGACTCCCTCAAATCTGCAAACGCCTATAATCCGCACATCATCACAGATGTAAACAATTAAACTTTCAGTTAAAATATAGAGACAAAATTACAGAATTTTTCGTTTTATATCATTCGGCGTGTATTTTAATGTAATTCATGAAAATATGTCTGAACTCATGGTTTTTCATGAAGAAAGTATAAATTTATTTCTGAAAAAAATATTGCTGATATCACTGGTAATCAAAATCTTTTTACCAAATCTATTTATGTATTAATCAAGCTTTTTTTGTTATTATCAAATCTATTCATGAACTAATTTGTTTTCACATACTTTTAACACTAAACCATTAATTTTTTTAATCTAAATTATTTTTTTAAAGAAGCATCCAACCACACAAAAAGTACAGTACAAATATTTTTCAGTATTATATTAAATTCCTGGATTCATTTGATTTAATGAAACATCCTTGATATTGAATGTAAAATACAGTGACTGTTAAAAGTGAAGGTTTTACATGATTTTAATAATAATAATAATAAAACAATAAATAGAAATTTCACTTTTATTTTTTTGACAAAAATGGGCTTTAAAAAATAAAATCTGAATTGACACCTGAAATTAACATTGCTTTCAAATTATAGGAATATAAATATACACCACAAAAAAATATAGTACTGTACAAGATCTTTAGAACACAAACTTAAAAACGCAAGGTTTTGCGTTCGTCAGAATTTTATGTTTATATAGATCATTTCACACATCATCAAAACTCAAAACTTACCTTGTAAACATACCAAAATATGTGAGAAACCTATCAATATACAGTCGAAGATCTTTATATTATTATATTCCTTGAGACTAGACGTAGTGCATATTTTGAAATTTTGAATAATATAAGATCATTTTACATACATTAAATTTTACTTCTTAAACCCGATCCAAATAAGCCTGTACAAAATCATTATACTACATATTTTTTAAAAAAATATTGCAATAAAAGCTATTTTTCTTATTCAAAAGCTCTGAATTAAAAGCATCTGAATCTTCATTTTCTGTTTCAGTTGAACTGTTCTGTTCCATACACACATTTCTTGAAACCGAGTCACATAATACAAGTTCGCACTGATTAGAACGTGGACGCTTGACAAAACTAATCTGTGGATAATTTTTTTGAATACGCCGCTTAAGTAAACAATTTCTGTATCCAGATATATCAATGTTTTCATTTTCAAGCACAATTTGAAAAAACATATCTACTAGTTTGTTCATCCTCATTATTTTATTTTGCTTGATGATTAAATCTTCTATTACATCAGTGCAGAAAACTTTAAATGATATGGAATATTGTGTGTCAACAGATTGTGCGCTTTTGTCAATGGTTAAAAACTTAGTATACTTTTTGTAACAAGATCTATGATACTGCATTTCGATAGCTACCAAGTCTTTATCATGAATTTGTATCAGTAAATGCTCATCCTTCTTTGCGATTGCAGCTTCGAGCAATAAATTGTTGTTTGTTTCCCATTCAGCCAATTTTTCTTTTTTTCTTTTACCTGTAGGTCTGACAACAATATATTTTTCTGTTTTGCAAACAACACATACGGCAGGCAACACGCATTTTTTGTTTACACCCTGCGAAAATATAGAATCACTTCGCATAATTCGTTTAGAAATCATGTTTTCGGAAAGTGATGCATCATAAAATTGCTTTGCTTTTGAAGTTGATGCTTTAGAATTTTTTTTTTCAGCAGCAGCAATTCGGGTTTTATCCATAAACTTACCAGGTCCTGACTATTGCAAGGGCACCCGGGGCCCATGTCCTGGGCACGAAATTTCTGAGGGGCACAAAATTTTTCAGAATTCCATCTAAATTTCCATTAAAAAAATCATAATTGTGAAAAATGTGATATTTGATATATAAATCCGATGAAATGACAAAAATATATATCAATATATGATTAAAAGCATATTTCAATAAATAATAGACAAAAAAAAATTATTTTTTTTTATACCTAGAACCATTTTTTAATTTTCCAGAAAACTCAAATTTTTTAAGTTATCACTTTTTTAATAAATGTGTAATATGTAAAAAGACTAGTATTTGTAAATCAATCAGTCTAAGGGGGCACAAAAAATTGAAAGTGCCCTGGGCACAGAAACTTGCTATAACATTTACGATGAAAACCATTGTTTTTATCATCAGTTAATTCTTCTTGTTCATTTACGGGCAACAATAACAATTCAGAAGCTATTTTACCTTCAATCGTATCAAAATCTTTCCATTTCAAACAGCACTGTTTAACTTTTGCCCAACTGACGGTGGAAAAGTTTAATATTTTTATGCCTGCATCATTGACACGATGCAAACAACATTTCATAAGATCAGACATTGTATTAAAATCGGTATTAGTATCATTCATACGCGGAATCAACTTTGTAAACAAGGCGAATTCTAGTATGTAAACATCCGATGGAGATAACGCTAGATAGCGCGTTTGCGATTCGACGATGTTCATTGGATCATAATTTCAGTCAAAAAAAAAAAAAAAACAAAAAAAAACGGCGGCTTGTGATTGGAGGATTCAGTTGGATATTCGGCTACTTTTACATACCAACATATAAACAGGACCGCAGAAATTGTAAAAATTAAGAATTTATATAATTGATTATGAAAAAATGTGCACTTTATGATACCAGAACATTGTGAATTCTTTATCTATACAATATTATTTAAATTTTAAGATTAACTCAAAATTGCCCCTCGATGATTGAAATGAACTTGCATGATATTCACGTACGGCCCACGGCCTATACCTACTGGGATCGTTCCTATGTTGGAATTTCTGAAAAAATTTTTGCAGATCTACACCGATCATGACCCCTAGAACCCAAAACCCCCCCCTCAGTAAAAACTTTATATATATATATATACAGGGTGTTCCGTTAAAGGGGTCCAATATTAATAGGGGTAATAGAGGAGATCACACGGAGCATAAATCAGTATATAATGCCTGGCCGGATCTCAGTAATTTTCAAGTTACAGCAAATAGAATGAAAAATCGGAAATTTGTAAAAAAACCCTCATTGCTAAACTATCGATAATGCTACACAAAAACGAAGCACATATTTAGAAAGAACAGAAAAAATCCTGCGAAATGACATAAGTTGTTTTAGAATATTGAGAATTAATGGCGAGTTACAAGCTCTGAAACAGTGAAAAAATACAAAATCAAATATTTAGCAAAATAGTTAATCGTTAATTCCAAAAATGCAACTCTACCTACATCAAGGAAAATGTTATAAAATTTGGTCCATTCCGAAAGCTTTCGAAGAAGCTGACAATAAACCATATCAGTTTAATTGTATGGGAGAAATCAAGCAGTTCCCTAGTTACAACTCTGTACTGTTGCACGCTCGGAAAGGGCGAAACTCCGCCCATGACGATTGTAAACACCCCGTTTTAATATCTTTCAATTATACATTTCTGATCAACCTCTATCAATACCCTTTCATTATTCAGTCTGGTCAAGTGAATGACATATTGTGCAGCTCTCGCCTTGTCTTAAAGCAAACTCCGTGACTGCTGCGTTTCCTCCATGAACTTTCAGGATGATGAAGAAGAAGTACTTTTTTTGCAAATTTTCTATGTGTGTAGGAAGAAAAGTGTAATAAAACAGCAGTCATCAGTGGGCGTTATGTTAAAGGGAGGCTGTTGTAAGTGGGATTGTAGTAAGTTGATGTATAATAATTATGCCGGAATACTCTAACGAAGAATATGCGGACATGCATCTGATGTACGTGCAAGCTCATGGAAATGCATGTCTAGCACAGCGCATGTACCGTGAGCAATTTCCAAGGAGACGTTGCCCAAGTTCGAAACTCTTCATAAAAATCGATAGACGATTACGGGAGACTGGATCGTTTAATACAGCAAGCATTGATGCAGGGAAACCTCGACATGTACGAACACCTGCAATGGAAGAAGATGTACTGAATATTTTTAAAGATAACCCCTCCACGAGTACACGAGCTGCTACGTCTGAAGTCGGTGTTTCTCACCAAAGTGTGTGGCGTGTTCTGCGTGCAGAAAACATGCACCCCTTTCATGTGCAGCGGGTACAACTGTTATCAGTAACAGATTGTGCTCAGCGGACAGAATTCGTACGCTGGTTGCTTAATGTAACAGAAAATAATCCACAATTTCTGGAAAATATTTTATTTACTGATGAAGCAACATTTACGAGAGAGGGCGTGGTAAACACGCACAATATGCACACATGGTCATATACAATTCCGCACACTGTTTTCCCGTCGAACGCACAACAAAAGTTCAGTGTGAACATATGGGCAGGTGTCCTCGGCGATTATCTCATAGGACCATATTTACTCCCAGATGTACTCAATGGCAGTACGTACTTGGTTTTCCTACGGGATATCTTACCGCAGTTACTGCAAAATGTGCCAGCAACATTGCGCCACAATATGTGGTTTATGCACGATGGCGCACCGGCACATTTTTTCATAGGTGTTCGCAATCACCTCAATTCAACATATCCTGGGAAATGGATTGGACGCAGTGGACCTGTTGCTTGGCCTGCACGCTCTCCAGACCTCAATCCGTTAGACTTTTTTGTTTGGGGACACCTTAAATCGCTGGTGTATGAAACGCCTGTGGATACACCGGAGGATTTACTAGCGCGAATCGTTGTCGCTGCAGGAGACATTCCCAACTCCGTCGGAGTTTTTCGGCGTGTTCGCCAATCTTTACGACGTCGCTGTCGGCTGTGCGATTCTGTTAATGGGCGCAACTTCGAACACCTATTATAATAATGTCCGTTCGTCTGCCTTCCGACATTGAACTGTGCAGCGCAGGCCAGAAGACTATGCTTCACATATGTCATAAAGTACGTGGAATGTAATTCTTTATTTGTCATTTTTCTTTTATTTTCAACACTTTTTGGCACAGTATTTTGTAAGTCACAGACTGTGGTGTACTCAAATTGTAAATTACAAAGTTTGTATGAATTAATTTAAAATTTAGTGTCTTTTTTAAATTTATAATTAATAAAATTATTATGCTATTTGTTATTATTATTTCCTATCATAAATTATGATGCACATATACATACAATAATTGTCCATGTAAAACATGTACTGAAACTTCTTGCATAGTTACAAATCGCAATATTTTTAATTATTTCCGAATTTTCACCACCAGATTAATTTAAAAAAATTTAACTTAAGCTTTATATCAATAAAAGACCACTTTAAAATGTAGACTATTATTGTAAAGTTATTTTGGTTCATTCAACTCTTGAATAATTAAAAATGTTGCATCTCAGAAGAAGCATGATCGAAAATGTATAGTTGAGAGTAATTAAAAAGGCGGTGTTTCCAATCGTGATGGGCGGAGTTTAACCTTTGCTAGTGTCAAAGAAAGCGGAGTTGTAACTAAAAAACTGATTAGTTTCTCTCACACAATTAAACCGATATGGTTCATTGTAAGCTTTTTCGAAAGTTTTCGGAATGGACCAAATTTTACTACATTTTCCTTGTTGTAGCTAGAGTTGTCTTTTTGGAATTAACGATTAACTATTTTGATGTATATTGGATTTCGTACTTTTTTCACTGTTTCACGGCTTGTAACTCGTCAATAAATATTGCTATTTTAATACAATTGATGTCATTTTGTAGGGTTTTTTCTGCTCTTTCTAAATATGTGCTTCGTTTTTATGTAGCATTATCGATAGTTTAGCAATGAGGGTTCTTTTACAATTTTCCGAATTTTCATTCTATTTGCTGTAACTTGAAAACTATTGAGATCCGACCAGGCTTTATATACTGATTTATGCTCCATCTGATCTCCTCTATTACCCCTATTAATTTTGGACCCCTTTAACGGAACACCCTGTATATATATATATATATATATATATATATATATGTATATATATATTTTTTTTCAACAATTGGTTTAAAAATTAAATAAGTTTTCTTAATTTATTACACACTAGTTAAACAACTACAATTGTACATTCTATTATGGAAACAAAACTTTCTTGTTTTATTATTAATTTTTTTGCCTTGAAATATATATATTTACACATATATTCGTTTTCAAATGCAACTTTAAACACACACACACACACACACACACATATATATATATATATATATATATATATATATACATTAATTTTAGCCATATATATTTATATTTTCATGATGTAAATGGAAATTTTTGGTGTCTTTTGGTGATGTAAGCTTATTATAAAGGTAGTTTTTCATTTTCATTTCAAAACTTTAATTATTTTAAAAAGGAATGTCAGTAAATATTGTTTTGAAAAAACAGTTCTGAAAAATCAATTATAGTCCAGGTGCTACGATTGAGAAAACTGCAAATCGTGATAAGAATATACCGATTGGTGAGTATCTACTTTATATTAATACAATGCATTTTGAGAGGGGGGGGGGGGCATCGCGTAAAGTTGTAGGAATTCAAGATGGCGGCTGTTATTCAAAATGGCGTCATTTTCTGAATTTTCTTACTATCCATCATATAAATGTGTGTTTCAGGTCGATTTCGATGTTTTTAACGTCAAACATTCCGTTTTTAATACCTTCCGTCATAGTTGAATGAGTTTATGAATTCAGTTTGTCTGTTTGTTAGTTTGTCTGTCTGCTTACCATTCCAGGCTCTAACTCCCCCAGATTGTCATTTAATCTGTTCGCGACGGTGCGCGCATTGAGAAGTGCGCATCTGAGGACGGAGCGGGAAAATTTGATTTCATCTTCTGGGCCGAAGGATTTTGCGAAACTAAGCCTAACTCTTGTAAAGAGTTCTAAAGAGTTCTTCAAAAAATTATAAAAGATTCATTTTTCCATGTAACATTTTGAAATGCACATACATGAAATAAGTTATTATTATACATATTTACACAAAAATTTTAAATATTTTCTCGGATATTTTCATGTAAAAATGACTTTTTATACAAATATAATGCATGTTTTAAACACGTTTTTCAGTTAAAAAAATAATATTATATGATTACAAAACACTTACGTTCCTTTAATACAGCAACATATGAAATGTTTTTCTCAAATAAAGGATAGTTTTGTTTAAAAAAAAATAATAGTTTTATTTCTAAATAATTGTTAACACATTCCGTAAATAAGACAAGTATTTTTAAAAAGCTGATTTGTTCACAAATAAAAATAATTAAATAAAACTTCCAAGCAACTTCTGCATGCAACTTTTTAATACTTATTATACAGACAGACATAAAAATAGTTTGAAAACTTTTAATTTAATTTAAAATATTTGTGAAAATTCAAAATTTACATGGAAATATATAATCAATCATAAAATATCTATCAAATAAAAAATATTGAATATAAATAATAAGTAAAATAGAATTATACTTTAAATTTTTAAAATAAACATTTCTAAAAAGTTGTCGATGTTAAAAATATTTTTGAAAATAAAAGAAATAATACACATAGTAACGTATAATAAAACGAAATATCAAATAAAGAATATTTGATAATAATGAGTGAACTTGAATAACTTAAAATGCATTCTTCCAAAAATTTGTTTATGTTAAAATATCTTTATAAACATCTTTTAATATATACTATATATATATTTAAACATATAAATAAATTTATGAGGTTAAAAGTATTGAATAATATTTTTTTAATAATTTCTAAAACTGAATAATAATTCTAAATATACTGATAAAAAATGCGTTAATGTTGAAAGTATTTTATAAAATGGAAATATTAACGAAATCAAATAAATGTATTCAATTATAAGGGGCAAACTGACTATTAATTGAAACTATTAACTTAAAAACCTGCGAACATTTATCAAAATGTCAGAGTTCAATGATAGCGTTAGAATCGCACCACCCTCTTAAGTTTTACTTTATGAAAATACATAAATTTCATACATTTTCTTTTCTTTTACTAAATATATTTCACTAGCCCAGCTATTCCATATATTCAGTCAAATACTTGCGTTTTTAGACATTTTAATGAATTTGTAAAATAAGATACTTAAATATAGATAATTTAAGACGGAATTATTTGAAACGGTATGAATAATTATTGAAGGAAAAAAAAGCATAAGAAGAAGAGCACACTAAAGTTTTCTTGATCTGACGGTGCCGAAAATATTTTGAACAAGCGTCCGTAAATATTTACACTGCGTAGCAGCACTTGTTGAAACAAAATAAAAATATAAATAGTCCTCCCGCTTTCCTCCTCGATGAACGAAAATCAGAAACTATTAATCACCACGACGTACAAATAAATTATTTCCAATCCAGATAAAAGTAGAAAAGAAGTAATTGAAAATGAATCAACTGGAAGCCTGGCCATATGCGTGCGTGAAGCTTACGTCATAAGCTTAGAGTTGATCAGCTGACTAAACCATTCCTTTTCCCAAGTGACGTAGAAAAATTACTGATAAACAAAAATAAAGTTTCATTTGACGCATAAAAGGTTTATGATAGAAAGAAAATCACGTTTCTGAAGCATTAATAGATATGCATTTGAAATAAACTCACATTTTTTCATTGCAGTCATTTTGAGAAAAAAATTAAATTGACATGTATTAAAAATATATTAATTGATTCCATTTGCTTCCCTAGACAGAAGGAAATATGTTCTTCTCAAATGTATATTCAAATTTGATTACGAATTTTTTTTTCCGAGTTAAACTTTCTTGAATAAAACGTTCCACCTGTGTGGCACGAATGCCGGTCGCTCGGGATGTGAGTGCCAAAACCGCCGGCACGTATACCCGTCGCGCGGGATGAAAGTGCAAACGAGGCCGGCACGAATACCGGTCGCTCGTCCTGAACGGGTTAAACGGCCTTCACAATAACCCTTAGTTTCGGAATAATTAAAGACTACAGTCGCTGCCAGATGGCGCGAATACCTACTGTAAATAATGCTTATTAAGTGTTACTTTCACGCATAAAAATACGAAAAAGTCTCTATATATGCGTTATAAAAAGTATAGATAATATACGTATATTTTTCCTCGGCGTTTTTTATACGGCAAACAGGAAAACTGAAGGATTTGGAGATAAAATAAATAAATACAATGCATTGAACATAAGCAACTAAAAATATATTAAATTATACGCTACTGTAACACGGAAAATAAACATTATAAGTAAATTTCTGCATTTTTTAAAAATTTTAATTTAAATTAAATTGCAAATTAAAAGTTTTTTAAATATTATTTACTAGTTCCAAAATATTAAGAAAATTAACTTAAACCTTTTTCAAAAAACCGACTTATTCTCAAATCAGTATAACTTTTTAAACCATTCAATTATTTTTTGAACCAGACTTTTGATGATAAATATATGTATATAAAGTTGATTGCGGACAACTTTGGATAATAGTATAATAGTAAACAGAGGTACTGAAAATGAAGTGTACAGGGAAACAGAAAAATAATTATTATTATAGGTTTCTATCATGTTTAGAAAAAAAAAAAAAATAAAAAACAGAGGAAATTATAAAATCAAATGTTTGAATTTTAGGCACTTATATTATAAAAACTATAATAAAAAATATTTACACAATATTAAGAAAATAAGTAAGTTCGCCAGTATCCTGGAACCAACTCATAACGAAATATTTTTTTCAGAACATTGATTATTTTTGCACGATTCTTAATTAATTTAAGAAGTGTAGATACATGCACATTGCAAACAATTTTCAATAAATTTGGCCATTATATGTGCTGATCTGAAATATTCAAGCATGTAGAAAAATAACAAAATTACGTGTAAAATTAAATTTTCTAATTCTGGACACCGATGGAATGCAACTATGATACAATTAAAAACATATTTGCATGTTTCATAATATCAACAAAATAAGCATGTCCTTTCGCCAATAATCGGCAATCAACTCATATCGTTTTTTTAATGTTGTTGTTGTTGTTTTATCGACTAGGGGGCTCGGCCCCCTACGAGCTACGCTCGCCAACCCCCGTCCAGACACCACAGACTCTAAATGCATGCTAATTTGATCGGCTTTAAAAAGATTTCGAAAGATTGAGTTATATTTTAAAAAAACAGTGGTTTATCTCCCTATAAACGAATTTCTATTCATTTCTCTTTGATTGGAAAATTTTAACGCCAAATCCGCTGTGGTACTACTTGATTATCCCGTCGACCAATTTATAAATCGCCAAACCACTCGCCAAATTATACAAATTGACATAATTTTTATTTTAAATAACGAAAGAACAAATAAATTAGTACAACATTAATAAAAATACAAATAAAACGTTGAAATAAAAATAACTTGATGACGTAGATACGTGTAACAACATTTCAAAATAAGCTAATATAAAAGGAATTAAGTAAACAGAGTCTTTGTCTCCTGGTATTTTTTAACAGAGCGAAAAGAAAGTTCTTTTAAATGAGACATTTTAAATTAATCGTTTTTAATCTGACGTAATTTTAACCAAACTATTCTTTCTCTTTTTAATATTCACGTGAAATTACTTGTGTTAGAAATGAAATATTATTTGCGCTTTCCTAACAAAAATAGTTGAAAAGTATCCTCTCAAAATATCAAATAAATGTCTAGTGCAATTTCTAAATTTAAACCGTTTTGCAATATTATTTTGTGTTCATTTTATGTAATAACTGTAATGTGACGTAAATATGACGTGATTTCTCCTATTTAAGACTTCTAACGCATGTTAATAAATTTATTATTTTACAAATTCCTTTCTCTCTTAAAATTCACGTGTAATTATAGTTTTTATGACGTAATTTTTAATAAGTTCCTGCTTTTTGTACATAATTATTTAATTCTTATTCCAAACGTTTTTTTCTGTTTATAATAGCCACGTGTAAATAAATTTTTAATTTATTACGCGTATAAATATTTTTTTTTTCTTTTTGAAGCAAACATTATTGTTTTCGCTGTTTATACAGTTGGCAACAGTTTAAATTAATATGACTTTCTAAAATCTGTAAAAAATATCTCTAGAAATGCTGAAAATTTGAATTTAAAATAGAAATAAAACCTCAATAAATTAGCCAAATTAAAAAAAAGAAATACAATCTGCACTCCGGCAAATTCTAACGCATAAAATGATGTAAAAATGATTACACTGCCATGTACAGTTTTTGCTGCTATAAAACTTTTTTAGTGGAACGATTTTGTCTAACTTTAGCATTAAATATCCCTTAAAATAATTCTTCGATTTGAAAACTGTCTGCATCAGCGTGTTTATCAAACATTTCTCTATAATACCACCGATTTTCATATTTTTGTATGCATTATTTTTCTTAATATTAACGAAGAAAGACCTCCGGTCACAAAAAATTCAAAACCGGCGGCGGCGGCGGTGACAGCGGTAGTTACTTTTTTTTAGAATAGAGAGAAACATGGATATTTGCATGATTCTTCATTATTAAGAAAAAATATATATCTGTACATTGCAAACAATTTTCAATAAATTTGGCCATTATATTTGTTGATCTGAAATATTCCAGCATATAAAAGTATTATAAAATTACGTATAAAATTAAATATTCTAATTTTGGACAGTCATGGTATAAAAGTATACGATTAAAATAAAAATATATTTACCTGTTTCATGATATAAAAAAAATAAGAAAGTCTCTTTGCGTATATCCGGCAATCAACTCATATCAATTTTTTTTTTTTTTTCAAAACATGGATATTTACATAATTCTTAATTATTTAGAAACTACATCTATCAGTACATTGCGAGCGATTTTCAATAAATTCAACTTTATATGGGCATGCTTAAGGAAGGCGATCGAGTTTGGCCGTGGGCGACTCATCAATCGAGTCGACCCAGCGTGTCGTACTCAAAATGAGTAGAAATGCCTTGCCCATCCCTACATCAAAGGGTAGAATTTGGAGCAGATAATCCTACAGATATGTGGTTGACTTTTATCAGCTGTGTGAAACACAACAGCCGATTTTCAGGATTAGATTATCATATAAGACAGTATATTGTCACAGTGAATTTCTTTTACATTTAAAATTATTTTATGTGTAATCTTTTATGGTGTGAGTTTTAAAATAATTTGATTATAATATGCAGTAGTCATTAACATTAGAACGCCCGGAATTTTTACCCAAACTGCACAAATATATTTCAGACCAGAATTTTCATCTAAAATTATTTAACTGATTTATTTAACGTATTTCATGGCTTAAATGTAACTTATTTCAAGTAAAAATTTCTGGCTCCAATTGGCATTGAATCATTTGGTCGGAGTCGATTCGACTCCTTCCGGGCGTCCTAGTGTTAAAAAGTAATGTCTAAAAGAACATATTCCTGTGTTTGTACGGGAAAAAATCAAGAGTAAAAATGTATAAAGTTTATTGAAAGTATTTCTTTCACATTATTTCGGGTATTTGCTGCTAGCAAATGATAATTAAATCGATTAAATTGATTAATCATATTGAATCAATTAATTAAATAATTTAGTTATTTATTTGTAAAAATTTGTTCTTTCAATAAAATGTATCATTTTCAATTTAATATTTATTTTTTTAAATCGATTTCTAATATTAAGAATCAAAATATTAAATAAAGTTTTTCATATTATGCTTGCAAGTATATAAAAGTTTTTAATAATAATCAGTAACAAGTACATCTATATATTTATATCTTGTAATACATTTACGCTTTTATTTTATCATTTCCTCATTTACTAAATTGAAACGGTATTTCCTTTTTCTGAAACGATATTTAAACAATATACATGTTCATTATGAGAGTCAAGAAAATATTAAAAAGATCCATTATTTTCTTTGGAAAACAAGCTGATTTTTAAACATAAACTAGTCGGATGTGCCAATCCAAAACATTCTTCCATCTTATATATATTAATACTTCAAAATTTGCTAGCACAGTGCCAAATATAGAAAAGTGGTCCCCTAGGCGGGGGGAGGAGTGTGGGGATGGACAATTATTGAAAAATAGAGATTGCCATTCGATCGGCAGGGAAAAAGTTAGCTTCGCTGGAGCCTTCTCAGGTATATTTCTCCCCGCTGTGGCTCAATTATGGGCAAAGTTTTGGCCCAAAGAAAAAACAGTCCCAAACGTTGGGGGGGGGGGGGGGAGGTACAAACCAGTATATCATACTTATCGAAAAATATATAAAAGGGGCCCTACCCGGATCCCTAATAGAGTTAGAGGGAATCGGAAGACAGCAAAATAATCGTTGGGAAAAGTTTGCTTTGGCGCTTTATAGTTAATTTTGGCGCGAGATCTAAGCTCTACGACCAATAGGAACCGAGATATTTAAGGAATTGTGAAAAAAAGATAGGATTTCTTTGCAGAAGAGAATAATAATTTTAAGTTTTAAAGTGCTAAGCCGGCCTCAAAAGGTTACAATGAAAACAGCCATGATAGCACAAGACCCCTTAAGACATAAGATCATTAGAATTACTTTTAAATTTTCATATTTAAAAGAACTGGTTCCATTATAAGTCTTCATAAATCAAGATTTCCCATAGTGCAACAGCAATCTCCAGAAGCATTTTATGGAAATAAACCAATTAGTTAAATAATAATTAATATCTCAGCTTGTAATTAAGATAGAAGATTGAAATTGACATTGATGAAATGAGCGAAAATTTTTACGTCCGGATGTAAAAAAAATTAATCAAAAAATTTAACAATTTAAAAGTTTAAAATTCGTTTAAAAAAATCCTATTACGAAAAACCACTTGATCAGCTTAAATTGCTCGGGTGCCAATACGTCTGCAGATAATGATGACACCTGTTTTTAATCTCTGGAAGAGATCGTTTTTTGCAATTTGATAAAAAATCCATGCTTTTGTCAATTATGAATACCTTTCCGATCTTATAATTGGGTTTTTTTTAATTAATAACGTCCGTTAATTACGACTGTTTCAAAATTTTATGATTTGTCGTTTGATGTGAGGTATTCAGCTATAAGTATGCAAAATTTCAAGTCTCCAACATATAAAGTTTCTAAGAACGGGCTCTGTAACAGACGGACAGACAGACAGACAGAGGAGTGAGACGAATAGGTTTTCGTCAGATGAACGAAACCCTAAAAACTAGTCAGCGCCAATTTATATTAAGATCTAACATAATCTAAAGTTTTGGGAAATTACGTGCATTAGTTCTTGAGATAGAGCGCCAGTAAATTTTTTGTCAAATACAGACAGACATTTTATAAAAAAACATCAAATCGTGTTCAGGACCTAATAAGATATATAAATCATTTGAAAACTGGGTCTACATTTTTCACGTATCCATTAGTTTCTTCTTGTAAAGAAAGAAGAAAGTAAAAACGCGCTAGTGATCCTTAATGATTGGTCACGAGTTTCTCGTGTTTTAAAACTAAACATTACTGAAAAATCTGAATATTGATTGTGAACACTTCATTACTCCTATGTCATGTTTCTTGAAAAAAACTTTTTTCCGAAAGAATATATATTTATATTATGTATTTAGTTTCGTTATCATATAAAAATTTTGCTAGATAGTTAAAAAATATACATATACAGTTAAACCTCGTCAGTACGTCATTCTTGGGTCTACTTAAAAATGACTTACTAAGCGGACCGACTTCTTGAGCGAAATTTATCTTAAATGGAAAATGAAATTTCACATGTTTATATAAGTATGCTTATAATTAAATTACATTAGACATTATATAAATTGGTAGAATAACAATTTAAATTCATAAAAGTGGTGACAAATTAAGGGAACTACAGTAAGTAAATATGTTACGTAGTATATTTAAATGTTCCGTCATGGAAAAAAAATTAAACACTCCCTACTAACTCCTCAACAAATTATCGTAGAAGAAAGTTACTGGTACCGAACGATTGGAAATAAAGTCTACTTTTAAATGATGTATATAAAATTTGCTTAGGAGACCATCTACATATTAAAACAAATCCAAACTTAGTTTTTTTCAATAACAATAACAAATTTTAACGAGATATTTCAAATCTTCGGTTCAAACTATGCCTAGACACCGAATTTCAAGTCATTTGAATGATAAGTTTTTGATGGTTGGTTGGTTAGTTGATTTTGACGGCCGATTATCTACACTAGGGATATAGACCCGAGGGGGGAGTGCCCTTCGTGGGGGTCTTTCTAAGGGAGCCTAACCCGTATTTACGCATGGAAATCCATGGCTCGAAGAAACCCACGAAAACTCCGAACGATTAGGCCGACGGGCGCGATTGGGGTCGAACCCAGCACCTCCCGTCTGCCAGCTTCGAGAGCAGAACCTCTCAGCCACTGGTGGGGCGATAAGTTTTTGAATTATAAACATTCAAAATTTAGTGCTTCTAACGTTAAATTACATTTTCATATTTTTATTTATATCTTCAGAATTTATGCTCCTAATGTGCTAATTTTTTGTGTAGCAATAATACTAATATACCCAAACATAAATAAGCTGAATTTGCAATTTTTATAATTTTATGATATAAATTATGAATTATGAAATTAATATTCGGAAAAATTATGAATTGCAACCTGCAATTTTTTTGATGGATTTTAATTTATTAAGTCCTGCTTTATGGAAATCCAAAATTTCACATTTTTCTTCCAAGTAGTTTTCAAATTATGCTTAAGAAACGGCAAAATGATTGTTTAAGGGGCCGTCTATAATAGAAGTGACTAGATATTTTGAAATTTTTCTGCTGCCCTGTAATCTAGCAGGTTTCATTGACTTCTTAAGGCGCCTTGGTCAAGATGGGGGCACTCTCGGTTAACAATCGAGTTCCGAATTTCAATTTGATATAGTCCTTAAAATACGCTCGTTTTAAAATAATTAATTTCTCAGAAATTTATGGTACGAATTGCATAAAAATTTGCTTTTAGGCTAATTGAAGGATGTAGAGTTCATTTATGCTGTCCTGTATGGTTAGGTTTAATATGTAGATGGCCCACTAAGCAAATGATATCTATACCATTTAAAAGTAGACTTTATTTCCAATCGTTCGGTACCAGTAACATTCTTCTACGATAATTTGTTGAGGAGTTAGCGGGGGGGGGGGGGGGATGTTTACTTGTTTCTCCACGATTGTACAATTCAATACATACCCATTTCTTACTGGCTTACAAAAAAAAGTCATTCATTTTTGTTTGGTGATAGTTTTCTGAAATCATTTTTTCCCTTTAAGGAATATAGCGTATTATATTCTCTATCTGTAGCGTCATTCAAAGACGAAATATAGTTCATCACCAGGGCCAAACGATGCAGAACTTGACCCACTCCTGGAACTTCCCACATTTGCTATGTCCATCCACTTCTTTACTTTCTTTAGTCTTTACGAGAAGAAAGTATTAAATTCGTAAAAAAGAAAAAAAAATCGAATTCCCGTTTTCGACGGATTTACACGCTTAAGGGGTCAACATGTTTTTACAAAATATCTGTCTGTGAGTCAGTGACTCATAGCTGCCAACTTTTACGCTTTCTTCCTACCACTAAAAGTTTATAGCAAACTAGGGGGCTCTGCCCCCTGCAAGCTACGCTCGCCAACCCCCGTTCAGACGCCGCAGAATCTAAAAACACGCTGATCTGATCGGTTTAAAAAATATTATAGAAGATTGAATTATAATGAAAAAACCTACAGCGATATATAAACTTCTGTTCTAATTCATACATTTCTTTAAAAACTATTATGTATGATACAAATATTTCGTCGAATACTACATTTTTTTTTCAAAAATATTCTTTAAATAATCAAAATTTAGATATAGGTATTTAATGATGCACATATATTTATTTCACCTTTGTTATTATTTTTGTAATTATATATTGCATCTTATAAATTTTTTTCATCAGTTACTTTATCAATATAAACATTAAGAATATATTACTGCTTAAAATTAATGAATGCATTTTTTGTTAGATGTGCTATCAAAAATATTTCGTTTTGAGAAAATAGCCCTTTATTTTTCCGAACTGTTTTCAGATTCGCATTCACTCCTGTGTTTACTATATATATTTTCTATGCGTGACGCAGCATAATTATGTTAACTATTACCGCGATGTTATTATAGCATCATTAATGTACCATTTTGTAATGACATTTAATGTTAGAATGTGTAAACAATTAGCTAATATAGTGTTTGTTTGGGATATGTAAAAGTAGTGTTTATAATTTCAAAGCTACAGAAGTAGAATTTTCTTTATTTATATTTTATTCAGAGAAAAATAATAAACTTTTTCAAAGTAAAGTAAAGGATCTCTATGGAAGAAAACTACTTTTGTTGTTGCATAAATAACACAGAAAACGTCTAATACCTTAAAAAATATATATATATAAAAAAACAATGCGATGAAAGCGCTAAAATGATAAAATAATAATAAAAATAGCAACATTTAGCCATGTTATTGAATGATTTCCATTTATTTCATATTTCATGTCGTCGTTCCTCATCGCGGAAGATCGGGGTTAAATGATACATGAGCTTTTCAATGTGTGGAGTGAAATAGGGAGCAAGAACATTCAGAAGTTAGAGAACCTACAATGTTCTCTATGGTTCTCTAACATTACACATTCTTCTTCGTCTGTATCGTATTGCATATTTTTCTTTCCTTTCAGTTTCACTCATCATAGACCCATGCCCAAATTGATACTGCACACACCCATTCATTCGTAAATGAACAGCCCTCATACCCTCAAGGAATGAGTGTAACAACCTTTTGGAAGCGACTCATGTTTGAAATTTTAACTGTCTGGATATATCGGACGAATGAAATGCCTCTTGTATCAGTTACCCAACACTGTTAACATAATTTAGGGAATTAAAGAAGACTTCCTTAAATCTAGGGAAAATCCAGAATAGTTTCAATACCTTCCCAAAGAGAATCTGTATTTCCCATAAAAGTTTTGCAGAGAATTCAGTTAAAGGATTCCAGAATTTCATCAAACAATAATAATAATAAGAAGAAAAAACTTATTTTGTACAGTTGCCAGATTAAAAAATTTATCATTAAAAAAAAAAAGAACAAGAACAAAAAAAAAACAAACAAGTGATCTCTCGAATGATTCAAACTGATCTTATCAATCTTATTCAATATTGCATTTTTGCATACATTTTTTAACTTTACCCTTGTTTATATGCTTATGCAATATCAATTTTCATTGTTCAAAAACTTTTAATAGTTATTTGTATCGATGTGAAAAATTGTATTTTTAATTATTATTTACTAGATTAAAAAAAAAAAAACAATAATTCGGTTTATTGCCTGATAAAATTTTAACGTAATGACTTTTACTATTATGATAAATAACAGTAGCATCCAAAAAATTTCAAACTATGCAATACAATTTTTGAATAAATTAAAATAATAAATATTATTACCGATAGTAACCGTTAACGAAAGTAAAAAAGATGAAACACTAAAACGATATGAATTTTCTTAGGTTATTAGACATTATTTTCAGGGGCCTAACGAAATATGTATATCATGTCTTATCAACACGCTCGTTCAAAAATTTTCAAAGAATTTAACAGTTGAAATTTCATTAGATCTTCAAGTGAAAATAGCTGCGTAATAGATTCTCCGCATGAAGGTGAAGAATATTGTCTGTTTAGCTCTTTTGGAAAATAGTCGAAGATATCAGTACTGTGAAAAAATCGAAATAAACTATACGGAATTGAATTCGAGAGTATGGTATCACATGAACTGACATACCGATAACAATAATTTAATATTACACTCACACCAATACAATTAAACAAATATTGTTTTATGAAGAAAATACGTGTTTTATGCAGGTATGCTATTTTCATTTTCTTGCTAAGGAACATATTTGAATAACGAGTGAGTGCCTAGGCACAACTTTTGCTCGTTGAATTTTAAAAGAGAGCTATTGTCATATTGTTCAAATATCTCAGTTTTCTAATGTTGGGTGAGACATGGAAAACTTTGGAAACTCACTTACTATACGTCTAGCTTTTTTATGAAAGGGCTCCAAAAAACTGCAATTTCTACTGGAAAGCAGGAAATAGTGTAGTTTAAGATATATATATATATATATAACTTAAAACATTTTAAATTTTGCATACTAGTAGGAGATGGTGGTGCACGAGAGCGAATTAGAATTCCCCTATCGGGGGTGAGGAAGCTAACGAACTAACGGCAGAAAACATCTAGGGTCATCAACACTAAACATCCCCGCTCCTCTTAGCCCGTAAGAGAAAGGGGAAACGGTCAGGGGGTGTTTGTCAGTGGAGAGCAAGACATTCAAACTAAGCTGTTTGTCTTGAAACAGAGGGGCTTGCTTTCCGCATTTGAAAGTTGCGCGGCAAGCATATTCACAATACCTACTCGGTTCAGCTTCGGCACTGGTATTTCTCAGTATATTTTTCTGGTATGAAATGTTGAATATTTTAAAACACTTAGTTTTGTTGTTATCTTCATGTAAATAATAGAAGTATCCTAATCCTAATAATATTATAAATATGAAAGTGTGAATATGTTTGGTTGAAGTCAGGATCAAGACGGATAACTAAATTTTTTTGTATTCATTATCCACTATATCCATTTTTTTCCAATGTTTGTAATGCGTAAAATAAAAGTTATAAAAATAAAACTTTCTGTCAATCAAATGTTGCAATAGACTATTCTGTTGCGTTTGTAATATGCTAGCATTTCAAAGAAAAAAATATTAATATTGATTTGACATTAAAGTAATAATTAGGTACAGCATTGTTAACCTTACTAAAAATGCACCTGATGTGAAAATCCACAAGTGATTGTGTTTCTGGATTTTTTATAACAACTATTTCTTTCTAATAGTAATAATCGCCTTATAAGTTATGAGATTAAAAAATGCGACTATTACTCTTTGGAAATGGGGATTTGAAAAAACCAAAAACACAATTATCCTAAAAACCAGTATTAGTTATGTTTGTTATCAGTTTTGCGTTCATCGTTTACAATGTTGCCAATTTAGCGGAAGTCTTAGTTCAAAATCTCTAGCAGTCTTTTTAAACAGTATTTTACTTTATTTAATCGACGAAAGTCTGCCATTAAATAAAGCTAAATTTAGTACTAAAAATTTCTGATACATTATTTGAATACAAAAACACGTTTAATTTTAAGCTCTGATCGCTATCAATGATACTTGAAGTATAATACCAATATTGTTAAAATATTGCATTTACGTTGGAAATATTCGTAATGAAATGTCAACACTTTAAATTCTAACTATCTCCAACAAAATGTCAATATTGCGAAAATATTTACTTTATGTTGGGAATATTACTAGTGAAATTGAAAAACACTTTTTGCTTATTTACATTTTGCCCATAATTCACTATTTATATTTCCATTATAAAGTTTTACAATGTGCTTCTAACCTTTATTTTATGTATTACAAACAACTAAAATGTGTAACTTTTATTACAGGTAACTCAAGTGGAAATTTTAAACAATTAAAAATATATATATAATGCATAATGAATGCAAAGGTGTTTAATTATCCGTTTTGACACTGACTTCAGCCAAACATTTTCACGTTTGTAATATTATTATGATTATGATACTATCGTTATTACATAGAGATAATAACAGAACTAAGTGTTTCAAAATATTCAAAATTTCATACCAGAAAAATATACTGAGAAATACCAGTGTCAAATCTGAACCGAGTAGGTATTGTGAACATGCGCGCGGCAATGATTTCTTTCACTTTCTTATGTCCACTGTTGGGAGGACTGGCTATTTCCTGGAAAAAAATACCTCTACCTCTGTAACGAGCGGGTTTTCCTGTAAGAGTACAAAAATCACTTCGATGACTTTTTATTAGAAAAACAAGAACAGAAATTTTCCTGACGCATCTTAGGGAAGAAAAATGCTATGAAATAAAATATTATAATTGGTTTTAACTGTATTTTATAATTGATAATTATAATTTTTATTCATTATTTTATTATTTAAAACATAAAAACATAGATTATTTCAGCGATCAGGGAGTTAATTGCTTTAGAAATTTCAAACTCTTGATTGCTATTCAGTATTTTAAAAAGAAAAAAATCAGAATTTAATTAAAACAATCTAATTTTAATTAATAAAATTAAGACTCGTTCTTTAGGCTATTTATTCAAAGACATTAACAATCTAAATCGGTCAAAAATAAAAATTAAAACAAGAAAGAAAAATCATGCATGAAGCCTAGATTATGAAACACTTTCAGCAGTTCCGGGCTCCTTTAACAAAACACCACAGTAACATGCTAAGTTTTAATTATTCCTTTTAACTGTTCGTTTTAAATTACTCTAAATATTTATCATTCAAAACAGTATTTTTATTCATAATTTTATTAATTAAAGCATAAAACAGAGATTGTTAGAAATCAGAGAAGTAATAGCTTTAGAAATTTGCAGTTTTCGATACATTTTCAATTGTGTTGGAAAATGTTGAAAAGCGTAAACAAAGATTAATACATAAAATTTTCACGGATCTTATATTGTGCTTCATACATTCATTTAAAATTGAGATTAAATGTCTAACTGCATAAAGTAAGAAGAAGAAACCACGTCTCACATAAGCTATGAAACTCTTTCATTTAACGAACAAGTTATTGTTAAGAAACTTCATCTTTTGACACATGAAAAGAATAAGTAAAAAAGTAAAGAGTAAAATAACCATACCATACCATAAAATAAAAGAGTAAAGTAAACAAGCTAATTGTCTTCATCGATTATATTGTAATTATAATTCCTAAATGCCTGGAAAACCGCTGTTACAAAGACAATAGTTTTTATACAAGAAAGCCATTTTTAGAATTTATATCTTTTATTAGAATATAAAATTATTATTATATAGAATTATTTTATTAAACTATAAAATAAAATTTTATTATGTTTGTAAACGCATAAAATGCTTCAAATATACATAACAAGCAACTACTCATAGATGTTACTATACTTAAACTGTTGTCAATGGCCTTGTAAAGATACTACACACTGTCAATATCACGCCACATAACATACTGAAAGTTCAACTAGAAAATCTATAAAAAAATAATAAAAATTCGTTTATAAACGCATAAAATGCTTCAAATATACATAACAAGCAACTACTCATAGATGTTACTATACTTAAACTGTTGTCGATGGCCTTGTAAAGATACTACACACTGTCAATATCACGCCACATAACATACCGAAAATTTAACGGGAAAATCCTTAAAAAAATAATAATACTTCTCAATCGGTAATTTATTCGATCCCTTTTGATTTTCATGATTTGCTGATTTTCCATAAAATATAATTTTCTATAATTTAATTCAACTGGAAAATACAGTTGGTTTTAACTTTATCAGCATTACACAATTGAAAACGCTATTCCGGGAAATTACCATGCATTATCCGAATTCGTTTGTGTTTGAGTATCAACGATTTTAATCAAATGACTTAAATCAGTGATTAAAACGTGATTTTAATCAACTGATTAAAAAAAAATCATTCATTAAAATCACAAATTTCCTAAGTGTTTAAAATGAAATGAAAATCTAAGATGAACATAATTTGGAAAGTTTATATAGGTATTTTGCCTTATGAATGAAAAAAAAAAAGCGTTAAATAATTATTTCTAAGCTTAACTATTTCTTAGACTTGTAAAAAAAATAAATGCAGTAAGTTTGTAAAAAGCAAGTTTTTATCTGGCATAAAAAGCATTGCAGTTAAAAATCATATTTAAATCTAATATAATTTGCAATCTCATAATTTCCTTTAACTAATGGAGTTATTCATTCATTTATATACAATGAACATAACAAATTTTGCAAGTAAAAGAATAAATAGCCAGTACGTTATTTTCTCATTCTGCTTTTACAGTAATAAATTTATAGCAAATTGAGGCTAAAGAAGTATGAAAGAATGACACTTTGTCAACAATTATTATAAAAGAAAAAGAAATTGGCAAAACGAGAGAAAAAACTAATTATTAAGCACAGAAGGAGCTCCTTCGGTAGAGCTTTATTAAAACTTTTTTTCTTTTCTTTTTTCTCTACCAAAATTATCATATACGTGTGTAAGTTTACATTTAGGTAATTAACATTAATTTCTCTAAATACAAGTACAAAATAGGCTGTAAATGATATTTTTTCGTGTTTTGTTATTTGTGCTACTGACTAATAAAATTATACTTATTTGTAGTTTTTAATTCTCTAATTATTTATCGTTTCCTCTGGGCATTTTTTAAGGTCGCAGCATATTACTCTTAAAAAAAAATAGTCAAATTCACCCGTAATTATACCCAGATATTTCTTGTAAAGGAATTCCCCGTACAATGGTATTTCTAAATACGTGTGCCCACGACATTGCAAAAAATTTAAGAACTTTACTTGTTTAGAAAAACAGGATATTATCAAATCATGTTCTTATTTAATTTCTTTTTCCATTTGTAATTCATAAATCATTAAAAATTATTTCACTTTATTTATCATATTAAAAAAATTATGTACTTTTTTTCTTATTTCATTAATAAACTGATTACTAATATATTTCCTCGTAAAATAATGCCTTTAGTAATTAAAGCATAAAAATCTACATTATTTTCCCAATTAGACAGTTAATTATTTATTAATTTTAAGCAGTATTAAGAATTTAATATTAAGTACAGTTATTAATAATTTTAATAAATCTAAATATGAGTAGTATTTAGTATGGTTTTGCATAATTATTATAAAATATTAATGTATATAACATTATTGTATACTTCTAACTAATGAAAATGAATGTAGTTTTTTTAATTACTGAAATTATTAACTAATAATTTTAATTAATTAAAGCTTAAAAACATAGATTAGGTTAGCCATTAGAAGTTTAACTGTTTTGGAAAGTTTGATTTGAAATATAAATTTTGCTGGAGAAATCATACATTAAAATTACACAATTTTAGCAGCAAATAATTAAAGTCCCCTTTAAAAATAAATATGCCTTAATTTTAAATTTTAACTATTAGGATTGTTACTACAGGGCTCCCAAATGGTTCGCGAACTGAACATCAACATTTTTTAACAGAAAATTTTATGGTAGGTGTCTACAACATTTGCGCTAAATAAATCTCGGAAGGTGTTTTCTGTGATGTTTGAAAGAGAAAGCTAAAAAGAAAATATCGGTGTTAAGTTGGCGGACCATTTGGGAGCCTTGTTATTACATAAACTCATAAAAAAACATTAAACTTTTCATAGAATTAAAACAAAAATTCTATATATCAATTAAGATTTCAAAATGTATGATTAACTTAAAATACACATTCTGTTGATAAGTACTACAACTAAAAAAGCATTTTTGACTAGTAGTATATACTTTCATATCATTTACAAAATAAAAAATAATCTGACTTAAACAGCCAATATCAATTGATCTAAAATATCATGAAACTTATCAATGGCACTCACAGGTTTATTAATACAGATTATTTTCTTTTATTAGAAGTTAATTTTCCAATGTCATTACGTCAAAGCCGTTACGTCATACCACACATTTGCCGAAAAAATTTGCATAAAGCAAGATGCTGTAAATAAACAGTAACAGAAGAAAAACTCCCCGCATTCAGCCGTACACGAAGACTTCGCAGAATAAGAGGTGACTGACTAAAAGAGCTGGAAAACCGGCAATGTGTGGATGCAAACAATTTTTGCTCGCAGCTCGGGACAAGGTATTGGCAGGAGGATTAAAAATAAGTTAAACACACTTAGCTTGCGAAAAACTCGCATACTTGCCTGTCATTGCCCCCCCCCCCCCTCCCGTAGTTATGAGCATACATAGTTTAGAATCACATTAAACTAACCTTTAAACTCCAAACCTTTAGATTTTCAAAGGAGATGTAACTTCATACTCCTGTATAAAATTTAACTTTCATACATGCAAAAGAGTTTAAAGAATCAGATGCATTATACATAATTACAATTGCAACAATAAAAAATATCTAACTTCTACATACACTTTCGTCAACAAGGTAACCTTTCACTTAATACATATTTGACAAAGCTAAAAAACTAATTTTTTTAGTTGAAAACAAAAATATATTTCAGCATATAAACATTTTCATGTACACTAATAGAAGGAAAAGGTTTTAAAACATTGCGCTACCTGTACTTTTCAAAAACATTCAAATATAAACACAATTCCGAACATTAATATATGTACACATAACTTTAATACATTTCAAATATTAAAAAAAAATGATTAATTAACCATTTCCCAGGTAAAAAAGTCAGCAAGAAACCTTAAAAAAAATCTTCAGGGAAACTGAAGGTATTTGAAACTAAAAGTACCTTCAGCTTACCTTTAGGTAAAAAACATGTATTTTCCTTTAACCTTCTGAGTTCCAAATACCTGCTGTTTTCCTTCAGGTAAAAAACCTGTTATTTCCCTTCACCGATTTTGGCAGAAATATCTGCAGTTTTCCTTTAGGTATAAAAGCTGTATCTTCTCTTTACATTATATCGTTGCACCTGCATGCGGACAGCCTTCTGTGCAAATTCGCATCAGATCAATACATAATAATGATTACATATCCAGTTCGACATTGATTTGATACATATTAATAAACTAAACATATTAATAAAACATATATACATATTAATAAAAAAAACTTCAAATACTCAAATGGAATTAAAAATTTGTGAAGTTGGTTGATTTAACATTAGCTTTTGGGGGTATCATGTCATGGCTTTGTATAGGCTCGTTTCTGGAAATCAACTATGCTTATAATAAATTGCATGAACAGTGTTGGCAAAATTTAGAAAAGTGCCCCTTCTGTGCAGCAAAGTGGGGGAGGGGCATTGAATGTGCATAACATGAATAAGTGGTCACATGCCTTTTGAAAGATATATCACATGAGGGGTGTCAGCAAAATTTAGAAAAGTGTCCCGGGGTGGGGTGGGGGAAAGCACCGGAGGTGCGTAACATGAATAAGTGGTAACAGGACTTTCGAACGATATGTCACATGATGTGTGAGCAAAATTTAGAAAAGTGCCCCCCGGGGGGGCAAAGTAGGGGGCAGGGGCATTAGAGGTGCATAACATGAATAAGTGGTCAAAGGCCTTTTGAACGATATGTCACATAACGGGTGTTGGCAAAATTTATAAAAATGCCCCGAGGGGGGGCAAAGTGGGGGGAGGGGCAATAGAGGTGCATAACATGAATAAGTGGTCACAGGTCTTTCCAACAATATGTGACATGAGGGGTGTCAGCAAAATTTAGAAAAGTGCCCCCCAGGGGGGCAAAGTGGGTGGAGGGTCATTAGAGGTGCATAACATGAATAAGTGGTCATAGGCCTTTTGAACGATATGTCACATCAGGGATGTCAGTAAAATTTAGAAAAGTGCCCCCCCGGTGGGGCAAAGTGGGGGGGAGGGGCATAACATGAATAAGTGGTCACAGACCTTTTGAACGATATGTCACATGAAAGGTGCCGGCAAAATTTAGAAAAGTGCCCCCCCCCCCCGAGGGGGGGCAAAGTGGAAAGAGGAGCATTAGAGATGCATAGCATGAATAAGTGGTCACAGACCTTTCCAACGATATGTCACATGAGGGGTGTCAGCAAAATTTAGAAAAGTGCTCCCCCCCGTGGGGCAAAGTGGGGGGGGGTGACATTAGAGGTGCATAACATGAATAAGTGGTCACAGGACTTTCGAACGATATGTCACATGAGAGGTGTCAGCAAAATTTAGAAAAGTCCCCCCTGGGGGGGGGAAAGTGGGGGGGGGGCAGAGGCATTAGAGGTGCATAACATGAATAAGTGGTCAAAGGCCTTTTGAACGATATGTCACATCAGGGATGTTAGCAAAATTTAGAAAAATGCCCCCCGGGGGGGCAAAGTGGGGGGGAGGAGCATTAGAGGTGCATAACATGAATAAGGGGTCACAGACCTTTTGAACGATATGTCACATGACGGGTGTCGGCAAAATTTAGAAAAATGCCCCCGAGCGGGGGGCAAAGTGGGGGGAGGGGCATTAGAGGTGCATAACATGAATAAGTGGTCACAGGCCTTTCCAACAATGTGTGACATGAGGTGTGTCAGCAAAATTTAGAAAAGTACCCCCCGGGGGGGCAAACTGGGTGGAGGGTCATTAGAGGTGCATAACATGAATAAGTGGTCATAGGCCTTTTGAACGATATGTCACATAACGGGTGTTGGCAAAATTTATAAAAATGCCCCGAGGGGGGGCAAAGTGGGGGGAGGGGCAATAGAGGTGCATAACATGAATAAGTGGTCACAGGTCTTTCCAACAATATGTGACATGAGGGGTGTCAGCAAAATTTAGAAAAGTGCCCCCCAGGGGGGCAAAGTGGGTGGAGGGTCATTAGAGGTGCATAACATGAATAAGTGGTCATAGGCCTTTTGAACGATATGTCACATCAGGGATGTCAGTAAAATTTAGAAAAGTGCCCCCCCGGTGGGGCAAAGTGGGGGGGAGGGGCATAACATGAATAAGTGGTCACAGACCTTTTGAACGATATGTCACATGAAAGGTGCCGGCAAAATTTAGAAAAGTGCCCCCCCCCGAGGGGGGGCAAAGTGGAAAGAGGAGCATTAGAGATGCATAGCATGAATAAGTGGTCACAGACCTTTCCAACGATATGTCACATGAGGGGTGTCAGCAAAATTTAGAAAAGTGCTCCCCCTCGTGGGGCAAAGTGGGGGGGGGGTGACATTAGAGGTGCATAACATGAATAAGTGGTCACAGGACTTTCGAACGATATGTCACATGAGGGGTGTCAGCAAAATTTAGAAAAGTCCCCCCTGGGGGGGGGAAAGTGGGGGGGGGCAGAGGCATTAGAGGTGCATAACATGAATAAGTGGTCAAAGGCCTTTTGAACGATATGTCACATCAGGGATGTTAGCAAAATTTAGAAAAATGCCCCCCGGGGGGGCAAAGTGGGGGGGAGGAGCATTAGAGGTGCATAACATGAATAAGGGGTCACAGACCTTTTGAACGATATGTCACATGACGGGTGTCGGCAAAATTTAGAAAAATGCCCCCGAGCGGGGGGCAAAGTGGGGGGAGGGGCATTAGAGGTGCATAACATGAATAAGTGGTCACAGGCCTTTCCAACAATGTGTGACATGAGGTGTGTCAGCAAAATTTAGAAAAGTACCCCCCGGGGGGGCAAACTGGGTGGAGGGTCATTAGAGGTGCATAACATGAATAAGTGGTCATAGGCCTTTTGAACGATATGTCACGTCAGGGATGTCAGCAAAATTTTGAAAAGTGCCCCCCCCCCGGTGGGGCAAAGTGGGGGGGAGGGCATAACATGAATAAGTGGTCACAGACCTTTTGAACGATATGTCACATGAGAGGTGCCGGCAAAATTTAGAAAAGTGCCCCTCCCAGGGGGGAGCAAAGTGGCAGCATGGATATCGGATGTGTATAACATGAATAAGTAGTCACAGGCCGTTCCAACTGTATGTTACACGATAGGGACAGGTGTTGATAAAAGTTAGAAAAGTGCCGCACTTTGGGCTTTAGTATTGTGCCCCCCCCCCCCCTTTGAAATTTTTATATATTACAAATAATATTTATCGGAAACCTCCGATGAAAATGCTGCAATTTCAAAAAAAGTCCGAAAAGTAAGAGATAATGAAATCCCCCAAATCAGAATATGCTTATAAATGCGACGTACATCGCACAACAACGGATTTCACTGCAGAACATTTCAAATTTTCATTTTGAAGAAAATTCACCATTCAATGTAGGAAAAATCGCAAAATTTGTCACTCATTGGTTAGAAAAAAAATCACCAAATTCTTTAATCGTTCATTTAAAAAGTAAAGATGAAAATAAGCAATCGCCAGTCGCCACTCAACGAGTAAATGTGAAAAACTGACGATTAAAAATATGGAAAGTACCAGCCAAACGCAAGATTTTCCAAAAGGAATTTCGTAAAAGAATTAACAAGAAAAAAATGTGAATTTTGTCAAAAGATCGCGAAAAAACACACATTTCGTAAGAGGATTACGAAAAAAAAAAAAAAAATGTAAATTTCATGAAAGGATCACCAACAAAGCGAATTGTATCAAAGAATCGCAAAAAAGCGAGAATTTTGTCAAAAAATCACAATAAAAACAGCACATTTCGTCAAAGGATCGTGGAAAAACCCGAATTTCATCAAAGGATCGCAAAGAATCCGAAATTTCGTCAAAGGATTGTGGAATACATGCAAATATGGTCAGTGGATTGCGGAAAAAAACACAAATATCGTCAATACATCGCAGAAAAAAAAAAAAAAACCAATTTCGTCAAAGAATCGCAAAAAACCCACACATTTCATCAAACGATCTCTGAAAATCCAAAATTTCGTCAAAGAATCGCGAAAATACGCAAATATCATCAATAGAGCAAAGAAAAAACACAAATATCGTCAATGGATCATGGCAAAAACACAAAATTTGTCAATAGATCGCCAAAAAACACAAATTTAGTTAAAGGATCGCGGGGGGGGGGGGGGGGGAAATGAGAATTTCGAAAAAAAAAAACCCGAGAATTTTGCCAAAGAATTGCGAAAATGAATGTGAATTTTGTCAAAAGATCGTGAAAAAAACGCACATTTTGTCAAAGGAACGCCAAAGAAACGAAAACATTGCCAATAGATCCGGAAAAAACGTGAATTTCGTTAAAGTATCTGGAAAAAATGCATAATTAGTACCAGGAGGGATCCCCTACCAACCCTCCCTTTACATTTCAGAAAATTTGCTGCAAATTTCAGATTTTTTAAACCTAGTTTTTTCAATTTTGAATCATACCTGCTACTCAGTGGATAAACATACCTAAAATATACCCATAAATTAAATATTCAGTGACATAAATGTACTTACTGGCTACTAAAGAAATTATTCTCACTCGCTAGTAACTGGCTACTAAATAAAGTCAACCTACCGGCCAGTGGCTACTAAGCAAAATTCCTTATTTTCATCTTTATTAAAAAGATTGTGAAATTCATCAATGGGTCGCGAGAAAAACTCGTACAGTTCATCAGTCATGGAGAACAAACCATGAAATTCTTCAGCCTGTTGTGGAAAAACATACAAAATTCGACGAACAGTTGCGAGAAAAAAATCCATGATTTTTGCTAATCAGTTGCAGGTAAAAAACTTCGTCAGTGCGCCGCCAGAAAAAACCCACGATCTTCTCTAATGGGTCGCAAGAAAAAGTCTCAAAATTCACCTATGTTAAAAGAAAAAATCCAGAAAATTGCAAATCGGTCGTGGCTAAAAAAAAATCGCGGAATTCGTCAGTAGATCGACGGAAGAAACTGCAAAATTCGTACATCAGTAGCGGAAAAAAACTCTCTCCAATCGGCCTCAAGATATACTTACTGGTTCAAGAGAGATATAGCAAAATTTAAAAATCAGTCACCGGTAAAAAAAAAAGCGAAATTCGTCAGTAGATCAGAGAAAAAATGGAAATTCGTCGATCAGCCATGCAAAAAAACCCCTCGAGATCTGGCCAATCAGTTGAAAAAAAGACACAGTTTATCATTCGACTGTGAAAAAATATCACAATTTTCACTGATCTGTCACGCGTAGAATGCGAAATTCGTCGATCGGTAGCAGAAAAAAATATTATCGTTCGCAAAAAAGAGAGAGAAAATTTGCTGTCAGAAGTGGAGGGTATACAGAGGTAAATGTCGTATACCTTCTGGTTCTTTTTCAGTAACACTGCTTAACTTCAGTTTCTCAAAAAAGCTATTGTATATACACTCTAAGGTATACCAGAGTTTCCCGTAGACAGTGTCAGGAGGGTGCTGCACCCTGCCTGCCCTTAGGTTTACAAAACAGCAGCCCTCTTACCCCTGATGGAAAACATTAGCACCCTTGTTGCCCCCAGCTGAAAAAAGTGCCTTTACTCCTTTCTTTATTAAAAAATTTACTTACATAGTAAAAATTGCCTCATTGCTGTCTTTAAAATAGCGTCCTGTCTATTAAATATTAAAAGTAATTTTAAAAATCAAAAGGATGCCTTTAAAAATTAAAAAAAAGTGTCCTTAAAAATCCAAAACATGCCTTTCGGAATCCAAAAGTGCCCTTTTCCTACAAGAAGCACCCTGCCCTTTTTTAAACATGGGAGAAACTCTGAATATACCCTCTGTTTTTTTTTTTTTTTTTTTTTTTTTTACGTTTACATCGCTGCATACGAGTGCCCTTTTTTCTAGAAGTTTACTGTAGAAAAAATGGGTCAGTGCCCATCAGGCACAGATTTTTTTAATAAAGGACACACTTGTACCTTGTAAAGAAACGAAAAAAAAAAAAAAAAAAAAAAACAATATTTGGAACTGGCTTGTTTAATGTTCCCATTTCTCAACAGAATTTTTTGATATTTTCCCACGACTGATTGAAATTTGTCAATTGTCCTCTCAAGCAACAGACGAATGTCACAATTTCTTTCTCCCGTAATCAAATGAAGAATTTTGCTAATTTTTAAACATTAAGTTTCATCATTAGGTCAGGGGGAAGCATCATAAACTTGTCAACTGGTCATATGAAAAAGAAAAAACCCCAAGAAATTTATCAGTCAGTAAAGGGTTAAAAAAAATCACACAGTTCTTTGATTGTCATGGGGGGAAAAAATTATTTAATTCATCCATTGATCGCATGAAAAAAAAATGTTTTGTTAGTAAGTTGTGGGGGGAAAATATGGAAATTTATCAACTTTTTATCAGAAAAAACGAGATCTGTTGATCAGCTTAGGTAAGGGAGGGGGGGGGGGGGATCGGCAAAATTCATAAACCGACTGTTATGTATATATATATTCAGTTCCGCTAGTTGCTCGCAAGAAAAAATGCAATATTTGCCAATCAGTACAAGTAAAATACCCCAAAATTCGTCAATTGGTTACAAGAAAAAATTGCAAAATTCTTCATTCAGTCATCAGGGGAAAAAAAAAAAAAAATCTGAGAAATTCACCAGTAATCATTGGGCCCGGTAGCAGAAACTTCCTGACAGGTGACGTGTGTCGCAGATTTTCTTTTCCCTTTTGCAGATTTTTTTTCCATTGGATCTTTTTCCAACTTTATAATATGTTTACTTCTTTATTATTTATTACTAAAACTTAAGTTTATTATTAATAAAAATGAGTAATATGCTTAACCCTCCGTCTACCAGACGGGTCCATTGGACCCGACAGGTACATACAAAATATTCATTCAAACCAGAAATTTCTTTAAAATAAACTAAGTATATAAACCAGACAAAAATAAGGTAAATAAATAAGTTAAATAGTTTTAAATAAAAATTCTGGTGTAGAACGTTTTATTAACACTTGAATAAAATTCCCGGTAGATCTAGGGTTAAAAACATTAAAAGTAAATGATTAATTAATTAAAGGTTCATTTGTAACATTTTACCTGCAGATTATTTTCAGTCCCTGAAAGATCTGTCGCAGACACTTGGAGAATTTTCTGCTATTGGGTCATTGGGGGGGGGGGGGGAAGAGAAATTCTTCAGTGTGTTGCTTTAAAATATTGTGAAATTTGTCAATCTGCTATGGAAAAAATAATGAAATGTAGCGGACAATCAATCGTGAGAAAAAAATCATGAGATTCTTCATTCGGTTGCAGAAAAAAATGGAATGCAGAAAATTAGCGAAAAATCGCTAAATTAATCACAGTAAGTGACAATTGAATATTATCGTTGAATAATAATTATTGAACATCAATGTAAACAAAAAAGAATGCATAATTATATAAATTCACCAGTCAGTTACGATGAAAAAATCACATTGTTCTTCAGTTGTAGCTGGGAAAAAATTGCTTAATTCACCCAGCGATCACATGAAAAAAAAAATAAGAAAAACAAAAACCTCACAAGTTTACCAATTGGGTGCAAGAAAAAATGCAACATTTAAATGCAAATTGGTAGAAATAAAATATTGCAAAATTCATCAGTTGGTTGCGGGAAAAAATTGCAAAAATTCTCCTGCACTTATCTGAAAAAAATATTGCTTTAAATTTCTCTTTAACTGTTTTTTCATGAAAAAATTACTTTCTTTAAAATAATTATACACATGTAAAATTATTTTTGGTACATTTTGGTTAGCCGGGCACCAGTGTTATATATACATATATATTGTAATATATAACACTAGCACCTGGCTAATCGAAAAGTACCTTATTTTTTCTATATTTCATATTCTACATAATAAATTAATCTACAATATATAAAAATTCTTTTAATTATTTGGTACTTTTCGGTTAGCTGGGCGCCAGTGTTATACATACATATACAGGGTGTTCCGTTAAAGGGGTCCAATATTAATAGGGGTAATAGAGGAGATCACACGGAGCATAAATCAGTATATAATGCCTGGCCGGATCTCAATAATTTTCAAGTTACAGCAAATAGAATGAAAAATCGGAAATTTGTAAAAAAACCCTCATTGCTAAACTATCGATAATGCTACATAAAAACGAAGCACATATTTAGAAAGAGCAGAAAAAATCCTACGAAATGACATAAGTTGTTTTAGAATATTGAGAATTAATGGCGAGTTACAAGCTCTGAAACAGTGAAAAAATACAAAATCAAATATTTAGCAAAATAGTTAATCGTTAATTCCAAAAATGCAACTCTACCTACATCAAGGAAAATGTTATAAAATTTGGTCCATTCCGAAAGCTTTCGAAGAAGCTGACAATAAACCATATCAGTTTAATTGTATGGGAGAAATCAAGCAGTTCCCTAGTTACAACTCTGTACTGTTGCACGCTCGGAAAGGGCGAAACTCCGCCCATGACGATTGTAAACACCCCGTTTTAATATCTTTCAATTATACATTTCTGATCAACCTCTATCAATACCCTTTCATTATTCAGTCTGGTCAAGTGAATGACATATTGTGCAGCTCTCGCCTTGTCTTAAAGCAAACTCCGTGACTGCTGCGTTTCCTCCATGAACTTTCAGGATGATGAAGAAGAAGTACTTTTTATGCAAATTTTCTATGTGTATAGGAAGAAAAGTGTAATAAAACAGCAGTCATCAGTGGGCGTTATGTTAAAGGGAGGCTGTTGTAAGTGGGATTGTAGTAAGTTGATGTATAATAATTATGCCGAATACTCTAACGAAGAATATGCGGACATGCATCTGATGTACGGGCAAGCTCATGGAAATGCATGTCTAGCACAGCGCATGTACCGTGAGCAATTTCCAAGGAGACGTTGCCCAAGTTCGAAACTCTTCATAAAAATCGATAGACGATTACGGGAGACTGGATCGTTTAATACAGCAAGCATTGATGCAGGGAAACCTCGACATGTACGAACACCTGCAATGGAAGAAGATGTACTGAATATTTTTAAAGATAACCCCTCCACGAGTACACGAGCTGCTGCGTCTGAAGTCGGTGTTTCTCACCAAAGTGTGTGGCGTGTTCTGCGTGCAGAAAACATGCACCCCTTTCATGTGCAGCGGGTACAACTGTTATCAGTAACAGATTGTGCTCAGCGGACAGAATTCGTACGCTGGTTGCTTAATGTAACAGAAAATAATCCACAATTTCTGGAAAATATTTTATTTACTGATGAAGCAACATTTACGAGAGAGGGCGTGGTAAACACGCACAATATGCACACATGGTCATATACAAATCCGCACACTGTTTTCCCGTCGAACGCACAACAAAAGTTCAGTGTGAACATATGGGCAGGTGTCCTCGGCGATTATCTCATAGGACCATATTTACTCCCAGATGTACTCAATGGCAGTACGTACTTGGTTTTCCTACGGGATATCTTACCGCAGTTACTGCAAAATGTGCCAGCAACATTGCGCCACAATATGTGGTTTATGCACGATGGCGCACCGGCACATTTTTTCATAGGTGTTCGCAATCACCTCAATTCAACATATCCTGGGAAATGGATTGGACGCAGTGGACCTGTTGCTTGGCCTGCACGCTCTCCAGACCTCAATCCGTTAGACTTTTTGTTTGGGGACACCATAAATCGCTGGTGTATGAAACGCCTGTGGATACACCGGAGGATTTACTAGCGCGAATCGTTGTTGCTGCAGGAGACATTCCCAACTCCGTCGGAGTTTTTCGGCGTGTTCGCCAATCTTTACGACGTCGCTGTCGGCTGTGCGATTCTGTTAATGGGCGCAACCTCGAACACCTATTATAATAATGTCCGTTCGTCTGCCTTCCGACATTGAACTGTGCAGCGCAGGCCAGAAGACTATGCTTCACATATGTCATAAAGTACGTGGAATGTAATTCTTTATTTGTCATTTTTCTTTTATTTTCAACACTTTTTGGCACAGTATTTTGTAAGTCACAGACTGTGGTGTACTCAAATTATAAATTACTAAGTTTGTATGAATTAATTTAAAATTTAGTGTCTTTTTTAAATTTATAATTAATAAAATTATTATGCTATTTGTTATTATTATTTCCTATCATAAATTATGATGCACATATACATACAATAATTGTCCATGTAAAACATGTACTGAAACTTCTTGCATAGTTACAAATCGCAATATTTTTAATTATTTCCGAATTTTCACCACCAGTTTAATTTTAGAGAATTTAACTTAAGCTTTATATCAATAAAAGACCACTTTAAAATGTAGACTATTATTGTAAAGTTATTTTGGTTCATTCAACTCTTGAATAATTAAAAATGTTGCATCTCAGAAGAAGCATGATCGAAAATGTATAGTTGAGAGTAATTAAAAAGGCGGTGTTTCCAATCGTGATGGGCGGAGTTTAACCTTTGCTAGTGTCAAAGAAAGCGGAGTTGTAACTAAGAAACTGATTAATTTCTCTCACACAATTAAACCGATATGGTTCATTGTAAGCTTTTTCGAAAGTTTTCGGAATGGACCAAATTTTACTACATTTTCCTTGTTGTAGCTAGAGTTGTCTTTTTGGAATTAACGATTAACTATTTTGATGTATATTGGATTTCGCACTTTTTTCACTGTTTCAGGGCTTGTAACTCGTCAATAAATATTGCTATTTTAATACAATTGATGTCATTTTGTAGGTTTTTTTCTGCTCTTTCTAAATATGTGCTTCGTTTTTATGTAGCATTATCGATAGTTTAGCAATGAGGGTTCTTTTACAATTTTCCGAATTTTTATTCTATTTGCTGTAACTTGAAAACTATTGAGATCCGACCAGGCTTTATATACTGATTTATGCTCCATGTGATCTCCTCTATTACCCCTATTAATATTGGACCCCTTTAACGGAACACCCTGTATATGTGTATATATATGTACACATATATGCATTTATATATGCAATATATGTATGTATATATAACACTCGCAAACAACTAACCGAAAAGTACCAATTATTTTTATGAGTCGAATATTGCAGCCAAAGATATTGAGCCCTGCTAAATGATTTGCAAGAGACATTACACCTTCACTGTGCATTATTAATCAAGCAGTTATGTTCCTAAAAAGATTATAGCTGCTCAATTTATAAAGGAAATTATATCAGGTACTTACTAGTAAAATTTGTATTCCAATACATGGATCTATTAACTCGGGTCCTTTAAAGGACCCTTCACAAAATTTTATCACCTCAAAACAAGGAACCTTCATCAAACTTTTCACCTGCAAACAGGATCCTTCACAAAACTTTCCCACCTCCAAACTGAACTTTTTACAAGTTTAATTATTTAGGAGTAAAATCAGTCTTTCACTTTTAAACATAATGGAAATATATGAATATATTTTTCGCTATTATTTAAAAAAATAGTGAAATTTATCTTTAGTTGTACACGAAAATTTCTTATAAAAAGTTTTCCCCATACCACAGCATTTCTAAATTAATGTGGCGATATTTTTTACCGAACATGATTCTTGTCGAATGCGTAGTGAATACAAAGTGCCGAATATCAATATTAATATTAAAAAGAAGTGTAATACAGCCCTCTTACGCTATATATATATATATCAACTTAAAAATTAGTTAAAATTCGACTACTATACTGTTGAAAAACTCCCTGCAAAAAGAAAAAAATACAACAACAACACGACAACGTGACGATTAGTCCCGCTAATTTTCCGAATGGCGGTTAAAACGTAAACACACGGTCTCAGAGTTGAGTTGGGTACTTCCTTCTCATTCTCCCGTGACATGGAGTCAGAAATAGAGCTCTGTAATCAAAAATCAAATGTTCCAACGAAAATTTGAAATAAATAAATTAATACGAATTATACATTTTTCATTTGTTTTTGAAGAAGTAATTTTTATAAAAACTGGAAGTCACGCCTGATAGAGAATAAGGGCAAATTATGCATGCAATAACCCCACCTATATTTTTCAGCTTTAATCGTGGACGCCACCAAAATGAGGAGAGGGGGGGAGGGTCCCTTCCCCTCCATTGATTTTGAAATTTAAGTGACTACAGTGAAACCTCCCTGTGTGACCACCTCCATTAACCAACCACCTCTCAGAACGACTATTTTTTTCATGGAACGAAATTTATTCCTATAGGCTCAATACTAATTTTACCTCCATTCAGAGACCATCCCAGTTGAACTCCCTCCATGAGCGACCAATTTGTTTGAAGAAAATGAAACAAATTCCGTTTTCTCCTGGTTGCTTGAAGAGGGTTTTATTAGAAAAATAATTCCGGAGAGCGCATTATTCATCAAACTTCTAAACTAAATTTAGATTTTTTATTATTATTATTCCGGTAACTTTTAAGTGTTTAAACCCCTTTATGCCTTTTTTAGGCAATGAATTTAATTCTGATGACAAATTAAGAATGACGGTCAATAAACTCCCTTGCCCTATTCTGTCAGGTAACTCTCAAAGAAATAGATAATAATAGATACAAATTAATGAAATCTTCATTATTTATTGCTCCCCCCCCCCCCCAAAAAAAGCATTTATTTACTGATCTTCGAAAGGACTTGATTGGATAAGTTATAAAAGATAAAACCGTATTCATTTTTTAAACTTTGTAGTAATTAACTTATGTTTTGATACTTAAATTTTTAAATTTTTTCTTAATGTGAAAGATAAATGTTAGTAACATTGTTATCTTTTTCCAACAATTAAAATCTAGATTTAAACATAACCTCCATTAAGAGATCACCTCTCGGAGTGACCAATTTTTATTGGAGCGGAACGTGGTCGCTTTAAGGAGGTTTTACTGTAATTAGCTTTTGTTTTGATACTTAAATTTTTATATTTTTTCTTAATGTGAAAGATAAATGTTAGTAACATTGTTATATTTTTTCAAGAATTAAAATCTAGATTTAAACATAACCTCCATTAAGAGACCACGTCTCAGAGCGACCAATTTTTATTGGAACGGAACGTGGTCGCTTTAGGGAGGTTTTACTGGACATAATTTTTTTATGTTTTCAAAAACAATATAAAATTTATTATTAACGAGTAACTAAATTAAAAGAGCCTCTTTTATTTTAGCAAATATATGTAGATAGTAGTGTAATATAGTAGATGTAATATAGATTGTATGTGCAAAATTCTTAGTTCCTCTTTTTTAAAGAGCTGTTGTTGGTGTGTTTTATGACGGTCAATTATCTACACTTGGGATATGGGCCCAAAGGGGAGGGGAGGGGGTGCTCTGGCGTCTTTCTAAGAGAAAGCAAGGAAATCCAAGGTTCGAAGAAAACCACGGAAAACTCCGAACGATTGGGCCGACGGGCGTGATTGGAATCGAAACCAGCACCTCTCGTCTACTAGCTTTGAGAGCAGAACCTCTCGGCCACTGGTGGGGCGGTTTTAAAGAGGAACTATTACTGTCGCGCTTGGATGAAAGAGCGGCATGGTGGGAGGGGTGAGTGCCATTGTCCCTTCTGTATTTTGAAATTTAATTAACTAAAATTTCTTTTTTTTTTGACAGATTTAGAAAAACACAGTAAAATTTATTCTTTTAGGAAAACTTAAAATGAAAAACTAAATAAGACATTTACAGAAAGGGGGTGGGGGAAATTGGGTCCCCATTATCCATCGTTACATACTAAAATTTAACTAAAATATATTTTTGTGCGTGTTTGAATACGATTTTAAATATTAATGAAAGGGGTTTTGAAATAATTTGGAGATTTTTTTTAGGGGACAATTTTTGTTGATTGAAATTTTTGTATGCGTTAGAGTTTGAGGGAATATTTTTACTAGTGGTAATTTAAGAGAAATTTATGAAAAATTTTAGGATAAAAAGGAGACTTTGAAATAATTTCGTGATTATTATTTTATTTATAGAGGGGGATATTCTGAGATTGAAATTTTTGAGCGTGTTAGAGTTGAGGTGATATTGTTCCTGGTTATAATTTTAGAAAAAATTGTGACAAATTTAATGTCAAAAAGGGCTTCGAAATAACTTTGTGATTTGTTTTCCTTTTTAGGGGGAATTTTCTGAGATTAAAATTTTTGAGCGTGTTAGAGGTAATGTTACTTGTAATAATTTCAGAAGTTAAAATTTTTTTATTGTACGGATGGAAGACTTGTCATTGACTTAATGATTGGACTTAATGATTTCCGTGTATTATCTAAAATATTAATTTAGAAATTTATTAAAATTATTAATGAGGAAACACAGGCATATCAAAATCTTAGATACCATAATGTGCAATAATAAAACTTTCAAGTAAAACCTTCATATTGCCTGCATGAGAAACAGTTTTCATTTTCCCTGAAAATATCTCAAGCGATTTCACGAAAATGTTCTAAGTCATTGAAGATAATTTGGAGGTGATAACTTACAGAAATAAACCTGTATGAAATCTTTTAAAAAGCGGTATACTTCTCTTAAGAGTACCTTTAGTTTTCATTTTCCTTAAAGATACCCGCTGAAACCTTCAAAATGGCTGCAACATCTCAAAAATTTTAAAGGTTTGTGTCTGATTTTTTTACCTGGGTTAAACCATCATCCTTTGGATGCATTACAATACAACATGTAAAATATTTGTTAACCAAAAAAATAAAGGGGGGGGGGGAGGTTGATAAGTGCACTTATCGGAAAAATAAAAAAATAAAAAAAAAATAAAAAAATTGTGATTACAACGAAAATACCTTTATACAACACATTAACTACATTTATACAATAACCAAGTTTAAAAATATTAGATTAAATTTGCTATACAAAAAGTGCATTAAAAAAACAGTTCACATTAGCAAATACATATATACCATGTATTCTAAACTTTTTATATATGAATATAAGAATTCATAATGTTTTTGTACTTATTTAAACTGAAAAACATTTCCTTACAAAAGTCTTTAACCCTTCTTTGGGGAGAGGTTTAGTTAGGATATATCAGCAAAGATTGATTTGATCTTACATATTTGAGGGTGAATATATTCTCATAAATTAAATTTCTTAGAAAATGATATCTAACACTAATGTGTTTTGTCCTGTTATTTTCGATGGGTGAATGTGAAAAACCTATAGCAGCTGGGTTATCGCACAAAAGCTGAGCTGAAAAATTGACTTCGTTTGGAAATATGCTTAAATTTATACATTCCTGAATGATACGTATTACCCACTGTAAATCTTTAGCAGCTTCTTAAAGTTATGTATTCCGACTCCATTGTAGAAAGTGCTACGCATTTTTGTTTAAACGTGCGCCAGATAATAGGAGCCTCATCTAAAAATAGAATAATCCCCCCATCGAAACACGGTCATCTCGATTTGATGCGAAATCTGCATCACTGTAACATGAAAGTTTTAAACTTTTTATACTTGAAAGGTTAAGTTTATAGTGTTGCGCAGATTTAACATAACCCAATAACTTTAATAAGTAATTCCAGTGAACCATGCCGGGGTTTTCCCGAAACTGAGAAAATATATTAACTGCAAAGTTAATATCAGGACGTGTGCGACTTGCTATGTACGCAAGACATCCGATTAAACTACGGTACGGGATTTTACTCATTTCTTCAATTTCGGCTTCGGTAGTTGGCGAATCCGTTTTAGATAAAACAATTCCTTTTGCGATTGGTAGTGATGTTATTGGAATATTAAACTTGCTAAACCTTTCATATATTTCTGAAATATAGTCAGATTGATGTATACATAAAGTTTTATTTTCCTCCTCAAATGTCACTCCTAAAAGTCTTTTAGTTTTCCCAAGGATTTTAAGATCAAATTTATTTCGTAGTTTGTCTATTGCCTGTTTTATATCTTGAGGGGTTTTTCCAAACAGAACAATATCATCTACATAAAGCAGAAGAACCAAATTTTCATTAAAGATATATACACAGTTACACCAGGTTAAGCGTTTAAATCTTAATTCTATCAAAACTGAATTTATTTCAAAGAACCATTCCCTTCCAGATTGCTTTAAACCATAGATAGCTTTACTTAATTTGCATACATGATTAGGATAGTCTTTATCAATAAATCCTTGAGGTTGATACATGTAAATTTCATTATTTAATTTAGCATATAAATATGCTGCTTTAATGTCAAGCTGACAATGTGACCAGCCGCATAAACAAACTAAAACGGTAAAGAAAAGTCTAATGATTGAAAAATTTATAACTGGGCTAAACACTTCATCGTAATTTATCCCTTTTTTCTGACGAAAACCTTGTTCAACTGATCGTGCCTTGTATCTGACAATTTTATCATCCTCGTTACGTTTTACAGTATAAACCCATCGGTTATTAACAATTGTAGTTTTGTCAGGTTTAGGGACTAAAGTCCAGACTTTTCTTTCTTTCATTGTTTGTATCTCGTCGTCCATAGCTTTAAACCACTCTCTTTTCTGGGGGGAATTATAAGCTTCATTATAATTTGAAGGTATTTTAATATCTACAAAATTAGCTTCGATTGTTTCATTATCAGACTCTTCGTCACTAGGTATTTTAACTCGACCTGAATAAGTATTAGAAATACGAAAATAAAAATATGTTCTTTTAAAAGGTATATTGTGTTTCTCACAATAAGCTTTGGCTTCTATCCATGATTTTATCCTAGTTTTAGTTTCAACTATACGATAGTAAATGTCATGTCTTGGTTCTTCTTTTCGCTTTACAGCTAGTCGTTCCCATTGGGGTTTAGAAGATCCAGGCGTAAAAGGAACTTTTTTAGACGTATCAGGTATAGAACCGTTTTGGACATTTTCTTGATTAGGAAACGAGCTTTGAGCTGGAACGCTGCTCATATCTTCTGGCTCCGTTTCTTCCTTTGGATCTTTTTCGGGTTTACCCTCGTCATTCGTTTCTTCATCAGAGTCCGATTCAGATTCATCAGATGAGCTGTAGGTATTTCGCTTTGGACCCAGTATGATTCCTCTGCGCTCTTCTTTCGGAAAAGTAACGTTTATAGTTTCTATCGTTTTACGTTCCTGGGGTAACCATACGCGGTAACCTTTAGTGAAAAATGCGTATTCGACCATTATACCTTTCTGGGCTCTCATTGAAAATTTATTTCTCAGCTGCTTAGGTTTTCCCACGTAAACAGTACTGCCGAAGGGTTTCAGGTGTTTTACCGATGGTTTTCTCCCTCCATACAATTCGAATGGAGTTTTTGTCTGATTACCGTGGCAGACCCGGTTCCACGTATAAACGAAAGTTAGTAATGCTTCTGCCCAAAAACTTTCTCTTAACTTGCTCTCATGTAAGAGAGCTTTTATAGCGTTTAAGGCTACACAATTGAAATTTTCCGCAGTTCCATTTTGTTTGGGAGTGTACTCGTTACTGAATTCATGATGTATTCCTTGATCTTCAAGGTATTTACTGAAAGCCGTATTTTCATATTCACCGCCATGGTCAGACCTAAGATTTATGATCTTGCGATTTAGAAATCTTTCCGCCCTTTTTTTGAACCGTTTGAAGCATTCAAAAACTTCACCCTTTTGTTTAAGTGGGTAAACAACTACTTTTTTAGAATAGTCGTCAATAAAGCTCACAAAATATCTAGCTCCTCCGTTTGATTTGACCGGAAGGGGTCCACATACATCAGAATGAATCTATTCGAGGGGAGCTCTAGAGCGTGTTTTGCCTATTGGCTTGAACGGGACCCTTCGGGACTTAGCGATCTTACAATCTTCACAAGTTGGCATGTATTTTTCTTTGAAATTTGGCAAACCATGAACTGCATCATTCTTACTTGTGTTTAAAATGTACTTTGTATTAATATGACAGTATATTCGATGCCATTTGTTTAGATCACCACCACACTTTTGAGTCTGTGCTGAATAAGCCCTCTTGTCTTTTACGTTGGGATATGTTGGTTTGCAAATGAAAAAACCGTTTGTTTTAATAGCCGTAAATATTTTTGTTCCGTTTTCGATAATAAAGTCAAACGACCATTTTTACATGAAAAAGACATTCCCATGCTGTCAAGGGCTGAACCTGACATTAAATTACGTCTAAGTTTAGGCGTGTACATGACATTTTTAAGTTCCAAATTTTGGCGCTTTCCCTTATCATAAAAACACATCTCTACTGTTCCGATGCCTAAAACTGGACATTTAATGTCCCCTATAGCAACAGACATATCAGTCCCCCTAACTGTTTTGTACGTGGAGAAAAGCCCTCGATCTTTAGAAAAATGTGTGGATGCAGCAGTATCAAAAAGCCACTCCTGTCCTTTGACAGAGCTTTGATTAGCTTCAAGCATATCTGTAGCAAAACTACTATTTGTGCAAATGCCCCCCCCCCTTCTCTTTATCTCTTTACTGGGTACTTTACTGGGTATTTTTAAAGTACAATTTGGTGCAATGTGACCCTTGATTTTGCACTTGCTACATATAGCATTGCGTTTCAAGAGAGTAGATCTATCCTTACTGCTACTTCTACTATACTGCTTTATATTTTTGGCTTTAGGTTTTTCTAATTTAGATTTAAATGCAACATTTGATTTATCTAGATTGCATTGTTGCAAGCGGCTTTCCTCTAAAAGTAGTTCTTTCAATATGGGATCAAATTTAAAAATCAGTGTCAGTATAACGATAAATATTAAGAACTATACTAGAAAATTGGTCAGGTAAAAAACGAATAAGCTGGAAAGCCTGATAAAGATCCTCTAATGGATGACCTTGTTCCTGCAATTGTTTAATAATTGTACGTAATCTAGCTGCAAACAAACCAATCCCTTCCCCCTCTTCATACCTGGCAGCAAAAAATTTATCAAGGAGGGAGATTACTGCAGCTCTAGTTTTAGGGCGATAGTTATCCTGGAGGATATCCCATGCTTTCTTAGCATCAGTCGTTTCTGCAAGTAGTGGTCTAAGATCAGGAGATACATTTAAATATATAGAACTAAATGCCCTATCACGGCGTAAATTATAGTCACGCTTTTCCTTATATTTTACACTATCATCAGGTGGTTTTTCTGTACCATCTATAAAACCCCAGCAACCACGGTCCATAAGGAGGACTTTCATGTCCGCGGACCATGTTGCGTAGTTGTCTGGAGTCAAAAATTCAATCTCATCCATTATAATATGTACATAAAAACAAGATTAATTACTGAGAGAAATATGTATATATACAATATATTAAGAAAACATTCAATAAAGTAAAAAGTAACAAAAATTCTTACTTATTACGTTCACTCTCATATGGCAAGTCTTATGCACTTAAAGTTCAAAAGTCCAGTCCTTAAAAGTCCTACATACAATCTGTAGAAGTGAAACTCTTGTTCTAATCCAGTTCATAAGTAGGTGAAAAATTCCTTTCTGTCACCGATAGGAAGCACACGGAGTTGTTATCCAGAAATAGTCCATAAAGGCGTTCACTATCATGAAGTCGTCAGTAGCGGGAACCACTCATATAAAACAAGAACAGGAGCCACAGCACTCAGCGGGAATATAAAACTTATTCCATATTACAGCTGGTATAATAACTGCTCTGGCCCATAACCAGTGAGAATTCATCGAGCTTAAACAACTTAAATTCAAGCCAGAGCAGAGTAAACGCAATGTAGACAGTCATTACCAGCTGATTATATACTGAAGACACGTCGAACTTTTTATAATTTTATTTAAAATCACTAAAACAAACATCATTACTTCGATGTCGAAAAACTTAAGACATTAAATATTTAACGACATGCTCTTAAACGGTTTAAACTTACATAATCCATTTTAAAAGGAAAAACAGAGCCACCTCATACAGCACGACCACACAATATATACATTCAGTTAAACCGTTACGTCATACCACACATTTGCCGAAAAAATTTGCATAAAGCAAGATGCTGTAAATAAACAGTAACAGAAGAAAAACTCCCCGCATTCAGCCGTACACGAAGACTTCGCAGAATGCGAGGTGACTGACTAAAAGAGCTGGAAAACCGGCAATGTGTGGATGCAAACGATTTTTGCTCGCAGCTCGGGACAAGGTATTGGCAGGAGGATTAAAAATAAGTTAAACACACTTAACTTGCGAAAAACTCGCATACCTGCCTGTCATAATCTAATGTCATTATTTTACCTTTCTAAGATTGGATATACTATAACTCTCTTAAAATATCATATTTTTAAATATTTCTTTTCCTCCAAATTAAAAGCTAAATATTAAGCACTCTGATACTTTTATGCAATATTTTTGCTCTAGGAATAACTATAAAGTTAGTTATGAGTAAATGCCTCAGATAATTGCTTATAAAACATTTTAAAATATAATGATTAAACATTAGGAGTAATTTTTTCTTTATTGAAAACAACCACACACACACATTTACACATATGCATAAGTAAAGGTGTCCACGAAATTAATAAAATCCATGTGACATACCCATGTGTATTACCTATGAATAATTAATTAAAACTATTTTTTGCATGTATGTATATATTATTAGCTTAAAATTTTATTTGAAAGAGATTCGTAAAACTTCCTGTATTTCAGCTGGAGTAAGGACCTAATTTCGATTTCTTTTCTGTTTCGGCTTAAAAAACTTGTTTCAGTCCGAGACTGTAACAATAATTGCACAATTCCTAACATAATCATTTATACCTATAACACTAACTGCATAAAAATGATTATTATGTATATTTTGGGAGACCGCAATGTAGAGACAGCAATGAAGACTGCGGATGCACCGCCCATACATGGAATTACTCATATCTAACGATGTAAAATCGGGTCATTGTAGTCCAATTCTAACACGCATGGTAGCACTATTTTCTAATAGTAACCTTTGCCTTAATAGAGCCTTTTTCTTTATAGGAAGCCACTTTATCTTATAGCCTATTTTCCTTATAGAGATATGGAGATGTGGAGTAAAAACATATTTTGGGACATACAGTATAACTTCAAAAATCCGGCATCATCGGGACCGAGACTATGCCGGATTTTTGAAAATTCTGGATTTTTGAAGGAATATCAAAAGTAGCTAGGAATATTAATTTAGCACTATATTATTGATGGTGCCGTTAGCCATAGTTTAATTCATTATTAAGTGATGATTATGTAAGAAAAAGAGAAAATTATACATAAAAAAATTACTTTAATTGATAGTTTCTATGTTACAAAAAAAAAAAAAATCTAATAAAGAGTGAAATTATTTATTCTATTCAAATTTCCGAAACATCGATACAAACTTTGTTTGCTTCAAATTTTTTGCCCGCTCTTTAACACTTTTTTTTTGTTGTTTTTTTTTTTTTTGTTGTTGTTTTTTCCATTTTATACAAATGAAGAAGTTTATTTTGCAAATACAGTCTTGTTTCTCTAAAGCATATATTAATTCTCCAATCAAATTTATGCATTTTTCTAGTGACACCTTTTCTTCTGCTGATTGGCCATACTCATCTTCTGAGCTGCTATTAATAATATCGGCGGTTCTATTTAGCTCAGCGTCAGCGATCTCTCTGCCCGTTAAATTGTTCGTTGTAGATGCATTTTCGTTCAATGCTTAGCCAACCATCCTCATCCCTTTTTTCGACACTTAATCCGTTTTAAGATTTTGCGTGTTCAATGAGCTCATAAATTGTGACCTTTTCACGGGAAATGTCAAAGCCTGAAAATTCTTCCTAATCATGAATGCCGCCGTCTATCTGGCCATATATTGTGCCCTGTGTTAGCTAAAGTTGTCCCCAAAGTTGTTCCCGTTGCTAAGAAACGGTACAGCTCCCAGAAAATAATCATCTGTGAAATTTGGAAAAAAAAAAAGTCAAATATTCGTTTTTTTGCATTTTTACTTTCGATCTTGATGTTTTTAATTCATAAAGAATTACTATTTTTCTTCTCCCATAACTTGAAAATGTAAAAGGAAAAAGAAGAGAAAAAGGTGGTTTCGATGCCGGATATTTGAAGTCACACCGTATCAGGATTTTAAAAATAAAATTTGAAAGTGGATGAATCGCAGAATATAAACTATTGATAGGAAGAAAATTTTCTCGAAATTGGGCTAATCTTCCGCCCGGGTGGGCTGCGCAAAAACGTATCATTGAACATCTCAATGTTTCCGCAATGAAATTTTACAAGATGCCACGTGTCAGATTATAAACATAAGGTGTTGCTGGGTTGTTTCGTATCTCAGAAAGTGGAATATAAACGTACATTAACCCTTTATCTACTGACGGTACTTATCAGTACCACTCACTTTAAACATTCATCCCATAGTGAATATTACTAATATTCTAATGGTACTTTGCAAAAAGACTCTTTTAACTCCACTTTATCCGGATACATGACAGCAGTAGTTCTAGGTTTGTTATTTTAGCGAGGAAGGAGGCGAGATTTGGAACATTCGATGTGTTTTATTCCGATATTTTGTACAGATTGTCACACTCGTCTTTTTATTGCTGCAAACATAATAAAGGATATAAATAAGATAAGTGTTGGATTTTTTTAAGCGTTCATTATTATCTTAGAATACAATTTGACTAGCCATTTTAGGTGAACGATGTATGTATTAGATTTAACAGTTGAATTACTCGCTGGTACTTATGAGTACCGTCAGTACACTGGGTAATCGAGAAAAACTTCTTGTTTACTTTTCGTCTGTGTAGTTATCCATCGTTTTCATCTGCTTTAAAATGTAATTACTAAAATGTAGTGCAGTAATAGTTTACCTAGTATTTCTTTTCTGTTTCATTATTATTTTTTATAGGAAATCGAAAAAATTGTGGCACCGGCTCTTTTTTGTTATGCTAGAAATGGCATATGTAAATTCATATATTGCATGTGTGGAGATGCGAAAGAACATGTTGTCCCTGGAATATAGACGTCGTATAACTAAAGGACTGCTATCAAGATCGAAATCTAAATAAAAAATAGTTTTCTTAACCATTTCAGGGGCAAAGCATTTTGAATGCTAAAGTGTTGAAATAAATGACCACCAAAATTTGCCAAAACAACTATTTGTAAATACGAAAAAGGTCTATATTTCACATCATTATTAAATCGAACATATTTTACCACAATTCTGGTGCCATTTGAAATATCTCGTGGGTTTTCTGTTACGATATTTTAGTCATAGTGTACTGACGGTACTTTAAAGTAACACTTTAATTAATTACTTCCTTGGAATTAAATTCCTCACGAGTGAGTAAATTTTTTTATGTTTATCCTTTAATTTTCATTGTAGTAACTGAAAAAAAAAGTTACATGAAAAAAACTGCAGTATATAAAGGGTTAAAAATATCATGGCTCCATAAATAAAATTTTGAAAGAAAACTGATAACAGAATACTAACACAAGGTATGAAGAATTTTTGACGACATTCCGCCTAGACACATCAAGCCTAAGCGTGTAGATCTTAACAATGTACGAACATTTGGGGAGAGAACGACTTCTAATAGTGGAACTTGAAAAAAATTCGCCTTATCTTACAGAAGTGGAGAATTAGAAAAAAACAAATATGCGTTCTTCCCTCAATCTTACGTAACTTGCACTTTTCGTTTGCATTTATTATTCAGTTGTGAAATCATTAAAATTATAAATAAGCCAGGAAGAATGTTGAACTTTATAACTTAATGAAAGAAAACATAAAATTTGAGAGAAAAAAATATTTTCAAAAGGAAATAAAAAAAAGAAGAAGAATTGATGTAATGGCTGTTAGTTATATAAAAATCTTTTGCTATATAAATCTGTAAGAAAATTATATTTATAGCTTCATATTTTAATATATATTTTTAAACAGATAAAAAAAATAAATAGATTTGTGAATTCTAGATTATGTTTATTTGACAATAAATATTATATATAACTATATTTGAAATTTGCCTGTATCCACGGAAAACTGATTTTTTTCCTTTCTTACTCAGCGGATATTCATTTTTATTTATTAAGTTTTATATATTAGTTATTTATCTTTCTGCTTGTTTACCTATCCATTCTTTCCGTAATCTTTGCTAAATCAGCCCAGTTTTCGTACTTAGTATTTTATTACAATTAGCATCAACCTTTTAAAAATAATCATCGTATCCTTTCTCTCTCTCTCTTTATGTAAGCTTATATCAAAATTACCTGTTAAGATTGTTCTCAAATTGAAAGGGGCCTCTTTCTGACACATTTTTTGTTCAGAAACTAATAAAACTGACATGTGTTGTTATTCAGAAACTACGTAATCGGAAGACGTTTTCCATTTTTGGTAAACGCAAATATCTTTCAGAAAATACTGTCAAAGCTGGCGTTTGGAGCCAAATTTCCGACGACACACCCTGAGAAGAGAAAAAAACGGTCGTCACATGACCATAATCGTCTATAACTCGATAAGTAACTTATTTATTAAAAAATGGAAAAAGTCGTTTCGATTCCAAATCCTTTCAATAGTTAGAACTTCCAATTTTAAGCCTTTAGGCTTAAAGCTCAAATCTTTAAGCCTTTAGGCTTAAAAATGAATCTGAGAATGTGTCAGTTGGTTGTGTTTATGACGGCCAATTATCAACACGAGGGATATAGGCCCTAAGGGGGGGGGAATGCCCTTCGTGGGGGTTTTTCTAAGGGAACCTAACCCGTACTAACGCTTGGAAATCCAAGGTTCGAAGAAAACCACGAAAACTCCAAACGATTAGGCCAACGGGCGCAATTGGGTTTGAACCCAGCACCTCCCGTCTACCAGCTTCGAGAGCAGAACCTCTCATCCACTGGTGGGGCGAAAATGTGTCAGAAAGTTTCCCGTTGTTGAGCTGGGGATTTGAAAATCGCCTTAAGGTAGTTCGGTAACTATAAAGCTTTTTTTAAGTTGGATATTTTATAATGATTTTTTAATATGTTACTGAATTCTGAAAGATATATTAGATAATATATTTCTTAATGATTACGCTTAGGATGCGAAAAAGGTCTTAAAAATTAATTTTCCAATTTGTTTTACTGCATGCATTTCACATTAAATAAAATTTCCCTTTCACAGTTACAATATTTAAAGGTTTTTTTTTTTTTTTTTTCAATATATGTGTAGGATGAAACTGCAAAAACTCCAACTTATGTTTTTCAATTACAGTAGAACCTCTTTTATGCGAAACTCTCGATTAACCGATATCAATTTTTAAAGCTTTTTTTTTTTTAACTACCATACTCCTTGCGTGCAAGCGGTCCTTTCCGAACTACGAGTACATATAAATATTTTCGAGCCACTTTCTAGACTTCCTTTGAATTTAACTTGAGCTTCCGTAAGCTGCGGAGTGGAACGAACAAATTACCAATTCTGAAGCTTTTGAATGTTTTATAGAAGATTGGGCATGGCTGGAGCAGCAGAAAGACTGTGATACTGGTGAACTAATAATATTAAAAAACTCCGTGATATAGCTTCAAAGCAAAGGCAATCGAAACTGCTATAAACAAAACATTTTTTCAAACCCTTGTGATATATGTTAAATGTATTTAATTTCAAAGTTAAAATTCAGATAATTTATTCTTTTTGCTATTGCTTTATTTTTATTAAGCACTTGTTACAATAATACATATTGTATATAATTCTCCTTAATCTTAAAATGGAAGCATTCTCGATTATCCGAAAATTTCGATTTTCCGAAAGAGGGTCGGTCCCAATTACTTCGGATAATCGAGGCTCTACTGTAATTCGATATTTTTAATGAACAATCCTTAAGCTTAATTTATCACGGCTGCCAACATCTAACGATTTTTTGTGCCACAAAAATTTAATAGTAAATTTAATCTTTATTAATTGCCGTGATCTGCCGATTAAATAAGGTAAATATTTCTATCAAATTTTTCTGGTACAAAAAAGCGTAAGATTTAACAGATGTGATTTATTATAATAAATGAATTTTTTTCTTTTAAATAATTTTCCTTCATAAAATTATTTTATTTAATAACATGTCAGTGAGGTATTAAAAATATTCAATTAAAAAAAAAAAATGTACAAAAGTTACAGGATTCGCTTGATATAAGTTTAGTAAATAAATAAATAATAAAAATGGGATGCGATTATTATTTTTAAAAAACTGTTGGTAATCTTAACAAAAAATAAATAAATAAATAAATAAACGTTTACGACAGTGCCCTTATTTTGATAAAGGTTACGGCCGGAGCAGATAGTTATACAGACACAAAGGTGAAACATTCATTTATAAATCTTAATTAAAAATTAATATTGTAAAGATGAGTCGAGTCCCCAGAGGGGGAAGAAAATCAGTATTTCGCTATAAAAATCAGCATAAAAATAATTTTTAACAGATTTATTAAAAAAGGGGTTTTAAAATAAATGACAACCGTTAAAAAATTCTTCTGCTCTTTTTAATTTATTTCCTTTTGAAAGCATTTCATTTTTTGGAAATTCTATGTTTACTTTGTTCAAATCATAAAAAACATCATTCTCCGCTGTCTATTTGTAATTGTAATGATTTTCATAATCTAATTTTAAATGCAATAAAAAATAAAAAATCCCCGCCGGCTCGGCCTACAGGCGCAGGTAGATTTCGATGTTAAGTGCTAATTTCAACAACAAAAACTAAATCATGATTAGGGATAAACCCACTTTAACAATTTTATCTGGCCGCTTTTGACGTGTTTTCAATTTCAATTTTATATAAGACCTGGTTTTATCAGAATCTTGTTAAGGCGGTTAAATAAAATAATAAAAAATAAAATAAAATAAAAAATAAAAATAAAGTACTTTTCCATGCTCAACAACTCGAAATTTTTTGACACATTTTCAGATTCATTTTTAAAAGAAAAAAAAATCTTGCTGAATTGATTTTTGAAGAGATTTATAAGTGACCATTGTTTTCATTTTTTGTTCAATTAATTAAAATTTGATTTATAAACAATTATTTTCTCAGTAGTACAACATTTTTCGTTTGCAACACAATCGCTTCGGAAAATTCGGTTCAAAATACCCACTTTGATATCATTTTTTGAAATATATTCTGCCTCTACCAAAGAATCGACCATTACGGTACATTATACAGTTTCTGAATAAGAGAATCTACCAATTGGATGCGTTTGAGAGAAAAATGAATTTAAAAATGAGTCAGATAATAAGCAGTTTGGATTTGAATACGCCCTTAATACGATGATTTTTTTTTCTTCAACCGCTATGCATTTTTAATTTGTTTTTGCTGTAAGAATTGGTCCTAACAAAAACTTGTCGATATAAATGTTGTAGATAATATTAAGAAGATATATAATAAATTCATGCGAATTTTATATCTTGTGCATTGACGAAGTTATGGATTTTTTCTTCTTCAACCCCCCCCCCCCCCCCGATTTTTGTTTTCATTTTTAATTTCTTTTTAGGTACGAATTGGTCCTATCAAAACTTTGTCAACATAAAAGTTGTAGATAATATTAAGAAGATTTATAATAAAATTAATTGGATTTGATATCTTGACAATTAACTAAGTTATGATTTTTTTTTCTGACAAAAAACCCTATTTTTGCGCCCCTTGAGCCCATTTTAAAGTTATCAAAAATCTGTGATACATAAATTTTTGGTCCTATTTTTAGAAGTAATAAAAACTTTAAACTGATTTGATATGTACAAAAATTAAGAAGTTATGGGGTTTTTTCAGTTTTCACAAAATCCCTCCCCATTTTCATCCTCTTGATCTGATTTTGCCCATTAACGAATTTGACCGAGATTTTATGCCCCTTGATAAATTTGGAAGGGATTTGAGCAGAATTACGGAAGTTATCGTGTTTATAAAAAAGTGATATATATATATATACATATATATATATATATAGAGAGAGAGAGAGATGGATAGATAGATAGATAAAGTTTTTTACTGACAGTGGTTTTGGGTTCTAGGGATCATGATTGGTGTAGATCTGCAAAAATTTTTCAGAAATAACAACATAGGGGTGAATGTAATAGGTAGTATATCATACGAAATCCACTTAAAATGACAAGCGTCTACAGGTTTCGTACGGGTACCATTATTTTCAAGGCAATGTACCAGTATTTTTTTTATAGAAAAATACATCTTGTTTAAACGTATGAAATTTCACCTTATTTAAGGAGAGATTTTCTGTAAGAAAATAGTAGTAGCGAAGAATGTCTTAGTCTGTAAATTCAAGGACCCGTACGAACCTTGATCTAGACACTGCACTTTGACTATAATTTCAAACTAGTATGTTGTGGCCATCACAAAACTTTCTTCTATATAAATCACGTCAATTAAATCATTTAAATAATACAGGAAATTACATCAATTTAGCGCCTACTCATATCAAGGTATACCTGAATCTGAAGTTTGGTGAAAATTCACGCATTAGTTATTGAGATAGAGCTATAGTGGAAATTCTGAAAAATGCAGCATAGCAACGCCACCTGTTGAGCGAATCGGACCAAAACATAAACTGCAGTAATTCATATCAAAGTGTACCTGAATCTGAAGTTTGGTGAAAATCAAAGCATTAGTTCTTGAGATAGGGCTATTGTGGAAATCACAACAAATGTTGCATAGCAGCGTCACCTGTTGAGTGATTTACACCAAAATGTACAAAACGTCAATTCCTGTCAAGGATTAACCGAATCTGAAGTTTGCTGAAAATCCGTGCATTAGTTCTGGAGATTGAGCTCTTGTAGAAGTCGTGAAAAATGCTGCATAGCAGCGCCACCTGTTGAACGATTTACACCAAAAACTATTCAGCACCAATTTATATCAGGGACTAACTGAATGTAGATTTTATTAAATTCCGTTCATTACTTCTTGAGATAGAGCTCCCACAAAATTTGTGTCACACAGAGACAGACTGACTCACAGACTTACCGACCGACATTTTGTAAAAACATGTTTTTCGTATTCTCTGACCCCTGAAACGTGTAAATCAGTCAAAAACCAGAATTAGAAAAATTTCATGAATCCAATACTTTCCTCTTGTAAAGATAGAAGAAGGTAAAAACAGATCGCACTGGTGTTGTCATCTATTGTGAGAGAAATAAGTGTAACGGTCTCGTTTGGTTGTAATCACGGAGATGTTATGGTATAATGGTTAGAGTATCTAATTAGTAGGCCCAAGATTGTAGGTTGTGTCCTCGTTGTGTTAGGATTTTAAGAATTTCATTTCTATCTTTGTTGATTTATTATCAGTTATTTTGATTTTTTTAATCGATTCTTGTTAATAAAACTAATTTTTAATATTTAATTGTATACATTTATTTTTACTAATTTACTATCAATTAATAAAATAGTATCATATTTTAAATCAATTCTTCATAATGAAACTAAGTTTTAATATTTAATAACACCTAAGGGCTGTATTTTATTAATTAAAATGAAGAATATATTTTAATGCAATATTAAAATCGGCTAAAATTACATAAAAATACTTTATTTTGTAACTTTAAATTATTGCATTAAAACACCTGTTTCTTTTTAATTATTAAAATATGGCCCTTAGGTGATATTACAAATTTTCATTAAAGAAAAATCGAACTAAAACGATAATATTGTATTAACTGATAGTAAATTAATAAAAATGAATATTAAAACTTAGTTTCTTTAAACAGAAAAAAACCCTAAGAAAAATTCAGAGTAACTGATAATAAATCAATAAAGATAAATACAGAAATAAATAAAATTAAATATATTAAAACTTAGTTTCAATAACAAAAATAGATTTTAAATAATTCAAGATAACTGATAATAAATAAATAAAAATATAAACAAAATTCTTAACCCTTCACTGCACGATTTTTCTTTTCTTTATGAAAAGATCCTTCCGGCCTGTGCCGCGAGGAAGAGGTAGCTTTCATATTCCCTATTTTTAAAAAGCAAGCTTATATTATTCAAACACACGAAGCTCAATTTAGTGGAAACCGATTATAGGAGATGCAATACTAATTTTTTTCAATACTAAATCATTATGAATGAGAATTTCGTGAAATTAGTCAGCTTTATCCAAGCTGCTTTTATTTAAAGTAACTTATATTTGGTTGCCAAATTCGACGATATCTTGAAGTTCCTGCAATTTTAAGACAACATGGTGCATGAGGCTAACGAGTGAACTTGGTCGAGACCTTAGTAATTCCTGTGCACATGGTCACTCACATTGGAATCGGTTGATATATACAAGTGCTGTCGCAGGAAAAAAATCAGATTTTTCAAAATGTCACCCACATTAGAAATTCAAACTGCTATATCTGAGCCATTTTTTAACACGTTCACGCCGGCGCGGTGGGTCACACTCGACTGTCTCGGACATGTCAAGTCTCCGGCTTTTTGGATACCAGTATTTTAATACAGAAAATGTTGTTTTATTTAATTAGAACAATTGGGCGATTTACAGGAACAATATTTTCTCTAAAATAATAGTGGTGTTCAAAAAGCCGGAGACTTGACAACTCTGAGACATTCGAGTGTGACCCACCGCGCCGGCGTGAACGTCTTAAGATAAAGACAAAACAAAAAATGCTCCGGAATCCTTATATCATGGTCAAATACTTAAGAAAGAAACCTTTTTGAATTTCTAATTTTTTCGCACCTCACTTTAAATATAATTTTTTTTAGTTTAATGGCCTCCATTTTGAAACAAGATGGCTGATGAGGCTGGCCAGTGAGCTTGGTCGAGACATTACGATATACTATCCACATGCCTTCTTACATCGAAATAGGTTGATAAATGCGCGTGTTATCACGTGACAAATATCAGATCGTTTCAAAATGTCAGCCATGCTGGAAATTCAAAGTGCTATAATTCAACTATTTTCTAAGATATATACGAAACAAAAACTGCTCCGGGATCTTTGTATCAAGGTCAAACACATAAAAAAAATCTTTTTCATTTTTCAATTTTTTGATAACTCATTTTAAATTTAAAATTTAATATATTTTTTTAAATGGCAGCCTTTTTGAAACAAGATGGCGAATGAAGCTCGCCAACGAACTCGGTGGAAAAATTGGTGCACACCTAGTTACATCCAAATCGTTTCATAAATACGCCTGTTATCGCGTGACAAAAATCAGGTCGTTTCACAATGTCAGCCACAATAGAAATTCAAAGGGCTATAACTCAGCCATTTTTGAAGATATAGACAAAATAAAAAATGCTCCCAGAATTTGTATCAAGGTCAAACACATAAGAAAAAAATATTGTTCAATTTTCAATTTTTTGGTACCACATTTCAAATTTTAAATTTTTCAAAAAGAAAAAAAAATGGCCGCCATTTTAAAACAAGATGGCGGATGAAGCTGGCCAACGAACTTGGTCTAGACATTGGTATGCACTATGTATAAACGAAATTTCATCCAAATCGGTTCACAAATACGAGAGTTACAGTGTGACAAAGATCAGATATATAAATATATATATATATATATATATATATATATATATATACACTTTTGAATGGAGGGTGGTTTCGGGTCTGGGGGTCATGATCCATGAAAATATATCAAAATATTTTGAAATCGCTTTCCTCCGAACGGCTGCAATAGGTAGCTTTTTGTAATGAAAGCTGCCTAAAGAAAAAATAATTTGATTACAGTCAATCAGGGTAACTTTGAACCACGGGGTGTAACTTTGCACCACCTCCTATTTTTCAATATTTTTGACTCTAAAAGACTAAATAAACTCCAGAACTGTGCTCTGTTGGCAAGGTTCTAAACTGGGATTTCTACTCTTTATTTTAGAAAATAAATTAGCAGCATTATGCGCAATTAATTGCATCATCTAACTATTTTTTTGAAGTACTGTTTTCAAGTTAATTTTGAATGCTGTTTTGAAGTTGTAATCCAATTACATTTTCATAGTAAGTAACAATATACTCATCTATCAGACATATTATTATCTAAATTTTGTGAATGTGTTAACATTTTGTGATTATTTATTTATTAATAGTTAATAAAATGTAAAATAAGAAGGCACTAGCATTTTAACGCATTTTCTGGGTAACTTTGAGCCGGCTCAAAGTTACACTGATGCTTATAATTTGCTGATTATAGGTGCTACTGTCGAAAATTTCCCATATTTGCACGTATATTTTATATAAGTGCCGAAAGTGTGCATTACATATGACATATAAATATTTTTACAAATATGTGTAAAATACATAAAAGGCGTGATTAGGGGAAGAGCTACTCAAATTTGACTTTTCACACGTTCGACGTTTTTTATTCTTGTTTGAATAATACTAGTACTTGCATGTATTACTGTAACTATGGATATATTATAGAGTTAAAACATTGAAAATTGTTTTTCACTGCATTTTTGTTTTACATGAACAATAAACAGGTTTTTTTAATTTCTAAATGTGCATGGTTCTCTTCTTCCACTTTTCTTATGCCTGATATTTGTTGTAATATCATAAATTATACAAATCTTGTGATGTTGGGAAATGTAAATTCGCAGTCTTTACATATCTGAAAACATTTTTTTATGTTTAAAGTTGTCCTGACTACAATACTTTTTTTATAATTAATTATTTTATATAAAAATTTATCATATGGTGCAAAGTTACCCTAAATGGCTGGGTAACTTTGAACCAGGCTAAAAATCCGTTTTTTATTGCTTTTATCCTTATTATTCCTTAATTTTGTATAGTCAAACAGTAATTTAGGATCATTTCTTCTCTTTTATGCCCCTAGTTGCGACAATATTCTTCAAATAAGAGTGTGGCATATGAAAATAGAGAAAATGCGGATCAAAGTTACCCTGATTGACTGTACTTTAAGTAGTCACAAATACAGGAAAAATAATAAAAAAATTCAGACTTCATATATTTTTTTAAAAAAGGATTTTTGTGGTATGTGCCATATGTGTCCCAAAGCACACAATTAGATATTTACTGTTTTGTACTAAATGTGGCACAAAACCCACAATATTTGTGTTTTTATATACAAAAAGAGTATAATGTGTATTAAAATTTTATAGCATATATTTAACCCTTTGAGGAGCAAGCAATTGTGTCTCTGTAATGCTGAATTCACACCGGAATATTCGAAAAAATTTATTTTAAAATAAGAAAAAGCAATTTTGAAACTTTTTTCGTCCAAAGTCAGAAATATAAAATTTAATTAAAAGTTTTTGCTGCGAATCTTGATTAAAATTAGTGCGATATAACATATCTCACGCTACTCAAGGGATTAAAATGCGCAAAAAGTAAAAATTAATGTTACAAATTTCAAAATACAGATTGTAAAAAGACATGAAAGGAAAAAACGCATATAAAATTATTTTACAGTAGAATAAAGTATCATCAGAAAGCAAATCAAAAGAAAAAGGTGTGTAATAAAGAGCTTTAACACCTTAACGGTCGCATTAAATTAAGGTTTAAATTTTCAAATTGCTTTTTGGCATCACTTTTTTGAAAAAGAAATATTCACCTTATTTAATGAGAGGTAAAATGATACGATAATAAAGCCAATCACACTATTTTATAAAACTGGTGGGAATCAAACAAAATAGAATAAAATGAATAAAAGAAACAGCCCGTGAATACCACGGGAGCGAGAATTAAGGGGTTAAGAGCAAAAAAGTTCCAAATGTTCATTTCAGATAAAACACAGAGTAACAAATCATATTGGATGTAAATTTCCAAATGGGCGAAAAATGTCCGGACCAGGATTCGAACCGGGGACCTCCTGGCTGAAGCCGCCAGTGCTCTGCCATCTGAGCTATCCCGGACGATTCTGGTCGAACTTTTTCACCCAGCTAACCTTGATGATTACAGCATCTGGTCTGAAACTTGGTTCAGCTCAACAGAATAAATCTCAGGTAATGGAACTCCAGAAATCGCTGGATACGAAATTACACTAGATTAATATTAACACAATTATTCTAATTGGTAAACAAATCATATTGGATGTAAATTTCCAAATGGGCGAAAAATGTCCGGACCAGGATTCGAACCGGGGACCTCCTGGCTGAAGCCGCCAGGACCGCCTGGCTGAAGCCTGGCGGCTTCAGCCAGGAGGTCCCCGGTTCGAATCCTGGTCCGGACATTTTTCGCCCATTTGGAAATTTACATCCAATATGATTTGTTTACCAATTAGAATAATTGTGTTAATATTAATCTACAGAGTAACAGTTTCTATCTCGATTTATACATAAGGCAACTCCACATTTTGAACACTTTATGAAAGTTTTGCGAGTGCAGTTTGGAATTCCATATAATCCGGTCAATGGCATGCTCCATCAACTCTTATATCTTTGATTGGCATTGCAGATACAGGACCTTTATGTTTCTTGGCTATAATTCCCCTTTCTACTTCAAACATTCTTGGGCGTCCCCTTTTAGCATTTGGTGTTTCGCTTCCAATTTTACAAAAGCAGATTGCAACCTCTTCCCTGAATTTAGCCAAAGTCATTTTTGTTAAGGAATTATTTTCGTTCACTTTTTTTATATAAGATCCATGAATTTATCATAACAACATCCAGTAGATGGTAGAGAACTCAAACTTTTTAGATCTTATTTTATTTCTATATCTTCCTAAATGGCTGTTTAGTAAGTCTACACTACCCATTTGTTTACTGTATTGTTTTACCACAAAAGGGCAAGCTATATCAGTCTTTTGATTCACCTTTTTATCGAATCGAGAAATATTTTCTATAGAGAGACTCGCAGCAAATGTTGACAAGAAATTAACTGGCTTACTATTCAATCATGTAACACATGACATTTGTGTACTGTTAATGCATGCTACTTGTTCGAAACTATATCCTCTTTTTTTCTTTTTTTTTTATCTCAGATTCCAAAGGAAGCTAATATTCAGACATCTATTGCGTCTCACCGTGGCCAATGAAAGCATTCCGTTCTGTGATAAACATTCAAGTAATGGTAATCAATTGAAGTAATTATCAAAAAACAATTTTTGGTTTACATTTCGCGGAATTAACCTACAGAGACGCACAGCAACATTTGATGCAGACCCTAAATCTGACTCATTTGGCGGTCGTATGTCAACATTTTCCTGGCCACTATATAATTCAAAATCATAGGCAAAACCGCTTATACCACATAAAACGAAGAATTTAAAGCCGCATTTATCTGGTTTATTGGAAAAATACTGTTTCAAAATGCCTCGAGACTTTGTTGCGCAAATTTGTTCATCGATTGACAAACACTCTTCCATAGCAACTTGCATAAAGCGTTTTCTGATACACTCTATTAGAGGTCTTACTTTGAATAGTCTATCAAGGCCTTTCATGGCTCTAGCAATTTCTTTAGTATTGTCATTAAAAAGTAAAAATTGTCGGATTTTTTCAAATTCTTTGACAAACATTTTTTCTTTATTGTTTGGTTATCTAAAATATCACTCCAGTAATCTCTTTCAGATGGTAAATGTATAAGTGACATTAGATAACAAATTCCCGCAATGAAAACTTTTAAAGGTTCAGAACGAAACTTTTGTATGCTGTATCTATGTGTCTCTTCTGAAATAAGATTCAAAAGTTCATGGTTAAAAACACATATGAGAAAAATTGAAAGGGAGTCTCCAGAGCTATAATTTCAACACTTAAGGAGTTACTTCCTCTATATTTTATCTGCGCTTCAGGAATTTTTATTCTTCCAAATTAGTTTTTCATATTCGTCTTTCCTTTTTGACTTTTTTTCTATCAACACTACGTCCAGCTGGAGTATCTGCAGCTTCTGAAAGAATAAAACAATCTTTCTCTAAATTGATGCTTCTAAATTTATACATTCAGCGTTGAATTCAGTGGTGCCCCGGGGGTGGACATTACACTGAAACATTCAGATGTGCACCTTAGATAATTTGAAAATTTGTATCTTCTAGAAATTCAACCCCCCCCCCCGCCCACACACACACACACTCCCGGCGCATAAAAATGCCCCTCCTGCGGGAAAATGGCTGAAATCAACACTGTTGAGTTTTATTTGTTTTTTTTTTTAACTTTTATATAGGACTTTTAGAAGCATTTGAAATTACTTTAATATTAAATATGAAATCTTACCTGCAGTTGAATCAATTTCTTGGGTCACATTTGTTGTTATCGTGCAAGTGAACGTCTGATTCAGATGAAAAAATAGCATTTTCAGTTCTATTTTTTGCTGGGTTATATGTTAAATCTTCCCAATTATCATCAGAAAGTCCAAAAGATTCAGCATTAGTATCAGATGTAAATAATATTGCATTGATTTCATCTTGCGTTAGCCCTTTGCACGCCATTTTTCATTCGAATGTACTATGAGCTTTATGCTCTATGTTCCATATCTGGCACAAACACAAAAACAAGATTTCAAGCTGAAGTACTGAAATATTTTAGTTTTCAGCAACCTAAATAACAAATATGTAATATACTTGAATGTCTAAAATTTTATCTTGCGATACTTTTAAGATCTTTTTTTTTTTGTGAAAAAGTTGAAGCAAATTCTACTGTTGTTTACGATGCAGACTGATATATATATTTTTTTTAAGAAAATATAATATATAGCTGTCTAGTACTGCCTTCCAGTGAAGAAAAACAGGTACAAAACTCTTTGTTTATATGTTCTATATATGGCATAAAGCTCAGATAAATTATATTTAGGATCCATAGAAAAATAGAAGGGTTTTATTGGTATGTGCCATATATGGCACAAAGTGCAGTGAAGGGTTAAAAGTCTAAAAATACCAACGTACAACCCGAAAACTTAGTCTATATGATTGCAACCGAAAGTATTCTATAATACACACATTTCTCTACAAGGTAATCTCAATCCGCAGAGGGAACCGTTTTTGAAATTGTAGCCAAAGTGCAGGGAATAGACGCTTGTTAAAAATATACGCAAGGTTGAAGGAAGAACGTAGAACATGCTTATTCCCTTGCTCAACAGTTTGAAAAGTTCTTCTCCCAAGACGCTCGTCGATAACCTTAAGATCCTACACTAGTCACTCAAAAAGACCCAGATGATAATATTAATCCTATGGGGAAGTTATTTTCAAATATCTCGCTTGAATTTTGATATTTTTGAAGGATTTTTTTCTTTGCATAGGATAGCTGAAGACGATATACAACCAGGCTAGTTTTAACTTTTTTTATTTTGGTTTCAGATTTTTTATATTAGGATAGTTTAAATTTCAGAACCGGTTCCGAAAGTAAAAGAAATTTCTTTTTTAAATATGAAAGCAAAATCAAAAAAGTAAAAACTAGCCCGGTTGTAGATCGTCCTCAGATATCCTATGCAAAAAAAAAAAAAAAAATAAATAAATAAATAAATCATTCGAAAATATAAAAATTCAAGCGAAATATTTTAAAATAACTTCCCCATAGGATTAACATTATCATCCGGGTCTTTTTGAGTGACTAATGCAGGCTCGGTCAGCGCTAAATCGCACAACGCTCCGGTATAAACAAACTGTAGGCTCCTCCCATAATAGAAACGAGCGCCATCTACTGGCTAATCTTCTAAAAATAACATCTTGAATGGTTTTTTAATTAATTTTACATTTCTTTTTTCTTCTTAACGATGAATTAAAAACATTCTTCATTGTAGTCTTAAAATAATAATAACAATAATACGTTCTTTCCGTGGCTACCCATAAAAATTTTATTTTATAGTATGATATCATAAGCTAGGGAATTTCAAATAAAACTTCTTTAAAGAAAAGTTTTTTTAAAAAGAGAGGGAAAGAGGGGAGAGGGGGATATATTTTAATTCCAAATATTTAATTTAGATGCTTTAACATTGAAGTTATATTTAAATATATGTATGTATCTTGACTTAGAACTAGCGTCTGTTAATATTAGCATGTTTTATTTATTTATATATTTTATTTATGTAATTTTTTTTTCTTTTTTTTTTACTTTAAAGAGAATTTATTCCAGATTTACTAGTTTATTGTGTCCTGCAGTAAATTGGAAAATTTATGGCTAGACGTAGAAAAAATTATATTTAATTATTATTATTTAAGAATTCAAAGAAGAGCTTTTTTTTTTAATTCATTATTTTTGCATCTTGTTAAGAAACAAGAATGTTTAAATTGAAGAACCCCCTAGGATCTTATTTTTATAGTAATATTATGAATTTATACATAATAAAAGAGAAAGGTAGAGAAAAAAAATATTAACAATTACTTTCTAATAATTTTAACTGGCAACTACTTTCCAATAGTTTTAGCTAAATCTGACTTAAATAAAATGATAAATTTTTATAAACAAAAAAGACAAAGTTATACAAAATATTTCTCATAGCCATTCATAAGTTTTTAATAATTTTGTAGAGAAAAATTACTTCTAATGTAAAAACAACAACAACAACAGAAAAAAAAGCACAATTAAATTTAAGTTATTTTTGATAAATAGCCATTTAAGAGTTCCTTACATGAAAAAAAAGAAAAATCATACTCTTACAGTTGGACTTAAAAAAAATAGTACTATTTTTTTAGAAATATATTTTAAAATTTAACGAGCCGATAAATCGCAACCCTCCGAAAGTCCATTAGTTCACTTTTCTCAAAATGTCTTCCACGCATGCGCGCGAACTTAGAATTTATTTACTTGTTTGTTTTTAGAGTGTGATTTCTGAATGTCAATGGGATGTCGTAGTCATAGTCTGCAAGGAGTGTAATAAAAATTTCAGTTCGCAAACCATTATTACAGGTATCTTAAATTGTGAGGTAAGTGTCACGCATGGTGAGGAAAAAATCATGAGAAAGGCACAAATACTTATATTGAAAAGAAACAATTAAACAATCGTGATTATTAAAATATATTAAATATTTACGAGAATGATTAATCGCTCATTTTAATTATTAATATTGGTAATATAAAATTAATTTTAACATTAATTTCAAAACTATAAATTAATATTTTAATATATAAAAAAGACAAGACGGCTCTTTAAAATAACCCATGTGAGGTTTAGGTTAAAAAAATTGCCTTTATTTTGAATGTGGTAGACTTGAGTAAATTATTTAGCTGATAAAAGTATTTTAAAGATCTATAAATTTATTTATTTATGTTATATTATAACAATGTATAAAATGTATTATAATATAAACATTATAATAATATAGAATCTATTTTAAAGTGAATTTTAGATTTTAAAAATTACCTTAATTTTGAAAGGGGAGGACTGAAGGATGCTTCACTCAAGCGAAAACACCCGCTCAATAATTTTAATCCTATGGGAGGAATTTTTTAAAGATATCTCGTTTGCATTTAAATATTTGTAAATGGTTTATTTTTCATTGGATAATTGAGATTAATCTGTACAAAGACCGTTTTTCTTCCTGCGATTTTGTTTGCAAGGTTTTTAAAGAGCAGAGCTACCACTGGCGACTAATTTTTAATTCTATCTCGCACCACTTTCTTGAAACAAAAATCTTTCTCATATACTTTGACAACATATGCATGAGAAATATAATACAAAATTTATTTCTTAAAAATAGTGGTGCAAATAGAATATAAAAATAGGTGCCAATGGCAGCCCTAAGAGAGAATACTTACATTTTCGGAAACGGTTCCGAAAGTGAAAGTATCCTAGTAAAAAAAAAAAAAAAAACCCGTAAACAAAATCAAAAATGTTTAAAAACGGGATTTGTAAAGATCGATCTCAGTTATACAATGCAAAAAATATATATATATTTAAAAATATTGAAATGCAAACGAGATACCTTTAAGAATTCTTTCCTTTGGATTAACATTAGCGAGCGGACGTTTTCGTGTAAGTGAAGTACCCTCTTAAGTTTCTTCAATGATTACGTCCCTGACTAACTACAGGCACAGCATATTAAAAAAATTATGTCTGTCAAAAATGTCTTTCAAATTTGCGATTGCACAAAAAATTCTTAAGCAAAACGACATATTATAAACTTAATATTTCTCAATAATGAAAAACAGGAAAAAAAATCCATTTAAAAGGTTGTGGAAAGTAATTTTTTAGTAAAACACCCTTCTATGATCGCATTCAAGATTTACATAAACGCATTTTCTGACATTTTGCAATTGCTTATAAATTAAATTAGAGAATTACTCAACCTTCCATTTATCTGTTGCTTATGTAATATATTTGCTCCTTAACTAGATATAAAACGATTTCTTTTTAAACTTATTTAAAAATATTTATATAACTACTCTGTCCATAGTTCACTAAACAACCTTACTTTTCTCAGAAGAAGAGCAAATGGAAAACTCATCTTGACCCCCCCCACACACACACACACACATAACGTGCTTGTCTAATATTATAATGACCATTTATTGGAAGAAATTTATATGCATATATTAAAATCTTATCAATATTTAAAAAAATAAGCTAAAGACGTTCCTACTTAAAGAGAAAATTAAGGAAGCGGTGAGTAATTTTGACAATGGCGTTAGCCAAAACGTCTGACCCAGTCAATGAAAAAATATTTAGATGTAAAATGAAGGATCCTACCTTTGTTTTCTGTGCTTGCAGCAGTGATTCGATTTTATAGAGCTGAAAACATTATGCTTTATTCGAGTAAATGCACTTAATCAAGATTAACTTGAATGGAACTAAAGAATCTTCCGAGACTTGTCTTCGGGATGATACATTCCTTTATTGGTACTTGATTATTATTAAATAAAGAAATAAAACAGGTTAAAATGTATATAACATAACACTCAATGATTCCGATGGTCTTTAACAAGATTTGTAGGTTGGTATGCTGCATATTTTAAAACGGGACATTGCCCATTCACAAACAATAGGATTTCAGCAGCGAGTTGAAAAAGGTTCATCCTTCATTACATATTCGACGTAGACTAAAAATGTGGGGTTACATATCTGTTAAAAACGGTTGAACCATAGTTCTTTTAATTAGTCAGCAAATTCACAGTTTAAAGGTTTCAATGGATTGTTTGCAGTGAATAGAGTCGCCATCTATCATCACAGAAATTAAATAGGGCTCCGTCTTTTAGAAAAAGCTGTAGTGCTGACATATGTCGGCATATTTAAAGACTGAACTGTTCGCAGTTTATTTGTTTAGAATGCTGGTCACTTACACATGATTTCACAAACGTTTTCTTGAGTATAGATCGTATATGTATACATATTTCACAGGTATATATGTTGATTGAATGTGTATGTAATTGCACACCTCACTTTCACAAACATATTTCTGGATTAAATAAATGTTAGTTGTGTGGATTTTTCACGCAAAATAGTTCGTCAGAAGGACGTATTTCAACACTACTAAAATACTACAATAATGGCAAATCTTTAACTAATATTTGAGATATAATACTATTTATCTAAAAATAAAGTTTAACTTTAATTTTGAAGCAATAGCAATATTTTTACAATATCATTAAAACTTTGTATATATTTTAAAAGAAAAAAAGGTGTGTGTGTGTGGGGGGGGGGGGAGGCAATGGGCAAACAGTTTTGCACTGATTAAATATAAATTATCCATATCTAAAGTTTGACTGTTTAATAAGACCTTATTAATAATTTTAAAAAATTACAAAAACACATTATGGGCAAAAATAAAAAGAAATTGAAAAATACATGTTTTTCAACAAATAAAATACAATAAATTAATTAAATTTTATAAAAAATAAAATAATTATTTAAAAAATATATAGCATCATAACTATTTATTAAATATTTAAAAATATTTTCCTTATGAGTAAAAGTTGGTAAATATATTTTAATAACCCATAATGACTGACAGATTGGTTAAAGTATATCTTTCTTTCTGAGCAAGACTAATAATAAGGCAAAATATAATCTAATATCATAAGTTCAGTTTTGTAATCACAATTTTTTTATGCATATATTTTTTAATTAATTTGTATATATCACCATATAATCAGAAAAGTGGCCACGACCTCTCAAAATTAAAGAGGAAAATAAGTAACTAAACATTTTCATAGATTATTTTTAAATGAGTTTTTTGTTAAACACATTACATTTATTTCATGCTTTGTTCAATAGATGGCACCATCAGCAAAGAGGAGATGAGAAAAGTGAACTTTTGGACTTTAGGACAGTTGCGATTTATCCACTCGTAAAATACGAATCCAAATTTTGCAACATTTAACGAATCCTATAAATTAATTTATCAATTTAATTCAATAAGTATAGTACAAGCTTTAAGTAAGATTTAGATGAAGGTGTTGGAAAGTAATTGATAGCTAAAATTATTAGAAAGTAATTCTTAATATTATTTTTTTTCTCTCCCTTTCTATTTTATTAAGCATAAATTCAAAATATTATTATGAAAAATAAGATTCTAAGGGGTTCTGCAAATTAAACTTTTCTTGTTTCTTAACAAGATGCAAAAATAATGAATTAAAAAGCTTTTCTGAGGATATATATATATATATATATATATATTATGTAACACTCTCTTAGTTGATTGTTTATTTAAAATAATTTAACTAAACAGTGTCCTCTCCACACCTTTTTTTAAGAAAAAAAAACTCTGTTAAATTATTAAAACATATGAATAGCTATGAGAATTTTTTGAATAAATTGAACTATCTTTATAAAAATGATTTACATGTTCGAGTAAGAGTTAGCTAAAATTATTAATGAATTTTTTCTCTTGATTTCTCTTTTATTAATTTAAATTCAGAATCTTATTATGAAAAATAAGATCCTCCGAGGCTCTTGAAATTAATTTTAGATTTCTTTTTTTTTTCCTAATTAGATGTAAAATAATGAATTCATTCATAAACCCTTCATAGTATTAAAAATAATAATAGTAATAATACAATATGTTCTTTCTGTGACTACCCATAAAATTTTCATTTTATGATATGACATATTAAGCTAGTAAATTTGGAATAAAATTTCTCTAAAGTAAAAAAAAAAGGGGGGGGGGAGAGATAAAGGTGTGTGCGTGTGTGTGGGGGGGGGGGATAATATGTTTAAATAGCGAATAAATTTTGAATTTATATTTAAATATATGAGTGTGTATGAGTGTATACTGAAAAATTTAGGGCTAGTCATTGAAAAATGGTATTTAGTTGTTATTTAAGAATTCAGGGAAGTTTTTTTGTTATGCATTATTCTTGCATCTTGTTAAAAAACAAGAAAAGTTTAAAGATTCTCTAGGATCTAGAATCTTATTTTTCATAAGATTTTAAATTTATACTTAATAAAGGAGAAAAATAAAACAATAATATTGACAGTTACATTCCAATAATTTGAGCTAGCAATTACTTTCCAATACCTTTAGGTAAATCTTACATAAATATGTATAGGATTTTTTTTTTTAATAAAAATAGTACAATTTATACACAAAACATTTCTCATAACCATTCACAAGTTTTTAATAATTTGCAAAAATAAATATTTTTAAAGGAAAAAAACTATCAATTATTTAAGTTAATTTTCATAACTATTCAAGTGTTAAAAAAAAACACTACTATATACTCTGAAACATGGACTTAAAAAAACCCTTGGATTTTAAAAATATATTTAAAAATTTTATCCATAATTTCGCATTTTCAACTTTTTAAAAATACATTAACTTAATTCAATAAGTATTGTACAAGAAATTCAATCTTCCTTACGTTGAACGCAAGGCCTTGGCTGAAAATCTTTGGGAAGGATTAAAAAGATAGTCAATTTTTCATAGCCATTCACAAGTTTTTAATAATTTGCAAAAATATATATTTTTAATGGAAAAAAACTATCAATTATTTAAGTTAATTTTCATAACTATTCAAGTGTTAAAAAAAAAGCACTACTACATACTCTGAAACATGGACTTAAAAAATACCCTTGGATTTTAAAAATATATTTAAAATTTTTAACCCTAATTTCGCATTTTCAACTTTTTAAAAATCCTATACATTAACTTAATTCAATAAGTATTGTACAAGAAATTCAATATTCCTTACGTTGAACGCAAGGCCGTGGCTGAAAATCTTTGGGAAGGATTAAAAAGATAGTCAATTTTTCATAGCCATTCACAAGTTTTTAATAATTTGCAAAAATATATATTTTTAATGGAAAAAAACTATCAATTATTTAAGTTAATTTTCATAACTATTCAAGTGTTAAAAAAAAAAAGCACTACTATATACTCTGAAACATGGACTTAAAAAATACCCTTGGATTTTAAAAATATATTTAAAAATTTTATCCCTAATTTCGCATTTTCAACTTTTTAAAAATCCTATACATTAACTTAATTCAATAAGTATTGTACAAGAAATTCAATCTTCCTTACGTTGAACGCAAGGCCTTGGCTGAAAATCTTTGGGAAGGATTAAAAAGATAGTCAATTTTTCATAGCCATTCACAAGTTTTTAATAATTTGCAAAAATATATATTTTTAATGGAAAAAACTATCAATTATTTAAGTTAATTTTCATAACTATTCAAGTGTAAAAAAAAAAAAAAAGCACTACTATATACTCTGAAACATGGACTTAAAAAATACCCTTGGATTTTAAAAATATATTTAAAAATTTTATCCCTAATTTCTCATTTTCAACTTTTTAAAAACCCTATACATTAACTTAATTCATTAAGTATTGTACAAGAAATTCAATCTTCCTTACGTTGAACGCAAGGCCTTGGCTGAAAATGTTTGGGAAGGATTAAAAAGATAGTCAATTGTAGTAGCTCTACTTGTGAGGAAGACAGCGTTTGTAGGGTGGGAGGAGTCTACATTGATACGTCACCTTCTTTACACCGAGGCTAACGAGAAAGATAGGCTACCGCGGTGGGTCTGATTCTTCTTTTTTTACAGACCGCTGGGGTCACACGATGCTCTTTTCGCACACCTTCATTTGTGCATTCGAGCATCACGTGACTCCAGCGGTCTGTAAAAAAAGAAGCATTGGGCCCACCGCGGTAGCCTGTCTTTCTCGTTAGCCTCGCTTTACACCCACACGTAAGCGTTGTGCGATTTAGGGCTGATCGCACAGGCTCTTAACGTTACTGTTCATATTTAACGGACGCTGGATGGACCAGGCATCCGTTTGACAAGAAGAACATCATCACTGTGAGTGTCTGGCATACGAAATTCAATTTTAATATCTATAAGTACTTTTAAAAAATATCCGGTGTGAGTTTTAATATAAAGTTTAGTGCATTGATATTATACTACCATATTAGTGCTCAACTTCGAGACCTACCTGCGCCCGTAGGCCGAGATGGCGGGGATTTTTTTCTCGATTTTTCATAGTTCTATTGAACATCCATCGGCTGTTCAAGCAGCGACGTGTAATTCGATTCAGCTACGCCGTCAATTTTCAAGCAGCTGATGTAAACAGAATAACGAAATATATTGATTTTATGCAATATTATGATCAAGATTAACTCGTTTTTACTCCGACTGGTACAAAAAAGCAGAAACTTAAAATGAAAATAAGTTCGTGTAGTATTGAAGTAATAGCATGGAAGGAGTAGTATGTGTAAAAGCTTTTTGAAATATTAACATGCACGAGAAGGATGAAAGTTTTGGGATTGGCACATCCGAGTAGTTAAATATATATATATATATATATATATATATATATTAATATTTGCTATATATATAAAAAAAAAAACGATTTTCGATTCGTGTTTTTCTATACATATGCATGTTTTCTGTTTTCTGTTTTTTTTTTTTTTTTTTTTTTTTTACTGCTTATTCCAGTGATATATTAAGTGGGTCTGGGGTGCAAAATTCTATGTTTTTTTATTTATAGAGATTTTGTTGTGAAATTTTTTTCTGGATTATATTTTAATATAATGAGATTATTATTGCATGTAAAAAAAAAATCTGAAAAATTTTAAATATTTAAAAAAGAATTAAATTTTATAATTTTAAATATTTTTAATTTTTGACATAACTCTTCAAGTATGTACTCGATTTAAAAAATTTTTGCACTTTTGTGTACAGAAAATACGTCATTTTAAGTTGTCTTCAGAATTTCTTAAAATATTGATTATGAATTTTATAAAAAAAATTAAGTAAATAAATAGTTTTTTATGAGTGAATTTTGAATTAATTAGCATACTTTCACAATTATCACTCAAAATTAAAAATCCTGAAGACAATTTCTTGAAAATATAGTACAAAATCTCTGTTGAAAATTTCATACATATATTTCGCAAGGAACTTTAGATAAAGACAAATCGTCAAAAAATTCATTCTGAGATAATGAAGTTGAAGTTCTTGTCAGAGAGTAGCTGATGCATCGCTACTCAAGGTAAAAGCAAAGGTGTTATATCTCCGCATCTAATGAAGATAAAAGCATGCGGTTTGCGGTATTTACCGCAAATAACTCAGTATTTTTTTATAGGCCAATTAAAAAAAAAAAATGCATTTTTTTTTTAATTTTTAGCCCCGGATTTCCTTAACCCTCCGTCTACCAGACGGGTCCAATGGACCCGATGGGTACATTCGAAATATTTATTCTAACCAGAAATTTCTTTAAAATAAACTAAATATGTAAACCAGACAATAATGAGTTAAGTAAATAAGTTCAATAGTTTTAAATAAGAATTCTGATGTGTAATATTTTTATAAAACTTGAGTAAAATTTTCGGTAGTTCTAGGGTTAAAGATACAAAATCATTCGACATTCAATTTTAGGTACAGTCGTGGGGAAAAAAAGTAAACACCCCCTACTAACTCCTCAACAAATTATCGTAGACGAAAATTACTGGTACCGAACGATTGTAAATAAAGTCTACTTTTAAATGATGTATATAAAATTTTCTTAGGGGGCCATCTGCATATTAAAACGAATTCAAACTTCATTTTTTTAAATGGCAATACCCAATTTTAACGACATATTTCAAATCTTCGGTTCAAACTATGCCTTGACACTAAATTTCAAGTCATTTGAAAGATAAGTTTTTGAATTATAAACATTCACAATTTAGTGCTTCTAATGTTATATTACATTTTCATATTTTTATTTATATCCCCTGAAATTATGCTCCTAATGTGCTAATTTTTTTTTTGTAGCAATAATGCTAATATACCCAAACATAAATACGTTGAATCTGCAATTTTTATAATTTTATGGTATGAATTATGAATTATGAAATTAATATTCGAAAAAAATTATGAATTGCCACCTACAATTTTTTTGACGGATTTAGATTTATTGAGTTCTGTTTTATGGAAATCCAAAATTTCACATTTTTCTTCCATGTAGTTTTCAAATTATGCTTAAAAAACGGCAAAACGATGGTTTAAGGGGCCGTCTATGATATAAGTGAGAAGATTTTTGAAATTTATTCTGCTGTCCTGTAATCTAACAGGCTCCATTGACTCCTTGAGTGGCGCTTAAGTTGCCTTGATCAAGAAGGGGGCTTCCTCGGTTAACAATCGAGTACGCAACTTCAATTTGAATACAGCCCTTAAAATACGCTCGTTTTAAAATAATTAATTTCTCGGAAACTTATGGTATGAATTGCATAAAAATTGTTTTTAGGCTAATTGAAGGGTGTGGAGTTCATTTATGCTGTCAGAATTGTGTACTACTATTGAAAAAACAAAGTTATGGTTCATTTTAATGTGTAGATGGCCCCTAAGCAAATTATATGTACATCATTTAAAAGTAGACTTTACTTCCAATCGTTCGGTACCAGTAACTTTTCTATGATAATTTGTTCAGAAGTTAGTAAAGGGTATTTACTTTTCTTTTCCACAGCTGTACATTTAAGGTTTTAATCACGGGGCCTTGTGAATCAGATAGTCGGACATAAAATGTACCGGAATTTAAAACTCTTTTTTTTATAAATTTATATTTTTCCATGCATATTACAGGCATCAGTGTAACTCGTAAGTTATTTATTTCTAAAGGGAGCTTTTACTCCCAATCCAATCTCTGTAGCTTCTAAGGTTATATGTAATATTAATAAGTGGTGGTATATTTCAATACTTTCAATTTTATGTTCGGAATTGAAATGAACAATGAACAGATATTACCATCATCTCACTTATTTAACCAGTATGTGATAGACAGGGATGACCGCCCCGTGAACCCAGGTTTCGCTTTAGAGTATAAGTGCAATCCCGGGGGGAGAAGGTTTTAAGAATGTTTTAAGTAATGCAGAAATACAGAGCTTTCATTCCAGGGATAAAGATTACACAGTAAGTTAGGCTTAACATAACAATATGCAATTCTTTAGAAAATTGCTATATTGCTATGTGGGGTGGCTTGACCCAGTCAATGTGAGGGAGGGTTGACCAGTTGTTCAGGACTGCCTTAACCCCTTAACCTACAATGACGGGCATAGCCCGCGTACGATGATCGAGCCAAATGTAAATTCTTCTTACCACTAAAATTTCACAGTAAATATAGTTTAATTTAATCGTCGAAATTTCATGATTAAACAAGGAGAAAATCTCTATTAAATTTTAGTGGTAGCTATGGATATGCCAAACCGTGGCGCTCTTGAGACGTAAATCGTAGGTTAAGGGGTTAACCCCTTGAGGGGCAAGCAATTACGTTTGTGAAATGCTGAATTCCCACCGGAATCTTTGAAAAAGTCTATTTCAAAATAAGTAAAAGCAATATTACGGCCTTTTTCCACCAAAGTTAGAAAAGTAAAATTTAATAAAATTTTTCTGGTGTAAAACTTCATTAATCGTAGGTGGTATATAATATATACCGGTGCCCCTCAAGGGTTAACACATTCACTACGGGAAACGAGAACTCTTGTTTTCACTCAAAAACACCATTGACCAAGGGCATGGCTTCTACCTAACAGAAAATGCATTTATATTTTGTTGTCCTTATTTTTTTAGATTGTAAGACATTTTATATTAAATTCGTGCATTGAAAAACATTTTCCGATGTATAAACTTGGGAAACCTATCTAGAACACCAATTTACAAAACACTTTCAGAATAGGGAGGAGCTTCTACTGTTTTAAAATTCGGATTTGATAAAAATTGCCCGTCGGCAATGTGTTAATTAAGGGGGGTTTGAAATCTTTTTATTATACATTGTGCATAATGAAAGATTAGTGATTATACAGTGGATTCTCTCTATCTGAACACTCTCTAATGTGAACACACCGGTATTATGAACACATTCTGACGATCCCGGCGAAACTTCATAGACTTAACAAAAGATGAACTCTTTGTATTCTGAACACCCTCTAATCTGAACACCCCGCTATTATGAACGCTACTTTTGGTCCCCATTTTACCTCACCTCTCTATAAACTGAACGTGTATTTGATCTCGGAATCCGGAGAATTCCTCAATCATGGAAATTCGGAAAAAATAGTTGCAGAAGAATAAAAAGGCTCAACGAAATCGTCGAAAGAAAGAATTCTGTGTCAGTTTTACGGGTGCGAAGCTCCAACCACTTGTGATCGTAAAAACTTAAAAACTACGATGCTTCAAAAATGTGAAGATCGCATCATCGCATGTGCACTATAAATCGAATTGAAAAGCCTAGATGGCAGTCGCGATTTTCTCACAATGGTTGGAGGGCATTAACGAAATGATGAAGACAGAAGGAAGAAAAAATTCTTCTTTTTGTGGATAGTGCCAGATCACATACAAACATGTAGCAGAGCAACGTGAGCCCAAAATTTCTGCTACCGAACTGAACTTCTGTAATCAAACCACTTGATCAAGGATTAATAAAGATCTTTATAGCTCACTACCGCATCCATTTTCTGAAGAAAATGTCCCTGGGGATGGAGGAATCAACCGAATTAACGAAGAAGATCAACGTCATCGATGCTGTCCGTTGGATATTAATGGCTTGGAATGAAGTAACTCCCTACACCATCCACAGATGCTTCAGCAAAGCTGGATTTCCATATGTGAATCAGCAATTAACAATAGAGGACCAAGAAGCAACAGCTATGAGTGACTTTTAGTCAATTCTTCAGCAGCTTCATACGGAAATTGAACCTGCAGTTTATCTCGAAACCGACGGAAGCCTTCCGGTTTGTGACAACAACATCGTTGAGGAGGAAAAGGATTGTGAAGAAGACACAGAACTATAATTGACCAATGAAACAAGGAGTATGATTACCTTCAAACAATATGTCCAAGGAATTGAAGACCTGTTGAAGTATGCGGCTGAACATCACTCGGAAGAGTTTCAACTTCTTAAACAACTAGATAACATCTGCACTGCACAAGCATACACATTGCAAAAACAGACTAAAATTACTCACTTTTTAAGGAATGTACTGATTATGTTTTCAAGTAATGTATTGTATATATGCAATTGTATTTTTTGTAAACCTTTTTTAATAAAATAAACAAATGAGATGGTAGAGTACATGTCCCACTGAATTTAGTTTGACACTGCACTAGCCGCCAAATCTACACCGATGTTCAAAATTTTAAAAAAATTGCATATTTTTTCGAATTTCATGAAAAATACTAAAAGAAAGATGAAACTATTGCTTCGAAACAGCGATGTAACTCTTTAGTGTGGAATACGTAAGCGTACACGTGTGTATGAGCGGAGCAAGTAGAGAGACAGGCTTTATAAGTGAGCGTGGTATTTTCGCGTTTTGTTCGCTCGCACACCTCACCGAATATCTTGGTCTTTTATGCAACATTCCACGTAATTCAAAAGCAAACAGAAAGAATGAGTAACCACCAACGTTTGGATGGTGGAAAGAGGAGGTGGATCGCGGGGAGACTGCGAAAAAGGGTACTCTCAAGTGTAAATTCCTAGTGACTTCAATGTAATAACCAGTGTCGTGTCGACCTTTTGGAAACAGTTTAAGGATACTGGATCCTTAGAGAGAAAGCTTAGGCAAGGTCGTCCAAGAGCCATGTCGTCTAATGAAGATCACTATTTGTCATTACAGGAATGCAACAGCTTCTCAGCTCTCTCATGACCTTTATGCGGTCACATGAAGCCGAGTTTCAAGGGTTACTATTTGCAGAAAGCTACATGACAGAGGGCTATTTACAATAAGATCTGCTGTTTGCGTCCTGCTTGGTGTAGAAATCTTCGACTTGGACCAGGTATCAATGGGGAACATGTTATTTACTGATGAGTCTCGGTTAATCCTAAAAACTAATTCTCGACGTATTTTCATCTGAATAAAACCAGGGTTCCTTTCAACATACGAGAAAGAGACTACTATAGCAGGGGAGGTTTGATGGTCTGGCCAGGCATCAGGTCTGACGGGCGCACATCCCCACCTTTGCTTGGCAAAGGCTTTGTGACTGGTGTGAGGTTTAGGGATTATATATCTTAGACTTATATGCTCGGCTTTTAAGGAATGCAGTTGGCTCTGATTTCATTTTAATGGCCGCAACTTTAATATCAACATAACTTTAACTCCTTTTAAGACTACAATGCGTGCCCAGAGAAAGCTCATCTAGTCGACGAATGTCTGGAAACTGAGAATATTCGCTTGATGGATTGGCCCGTCAGATCCCCGGAGTTAAACCCTATAGAGAATATCTAGAACACTCTGGGGAGGATAACTGGAACTCGCTTTCCACCTCCCAGCACTACCAAGAGCCGAAAACAGCGTTGCTGGAAGAGCGAGACTAACTGCCGCAGATTCTCATAAACTGCCTGATTTCTAGTATAAATTCATTATGAGAGCTGTATAGCTGTAAGAGAGGACCATACTCCCTATTAATCCATTTTGTAGGTCAATATTGAAAGCTCTGTTTTATATTTTCTGACGCTGATGAGTCTTATACACGATCATGCGCATGTATTATAACTGTTGAATTTTTGTGTTTTCATTATATTAACCTATGTACATACCTAATTTAATTAAAATCTGTTCAGTAGTTCTGGAGATAATCGACCAAATCTGAAAATTCTCTTAACTTTGAACATGAGTGTAAATTCAGCACCTCCATCTCAGTAACTGGCATGGCTAACTAGGCCAAGTATTCTATATTGTCTATAAACTCAATGCGTAGTAGTCGTTTTCTAACTCCCTCTATACTGAACACCCCCACGATCTGAACATCTTTGGTCGGTCCGATGAGTGTTCAGAATAGAGAGAGTCCACTGTATATAAAAATGAATGTAAATTTCTTCTACAAAGCTACAGTAAAATGGGGTGATGGAAAAGAAACGTTTACAACTGATTAAAGAAAGATATGAAAAACTGCTATAGTATCCACTGCACAAAAAATTAATGAAATATAAATAGAAAAATTGATAGGAATTATTTTCCAATTAAATATTACTTGCAATAGGTAAATAGAAACAGTGGAAAAGACTAGAAAGCAATAGAAATTACGAAATCAGCAGTCTTACCGTTTCAGGGGCAGTGGTATGTTTATGAAATGACTTAATTTTAATTCCCGAACGCCACAATGGCACCAGAATTTTGCTAAAATCTTTTCTATTTAATAAGTATGTGAAATTTAGCCTTTTTAATATTTCCAAATAAACTTGTTCGTATATTCCGGTGCCAGTCATTTATTTCAACATTTTAATACTGAAAGTACTTTGCCCCTGAAAGAGTTAAAAGATGTTAATGATAAGTTAACTACTCATGCGGTTTCAAAAGACCACAGCATTGATCGAGAAACTTTAGGAAGGTATGTACAGAAATTTGAACACGATGAATAGAGTGAGATGAAGTCAAACTATGTGGCAACTAGAGTTGTCAGGACGAATGTCACAAAAAGTAGGACAAAGAGACAAAAAAATGGGGGGGGGGAGGACAGTGGTTACTAAATACGGAGATTATAATGCATGAAACCCTATTAAAACAGAACCTGTCTCTAGAGGAATACTGTCTTAAATGTTAAAATTTAATTTTCCCTACTCTATAATTATACCTGCTCAGACAAAATCCTATTTAAAACAAAAAGTTTTTCCTCTGACATGCGATTGCGCCTAAACAGGTTTGTTTACGCATCATATTTTCAAAAATATTTTTTTATAATAATTAAAGCATGTAGCATAAAGTTATTTTCCTTTTTTTTTAAACTGATTTTATTTCTCTTCACAAATATTTCAATATAAAACAAAGTGGGTCAAGCCTCCCATATAGTGGGTCAACCCTCCCATATATGGGGAGCCTTGACCTATTATTTTCTCATGAATAAAATTAATAATTTTTCAAATTTCTTATATATTACATTTATGTAGCAATTTTATTTTAATAACTGATTATATAACGAATAAAATGATATATAAAACTTTATTCTACGTTCAATATTTAAAAAATAAAAAATCATTTTATAAAAAGTGGGTCAACCCTCCCTAGTCTCCCCTATACAACTTTTGATATTCCTAGTTACTACTTTTGACATTGCTTCAAAAATCCAGAATTTTCAAAAATCCGGCACAGTCTCGGTCCCGATGATGCCGGATTTTTGAAGTTATATTGTATTCTATAATTAAAATTATCTCTAAAGAATAGTACTGTTTCTCTGTTCACTGTTTCTGGTTGCCTTCTGTTTCAGGTTCGTGTCTGTTTCGGATTTGGTTTTGACTATTGCGGTTTGGGTTCGGGTAAACCGTTTTTTTCAAAGAATGTCGAAAATAAAAAGATTAAAAATCTATATGCAATAAGACATACATAGCGGACACACACACAGAAAACGGATACTTCTACTTAGCAAACACTTTCCAATTTTTAACACAATTATATATTTGTATTATACGCTTTTACTGCTGAATACTAGACATCTTATAATCTATAGACACGTCTGCGTGTGCATAAACTATCGCAAACGCTGCATATAGTGGCTCTCAAAAGGGTTCGTACACTTACGAATTTCTATGAAATTGTGTTCTATCCAATTAATTAAAATTAATATTTCAGAAAGAGTATTTAATAATAAGAACTAAAACTTATTCTTAAAAAAACTACTTAAAATATTTTAAAAACGTAGTAAAACATTATTTTTAAAAAATCAATAATCAAAAAGTAACAAAAAAGGTACCACACAAAAGTTTTCGTACACTTTTAAAAATTCTTTACATATTAGTAAATACTGTAGTATTTCGCTAAATTAACTTAGTATGATATCCTTTATTATAAACAACAGTTTTTAAACGTCTAGAAATAGATTTCACTAGTTTGTTTGTTTGTTTGTTTGTTTTTTTAATTTCTGCATTTTACATTCTTTTTATCTTAATGGATGCAATTTACAAGTAATTTAACACGAAATCGGAATAAAATTTGATGATGTCGAATATTTTTGTGAGTTTTGTTCTTTTTTTAAGAATCTTTTAACGCGAAATTCTGTTAACACGAAAAATTTTTTTCGGTCCCCTCAGTTTCGTGTTAAACGTAATATGCGCATGCTATTAAGTATGTTATTTTTAGTTTAGTCTTACAATCTTATTATTCAGGCATTTTTAATGGTACTATGTTTATCAAGTAAAAGGTAATTTTAGCTTGGTAATTATTATAGGTTAGTTTTAGCTGTTCAATTTCACTTTGTTCAATTTAATTATATATATATATATATAACCATTAAATAAACATTGCCGACATCAACAAATATTGTGATATTATGAATGAAATGACAAAAATACAGTTTCCCCCAACACACTTATCATGGATACCAAAAACAGAGAATGAAATACATATAACATATATAATTAGATTGGTAAAAATCATTAAATGAATCTATGCGATGATAAAAATGAAAAATTTAATGGAATTTCCTAAGAGATGTATCAGATACCTACAGAGTAGAAATCATATAGATAATACACAAAGATTATGCGCTATTGCAGCAGAGATCTAAGTGTATAATATATATATATATCTATACAATATAGATATATATATATAAGCTGAGGTGGCGTTAATACGTAAGTACCGAAATTTTTATTAATAAAATTATTACTGTGTTAACTTAATCACACTTTAAATATTTTTAAATGAAAATTTAAAATTGCACTCTTCTTAATCGGTCTTTTTCAAAAATTCGATAATTCAAATGTGCCTTATTAAAGGGATAGTTTTTTCCATTCTATCCTTATTTGAATCACGTCATACGCATGTAATTCCTTTTTAGCAAACTAAATATTTCTAACAAACGTAAGTTCAAGTGTCAATGTTAAAAATTAAATGCTGTGAATAACGGAAATTAGCACGAATGCTATTTATCATCACTAAACATAAAATTTATATATATATATTGTTGGGAATGTCACATTCACCTTGAAAATGTATCGAAATAAAATAAAAACTTGCTTAAAAGGTGCATTTTTATACAACAGATGTCACAATATAAAAGATGTTAACACATATTACACTTTTTAAAAATTTAAAATTTATATATTATTATAGTTTTATATTTGTAAACTCTTTTTAAGTTTTTAAAAAGTGTAATATGTGTTAACATCTTTTATATTGTGACATCTGTTGTATAAAAATGCACCTTTTAAGCAAGTTTTTATTTTATTTCGAAACATAAAATTATTTTAACATATTAAATTTGATGTGAAACAGCATTGTCAAAATTAACTAAATATAAAATTATCAACAGCAGTTACAAATCTTTAAAATAAAATTTACGAAACAATCGAATTCAAAAATTTTACTTTCGGTTTTTTAATAAAATGTTTGACAAATTTAGAGAATATAAGAGACGTCAAGAGCGGGTCGATGAAAAAGGTCACGAAGATCATGATCCGCCTATGAGCCGCCCATATATTTCCGTAAAACAGCATATTTATTCTTATATAGATACATATACATCAGTGACAGCTCATTAAACATGGCATGCTCTTTTAAAAACTCTTCACTGAAGCCTTCGCTTAATCTGACTTTGTTTAATCAAAAATATTATTAGAAACTGCAACAAAGTACGTTTAACTGTTTGGAAAGCGCAGTAAGAAAGCGCATGCAATGTTTGAATAGCAAGAATTCACCACTGGTATTCATGTGTAAAAAGAGATTTGTTGAAAGATCCCCCCCCCTCCCCGATTAAATCAAGTGCGGGAATCAACTCAGAGAAGAGTTTGTTGATAGCCAGAAATAATTTAAATATTTCTTCTGTTACATGTACAATTTTTTCTTATTATCTAAAAATTTATTAAAATAGATAAACATTGCTGAGAGCTTTTAATTTAAATAATTCGTGCAGTAAATTTAAGTAGAATGAGTCATATGATAAAATACATGCTACTGAATTATTCTACAAATGATATACCAATAGCCTGTCTGCTAAGTCAAATATGGAGGTAATTTATAAATATTAAAAATTTATAGGCATAAATTGAATTTGCTATGTAATTTAAATGTATTAATAAATTAAAATCAATTATTATAATACAAATAATTTAATAATATCTCTTATTGTAAGTTAAATTGCTTCTTAAAATTTAAGAAAAGTAATAGTATTTCAGAAAGGTTTCATTTTCAATATTTCACGCAAGTAAATAATAATACCAAAATCGACAACAATTGCTTCATGCTGAGAATTTACTATGCGACTCCTCCTCCTCCACACACATACACTAAATCAAGCGCTGGAATCATCTTATAACAATTTCAAAATTATTTGAATAGCCACAAGTAATTTAAATGATATATATATATATATATATATACATAGGTGCCAAGTTGCCACTAATCCTCCGTAATATATGGGTTAGTTTAACCCTGGTTTAATACATTTCGCACCAGAATTTTTTTTCAGAGATGAAATTAAATAAGCTCCAGGTAGAAAACTGGAATTAAATAAATAAAGATTCATCAAATATTTTTTCTGGTTCGAAACGTTGTTAAACTGGGTTAAATTAATCCACGCATTACGGAAGATTAGTGAGAACTTGGCACCTCTGTATATATATATACATGTATGTATGTATATACTAGGGGGCTCTGTCCCCTGCAAGCTACGCTCGCCAACCCCCGTTCAGACACCGCAGAATCTAAAAGCACACTTATTTGATCGGTATTAAACATATTAGAGAAAATTGTATTATAATGAAAAAACCTATAGCGATCTCCCTGTAAACGGGTTTCCATTCACTTCCCTTTGATTGCGAAAATTTAAGGCCGAATCAGATGCTGTTAAAACATCCAATGGTAGTTTGATTAACCCCTTAACGCTCGAATTAAATTACGTATGAAAAATTCAAATTGCTTATTTCCACCACTTTTATGAAAAAGAAATATTCGCCTTATATAATGACAGCAAAACGATAATAAAATATAGCCAATTTCACTATTTTATAAAACGGGTGAGAATCAAACAATTTGAGTAAAAAACATATCCCGAGTGATGGATAGGTGAGATATGACAGGAGCGAGAATTAAGGGGTTAAAGAAGACCAGTTAAATATTTGAAAGGAAGCTAAAATAAAATGAATTAAGTAAACAGAGTCTTTGCCTTCCGGTATTTTTAAACAGTGTTATAAAACGATTGACATAATACAATTTACTACAACTTACTGCTTTAACTCCTTCGAGGGCGGTGGTTCATTTTTGGACCACTTAATTTTAATTCTTCAATGCCACAATGGCACCAGAATATTGGAATGAAAAATTTCCTTTTATTAAATAAGTGAAACAGAGCATTTTCGTATTTCGAAATTTGTTTGTAAATTCTGGTGCCTTTCACTGATTTCAACATTTTACGATTAGAAGTACCTTGCCCCTGAAAGGGTTGAACGTATATTAATGTATTTATTATTTTAAAACCTGTCTCTTTTAATATTCACGTGTAAATACAATTTTAAAGACATAATTTTCAATATTTTTCTGCTTTTAACACTTACTCATTTAATAGTAATTTTAAAGGTTTTTTTTCTGTTTTTAATAGTCAGGTGTAAATAAATTTTTAATCGTTAGGAAATATTATTCTTTGCGCTGTTTTTAGAATTGAAAACTATCTCTATAATAATAGCCTAAGTCATTTGACTATTATCAACAGTTCCGGGAGCGATCCCTTAGCTTTTTATATTCCAGGCGGCCATTTCGGTACTTTAATGTTAGCCAGCCACAGGCGATAAGTCGCCAAATATTATTCTATCGCCATCATTTTACTTATATTATAATAGTCCAAGTCATGTAACTGCCACAAACAATCACAACCCTTCGCTTTTCATAAGAAAGGTTTCCATTTTGATTAAAGAATCAAAGTTATTTTTTCGAATAAAACTAAATAAAAGTTGCCATTATCGCAAAGAATTCTTGGTACTTTTATGTTAGCCGGGTGCAAATCTCGCCAACAGCTTTTTTTTTTTTTAACTCGTCAGTTAGCATTTTCTTATTTTTCGAGTGGTAATTTAAAACGGTACTACTTGGTTATCCCATCGACCAAAAATCTATCGCCAGACTATAAGATTAAATGCCAATAATGCTTATCGTAAATGTCACATTCACTTGACATTAAACACTTTACACGTGTTTATTACGCCATCAAGTGTTTTTTAATTCGACGTTTTATTTGTATTTTTATTAATCTTTTATTAATTTATTTGTTCTTCGTTATTTAAAATAGAAATTACGTCAATTTGTATAATTTGGTGAGTAGTTTGGCAATTTATATAATTTGGTGAAATTGGTCGACAGGATAACTAAGTAGTACCATTAATACATTGCTTTGAATTTGAAATTAAATGCCAGGATTTGTTGCATTATTTAATCGGGTTTGACGTGATTTTTTTTTTACGACAACTTAACGAAAACCTCGTTTTCGAATACCAGTTACATGTGCATTTTTAAATAATTTTCTATTATTTTAAAAATGAAATAACAATAAATAAATTAAAAATCAATTAATAACTATAGAACAAAACAATTTATAACATTTTTTTAAATAAACAGAAAATAAATGTAAATAAACATTTATCAATAAATAAGCAACAATAGCCTGGTTACCATGTCAGGCAAAATAACGTCATTTAGGCATCCCGGTGCGTATATGACATCTGCGCCTAATATTTTTCTTTTCGTTTTGTTAAAAAAAAAAAAAGAAAGAAGTGAAAGCCATTAATTTTAAACTTTCCGGTTTTAAATAAAAGTTTTGTATTAAATAAAGTGATAATAAAATACAAAAAAAAAAAAAAAAAAAAAAAAAAAAAAAAAAAAAAAAAAAAAGAATTGTTCTTAGCATACATTTAAGGGAGGCCAAACTGGTCGCCAAATTAGTTAAAAATAATAACCTTTACTAAAATATGAAAAAAAAATATCTGTTATGATTAAAATTTGAGTTGCCATCATTGGAAAAAGGTATTTAAAATTAGAAAAAAAAAATTAATATTTCGAAAACTATTTGGAATTTAAAAATTGTAATACCAGTTTTGAGATCTGCGGATTAATACCGATTTGTGGTGTTAATTTCATCGCAAAGTATTCCATATTTTAGAAGAAATCGCCGCGAAATATAATCAGTTGTTTAATAAGTCGTTTCATAGAATCGTTTCATAAATTCGTTTGATTTCAGTCGTTTCATATATCCGTTTCATAAATTCCTTTCATTAGGATTTTATATATATAGGGTAGAAATATTTAGGGGGTTCAGCACATGTTTTCCGATGGAGCCTATTGTACTTGCTGAAAAAGCTTCATTGGAAAAATTTCTTTTACTTAAACTTATTAATTTGAAATTGTCCGAGAGGCACAGCTACATTAATGTTCAATTATTTTCAGTTATACAGCCGATAGTCAACGAAAATTAAAAGAAAGGCAAAGAAAGAGTATGCATAATTATCAGTAGGCAGATAACTCAAAAAAGAAATTTTTATTATCACTGAAAAATTGAAGCTATTTTTTGAAGGAATTTCCAGGAACAGAAGACAAAGCTTTCTATGTTGGCAAACACTTGAAGCTTAAAACATGAACTTAAATTGAGGACGTGAGTTTCAAAACTCGCCTTATTCAGAAAATTAAATTTTCGGAAATCGCAAAAAACCTCTGGCTGCGTCCATTAGCTTTCATTATAAACCAAGATAATGCCAGAAATATATGACAAAACTGGGTTTTCATTTTCAGATTTTAGTGTTTTTTCGATGCAGGTTCATCAATAAACTAGATCAGCGCTTCCCAGCGTTTTTTCTTTCACGTACCCGTTTCTTAGGATTTTCACTTTGGAGTACCCACATTTCTCATAAACACGCCCCCTTCAACTTAATTAGATAACACAAACATGCTTTTTTTCACTAGCAATCTTCTTGTCCCAACTATATAATAAATCAATACAGATCACATTGTCATTTCTAACATTGTTGTGACTTTATAAACCAATTTTGTGATTTCCACCATTACCAACATTATTTTCGCGTACCCCTAGCAGGCCCACCTCGTAACCCCAGGTTGGGAATCGCTGGAATAGGTTGATATAGAAAACTTGATTTTTTAAATTTTGGAGAATGCGAGTTCTGAAACGCACGTCCTCAAATGAATTTATGCTTTATAAAAATAAATTGAAATGGAATTTTATCTGTTACTGAAAAACAAAATAAATAAATAAATAAAAATAAATAAAGAAATTTAAAAAAATTCTGTGGATTTTATTGTTGATGGAAAAACACGGTTTTGCTTTTCGGAAGTACACACTTCTCTGAATTATGAAAACTTAGGTTTTTTTCCCTTCCTTTCTAATAATTTACAACAAGACTTATGCAAATCTGTGAAGGCTGCGACTGCGAAAATAAATTTACTATACTTGGTTAGTGATTATAAGATACTAAAATAACTATTTCTGTTTTTTTTTTTTTTTTTTTTTTTTTTTTTACAATCATTTTGTAGTACAATATCAATTTGTAATTTTAAGAATCTAGGAAGTCATTTGATTTAAAGAGGAAAAAACTCTTCTTCTACCAATACTAGTAAGGTAGTTCCTTGCATTATCTCAAATGTTTCAAGTTTTTTTCACATCAACTATTAATAATTTGTGATCTCTTCCTCAGTAACCATGATAGACGCAGGAAGTTCGTCTTAATATATACATCAAGAATCGCTGCTAAAGTCTTTCATTCGAAGGCGTGTTTTTGGAAGGTCATCGGTGACGGAACTCTTCTGCATACTGGAACGAATATAATAGGGATGGATAATGCACTTAATTCAGCATACTTGATACTGGCTTATGAAACAACTAATGCTTCATGTGTCCCTGCGGAATAGAGATGATGTGGTGAGTCGAGCTATAAAATAATCGAGCATTAAGACTGTTTTGGTCCAGTTGGAGACACGACTGTTACATTTCAAATTTTAATTGCATTACGGTATCAGATTGCTGTTTCAAATATTAGTTACATAACTCGGAAATTATCATGAAAGATAATTTGCGTTTTGCATATCTGAATATAATTATTTTTTATTGTTTTTATTTCTTGTTTGTTACATTTCGGCAAGCTGGCTGTGCCTTCCGAAACTTTTTAGGGGCTGTGCATATACAATGGTATCATTTTAAGGGAGAGGGGGGTCTGGCACATAATATCCTCAAATATCTCTAGGGGGAAGGGTTTGTTTTTTAATGTCATTATCATTTTTGACCCAACCAAAATTTTCTCTTTTTATTTGCGACTTGTTCTTTACATCAAAATAGTCTGTTATATTTTTTTATTATGTCATCTTTTTTTTTTTTTTTTTTTTTTGGAAATACAAAGTTATTATTAAAATCATTACATGATCATCATAAAATTATTTAATGATTTTGTTCTAAATCCCTGTTTGATATTTCATTATTTAATTTTAAAATATGGAATAGGCCAACGATTGGCTTTCCTATTCTTGAGTCATATGTGTATGGATATATAAGCTGCTGTTCGAGAAACCAACTGCGAAGCATGTCTGAAATGATATTTGTGGTGTTTACTAGTAAATAAATGAGAAATAATGTTGTCAACCTGTTTTGTGAACATGAAGTTCTGTTTGCTCCCGTTCGCCCTCCTGTGCTGAAGCCAGAGCAAGAAGTCATTATTATTGTTGGATGCATTATGTAGCAAAAAGCTATTGTTAAGTACTTTTAAATAGTAAGTATTTCTTTTAAGTGTTATTTGATATAAAGTTATTTCATGTACAAAGTGGTATCTTCAATTGAATCAATAAAGTAAATAAAGTATTCTAAAAATAAATGCATAACAATATCTGTATATCACTCCAAACAAAAGAAAGAATTCAAAAAATGAAAAGAATTTTTAGACATTGGTAACGATATTGTTACTGGGGGCGGATTTCAAAGTATGATAACGTATGATATCGTAAGGAGAGGGGAGGAATCCAAAAATACCAAAAAGTTGATAACGTTATATATGTACAGCCCCTTAGGCAACATATTAGTGATACATTCTTGCTCTACCACCTTCGGAAGAACAAGATGCTATTTTTTCTGAATTTCTGTTCACTGTTCTTAGTTTCTATACCAAATATTTAAAAATTTTGCCATCTTGGTAAAGAACATACTTTTCATGAAAATCATCATTATTTTTTATTTTGGTTTGAATTGAACATTGTTTATGTGATCATAAGAACCGTACAGCATCTGATGAACGAGATTAATATTTTCTTTACACAACCGTGTGTCGATACATACTTTGAATTTTTAGTTATAAACTCTTAATATTATTTACTGTTGCATTCTTCCAATGAAAAATAAAACAGATATTTATTTTTAAGTGGGGAATATTTTACAATATAAGGAACTTAGATTACATAAAATTTACACAAGAAGCATATCTCAGAATAAAGCATACAGTGTTTTTTAATTTTTGTTGACTATCTTTACACCATATTTATTACTTCCAATTTAGATATTTTATAATTTTATCGGTGGAAAAGACCCTAATAAAATCCCCTTTCGCTTTATTAGTTTTATTATTTTACTAAACTGAACAATACATTACATTAATATTAAATCTCACACCAGAAAGTTTCAAAGATTAAAGTTAATTAAATGTATAACATAACGTTTCACACAAGAATTATGTAAAATTGCAGCATCTCCAGCAGCGAGTGCTTGATTTGTTCAGCATTCGCTGAGATTCGTATACAGTAGAACCCCGATCCATCGTTTTTCAAGGGGTACGTAAAAAAAAAAATGATGAATGCGAGTTAACATCAAAACACGAAAAAAACAATGTTAATGCATTACTAATGCATGCAATGTAAACAGCAAATGCTAATAAATACTAATTTGTTACTTACCAAACAATAAAAAGAAATAAATCGAAGTTGTAGAAAATTCATATTTATTTTTAAAAAATCAGTAATTTTATGTTGGGCTTTTCATTCATTTTTTTTAATTAAACAACAAATTTTCAAAAATATTTTCCTGGTCATTTTCTCTAATTCCTGTGTATATATTAAAGTTCGTACAGTTTCAAAGCAGTAATTGCATCAGACAGACTTGGCACTAATGAAGGCTCAGCTTCATCGGCATGAACATTATCCTGTACTTCTTCGCCATTATCTTCATTTTTTGCATCATCACACATTTCTTCTATGGTTAGGACACCATATGTCGCTACATCGTGATCAATGGAAATATAGTCGCTAAATTTCACACCATATAGATCCTCTGCTACACGTAACCACTCTTCATCTGCATTATCGTTACAATCATCATTATTTTCTTTCCCTTCTGCTGAGCATTCTTCACTAATTTTTCGTACAAAACCGCATTTCACGAAACAATTCTGGATGGTTGAAGAGGTTAGTTACTTCATGCCATGCTGAAAATACAAAATGAATAGCCTGCAGAAGGCATATTTTTGGAGTAGGTTCTTTTGCTTCTCCCATGAAACATAAAGATCTTTTTACTAGTTTTCTCCTGTAAAATTGCTTAAAACAGTTGATTATCCCGGCACCAAGAGGTTGTACAACAGATGCAAAATTAGCTGGAAAAAAACTGACTGTTGTATTTTTTCAAAGGCGACGTATCTGGTGAATGAGCTGAACATTTGTCTATAAATAGAATGATTTTCCTTTTTTGAGCGCCGATTGATCTATCAAAGTCATGAAGAAATTTTGTAAAACTATGATTTTTCCTCCATGCTTTAGCATTCGAATGGTAGACTACTTACAGTTTCTTTACATTCTTGAAGCATCGAGATCTAACAGATTTACCAATAACGAGGGGTACTTGTTTATAACAACCGTCATTATTTATACTTAGTAGCACTGTAACTCTTTCTTTGGAATGCTTACCACCATGACAAGAATCTCCTTTGAACGCTAGCGTTCTCTCTGGCAAGCAATTATAAAACAGGCCTGTTTCGTCTGCTTTATAGATGTCACAATCCTTGTATCCTTCTAGTAACTTCGGAAGTTTTTCGAACCATATTTCTATGGCATCAGAAATTCTGCTGTGTCACTTTCGCCGCATAATTTCCTGGATACCAATCCATGGCGAATTTTAAAACGTGAAATCCACCCATTTGATCCAACAAATGTATTCATCCCATATAAGGCAGCTATTTCAAGTGCATTCTCTAGAAGAATATTCCCATCTACAGGAATATTTGACGCACGAGACTACTTGTACCAAGCGAAGAGAAGACTTTTCAGCTCACTGTAAGTAGATATTTTGGTTATTTTCCTCTTTTTTGCAGAAGTTCTATACTTCTCAGCCTTCTCTCTAATTTCTTTATTTTTCGAAATTATCGAACTCAGGGTTGGTGGGGGAATACCTAAACGTTTAGCGATGTTATTTGCTTCTCAAAAGGATTCTTTTCCACCTCATCTGTGATGTGAGGCCTTTCATCTAAGGTTCAAATTTGTTTTGCCATTCTTAAAGTTCAGAGAACGCATTAAATTGAAAGCTCACACTCTTGAAATTAAACACAAGAACCGCACACAACTGATTAGCCAGGAATGTGAAAGAATGTTTCTGTTGGCCGAAGTGGATGCATCCATCATCCTCTTTACACGGAATAGAATAACCCATTCTCCAAACAAGAACACCTGTTCCGCATTCAGTTATTTACACATATGTACATGTCACAATATCAGCACTAATCCATGTTTTCCTCCCTAAAACAGCACAAAATGGTTATTTTAAGATAAAAGAAGTAATTCCAGTTTGTATGTCACATGGATCCGCTTGACATTCAATTTCATTTCGGCGGGGTAAAATTTTTTACAACGATGAATGCGGGAAAACGACTTTTTGAAGAACGATGTATGCGGGTTCCGTTAACATTATTTAAATATAATTTGTGCAGGGACCATAGAAATAAAACGAACAATGCGGGAAAACGATGGATGCGGGAACGATAGATCGGGGTTTTAATGTATATGTAATTTAAGCATGGTAGGGATGTACCACTCCTTTTGAGAGGAAAAGCTATCGGGAGGATGGGCCAAAGAAATTGAAGCGTGAAGAAGGGAAACTTTTATAGACGCTATGTAAATTCCCGACCCTCACTGAAACAGTGCAAACAGCTGAGCAGTAGAAGCCGCATAAAGGGGCGAAAGATAACACGGGGTTTACTTGGCGCGCTTTTACGTGATCGCCAGTAGCGATAATTATCAAAATGAGAAGTAAGGCTGTGCTCACCGATGTCCCCTGTCCGCGCGAAAGCAGTGCGCTCCCCTCCCCCCTCTTTTCGTGGATGGAGCTTCTGTCCGAGGGACCCCTTGAAGGTCAAAGAACGTAGAATACGTTAGATCTGTTAGCTGTTATGTTAGATTTCGAGTGAAAGTGGAACTTTTGATACGTAAAATTTATTATTTTACAGAGTTCTGTACCACTGAAGATTTTTTCCATTGTACGTGTTCATCGGCTATCTATTTGTAATACAGAAAATTTATCGTAACAACAGAACATGAACAGATCATATTAAAAAATCCGTCCCAATCGCTGTTAAGTCACAAGTCAAACGCCCCACCAGTGGCTGAGAGGTTCTGCTCTTGAAATTGGTAGACGGGAAGTGCTGGGTTCGAACCCAATCGCGCCCGTCGTCCTAATCATTCGGAGTTTTCGTGGTTTTCTTCGAACCTTGGATTTCCAAGCGTTAATACGGGTTAGGTTCCCTTAGAAAGACCCCCACGAAGGGCACCCCCCTTAGGGCCTATATCCCTCGTGTTGATAATTGGCCGTCATAAACACACCCAACCAACCAACCACAAGTCAAACTGACCAAGAAATGTCGTTTTGAATTCTCGCGGGGCGTTGGCGCGAAGGTGTTATCTTAGGTTTACTACAAGAAAGTTTGGCGAATTGGTAGATGCAATGAAGAATGCCTATGATTGGATCTCCCCTTTCAGTGTGTTTCCAGCAGAGCTGTTTGCACTGTTTCGGTTTCCAAAGCCTACCCTTCTTTTCCTCTACGTTCTTTGGATGGGCTCCCTATATGGCATTGACGTCTGACTCTGACAAGAGGTCTTTTCTTATTTTTTTTTTTCATTTTCAGGCGGAGATGAGGGATGACATGGACGCGATATGTTCTAGGCCTGATTAATGCTCCGGGGCCTTGGCCCACAAATTTGTGTGTATTTTCTCACAATTTAAGTTTTTCTACTGATTGTATTTTATATTTTGGTCTCTGAAATAAAAACAAAGTTTTACTGTAATAAAAAAAACTCTATATTTGATTTTTCTGTAAAAGTCTCTTTTCAATTTGAGAGTGCCTATAATTTTCAAAACTTGTCGTATCCAGAAAATCAAATTTGGGGAAATGTCAAAAACGGCACACTATCAGAGGCACCATTTGGGGGAGGCTTAGAGGGGGGCAATTCCCCCCCCCCCCTCAAGGAATATGATTTTTCAAAATGCATCAGTCATCACGCCTTGCTAAAAAAAATTTCTGAAATTGCACAAAAGCCAAAATAACGTCAGATTTTACGAAAATAAAAAGTTCTCCTTAAAAAAGCACTTTAAGCACAGGAATTGGCAATTATCAATAATATTTTCTAAAACCCTGTTATTAGAAGATTCTCAAAATGAGATGCACTTATTATTAATGAGTAGTTTGGCTAATTTTTAAAACATGTGCGATTATCAAACGGTATCAATAATGCTTCGCTTCAATAATGCAATGTATAGTGCTCCTCAGATATACTCAACAAAATCCAAAGAAATGTTTGCCCCCCTCAAGAAATTTCTGAAATGGCGCCCCTGCACACTGCGTCCATTAGTTTCAATATAAACGAGGATTTTACAATGCCAGTTTATTATTATTATTATAGTTTAAAATGATTACTAGACTGTTAGGGAAAACACAATATTTATGACTTTGGATAAGGCAAGTTTTGAGAAAGATGTTCTCGTGTATTCTGAAACATAAACTGTGGATCATAGATGTTTGTGAATTATACAAATGTTTATTTGAGAAAGTGGACGATAATTCATTTTCTTGATTATTCTTTTAAGTATTTCTTTTTTTTTCTTTTTTTTTTTTTTTTTTTTTTTTCAAACTTGAAACTTTCACGCAAACAACTTTGTCAACTAATGTCCTATTCTAATTCTACCTACAATTTTCAGCCATCCATGAAGAATAGCTTTTCTGAAACACGATGTTACACGAAGACTAATAATGAACCGCTTTCCAGCGATTTTATGGTAAAACAAAGTGCTGTTTATATTTACTGCGCTGAGTTATTTAAAATGACAATTTTCTGTTTTATTGCAATTTATTTATACGCGGACATCTGTTTACACTTTAAAAATATCGATTTATTTTACATTTTTAAGATTATATAGCATAAACCATTAACGGGTCAAAACAAACACCCTTAACGGGTTAAAAGTTTGTGGCGCAGCTCTTTTTCTAATGGGTTTAACAGCTTTAAATACAGAACATTAAAATAATGATATAAAATTTTGATAATAAATTTCGTTATTTTATTTTTGTTTTATTTTTAATCGCATGTAAATCATGTTAAATTTAAAAAGATGTATAAAAATTCATTGAGGCTTCATCAATCACACCTCTCATAAATTCGAAATATGAGTTTTAAAAGATATGATATCAAAATTTAAGTGACGCCTTGATTTGACTTTAAACGATTTGTTTTAAAATTCAATTTTAATTGTTTTTGGTTTGGCTAAAACATTGAACCTGTATAATGCACTGAAATGTATTTATTTGAATAAAGTGATTTAGCTTTTTTGCTACGCTATCCAAAATCAAAAGTAAAATTTATGTAAATAATTTCTTTCCGTCACATTATGCATTTACATACATTCAGGTGTCGAAGCATGTAGCACAAATTTTATTCTTCATACCAGTATCTGTTATCAATAATCTCCAAGAAGCATTTCTATAATAAATGCAATAGGAATATATCATGATGATTATTGATAAAAGATACTGGTAAGCACAATAAAACTTGCCATACATTCTCCGACCTTGTACATTGCTCACAGTTTGGATACAATTTTTAGAACCGAGTGTGCCCCTGGCATTGGAAAGGGGAACTAACAGACTTTAGATGTTTTGTATATTTAAGGTTATTTTAATGTGCC